>CAMRHE010000327.1:0-1200000 GCA_947044405.1 Leptodactylus fallax
GTGATATGCTTGTGCTGGTGACACTAACCTATCTATCTGCAGGGCTGGGGTGATATGCTGGTTCTGGTGACACTAACCTATCTATCTGCAGGGCTGGAGTGATATGCTGGTTCTGGTGACACTAACCTATCTATCTGCAGGGCTGGGGTGATATGCTGGTTCTGGTGACACTAACCTATCTATCTGCAGGGCTGGGGTGAGATGCTGGTTCTGGTGACACTAACCTGTTTATCTGCAGGGCTGAAGTGATATGCTGGGTCTGGTGACACTAACCTATCTATCTGCAGGGCTGGAGTGATATGCTGGTTCTGGTGACACTAACCTATCTATCTGCAGGGCTGGGGTGATATGCTGGTTCTGGTGACACTAACCTATCTATCTGCAGGGCTGGGGTGATATGCTGGTTCTGGTGACACTAACCTATCTATCTGCAGGGCTGGGGTGATATGCTGGTTCTGGTGACACTAACCTATTTATCTGCAGGGCTGAAGTGATATGCTGGGTCTGGTGACACTAACCTATCTATCTGCAGGGCTGGAGTGATATGCTGGTTCTGGTGACACTAACCTATCTATCTGCAGGGCTGGAGTGATATGCTGGTTCTGGTGACACTAACCTATCTATCTGCAGGGCTGGGGTGATATGCTGGTTCTGGTGACACTAACCTATCTATCTGCAGGGCTGGGGTGATATGCTGGTTCTGGTGACACTAACCTATCTATCTGCAGGGCTGGGGTGATATGCTGGTTCTGGTGACACTAACCTATCTATCTGCAGGGCTGGGGTGATATGCTGGTTCTGGTGACACTAACCTATCTATCTGCAGGGCTGGGGTGATATGCTGGTTCTGGTGACACTAACCTATCTATCTGCAGGGCTGGGGTGATATGCTGGTTCTGGTGACACTAACCTATCTATCTGCAGGGCTGGGGTGATATGCTGGTTCTGGTGACACTAACCTATCTATCTGCAGGGCTGGGGTGATATGCTGGTTCTGGTGACACTAACCTATTTATCTGCAGGGCTGAAGTGATATGCTGGTTCTGGTGACACTAACCTATCTATCTGCAGGGCTGGAGTGATATGCTGGTTCTGGTGACACTAACCTATCTATCTGCAGGGCTGGGGTGATATGCTGGTTCTGGTGACACTAACCTATTTATCTGCAGGGCTGGAGTGATATGCTGGGTCTGGTGACACTAACCTATCTATCTGCAGGGCTGGGAGTGATATGCTGGTTCTGGTGACACTAACCTATCTATCTGCAGGGCTGGGGTGATATGCTGGTTCTGGTGACACTAACCTATCTATCTGCAGGGCTGGGGTGATATGCTGGTTCTGGTGACACTAACCTATCTATCTGCAGGGCTGGGGTGATATGCTGGTTCTGGTGACACTAACCTATCTATCTGCAGGGCTGGGGTGATATGCTGGTTCTGGTGACACTAACCTATCTATCTGCAGGGCTGGGGTGATATGCTGGTTCTGGTGACACTAACCTATCTATCTGCAGGGCTGGGGTGATATGCTGGTTCTGGTGACACTAACCTATCTATCTGCAGGGCTGGGGTGATATGCTGGTTCTGGTGACACTAACCTATTTATCTGCAGGGCTGGAGTGATATGCTGGGTCTGGTGACACTAACCTATCTATCTGCAGGGCTGGAGTGATATGCTGGTTCTGGTGACACTAACCTATCTATCTGCAGGGCTGGGGTGATATGCTGGTTCTGGTGACACTAACCTATCTATCTGCAGGGCTGGGGTGATATGCTGGTTCTGGTGACACTAACCTATCTATCTGCAGGGCTGGGGTGATATGCTGGTTCTGGTGACACTAACCTATCTATCTGCAGGGCTGGGGTGATATGCTGGTTCTGGTGACACTAACCTATCTATCTGCAGGGCTGGGGTGATATGCTGGTTCTGGTGACACTAACCTATCTATCTGCAGGGCTGGGGTGATATGCTGGTTCTGGTGACACTAACCTATCTATCTGCAGGGCTGGGGTGATATGCTGGTTCTGGTGACACTAACCTATCTATCTGCAGGGCTGGGGTGATATGCTGGTTCTGGTGACACTAACCTATCTATCTGCAGGGCTGAAGTGGTGATATGCTGGTTCTGGTGACACTAACCTATCTATCTGCAGGGCTGGGGTGATATGCTGGTTCTGGTGACACTAACTAGGGGGATCTGGCTGGGACTACCTATCTATCTGCGAGGGCTGGGGTGATATGCTGGTTCTGGTGACACTAACCTATCTATCTGCAGGGCTGGGGTGATATGCTGGTTCTGGTGACACTAACCTATCTATCTGCAGGGCTGGGGTGATATGCTGGTTCTGGTGACACTAACCTATCTATCTGCAGGGCTGGCTGGGGTGATATGCTGGTTCTGGTGACACTAACCATCTATCTGCGAGGGGGGGTGATATGCTGGGTCTGGTGACACTAACCTATCTATCTGCAGGGCTGGGGTGATATGCTGGTTCTGGTGACACTAACCTATCTATCTGCAGGGCTGGGGTGATATGCTGGTTCTGGTGACACTAACCTATCTATCTGCAGGGCTGGGGTGATATGCTGGTTCTGGTGACACTAACCTATCTATCTGCAGGGCTGGGGTGATATGCTGGTTCTGGTGACACTAACCTATTTATCTGCAGGGCTGAAGTGATATGCTGGGTCTGGTGACACTAACCTATCTATCTGCAGGGCTGGAGTGATATGCTGGTGGGCTGAGCTGCAATACCAAACCCAGCCCCTATGTCATGTACGGTGCTTGTATTCAGTGAAGAGGCTGCAGAGCTCATCCATCTACACTGTGTTCCAAATTATTATGCAAAAAGTGTTTAGGAGTGATAAGGTAAGAATTTTTTTGTTTGTCAGTTAAATTCATTGATGGTGATGTGTGTCAGGGCTCTTTATATCACTGAAAGCAATTGCAGACACCTGTGCTAATTAGTTTGGCAGGTGTGTCCAATTAAAGGCAAGACTACTCAAGAAGGCTGTCCCACATTATTAAGCAGCCTACATTTTCAGCCAAAATGGGAAAGAAAAAGGATGTGTTGGCTGCTGAGAAGCAACAAATTGTGGAGTGTTTAGGTCAAGGCATGACTACAATCAACATTGCCAAGACACTTCATCGTGATCATCGCACAATCAAGAAGTATGTAGCTGATTCACAGCACACACGTGTGCGTGCTGATAAGGGAAAATTGAGGACTCTTTCCAACAGGAAATTACGTCAGGTTAAAAGAGCAGCTTCAAAAATGCCTTGTTATAGCAGCAGACAAGTTTTTGAAGCTGCTGGTGCCTCCAACGTCCCCCGAACAACAAGATGCAGGGTCCTTCAGAGGTTTGCAGCTGTGCGTAAGCCATCCTGTCGACCTCCTCTATCCACTGCACCCAAGCAGAAACGGCTCCAGTGGGGCAAACAATACATGAAGACTGACTTCAAAACTGTTTTGTTCACCGATGAGTGCCGTGCAATGCTCGATGGTCCAGATGGATGGAGTGGAGGATGGCTTGTCGATGGACACCCCATGCAAACACGGCTACGGCGCCAACAAGGAGGAGGTGGAGTAATGTTTTGGGCTGGAATCATGGGGAGAGAGATTGTCGGCCCCTTTAGGATCCCTGAAGGGATAAAGATGAACTCCATAATGTATGTGGAGTTTCTCAAACAGCACTTCCTGCCATGGTTCAAGAAGAAGAACCATGCATTCCGCAGAAAGATCATTTTCATGCATGATAATGCACCGTCTCATGCTGCAAATAACACATCTGCATCTCTGGCTGCTGTGGGCATAAAAGGGGACAAACTTATGGTGTGGCCCCCATGCTCCCCTGACCTCAACCCCATTGAGAACCTCTGGAGCATCATCAAAAGGAGTGTCTATGATGGCGGGAGGCAGTTCACATCTAAGCAACAGCTCTGGGAGGGTATTCTGTCCTCATGCAAAACAATTGAAGCAGAAACCATCCAAAAACTGACAAATTCAATGGAAGAGAGAGTTCAGAAGCTTCTTTCGAACAAGGGGTCCTATGTGCAAATGTAACATCACCTCGAATAAAGTTTTGGCTTGAAAACTGTTTGATTTCAGTTTGTAATAACCTGCTAATGCTTATAATTTCACAATGACCATTTTTTTGTTCTTAATAAAAATGAAAAGGTTGCAAATTCTGCTGTGCATAATAATTTAAAACATGCATTTTGAGTGTTTATTTTTTTTTTTTAAATATACTGTTATCATAGGCAGTTTGTTCAAAAACCTTTCAATTATACTCGAATAGTTGATGACTGGAAAATTACAATGACTGCAATTCATATAGGTAATTTTGGAAAATATGAGAAAATATTATTTGCATATTAATTTGGAACACAGTTGTATTGCCTAGTCAGGGAAAGCTATGGGCAGCCGCCCCCGGCAGTGACAGCTGATCCCTGGGCTAATGGGACTGTCCTGTCATAATATATACTTCTTATCTGCTGTCTATATATTTATGTGTGTAACTTTCTATTATTAGATACACCTTAGGGATATTGCAACCCTATAATTACTTACATTTGTACGTATTATACACTCGCCTCTAAGGAATATTTCACAATATCGAAATTCTACCGCCATATAGTGACATCCACCCATAGAACTTGTTTCCCTTCTTTAGTGGTTCTAGGTGTGCCGACCATCTGTACAGAAAGCAACATCAGCAGATTTCATTGAGGTTTATGCTCAAAACCTTCAGCTCTGCCCTTCACGTCACTGAACACGTGTGTAACACCTCTCCGACCTGCGCACTATGTGACCCAGAATAAATAACTCCGACTCTCTGCACTCCCTGCTGTGTCCTCAATCTCAGACACTACAACTGGAGATCTGACCACTTACTACAATGATATAACTGACAACTCCAGGCATTATTTATTATCCCTGTCCTTGGATATCATCGAAACCTCCCTTACATTGTGATATTTAGGTCTGAATAGAAGCATTAAATTAAATCCATTAAAAAATAAAAAACTGGATGTCTGAATAAGCCCAATGTGGAGTTTTAAGTAAAGGTGCTCAAGAGTGGTGAGTGATAGCAAGGTATTGGGAGAGAGGGGAGAAGGTATTGGGTGAGAGGGGGGAAGGTATTGGATGAGAGGAGGGAAGGTATTGGGTGAGAGGGGGGGAAGGTATTGGGTGAAAGGGGGGAAGGTATTGGGTAATAGGAGGGAAGGTATTGGGTAAGAGGAGGGAAAGTATTGGGTGAGAGGAGGGAAGGTATTGGGTGAGAGGGGGGAAGGTATTGGGTGAGAGGGGGGAAAGTATTGGGTGAGAGGGGGGAAGGTATTGGGTGAGAGGGGGGAAGGTATTGAGTAATAGGAGGGAAGGTATTGGGTGAGAGTGGGGAAGGTATTGGGTGAGAGAAGGGAAGGTATTGGGTGAGAGGGGGGAAGGTATTGGGTGAGAGGAGGGAAAGTATTGGATGAGAGGGGGGAAGGTATTGGGTGAGAGGAGGGAAGGTATTGGGTGAAAGGGGGGAAGGTATTGGGTAATAGGAGGGAAGGTATTGGGAAAGAGGAGGGAAAGTATTGGGTGAGAGGGGGGAAGGTATTGGGTGAGAGGAGGGAAGGTATTGGGTGAGAGGGGGGAAGGTATTGAGTAATAGGAGGAAAGGTATTGGGTGAGAGGGGGGAAGGTATTGGGTAATAGGAGGGAAGGTATTGAGTGAGAGGGGGGAAGGTATTGGGTGAGAGGAGGAAAGGTATTGGGTAAGAGGAGGGAAGGTATTGGGTAAGAGGAGGGAAAGTATTGGGTGAGAGGAGGGAAAGTATTGGGTGAGAGGGGGGAAGGTATTGGGTAATAGGAGGGAAGATATTGGGTGAGAGGGGGAAGGTATTGGGTGAGAGGAGTGAAGGTATTGGGTAATAGGAGGGAAGGTATTGGGTGAGAGGGGGGAAGGTATTGAGTAATAGGAGGGAAGGTATTGGGTGAGAGGGGGGAAGGTATTGGGTGAGAGGCGGGAAGGTATTGGGTGAGAGGGGGGAAGGTACTGGGTGAGAGGTGGGAAGATATTGGGTAAGAGGGGGAAAGGTATTGGGTGAGAGGAGGGAAAGTATTGGATGAGAGGGGGGAAGGTATTGGGTGAGAGGAGGGAAGGTATTGGGTAATAAGAGGGAAGGTATTGGGTGAGAGGGGGAAGGTATTGAGTAATAGGAGGGAAGGTATTGGGTGAAAGGGGGGAAGGTATTGGATGAGAGGGGAAAAGGTATTGGGTAAGAGGAGGGAAAGTATTGGGTGAGAGGAGGGAAGGTATTGGGTGAGAGGGGGGAAAGTATTGAGTAATAGGAGGGAAGGTATTGGGTGAGAGGGGGGAAGGTATTGGGAGAGAGGCGGGAAGGTATTGGGTGAGAGTCGGGAAGATATTGGGTGAGAGGAGGGAAGGTATTGGGTGAGAGGGGGGAAAGTATTGGGTGAGAGGAGGGAAGGTATTGGGTGAGAGGGGGGAAGGTATTGGGTGAGAGGGGGGGAAGGTATTGAGTAATAGGAGGAAAGGTATTGGGTGAGAGGGGGGAAGGTATTGGGTAATAGGAGGGAAGGTATTGAGTGAGAGGGGGGAAGGTATTGGGTGAGAGGAGGGAAGGTATTGGGTAAGAGGAGGGAAGGTATTGGGTAAGAGGAGGGAAAGTATTGGGTGAGAGGAGGGAAAGTATTGGGTGAGAGGGGGGAAGGTATTGGGTAATAGGAGGGAAGATATTGGGTGAGAGGGGGGAAGGTATTGGGTGAGAGGAGTGAAGGTATTGGGTAATAGGAGGGAAGGTATTGGGTGAGAGGGGGAAGGTATTGGGTGAGAGGGGGGAAGGTATTGGGTGAGAGGCGGGAAGGTATTGGGTGAGAGGGGGAAGGTATTGGGTGAGAGGTGTGAAGATATTGGGTAAGAGGGGGAAAGGTATTGGGTGAGAGGAGGGAAAGTATTGGATGAGAGGGGGGAAGGTATTGGGTGAGAGGAGGGAAGGTATTGGGTAATAAGAGGGAAGGTATTGGGTGAGAGGGGGGAAGGTATTGAGTAATAGGAGGGAAGGTATTGGGTGAGAGGGGGGAAGGTATTGGGTGAGAGGAGGGAAGATATTGGGTGAGAGGGGGAAGGTATTGGGTGAGAGGTGGGAAGGTATTGGGTGAGAGGGGGAAAGGTATTGGGTGAGAGGAGGGAAAGTATTGGATGAGAGGGGGGACGGTATTGGGTGAGAGGAGGAAAGGTATTGGGTGAGAGGGGGGAAGGTATTGGGTGAGAGGGGGGAAGGTATTGAGTAATAGGAGGAAAGGTATTGGGTGAGAGGGGGGAAGGTATTGGATAATAGGAGGGAAGGTATTGAGTGAGAGGGGGGAAGGTATTGGGTGAGAGGAGGGAAAGTATTGGGTAAGAGGAGGGAAGGTATTGGGTAAGAGGAGGGAAAGTATTTGGTGAGAGGAGGGAAAGTATTGGGTGAGAGGGGGGAAGGTATTGGGTAATAGGAGGGAAGATATTGGGTGAGAGGGGGGAAGGTATTGGGTGAGAGGAGGGAAGGTATTGGGTAAGAGGAGGGAAGGTATTGGGTAAGAGGAGGGAAAGTATTGGGTGAGAGGAGGGAAAGTATTGGGTGAGAGGGGGGAAGGTATTGGGTAATAGGAGGGAAGATATTGGGTGAGAGGGGGGAAGGTATTGGGTGAGAGGAGTGAAGGTATTGGGTAAGAGGAGGGAAGGTATTGGGTGAGAGGGGGGAAGGTATTGAGTAATAGGAGGGAAGGTATTGGGTGAGGGGGGAAGGTATTGGGTGAGAGGGGGGAAGATATTGGGTGAGAGGAGGGAAGGTATTGGGTGAGAGGAGGGAAGGTATTGGGTGAAAGGGGGGAAGGTATTGGGTAATAGGAGGGAAGGTATTGGGTAAAAGGAGGGAAAGTATTGGGTGAGAGGAGGGAAGGTATTGGGTGAGAGGGGGGAAGTTATTGGGTGAGAGCGGGGAAGGTATTGGGTGAAAGGGGGGAAGGTATTGGGTAATAGGAGGGAAGGTATTGGGTAAGAGGAGGGAAAGTATTGGGCGAGAGGGGGGAAGGTATTGGGTGAGAGGAGGGAAAGTATTGGGTGAGAGGGGGGAAGGTATTGGGTGAGAGGGGGAAAGGTATTGGGTGAGAGGAGGGAAGGTATTGGGTGAGTGGAGGGAAGGTATTGAGTAATAGGAGGAAAGGTATTGTGTGAGAGGAGGGAAGGTATTGGATAAGTGGGCAGCACGGTGGCCTTGCAGCGCTGGAGTTCTGGGTTCGAATCCTGCCAAGGTCAGCATCTGCAAGGAGTTTGTATGTTCTCCCCGTGTGTAGAGTGTAGATTGTGAGCCCTATATGGGACAGTGACTGACAATATCTGTAAAGCGCTGCGGAATATGATGGCGCTATATAAGTAAGCAGAATAAATAAAATAATAAATAAATGAGAGGGGGGAAGGTATTGGGTAATAGGAGGGTCTATGTACTATGCGGTAAAAGTGAGAGGTCGCCTGCACTCTGAGGGTCAGAGGTCGCAGTGATACCAAATGCTGTATATATAGGAGGTCTTTTAATATCTTTAAAATTTTTAATAAATACAAACATTTTTTACCTTGTTCTGACCAATAACCTTTCTATATCTCAGCCTACAGAGCTGACTGTGTACGGGGGCTTTTATTTTTTGCAGGACCGGTTTTTATTTAGTATTTTTGGGTCTGGGCTCTCAAAGTCTACCATTGCCATCTTCTATAATCCTTGGCACAAGACATGGATATAGGAAAGGATTCTTCACAGTTAGAGCAGACAAGCTATAGAAACTCTAATGACAAAGGACTTAAATAAAGAAACAAAAAAAATTGGAGTTACATTTTAAAGTATTGAAATTATTCTCGCAATTGATGTGTAAGTGATCGCGTCCAGCTGAACTTGATAAACCTGTGTCATGTACTGATATAAACAGGGTGTAGCCTGAGCTCTAGTCCAATAGTTATCTCCACCCAGCTATATTTAGTGTGTATATATATATATATAAATTCCTTCTATAAATTGTATAACTATGTACACACCATGGACACTCTGTGGATTGCGCTTCTGATCCTTATCTAATTTTTAATCTACTCGATGGGGCACAATATCTAGAAGATGTCACCTCCCTCCGGGTCCTACACCCCTGCCTTTGGTAGGGTCTTTGTGGCACATCCATAGAGGGAAGCTTGTGACGTCTTTTATGAAGGTCAGTTACATATTCATGTCTTTTTGTATTTGGCGTTTATAGATCTGCTGGAAAGATTTAAACTTAGAATTTTAGGATTTATTCATAACTTGACATTAAATGAGATCGAATGTTCATTGGTTTTCATGCCTGTGTAGACCTTGCGAGGACTCAGGCCACATCCTAGAAGTCATTTGGTGACCGAAACGTCACACTTGGAAACGTGGATTATTTCATAAATGGACTGAAAGCTCCAATTTTAGTGAACGGTGTGAACCCCAACCTAGATTGTCCTCTAGTTGTGATAGTTAGTGGGCAAAAAGAAAACAAGGCTACACAGAGGAGAATAGTAGTGCCAGAATGGGGCTCCTAGGGCTCACCACTAGAATTCATTCTTGGGGCCCGCTATACAGCCATATGAAAGTCTCACCTGCCTACTATTCACAAATTCCTAAAAGTGCCACTGAAGACATTTTTTCAGTATAAGTCTGCCACCTGGCTCTTACCCTGGCCCATTTCTATTCTGTGGCCCTCTTAGCTTTGTGACCAAGTTGACTGGTGATGGGGCTAGGCCGGAGACTGGGATCATATGGGATGAAGGTGGTCGAGCTGCCTCTGTGCCTAGATGTCATCTCAGCTCCAATGCATCCATATATAGTATATTGGGAGGTTTATTAAATATTCTAGCCAGTTTATTATATAGGAGCATAGACTACATGGCATGCTGTAGACTATAGACTATACTGTGCCATATACCAGAGTTTAGGGGATGAGAACAGGAATTGCTAAAGACTCTCTGTCTGTCTGGAGCTAACAGGATACTGGCACCCTCTGTTGCCTTGGTGGCGCACCAGTATTACACCTTCTCTCCCTGGTTTGAAGGTTGCTGTCCAGTGGTCAAAATGTTATCCTTGTGTTGAGTGGAGCCCTAATGGCAAATTGATCCACCATGATTAGCAGATACCTGTGTCAGGATTTGAACCCAGAATCTCCTGTGTCCCCGGCCGTCGCTCTTCTCACTGAGCTACTGGACAAATTCCTGGTCTTCGATTCTGGACAATTTCTAGTTCCAGGTAACCTTGACTTGATTGCCTGATTAGCTCCACCCTTGGACTTCCTATTTATGCCTCGCCGCTTCCTCCTTGCCAGATTATTGTGCTTCAAGCCTTTAGTCCGTTTCCTGTCTCACATTTCACCTATTTTCCACATCTCTGAGATAGAATAGCCCTTATAGCTGAAGCGAACACATCAACTTCAACAGTAAAAGGCAAATCTGGATTTGGATGGGTTAATATGGGGCTGATGTAAACATAGTCTTTCATTTTGTGACGCCATCTTGGGTCTCTCGTGTTCATACATAGTGCACGGTTTTCAATCCACAACAGCCTTGATTTTACTCGGATCCATCCTCAGACCTTCTGGTGAGATGAGGTACCCCAGACATTGGATGGTTGTCTGCTCAGATTCACGTTTCTGAAGCTTATTATATGTGCAGACATGTTCGCGACTCTGTTCCAGGTTTTCAGAAAAATTAGCCTATTGTCCAAATAGGCAACAAACTGATCCAGAAAATCTCTGAAAACCTCATTGATAAAGTGTTGGAAAGTGGCCGGGGCATTACATAGTCCAAAGGACATGACAAGATATTCAGAGTGTCCACACTGTGTCTTCCATTCATCTCCTGATGGATCTGAACCAGGTTATACGCTCCACTTAGATCAAGCTTAGGCTGTGCGAAGCCTTACAAGTCATTCTGGGATTAAAGGGACAGGACATCAGTATTTACCTGTGACATTATTAAGTTCCCTATGCTCATTGCAGGGACACAAAGCAGAATCTTTCTTCTCCACAAAGAACAAAGGTGCCCCAGCTGGGGATGGAGATGGCTGAATAAAGCCTTTTTCTAAATTCTCATCCAGATATTCCTTAAAGGCCTTCAGTTCTGGTTCAGACAGGGAGTAGATACCACCAAAGGGTATTTTAGCACCAGGTAACAGTTCTATTGGACAATGGTATGGACGATGAGGAGGAAGCTTACCTGCATTATTCTTATCACAAACATCCTGAAATTCTCGGTATGATGGAGGTCACAAGTCTTTAGTGGAAAGTTCAGAGATTGGTGGGTTCTCAGACAATGAAGAAACAGGTTAAGGCAAACAATTCCGCTGACAAAATTCAGAATGAAACGTCTAGTGTGTGTCTCCCAGTCTATGGATGGATTGTGAGTAGACAGCCATAGAAGACCCAAAATCACTGGAAACTTTGGGGAAGCCATCAGTGGAAAACCAAGGAATTCCTGCTGATTGAGCTTGATGAGGACTTGAAGCTGCAGAGTCTCATGAGCGTCCAGATGATAGCGGTGACCCATCTACCGTTTCCATGTCTACAGGCGCTGACAGTCCAATATTATTATCATTAGCATGAAATTTCCACCAGCCCCAGAGTCTATCATAGCAGAACAAGTGATCTAATGTGTTTTAGCGCAGATGTGGCTTGGCACAATAACATTAGACTGTGGCACAAATACCTTGTCGGATTGATCAGATGTTCCTGATGTGATTTGTAATGTCAGTGACAGAACTGTATCTTGTGTGGACATTTTATAGCATAGTGAACCGATTCCCATAATAAAGGTTCTCTGTAATTCGTCTCTCCTTTTCGGCTGTAGTAAGGGGTTTCCAGATGACATGAATCTGCATTGGGTCAGCTAGAGATACATGGTTTTGCTTGGTGGTTGAGTCACAGAATTGGCAGGTCTATTCTCCAATGCCCACAGTCTTTCCTTCTTATTTCAGTAAGTCACTGATCGATTCTAATACCCAATTGAGTAAAGTTCTCCAGATCAGCCGAGGCTCCACCGTAAATTCATTTTCACTTGTTCAGAAAGTCCTTGCTGAAATTGACTTTTCTGGGCTTCTTGATTCCACGTAGTATCAGTGACCAAGCGGAGAAATTCTGCAGGATATTCAGAACTGAAGGTTTTCCTTGCGGCAGATTATGCAGTTTGGCTTCAGCGATTGGGGTCATCAAAGACTTGGCTCGTAGCAGTAATAAAGTCATCTAATTCATTCAGAGGTTCACTATTTTATTCCACATATGGGGAGGCCCCTGCATGAGATTCATCTGCCAGAAGATTGAGGATAAGCAACAGTTTCTTCTTCTCACTAATAAATGAAACATTATATCCGGCAAGAATTAAGGAAACCTCGGAAAGGACGACGAGCACCACTAAACTTCTATGGCAATGGCATACGAGAATCTCCAGCTGAGCCACGTACCTCCAAAAGCTGTCTGTGCAATTCTCATTGTTGACTGTGCACCAGAGATTGTAGCTGTGAAAACTTTTCTTGGTAGGTGGCACCGAATACCTGTAGTTCAGAAACTTGTCCCCTCAAGGTTTCGACAGCGGACTTCATATTGGATCAGATTATTCTGTAAGGTAGTAATACGATTGCTCATCTGGTATGTGGAATTGAAAGGTCTGGAAGGTGAGGTGGAGCCCAGTGGCTGACAATCCCGATAACTGGAGTAAGCCTGGTCATATAACAGTCCGAGATTCAGTACACAGTTAAGGCAATAGATGTAACGTGAGGCAGGAGCCAGACTAAAGGCTGGGAAGCACAATAATCTGGTAAGGAGGAAGAGGCGAGGCTTAAATAGGAAGTCCAAGGGTGGAGATAATCAGGCAATGAAGGCAAGATTAACAAGAAACTGTCCAGAATCAAGGATCAGGAAATTATCCAGAATACCCAGGAACTCAGTGAGAAGAGTGACGGCCGGGGACTCAGGAGGTTCTGGGTTCAAATCCTGACAACATGTGTCCATGCAGGGACTCGTTCATCAAGTAGTTTTTATTTCACTCTATTCTGAGAGCCATGACTTTGTTGTTGTTGTTGGAGTTGTGTAAGGGTTTGCCTTTTGCAGGATGATTTTAGTCTCTGCTCATTATGGTTTTAGGAATACAATGATTCCTGCTCTGACTGTGACTAAAGTCCTAAGACCAAAATAAGTAGAGATGAAATAAATAAATGACAAGTTGGGAACCGTTCACATGGTGGAATCTGATTTTGAGGTGCATTGTATTTAATGAAAGGCAGAGATCAGAGCAGGACGCTGAAAATTAAGTATCCTGCTTGATATCGCTGCAGATTCCACAGCTGATTCAGTCGCAGAGTCCGCGGCCCAAGGCGGCCAGTTGGTTAGGCCCATTCATCTCTACCTGATCAACCTCTGGGGAGCCAGGGGGTGGAAAATGAAGAGAGATCTGAGGCGGAGGTCCGCCTTGTGAACATACCCTTACACTGGAATAAAAAAAAAAAAAACTACATGTCCATCTGCTCAGGTCCTCCTGCTCTGCTGCCTTCAGATTGGACTAGGTTTTCAATGTGGCTGGTTTCCTCTAAATATTTTTTTCCTTATTTGTCAGACATATAAAGCTTTTTTATTGGTCCAAATCGAAGCTATGAGGGTAAGGACAAGCAAACCTGAAGCGCTGTGGGAAGAATGATTTAGAAATTAGTCTTAATTAATTGTCTGAGGGTCACAGCAGAGGTGACATCAATGTCGTGACCCACCGCCAATTACTAGGTGAAGTCTTTAGGGGTAATAAATGTGTGTGGGCCAATGCCCTTAAGCTTCTCATCCCAGAAACAGTCCCACCATTTGTGGACCGGGAAGCTAACGGTGGGCTCACACTACCATTATTTAATATCCTACACTCTCATGTGACACAAGATGACAGACATTATAATACAGATGTAGAGGGAGATCC
Organism: Leptodactylus fallax; assembly: GCA_947044405.1. Lineage (NCBI taxonomy): Eukaryota > Metazoa > Chordata > Amphibia > Anura > Leptodactylidae > Leptodactylus > Leptodactylus fallax. The sequence goes on from CAMRHE010000327.1 coordinate 13,993, forward strand.
CTCCGACCGGTGTCCGCCTGTGCTCACCCCCATGTAAAATACATGATGGAATGTTTTTTATTAGGATAAGTTGTGCATGGAGGGCTTTCTTCTTCTGTTACAGAAGTAAACAACATGATAGAAGAAAGAAGAGAGAAAACATGATAGAAAGGAGAAGACAGAAGAGAGAAGAAAGGAGATCGTGTCCGTTTCTTTTTTTACATTACAGTCAAGGCGACTAGATTAGATGTAGGGAGCTCAGTCTGTGTCCGTTACTCTACTGCTATTAATGTCTGTTGTTCTCATCCTATGTCGGATGAGAGCAACGGACTGTAGTAACGTTAGTATGAAATTACCCTAATTATATACAGTACAGACCAAAAGTTTGGACACACCGTCTCATTCCAAGAGTTTTCTGTATTTTCATGACTATAAAAATTGTAGATTCACACTGAAGGCATCAAAACTATGAATTAACACATGTGGAATTATATACTTAACAAAAAAGTGTGAAACAACTGAAAATATGTCTTATATTCTAGGTTCTTCAAAGTAGCCACCTTTTGCTTTGATTACTGCTTTGCACACTCTTGGCATTCTCTTGATGAGCTTCAAGAGGTAGTCACCTGAAATGGTTTTCACTTCACAGGTGTGCCCTGTCAGGTTTAATAAGTGGAATTTCTTGCCTTATAAATTGGGTTGGGACCATTGGTTGTGCTGTGGAGAAGTCAGGTGGATAAACAGCTGATAGTCCTACTGAATGGAGTGTTAGAATTTATATTATGGCAAGAAAAAAGCAGCTAAGTAAAGAAAAACAAGTGGCCATCATTACTTTAAGAAATGAAGGTCAGTCAGTCCGAAAAATTGGGAAAACTTTGAAAGTGTCCCCAAGTGCAGTGGCCAAAACCATCAAGCGCTACAAAGAAACTGGCTCACATGAAGACCGCCCCAGGAAAGGAAGACCAAGAGTCACCTCTGCTGCGGAGGATAAGTTCATCCGAGTCACCAGCCTCAGAAATCACAGGTTAATAGCAGCTCAGATTAGAGACCAGGTCAATGCCACACAGAGTTCTAGCAGCAGACACATCTCTACAACTGTTAAGAGGAGACTGTGTGCAGAAGGCCTTCATGGTAAAATAGCTGCTAGGAAACCACTGCTAAGGACAGGCAACAAGCAGAAGAGACTTGTTTGGGCTAAAGAACACAAGGAATGGACATTAGAACTGTGGAAATCTGTGCTTTGGTCTGATGAGTCTGTGGCATCCCAGAGCTGGCTATGGCTGGGCTGAGGGTGATCTCTGTGCATTGTATTATTTCCTGTTGCTTCATAGCCTGTGTCACATAGCAGGGGGTCCTGAGTCTCACACAACACAGCGCCACCTAGTGAGCCTCACACATGCATTACACCTCCCATAGGATTGAATAGTAACCAAATGTCCAATGGGAGGACATCGCCTGGGAAAAGGGGAGGAGTCAGCTGATCACTGGGTCCCCATGGTAACACCCCTGCAGGAAGGTCCTGCCTGTGAAGAGTTAGAAGTGTGGAGTGTTAGGAGGAGGAGGTGAGGAGATAAGTGTGATGTCCTGTGAAGAAAGCAGTGAGTTTAGTGCAGGAATCTCAAGTCCTAGACAGGCCCAGGAAGGTTGGAGAGCTGACATACTCCAGCTATTCAGAAGATCCTGTCCCCTGTCTGCCTAGCCATCACCCTGAAGGAAGTCAAACATCATCATCTTGTCAGCCTGAGACTGTGGAGAGAACATTCTGGAACACGTGCTCCATAGCAAGTATCACAGGATCCAGGGGCCAAGGCCAGACCTGTGGAATATCCTGCCACCCTGAGTATTGCACCCCGAAACTCTGAGCTATCAGGACCACATAACGTGAGTGGGGAATATTATGTGCTAGTATCATGGTGGGCATCCTCCTATGTGCCAAATAGGAGCCCAGATGCACCTTAGGGCTGTAACACTGAAGTATAAGGGGCTAGGAACACCTTTCATCAAGTCTACCCTGCACCCCAGGACTTTGCTGTGTCACCAGGCGTACCCCGTTGTTTTGTATTGAAGAAACTGTTTAAGCATTTGTGCCTCCACACCCATGGAAGTAAAAGTTCAACTTTACAACCGTTTCTGTGTCTGACTCTGCACCAACAACATCAGGGCGCCCCAAACACCACCAGTCGGCACAGTATAGGGGAAGCGCCCCGGGGGAACAATCACCACCAACATTTGTGCAGCCCCCTCATCACCGGTACCAGTGGTGGTAACGTGGGACAGCACCAGCGCTGCGCCCTCGTGCCCAGAGACCGTGACAAGTCTGCGCTGTTTGCACCCCGCAATCCCAACTGCAGCGTTACCTTCCATCTGGTCACCGCAAGAAAAACTGGCGTCACGAACAGGATACGGGTGTGTGCCATTTTGAGAAAGTCGCCACCAAAAGTGCGCCAAATTGTCTCCAGAGCATCGGTCTTTATTGTGGACTTTGCTAAGATCAAGTTTATTCCCTGAGAGTGCTTGCCACAAAGAGGGGGAGCCCTATACCCCTGAAGTAAGCCCTAAAGACTGTCCTCTCAGTGTGTTACAGCCCTGGAAGAGTTAAAACGCCCAGGACTTGTTTGCTGCGCCACATCGCTGTGTAAGAACGCCCACAAAGGGTTAACTGTACCTTGCAAAAGTGCGGGAGATTTTTAGCACTGCCCATGAGGCCAGGAGACCCATCTGCCGCCATCTTAGGAGAGCCCAGAATGCTGAGCGCAGTGCTCCAGCGCACCCATACAAGAAAGTGAAAGGCGAATGTGCCGGCGCCATTTCTGACTCTCCAGTGCCGCATCACCGTCCCTGCTGTGCACCGCTGATCTCTGGTCCACGCTGCAGTTGCTGTCAGTGAGTACTGTGCCTCCCTGTCCTTGTCTTCAGTCCTCCCACGGCCCCAGCGAGTGTTTTCCGTGTACAGTGTCCGTGGGGAGTGCCACCATTAAAGAGGGGGAGCACACCGTCAGCCTGCATCACAGTGACTCTGTTAATAGCTACAGCATTCTTAAAGGGACAGCATTCCAAGTTGTAGTCTCCATTCTCTGCCAGCAAGCAGTTGAGTTTCTTAAAGAGACGGCGACCTAATTTCAGTCATACCTGCAAACAACATGACTGAGCAAAGTGACATTGTGCCATCTGTTTCTAGTGATCCAGCAGTGCCCATGGCGAGCAGCCTACCATTCTCCATGCCATTTTACCCTGGCGCACCATGGCTGCCGTGCTACAAAGGGGAGGCGCATACCCTCAGGGACTTTCGTGAGAAGATGCTGTCTCTCTTCCAGTTCTATCCTCTGAATACAGAACAGCAGATTCAGATCCTGCTGGGCCAGCTTGAGGGTGCTGCAGCTAGGGAGGTCAAATCCTGGCCTGCCTCTGACAAAAGAACCCCTGGGCAAATTCTGGACAAACTCCATGTGAACTTTGACGTGCGATCTGTCTCCGAGGTAAAGATGCGCTTCTTTTCCAGACGGCAACTACCTGGTGAGACCCTGCGGGACTATGCTTTATCCCTCCAAGAGGCGTTCAGAGCTGTGGTGCAAGTGGATCCACGTGAAAATGTGGACTCTGATAAAATCTTGCTTGACCGCTTCATAGAAGGGGCGCGTACCACATTGCTACAGAGTCAGTTGCGAATGCTTGCTGCACAACATCCCAGCATCACGTTTGCTGACTTCAAGGCCCTTGCCATCCAGGTCTTGGGACAGGAGCAGCCCCAGCCGAGCCCAGTCATCTGTGCTCCCTCACCTGGACCCTCAACAAGCATTGCTCCAGTTGTCCTGTCACTACCTCTGGGTACCTCACCTGCTGCCCAAACTGCGCAGACTATACCAGCAGACTCCAGAGATGACCTTCTGGCCCGAGTGGATCATCTGACCCGTGCCATGGAACAGATCACCGTCCGTCTAGATCGTCTGACCCAGCCGTCTTCATCGTCCAGTGATCCTTTGCGAAGTCACAACATCTCACCTGAGTCGCCACCCAGACGTCCGTCTTCAGTGAAACCTCCGCAGAGTGAGAGGCCATACTGTACCTATTGCCATAGATATGGACACACCAGGCCTCAGTGTTTTCAGTTAAACGGGCCACCCCCGAGGCAGCGGGCCGCCCCTCGGGAGGAAAGAAGAAGGGCCCAGGTGAATCTTCAGTGCCATTGTCACGCTTCGTCTCAGCCTGCCCACACATCACAATCCGGGTGAACGGCGTCCCTCTGACAGCGTTGGTGGACACTGGATCTCAGGTAACAACCCTGCGCAAGCAGGTGTTCCTTGAACATTGGGACTTAGGTGTGTTGAATAGAACACCTGACACATGGATAAATCTGTGTGCCAGCAATGGACAGCCCATACCACAGCAGGGTTATTGGGAACCCACTATCCAGATTGGGGACTTGAAACTGCCTAGACAGGGTGTAATTGTCACTGATGCAGAGGATGATAGGTTTGCAGTTGTAATATTAGGCATGAATGTTTTACGCCATTGCTTTGCAGAAGTGTTGGATGCCTTGCATGCCTCTCTCCTTACAGCTTCTCCCAGTGACCAGCAGACCATTCAGCGGGCCATTCGTGTACTCAATGCCCAGCACAAGTTCGCCAACAAACAAGGTGAAATTGGTCGAGTCCGGATCCAAGATACCCGTCCAGTAACCCTACAGCCTGGAACAGAAACTATGGTGTGGTGCCGTGCCCGTCCGGGCATAGAAAATCAGGACTACGAGGCCTTGCTACAACCCATACAGGTAGATGGCCAACCACTTGTCATGGCTGCCCGCAGCCTTGTCACAGTTTCCAATGGACGTGTTCCTGTCCGCTTAGTCAACTTGGGCGATGCTCCAGTGAACCTCCACAAGTTCCACTCTGTGGCCCTGCTACACCGGTTAGCACCAGAAGACATTCTCTCTGGTGATTCTACCGCCACACAGCATTCCACCCAAGCTGCTGAGAACATTCAGAATGGAGCCACGAAGTCCTGGTGGGATGAATTGAACGTGGGAGACGCCAATACCCCTATAGAGCACATCAATGGGGTTCGCAATGTGGCCAAGCGTTACCAACAGGCATTCAGCAAACACCCATTGGACTTTGGTAAGACCACGACCATACAACATCGCATTCTGACTGGCGACCACCATCCAATCAAGGAGCGTCACCGTCCAATACCACCCGCGATGTACCAACCGGTGAAAAAGTTGATCCAAGAGATGCGAGATGCTGATGTCATCCGGGAGAGTAACAGCCCCTGGGCAGCCCCGCTAGTCCTTGTCAAGAAGAAAGATGGAACCCTACGATTTTGTGTGGACTATCGTAAACTCAACAACGTCACGCACAAAGACGCATACCCATTGCCGCGGATTGAGGAATCTCTAACGGCTTTGGGATCAGCTACCTGTTTCTCGACCCTGGACTTAACCAGTGGATACTGGCAAGTCCCTATGGCGCCTGAAGATCGTGAAAAGACTGCGTTTACGACCCCGATGGGACTCTTTGAATTCAATAGTATGCCATTTGGGCTATGTAATGCCCCAGCCACATTCCAAAGGCTTATGGAGAGGTGCCTCGGCCATGAGAATTTCCAGAGTGTGCTACTGTACCTGGACGATGTTATTGTATTCTCCCGGACATACCAAGAACACCTTCGTCACCTGTCCGAGGTATTCAAGGTACTTATACAGCACGGCCTAAAGTTGAAGCCCTCCAAGTGCTACCTGTTGAAACCCCAAGTTCACTACCTTGGGCATGTCGTGAGCGCACAAGGCGTCCAACCTGATCCTGAAAAGATCACTGCAGTCCAGAACTGGCGAAGACCAACTACCGTCAAAGAAGTCCGAAGCTTCCTTGGATTCGCAGGTTACTACCAGCGTTTCATACCACACTTCGCCCAAGTAGCCGAGCCTCTGAACGAGTTGTTGCACGGTTGTCCCAGAGAAAACTACAACCGAAAGCTTCCGGTAGACTGGACAGCGCGTCAAGAGGAAGCCTTTCAAGCGCTTAAAGCACTTCTGACGCAACCACCAATTCTAGCCTATCCCGACTACAGTCAACCATTCCGCTTGTACACAGATGCAAGTCACCAAGGTTTGGGTGCAGTGTTGTCCCAGGTTCAGGACAACAAAGAGCGAGTCATCGCCTACGCCAGCAGGAGTCTGAGAGGTGCGGAGAAGAACGACCAGAACTATAGTTCTTTCAAACTCGAACTTCTGGCGCTTGTCTGGGCCGTGACAGAGAAGTTTAAAGACTACCTGGCTGCCACACCCTTTACCGTGTACACAGATAACAATCCGTTGGCACATCTGGACACTGCTCGACTGGGAGCCCTTGAACAACGGTGGGCCTCAAGACTCGCGAATTACAAGTTCTCTGTCAAGTATCGCAGTGGCAAGTCCAACGCTAACGCTGATGCACTCTCAAGGTTGCCTGTGGGAGAAGAACCACCCCGAAAAGACATCTGGGAAGAGGTGGAGATGCCACCATTCTACAACAAGTTTGCCCAACAGGTTGCTATTGGTGTCCCTGTAGAAGGAGAATCTCTGGCGAAAACAGCTGCCGAATCCCTCCAGGAGCCATCTCTGTGGAAAACGTTCCAAGAAGAGAGCAGAGTTTTAGGAGAATTGTCAGATTTCCTGCTTACAGGAAGAATACCAACCCGTGTAAAGAGAGGTCTTCATGAAGTGGAATTAAAACGCCTTTGGCGACAGAGGAAGCGCCTGTTTGTCCAACGAGGCCTTCTACTTAGAAACACTCTTGATCCTGTCACAGGTGAAAGGCTTCATCAGATCCTCGTACCAAGAAGAGACGCACAGATGATACTTGAGGCGTATCATGACAGATCCGGTCACTTCGGGGTACAAAAGACCGAAGCTACCATCCGTCGTCGCTTCTATTGGGTTGGGATGAGGAGTGACATTGAGAGTTGGTGCCGAGAGTGTCCCGCCTGTAGTATCACCAAGGAAGGTAGAAGAGATCAGAAGGCCCCTCTACATCCAATTAAGACTCAAAAGCCGTGTGAAATTGTTGCTCTGGACCATGTGAAGTTGGGTCCCACACGTTCCGGCTACAGCTACGCTCTGACAATGGTGGATCATTACTCCAAGTTCCTTGTCATCGTGCCTGTCAGAGATCTTACAGCAAGAACTACGGCTGAGACCTTCTACGCAGAGTTTGTCCGCCATTACGGTTGTCCTGAGCATATCCTCACCGACCGTGGATCGGCGTTTGAATCCCAATTGTTCCGTGAGCTGTGTCAGTTCCAAGACTGCAAGAAGTTGCGAACCACAGCGTATCACCCTCAAGGGAATGGTATGTGCGAGAAGGCAAATCAAGTGATCATCGGCATGCTAAGAACAGCCGCAGTTACACCTGGTGTTGAGTGGCCTGAGCGTATCAAGGACTTGGCCTATATTTACAACAACACACCCCAAACATCTACGGGATACGCACCATTTTATCTAATGTTTGGAAGACAAGGTCAACTTCCTTCAGACTTAACCCTTGGTGTGAAGGTCCCTGACACCATCAATCCACTACCCATAACAGACTGGGTTGTTGAACACCGCCGACGTATGGAGGAAGCTAAAGAGATAGTTGAAACGCGCATGGATGAGGTTCGTAGGAGACAACAGGAGGATTACAACCATCACGCCCATGCAGCGCCCCTGAAAGTTGGCGACCGTGTATGGTTAAGGAATAACCATCGGAATGGGAAATTGGATCCATTCTGGGAGAAAGAACCATACAGTGTCATCTCCATATCATATCCTGAATCCGACGTGTATGAGATCTCTAAACCTGGGAGACAGCCCCAAGTAGTACACCGAAACCGTCTGAAGCTGTGCCTTAAAGAAGGACTACCCACAGAGGTGCCCCCAGCTGAGACAACGAGTACAGAGATCTTGTCACCTTCTGAAGCGAAAGAGAGACCCCCAACGTTAACTGAGCTTATGTGGGCGCCTAAACTACTACCATTTAGCTGTTATCCACCAATTGCTCTAGTGCAAGAGAACCCTTCGACAGATGATTTAATTGATTTCAGTGACTCTGTTCCTGATTCAAATCTTGTTCCACTTAGGCGTTCTGAGCGTACCACAAAAGGCATACCTCCAACACGCTATAGTGATGCCATGGCTGTCCTTGAGTAAAAGAGGTTAACTGTCTCTGCTTCAGGATATATGTTATTCCTGCTCTGATTACATTAATGTTTTTCCTGTGTGTATATACAGTATATATATAATATCTTGCCATGTAATATAGTATTTACACTTATATGCAACAATCCAAGCCATAGTGCCTGGCTCACCGAGCCAAGGAAGTTCTGTTACCCCATTGCGGTATGGACATTCGTGCTAGAGTGCCTACTCTTCCTTACAGAAAGGACTGTTTATTGTTTCTCAGAGAGACTCTCATGATAATGGACACTCACGAAATTTGTGCCAGAGAGCCTCTGGACCCATTTGCACTACTGTTGTTTCTATATGGACTGTCTGATGGTACCGCCAAAAGGTTCCATAAGTCTACGTTTAATTATCTCTCCGTTACCCTTCAGACTTCTCATGGACATTCCAGGACTATGCCGGGAGGTCTTACCTCAAGTTTCTAAGTATTATATTTTTCTAAACTGTTAGTGACATTTGCACTTTGTTCGTATTTATTAACGTTATGTTACATTTCTCACCTTCACCCCAGCCCGTCGCCGAGGTCGGCTCAGTGAAAGAGGGGGAGTATGTGGCATCCCAGAGCTGGCTATGGCTGGGCTGAGGGTGATCTCTGTGCATTGTATTATTTCCTGTTGCTTCATAGCCTGTGTCACATAGCAGGGGGTCCTGAGTCTCACACAACACAGCGCCACCTAGTGAGCCTCACACATGCATTACACCTCCCATAGGATTGAATAGTAACCAAATGTCCAATGGGGAGGACATCGCCTGGGAAAAGGGGAGGAGTCAGCTGATCACTGGGTCCCCATGGTAACACCCCTGCAGGAAGGTCCTGCCTGTGAAGAGTTAGAAGTGTGGAGTGTTAGGAGGAGGAGGTGAGGAGATAAGTGTGATGTCCTGTGAAGAAAGCAGTGAGTTTAGTGCAGGAATCTCAAGTCCTAGACAGGCCCAGGAAGGTTGGAGAGCTGACATACTCCAGCTATTCAGAAGATCCTGTCCCCTGTCTGCCTAGCCATCACCCTGAAGGAAGTCAAGCATCATCATCTTGTCAGCCTGAGACTGTGGAGAGAACATTCTGGAACACGTGCTCCATAGCAAGTATCACAGGATCCAGGGGCCAAGGCCAGACCTGTGGAATATCCTGCCACCCTGAGTATTGCACCCCCGAAACTCTGAGCTATCAGGACCACATAACGTGAGTGGGGAATATTATGTGCTAGTATCATGGTGGGCATCCTCCTATGTGCCAAATAGGAGCCCAGATGCACCTTAGGGCTGTAACACTGAAGTATAAGGGGCTAGGAACACCTTTCATCAAGTCTACCCTGCACCACAGGACTTTGCTGTGTCACCAGGCGTACCCCGTTGTTTTGTATTGAAGAAACTGTTTAAGCATTTGTGCCTCCACACCCATGGAAGTAAAAGTTCAACTTTACAACCGTTTCTGTGTCTGACTCTGCACCAACAACATCAGGGCGCCCCAAACACCACCAGTCGGCACAGTATAGGGGAAGCGCCCCGGGGGAACAATCACCACCAACATTTGTGCAGCCCCCTCATCACCGGTACCAGTGGTGGTAACGTGGGACAGCACCAGCGCTGCGCCCTCGTGCCCAGAGACCGTGACAAGTCTGCGCTGTTTGCACCCCCGCAATCCCAACTGCAGCGTTACCTTCCATCTGGTCACCGCAAGTCCAAATTTGAGATCTTTGGTTCCAACCACCGTGTCTTTGTGCGACGCAGAAAAGGTGAATGAATGGACTCTACATGCCTGGTTCCCACCGTGAAGCATGGAGGAGGAGGTGTGATGGTGTGGGGGTGCTTTGCTGGTGACACTGTTGGGGATTTATTCAAAATTGAAGGAATACTGAACCAGCATGGTTACCACAGCATCTTGCAGCGGCATGCTATTCCATCCGGTTTGCGTTTAGTTGGACCATCATTTATTTTTCAACAGGACAATGACCCCAAACACACCTCCAGACTGTGTAAGCAGGGGCGTAACTACCGGGGTAGCAGTGGTAGCGACTGCCACAGGGCCCGGAACATTACGGGGCCCGGAGCCCTGTGGCAGTCGATACCACGGACCCCACAATCACTGCTATCGTTATACTCCGGGGTCTTTTGAGACCCCGGAGTATAACGATTGGGGGCCCAGGGGAGGTGAGCGAACATAAAAAACACTGTAACTCACCTCTCCGCCGCTCCGCAGGCTTCGGGCCTGTTTGGTGACGTCCCAGATGTCAGCCGACGTCATTATGCGTCGCGACGCCGGCCTGGATCGTGCGAGATCCGGTCCGACATTGAAGATGGCTGAAGTAGTGCACGGGAGTGCACCGGAGCGAGGAAGAGGTAAGTTGCAGTGTTTTCTATGTTTCTATCCTCCCCTGGGTCTCCGATCATTATACTCTGGGGTCTGAAAAGACCCCAGAGTATAATAATCGTTCATGGGTGGTCCACTATGGGGCATAATACTGTGTGCAGGGGCTACTATGGGGCAAACTACTGTGTGCAGGGGCTACTATGGGGCAAACTACTGTGTGCAGGGGCTACTATGGGGCAAACTACTGTGTGCAGGGGCTATTATGGGGCAAACTACTGTGTGCAGGGACCACTATGGGGAAAACTACTGTGTGCAGGGGCTACTATGGAGCAAACTACTGTGTGCAGGGGCTACTATGGGGCAAACTACTGCATGCAGGCGCCACTATGGGTCAAACTACTGTGTGCAGGGGCCACTATGGGGCAAACTACTGTGTGCAGGGGCCACTATGGGGCAAACTACTGTGTGTCGGGGCCACTATGGGGCAAACTACTGTGTGCAGGGGCCACTATGGGGCATAATATTGTGTGCAGGGGCCACTATGCTGCATAATACCATGTCCAGGGGCCACTATGGGGCATAATACCGTGTGCAGGGGCCACTATGGGGCATAATACCGTGTGCAGGGGCCACTATGGGGCATAATACCGTGTGCAGGGGCCACTATGGGACATAATACCGTGTGCAGGGGCCACTATGGGGCATAATAGTGTGCGCAGGAATGCGGTTTGTGTGGGGGGGGGGTTGGGGGCGGCGGCTTGGGGGGGCCCCATGTCAAATGTTCGCCTTGGGGCCCAGCCATTCCTAGTTACGCCACTGTGTGTAAGGGCTATTTGACCAAGAAGGAGAGTGATGGGGTGCTACGCCAGATGACCTGGCCTCCACAGTCACCAGACCTGAACCCAATCGAGATGGTTTGGGGTGAGCTGGACCGCAGAGTGAAGGCAAAAGGGCCAACAAGTGCTAAGCATCTCTGGGAACTCCTTCAAGACTGTTGGAAGACCATTTCAGGTGACTACCTCTTGAAGCTCATCAAGAGAATGCCATGAGTGTGTAAAGCAGTAATCAAAGCAAAGGTGGCTACTTTGAAGAACCTAGAATATAAGCCATATTTTCAGTTGTTTCACACTTTTTTGTTAAGTATATAATTCCACATGTGTTAATTCATAGTTTTGATGCCTTCAGTGTGAATCTACAATTTTTATAGTCATGAAAATACAGAAAACTCTTGGAATGAGAAGGTGTGTCCAAACTTTTGGTCTGTACTGTATATATATATATATATATATATATATATATATATATATATATATGCTAAAATGACTTCTTAGAGCCACTGTACATTACATCTTATATTATAGAAAAATAGTAAAATAATGATTCTGATCTGTGACTTATTTTTCAGCTTTGGGATCAATATGGGGCAGTATTTACCCTTTACTTTGGCTCGAGGCCGGTGGTTTTTCTCTGTGGATATGAAGCAGTAAAGGAAGCCCTTGTGAATCGAGGGGAAGAATTTGGTGCCAGAAACCCCATACCTGTGCTGGAGAGATTTAACCAGGGCTACGGTAAGGGAAATGTTTAGTAATTGCAGATCAGTCACAATGGCTTCTGTTGTTCTCTCTGTTGTAGTAGAAGAACAATCCAAGCGGTGGTTGTTGCAAATGATGGACTTCAATGGAGCCCTAAAAACTCCAAAAGATCCCCTTGTTTAGAATGTAGTCTTTTGGGCTTCTGTTCCAACGTCCATCATTTTGGTGGTTGTAACAATCATGACCTGCAACTCTCACAGACTGGGGCATAGCTGTAGGGATTGCTGAGGTAGCCGCTGCAAGGAGTCCTGAATGCCGTCTGCCTTATAAGAAGACATCAGTATTATAAATTGCACATGGCATGTTATTTAGGTCCTGTAGTAGAAGTCATAGCCTCAAAAGGTCACTCTCATTTTTGCTGTGAACAATTCCTTGGGTATCACCTTGCAAAGAGCTCTGCCAGGTTGGTCCCTCTGCATCAGTGTCAAGCTCTTCTTAGGCTTACGTGATGTTTTCATTTGTCCTTGGCAGTTAAAGACAAGATTTGGAATTTGTGGAATTTATGGATTTATTATTTTCCTGCATCAAAAGACTTAGTCTGATAGTAGAGAAGGAAAATCTGAGGAGGATAGACGTCACCCAGTGGCGAGGTCATGGAACAATGGGCTGTATTTACGCTATGTCCAGGTTTATTTCAACATGGAGACATTATTTTAGACGCAATAAACTGGTTTTACTACAATGAAAATTTATGCAAAAAGATGTCAGACTTTTCCTCTTTAAAATAGTTGGCCTTTGATTAAATTTACTGCTACTCATAAGCCTGTAACTTCCCAGGGTCAAAGTTCGGCCTCTACAGTTATCAACCAAAGAATATTTGGATAAAAGCATCAACACCAGTACAAATGGAGAAAATGCAACAGTGGCTAGATCAGTACCCAAATCGCAAGATGGTGGAGTTATTAACTAAAAGGTTTTAGGGAAGGTTTCCTGAAATAATGGCTGAAAAAATAAAAAATTAAGTTGAGACAGGTGGGGTCACCAATCCTTTACCTTTTGATAATTTCCGTTTTCACCACGGGGGATAATGCCAAGAAAAGGAACCAAATTCTCTTAGAATGATTCTTTGATACTTTCCAGAAGGTTCATTGAATAAAAGCAACTTGCAATGTAACTTTAGACCTGGGAGTTGTCATTATTAAGGGTTTTGGTGATGGTGATGGCGATGTGAAGTCGGCCTTTAGGCTCCTGCCAGTTTTTATTTGTTGGGATTTCAGTTTGATGAGGATTATATAGATAGATAGTTGCCAATGGGATGTTCCCTTTCTTGTTGTTATTTTGAAGCCTTTTCCTCATCTCCGTGAGTTTTATGCCTGGTGGACTTTCTCATTATTTAGATGATTTTTTGTTTATGGGCCCCGAGGACTGGTTAGTTTGTTATCGGTTGTTCCAGGAGTTTTTTACTGTTTGTTCTGCACAGTTATTTTTTTCTGACATGATTCCTAGATTGTTGGGGATAAATGTGGTGGATTTGAAGTTCTGTGAGAAAGTTAGAAAGAAGTTCAGTAGGAATTTGGCATGAAGTTTACACCATCCTTAGGTGGTTTTTCCTGTAGACACGTTGACCTTGAGGCTGGGTTCCTATATTGTCATGATTTGGTGCATCTTTACGATATCGGTTTAGACATTGTCAATATGAATTTACAACATGATTAAAATTGCTTTATGTGGGATTGAGCCAAACTTGCTTTGAGGGCAATTTGTCCATTTGGGGGTTTGTCACTTATTTTAAAGGAGGGGGCATCTGGTGTTTAGGCTGAAGCTTGAGCTTATGGCTGAGATATCCGCTTGGTTGAAGTTAATATTTCAGCGTTTATTGCAATAATTTAATTTACATTTAATAAAGGCTGTGGCCAAAATTTTATCCACCAGCAAAGCATCGACTCAATTATTTATCTATATAGTTGTATCTATGTTTATGTATTTGCATATGATATGAATATTATATAAGCCCATCTCAGTATACTAGCTCCTGCCTGCAGCCGCTGCAGACTACCAGATAAACAATCCTGGCTGGGTCTACAAGGCCTGTCAGAACTTAAGAGCACAGACCCGGTCAGAGATCTGTCTCATCATTCAATTAAATATAAAACCTGCTGAACTTCAGTCTTGTGCCTGTGATTGTCTGGTGCAGTTGGGCTCTTACTCCTCCTCCTATTAGGTAACTGGTTTTGTTCTTTATTTTGCTAGTGCACTTGTTTTCCTGAGCAGCCAAGTCCATCCTGCCTTGCAGAGAGCTCTGGTGAAAACCTCGGGGGAGCCTTAGATTTGACACTCCAAAATAGTGGTGGGCAGCTGTTAGTAGTTTATTAAGATAAGATAAGAGATAAGATAATCCTTTAATAGTCCCACCATGGGGAAATTCAGTGTATTACAGCAACATAGATAATACAAATACAAAAAACAATATATACAGAAGCTCCAAGGTAGAGGCATTACAGTGACAGTAGGTACAGATAGAAAGGTACAGGTAAAAAAAAAAAAGGAGTAGAAGGGATACCACAACTAAGATCTTTCAGTTCCCTGTATGGAGTGATCTCCGCTTAGGTCGGTGTTGGTTGTATAGCCTGACCACAGTGGGGAGGAAAGACTTCCGATAGCGCTCCTTTTCACACTTAGGGTGGAGCAGTCGGTCACTGACAGTACTGCCCAGCGCTATCACAGTCTCATGCATGGGATGGGAGTTATTCTCCCGCATGGAGATCACCACGGACAGTATCCTTCTGTCACCCATAATTCTGACCTCCTCTGGTCCTAGGGCATTTCAGGGGCTACCTACACCTGGAATTTGAAAATTGCAACTCATTACCTGTGCACCGCGGCCAAAACGCTCATAGCCCGCCATTGGAGGGAAGTTCTTCCTCCAGTGATCTCAGAATTGATCGCCCAATTGAAGGATATCCGCAGCCTGGAGTACTTGACCGCCTCCCTTAACCATATGGTGGAGGCATTCAAAGCAATTTGGTCCCACTGGGATACCTACTGTGCCACACAAGGTGTCTGAGATCCGACCCCCCCCCCTTTCTCCTTATTGTTCCTTGCCCTTGTCTTGTCTTATGTACTTCCTAAACCTTGTTTCTGTACTACTGTTTTTTGTGTACCTGAGGAATTTTTCTGTATTCGATTTGTAACTATTTCAAAACTTTAATAAAAATTACAGTTTAAAAAAAAGAAAATTGCAACTCCTTACACCATTACCCTTCTCTAGCCATCTTCCGGCCTTCTGGGTGACATTGCGGGCCTCAGTGGTCACATGGGGCGCATCATCACTCAGGAGGTCAGAAGAGGCCAGAAGAAAATGGAAGAGGAACTCAATGGAGTGCTGGAAGCCACAAGGGAGCTCAGCAGAGGCGAGGGAAGGTGAGGATCAGAGTTTATTATGTTTCTCATCTCCCCTGAGCCTATGCCTAATATCCAATGGGGTCTGAAGAAATAATAGAACTATAATAATAGCACTTCCGGTTTGGTCCGAAATTAAACCGACGGGCAAATCTCTCAAGCTTTGCCCAAGCAATTCAATGAGTAAGAGAAAACTTTGCTTATTTTTTTTTTTGTAGGATTTGCCTTGAGCAATGGTGAACGGTGGAAAATCTTGCGAACTTTTACTCTGAAGAGCTTTGGATTTGGAAAGAAAAGCAGTGAGTGGAAAATCCAAAAAGAAGCCCAATGTGTTGTGGATGAATTCAGAAAGCTTAATGGTAAGACGGTGCAATGTTCTAAAACACAAGGGTTTAAGCGCACAACTATATAACAGATCTGTGTGATACAAATCCATAATAGGCTGCCCATATAATTCTATCGGACTGCACTGACCTCCGAGTCTCCTCAATTTTATATAAAAAGACATGGAGTTTTCTTCGGATTTTATAATAAATCTAGTTACTTAGTGTAGTTGAAAAAAAAAAACATATGTCCATCAAGTTCAATCTATATATGAAAAATATGACATTTTTCATGGCTCCCCATGTTGTGGAGGTTTTATCCTCTAAATCATTGCTTCTAAGTGAGACTATGATGACTCAAGGAGGTGCTGATGTGTAGTCAGGAAAAAATAGAAAACCACCCTATTTAGATCTAATTACCAGATAAGAATCAGATTTGTGACTTCCAACTACTGGGACCTCCTGTGATCATGAAATTGGGGGATTGAAAGTGCCCCTTTTTGTTCCTTGTGAATGAAGCACTGGTGATCTCCACCATTGCCATAAAAGCAAATTGATCGTGGTCATGCAAACACATTAGCACTTCATTCACATGGTGCATAAAGGGGAATTTTTGGCCCCTCACTCTCCCAATTGCTGTCAATCTCAGTGGTTGGACCCCCAGCATCCTTATGAAATGTCATTTTCTATCCCAGGCCTCCCTGTAGATCCAACCAAGAAGCTCATGGACGCTTTTACCAATGTTCTCTGTTCCATCATATTTGGAGATCGTTTTGAGTACGAGGATGAGAAGTTTACCAAACTACTTGGAAATCTGGAAGAAAGTTTATACTTTGCTAGTTCTATCTGGGGACAGGTAACTAACTTGAGTAATGTTGGCAGTCTCATGTAGACACTATGGTACACAAATGCCACGCTGCTTGTGGTGGGCCTGTTGGACTTTCCTCTTCTCTCAGTGGTCACGACTGCCAGGTTATGTACAGATCTCATTGTGCTGCACATGCCCCAGCTTCCTCTGTCATTGTAGGGCATGTGTGAGCTCCATTGCTGCCCCTTAAAGGTTTACTTAGTGTGTCTCATTCTCCCCCATCCAATTTCTAGTAACCCAAGTCTATAAAAGACTCCTGTCAGGAATCTCAACGTCCAAGTTCCGTCTTGCAGTCGTCACTTTAAGGTTGCCATCAGAGCCTTAAGATGAGGACCCAGTCAGAGCTCTGCTCCATCCTCCAATCTAGGGTTGTCATACACCAGTGTCTTTGTACACGCCCAGGTCAGCCATCACATACATAAGGACTCTTCCTAGAGGTGGCGACCTGGTGGTTTCCTGCAGTGATGTCCAGATCCATGTATAGGGGTTAAAGGTGAAATCCAGGGGACCATTTAGACTACACCTTCAAGAGTAGCCCAAAGCCAAACTAGTTAGGTGTCACAGTGATCCCCATCTGCGTCCTATCACAGTGAAGATTGGTGTAAACCCTGACATGTACTGTAAGTATATCAGATAATGTGATATTTTGGATCAGGTAAAGCCCCTTTCTAACCTTTCTTTTGTCTTTCTTGCACCTCTAAAGCTCCTGACCGTTCTCCCGACATTTATAAATCACATTCCTGGACCTTTCCAGAGGATAAACCAAGTTTCAGTGGAAATGACCGACTTAATACACGAGAGGGTGAAGATGAGCCTGGAGACCCTGGACTCCAGATCACCCAGACACTTCATTGACAACTTCCTTATCAAAATGGAAAAGGTAACAAGACAACACATAGTAAGGTACCGCCAGGTGATACAGTTTTATTGAAACAAGGCATCATATAGTGTTTGCAGGAAATATAGTGTGGTTATGGTTATAGTATGGGTTGTAAAAAAGAGAAAAAAAAAGTCAATAGTGTAGTTTCTTTTTTTTTAACATTTCCTGAATTCTGTAATTTTTTTTAATAATTTGGAGAACCCCTTTAATGATGATAAATTTTAACTTAATATCTATTATTTATTTGCTAATAAATGAATGTCCCTTTAATTACAGAAAAGCTCCATGATGAGATTGATAAAGTGATTGGGTGAGATCGGGCCCCAGATTTTGATGACCGGATGCAAATGCATTATACGCAGGCGGTTATCCATGAGATCCAGAGATTCTGTGACATTGCTCCTTTAAGTGTGCCACATATGGTAACAAGAGATGTCCAGTTTAGAGGCTATGAGATCCCTAAGGTAGGTAGTACAGGGTGAGCTACGCCTAGCTTGGCGGAGAGGGATGACAAGCCATTTTGCCTTGGCCAAGGCACTTACATACATGATTTGCTTAAAGCTCTATTCACACGGATGAGTTTAACAAACATGTGACAGTCAGTTTTTTTTTTTTACGGCTTTCACACTGTTGCATTGAAATTAATTCACTTGAATGAGACTTTTCACAAGTTCTATTCTGTCACGTTTTAATGGATCCTTCAATACACCCAAGTCTGTGATGGATCTGTGACCTACGGAGGCAAAACAGCCTTGAAAAATGCTCCTTCTTGAATAGAATAGATTTGAATGGAGCCAAAGAAATGTAATGGTTTCCCCAGGTGATGAAACACTTTGCTATGAAACTGGCAAAAACATTCAACCAAAAATAACAAGCTCCTATTCCAACATGGTCAACGAAAAGACAACCCTATGTGATGCTTACATTGAAGGCAGTCCTTCCCACAAGTAATAGCAAGTAATGTCTTCATCCTTATCACATGTGTAGCTGACCTGAGTTGCCCTAATATCATCAATAACGGAGGTTTGCAATTTTTTAATGCTACTAGCAACTGAAATAGTCTCAAGAGTTTTTTATGCCTCCTTTGCCAGTTCTCTCACAGTTTGTAGGTCGTGGGCGCGGGTACTACGAGCTGATGAAGATTTCTGATAAGGTGCATGGCCTAGCGGAGTCTGCACCTTGTCATGAACCAGGCAAATCCTGCGCTATTGTAGGGATCATCAAGTCCAACAAATTCCAGAGTTAGGCTGAAGCTCCACATTGCAGAAATGCAGCTTTTTTTGTTGCAGATTTTGCTGTGTTTTATTGAGCCAAGGACAAGAATAGCTACAGAAGGAATGGGAAATATATAGGAAGCTTCTTAGACTTCTGCCTTCTGCTCAATCCACTCCTGACCTGGCTCAAAAAATGCAGCAAAATCTGCAACAAAAATGCTTCATTTCCACAACGTGGAGGCCTCAGACTTAGAAGTTTGTTTTCCATGGTAGTTTTCTTAAAATCCTTAAAAAGAGTCTCACATGGTTTGCTTACAGCAAGGTTCTGTTTCATCTTCTCAGGGCACACAAGTTTACCCTTTACTCTGCACCGTTCATCGAGATCCAAAACAATTTTCTTCTCCATGGGAGTTTAATCCCAACCATTTCTTGGATGAGAGCGGACGGTTTAAGAAGAATGATGCCCTGATGGCTTTCTCGGCAGGTATTTGTCCATAGGTGCTGGAATATACAGTGATACGTTTCCATACACATTCATTAAAACTCTGCTTTTGATGACTCCTGATATTTAATTCTTGTCCATTTCACTTCTCTTAGTTCAGTTTGGCCCCTTCCTTCTTACAGAACTAGCACACAACATTATGAGATTTGTAGTCCTCCTTGCTCACACGCTCTTTTTCAGTTCTTCCCAAAAAGTTTCTATGGGAATAAAGTCATTGCTTTGTGATGGTCAGTCCATTACCTTCATGTTGATGTCCTTAAGTCATTTTGCCACAACTTTGGAAGTATGTTGGGGGTCATTGCCCATTTGGAAGTCCCATTTGCACCCAAGTTTTAACTTCCTCACTAAAGATGTTGCTTCAATATTGCCAAATAAATCTTCTTCCTCATAATGTCACCTATTTTGTGAAGGGCACCAGTCCCTCCTGTACTATAGCCCAACATGAGGCCGCCACAACTGTGCTTCACTGTTGGGTTGAGTTAACCAAGATTGAAGTCAACAAACAAAACTAAACAAACAAAAGTTAATAAAAAAAAATATCGAAAATTAAAATAAAAAATTAAACAAGGAAATTAACAAAATTAAATTTTCTCAGAAATTAACAAAATGAAGCAAATAAGGAATAAACAAAGACGGAAGATGTGTGTTGAGTAGAGTCAAAAGGTATTCCCCTTACGTCCGACAGCAGCACAATATGGGGTATCTCTGCCCCTGTGTGTTGTTTAGGACAGGTGGAACCTTTAATTAGCACCAAAAAGGTGCCTCCTACTAGCCCTATAAGAGGGCACAAGAGACCTCCCTCCACTGTGTTTTTTTCTGTCCTGTGTGGAACAGGTGGACGGAGGTCTCTTGTGACCTCCCGTTGCTAGGGGTTTTATTTACTCCTGGCTTACCTTTTCTGGGGTACCTCGGTCCCAAAGAGAAAACCTCCGGTCCTTCGGGCCTTCGCACCGCAGCGCAGCGTTATCCGGCATCCATCTGCAGGCAGCGCGATCCCGGAAGTAAGCGGGGAACCTCCTCGGCCGGAACTTTTCTCCGGTCCCGTGTTCCCAGGGGAAGGAAGCCTTTGCGCACCACCGCGCCCTACTTCCGGTTTTCTCGGAAAAAGTGCGGTAAGTTTGGAAATTTAAAATTTAAAGGCAAAATATAGAATTGATTTTTGCTGCTTGTATTTTGAGCCTCTGGCTTAGGCTTATGCTCCTCTATGTTCCATTATGGCGTTTGACTTGTTTTGGTGCTGTATAAATGTTTCTTTGCTGGCTTCCTCCCCTCGCTGCTGGATTACATTTAAAAGGTCTGAATGCAGTCCTTTATTTGTTGAGTTAGTGGTTTCTAGCTCCTCTGCTGCGGGTTGCGGTGGCTGGTTTTTTTCTGACGGTTTTTTTCTCTCTTCAAGTGACCGATTCAAAAAAAAAAAAAAAAAAAAAAGGTACCCCTTGGGTTTTTATGCAATGCTTGGCGATCTTCCCTGTTTCAGTGTCACGTGGCTGTTTGATGTTTCAGATGTCATCTTCTGCATCACGTAATGGCGATGCGCTTAGGAGGAAAAATTCCTCTAAACTTGAAACATCTAATGTGTTTGGATTGCAATACCCCTTTACCTGACGGCTATGATTTTACCCGCTGTCACCAGTGTCGTGGACCTCCGCCGGAAGTACCTTCTATAAGAGGTTGTTACTTGGGTAAAGGACTATATGAGGAGTCTCTTAAAGGAGATTCGTTCTTCCATCGCCCAGATTGCCAAGAGACCGCAGATTGAGACACAATCTTCCTTACGGATCTCTGATGAAGATTATCAGATAGTGGACGAGACACTCTCATCTGACGATTCCACTGAAGATCCCAGCAGGCCGTGCTTCCACTCGAAAAATTAAGCCGGCTGCTGAAGTCCATCCGGTCTAAGGATCGTGATGTTGACGGGGAAGCCTCCGCGTCCACCTATAGAGGGCCTAGGGTCTTCCAAGTGGACCAGACATTACAAAAATTAATGTCCTCAGAGTGGAGAAGTCCTGAAAAACCTCTTGTGGTTCCTAGGAGGTTCGGCGCTTTATTCCCAGTTGCTCAATGGGATCAATGGGGTCCTCCTCCCAAGGTGGATATGGCGGTGGTTAAACTGTCCTGCCGCACTAAGGTACCATCAGATGATGGAGGAAATCTGCACGACGCCATGGCAGGCGCTTCGACAATACCTTCAAGAAGGCTTATTCAGCTGCCTCGCCCAAGACCGCTGTGGCGGTTGCGTCCTGTGAAGTGTCAGCCAAATTATGTACTGACCTTGTCCACCTCGAAAGTGACCGACTCTGGAAGTCTCCAGAGACGAGCTGCTAGGGTTTCTAGGCTCAGTTTCCCTAGCAGCTGAATATTTAACGGAAGCCTCCCACCATCAATTAAGGCTGGCGGCCAAATCCCTGGCACTTACCAAGAACACTGCAGCAGGAAGACCTCTATGGTTAAAACCTTGGAGAGCTGTGTTCCCCTCAAAGTATAATTTGTGCGCATTACCCTTTGAGCCGGGTAGAGTCTTTGGCTGTGCCCTAGACGAGATCCTAGAGGGCTTGGCCGACAAGAAGGGTAAAACTTTACCCCAGGCCTTCAGAGGTAGGTCTGGCTCTGGTCGTGGTAGAGGCTATCCGCCTCGTCGTGGAAGGCAGTCCAGAGAGGCTCTAGTTATTCCTCTAGAGACGCCGGCCGGAGATTCCGAAGTCTGATGATAAAAAAGTCAAGCCTAGCTTTTGACATCAAAAGCAGTTTTCCTGTGGCCGAGATTCTTGTCGGAGGTCGTGTCTCCCACTTTCTCAACTGCGGGCAGGGAAAAATTCGAGACCCATGGGTCCGGTAGGTAATCCAAAGAGGTTATGCAATCAAGTTCCTCCGTCCTCCTCAGGATCGGTTTGTGTTAACTCGCAGCCTCCCTACAATGCAGCAGACTACATTGGAATGCTCCATCCGAGAGTACATTCACAAGGGAGCCCTGGTGGAAGTCCCTTCTCTAGAAGAAGGATCCAGTGTCTATTCTCCCGTCTTCCTGATGCCAAAACCGGCAGACAAGTGGAGAATGATCATAGACTTAAGGTACCTCAACCGCTTCATCAAAAAGAAGCACTTCCATAGGAAAACCATAAAGTCTGTCACCACCTTTCTCCTCTAAGGCGATGTTTTTTGTGACTTTGGATATAAAAGATGCCCATTTGCATATTTCTATTTACCTCCACGCAGAAGGTTTTTTTCTAAGGATTGCCGTAGTAGTTTCCGGCCACAGGAAGCACTTTCAATTCACAGCACTACCCTTCGGGATCTCCTCTGCTTCCCACACCTTTACAAAGGTAGTGGCCCCCATAACGGCCGCCCTCAGGCTTCAGGGGATATTCTTGGTGCCTTATCTAGACGACTGGTTGATAAAGGCCCAGTCAGAGTCTGTTCTGCTCCAGTACCTACAGACAGCCTTCAGAGTCTGTGATGGCTTATAAATTGGGAGAAGTCAAAAACGATCCCTTCAACTCGAAGGAAGTTCCTCTGAGAAAACTACTTCCTAGATTCAGTCCGCCTGCAAATCTCCTTGACACCAGCAAGGAAGGAGAAGCTGGTTGCGGCAGTCCGGCACCTCTTCAAAAAGCCGATAGCCTCCATCAGAACATTGATGAAGATCCTGGGCTTGATGTCTTCCTCAGTGGAGGCAGTCCCATGGGCCTTGTGGCACTTACGTCCCCTCCAGAAGGAGTTACTAGAGGCTTGGGATCGCTCCCTTCTTACATTCAGCAAGAAGATTCGACTCTCCCCCAGGACCCGTCTTTCCCTCAAGTGGTGGTTGCACCTGAAAGACGGAAGGTCCACGGTCCAACCTTCTTGGACCCTGTTGACTACAGATGCATCCCCCTCGGGATGGGGAGCCCATTGGACGAAAACTCCATAAAGGGAGTCTGGAGCGCTCCTGAAAAAAGGACCTCGTCCAACTGGAAGGAGCTCAGAGCCGTATATCGTGCCTTACTCTATTGCTTGCCTCTTCCCAGGGGAAGAGCAGTCAAAATCCGGTCAGACAACATGACCACAGTGCTGTACGTGAACAGACAGGGAGGCACCAGATCACCAACCCTCCTTAGAGAGGCAGATCTGATATTTACATGGGCAGAGAAAAATCTAACCCATTTATCCGCAGTTCACATCAAGGGCTCCCTGAACATAGTAGCGGATCGGTTGAGTCGGGGTTATGCCGTATCAGGAGAATGGTCACTCAATCCAGAAGTCTTTCATCAGATTACCCTGAACAGGGGTCTTGCAGAAATAGACCTCATGGCAACCCGACTCAACGCCAAGGTGGAGAAGTTCTGTTCCCTTTACCAGGAGGACAATCCCTTGGCAGTGGATGCCCTGTCCATCCCTTGGAGGTCCAGGCTGGCATACATCTTCCCTCCAATTCCAATAATACCAAAGGTATTAATGAAAATCAGACAGGACCAAGTCTCTGTGATAGCCATCATTCCATTCTGGCCAAAAAGAGCTTGGTTTTTCCCAACTCATGGAGATGAGTCGAGGGATATATTGGAGGCTTCCCAGAACCTGGTTTCCCAAGGATCTCTGAAGTGCCAGGATCTCTGGAGATTCAACCTGACAGCCTGGAGGTTGAGCAGTCCCTACAGCAGGATAGAGGACTGTCAGAGGCCGTCCTGAAGACCCTTTATTCTGCAAGAGCAGAATCTACCAATAAGATCTACCAGAGGACAGCCAAGATTTTCATGGAGTGGTGCTCCAAGAAGGGTATTAATAATCTAGAACCTTCAACGGCTGATATTTTCTTCAGGACGGTTTGGATAAGGGACTTGCCCCTGCCACTTTGAAAGTGCAGATTGCGGCCCTCTCCGCTCATTTGAACAGACGTCTGTCTCAGGATCCTCTGGTTGCAAGGTTCCTTAAAGGGGCAATGAGGCTAAAGCCCTCAGTATCATCCCCAGTGGGACCTTGCGGTAGTCATTACAGGCCTGTGCGGTCCTCCATTTGGACCCTTGGAGACTACGGAGATAAAATATTTAGCCTACAAAACCACTTTTTTGTTGGCTATTATATCTGCCAAAGAGTAGGAGTGCTCCAGGCCCTCTCTTCTAGAGAACCGTACATTTTGTTTTTGCAGATAGGGTGCACCTTAGGTTTACCTGGGTTTATCCCTAAGGTCCCCTCATACTATAATAGCAATCAGCTAATTTCGTTACCTGTGTTTTTCCCCTCTCCAACCTCTGAGGAGGAAGAAAAGCTCAACACCTTAGATATGGTAAGGTGTCTGTGGATTTACCTTTTCCACACTCAACCGCTTAAGAAGGCCGAAAGCCTACTAATTGATATGCAGGGTAAAAACAGAGGCCTCAAGGCTTCCAAGCCTACTCTATCCACATGGATCAAGGAGACAATTAAGTCTTCCTTTCTTATTCAGGAGTTATTCCCTCCAGTTTTTCTACGGCCGCTCGACCTGGGTTGTCGACTTCTTTGGCTGAGTATCGGTCCTTACCATTGGACCAGATTTGTGCGGCTGCATCATAGTCATCTCAGTTGACCTTTTGTTAAACATTATCATTGAACATCCGCAGTTTCCAGACAACTGCCTTTGGTCAGTCAGTCCTTGACATTGTAAGGCGAGGAAACCCTCCCTAGGGGAATTACTTGCTATCTCCCCATATTGTGCTGCTGTCGGACGTAAGGGGAATCGTTGATTGTAATGTCAATCTGTATTCCCTTAGTCCAGACAGCAGCACAAGGCTTCCCTCCCTAGAAGCTTGTTTCATGTTACTTTATAATTTACACAGTGGAGGGAGGTCTCTTGTGCCCTCTTATAGGGCTAGTAGGAGGCACCTTTTTGGTGCTAATTAAAGGTTCCACCTGTCCTAAACAACACACAGGGGCAGAGATACCCCATATTGTGCTGCTGTCTGGACTAAGGGAATACAGATTGACATTACAATCAACGATTATGTAGGGAGGATCCAGGTACAGATTATGGAAACTAAACAGAAATACTGAACACTTGTGTGATCCTGAGGCCGGGGACAAGGAGCCATCTCTAGCACAATAACTGGACTTACAACCTGGCAGTGTTACATGAGATCTCCTTAAATATAACATTTTACTGAAGTGGAAATAACCCTAAGTGTAGATATCCCACAGAATGGCCAGTAAGTCGCCCGTGTGACTATTTACATATGTTCGAAGATCTTATTCTTTTTTTCCAGGAAAGAGAATGTGTCCAGGAGAGAATTTGGTCCGGATGGAGCTTTTTATCTTTCTCACCACCATCCTGCAAAACTTTAAGCTGATATCTCAGACTGAATTAACCGAGACTGATGTTGCTCCAAAATGGTCAGGATTCCTGAATAACCCCATGAAGTTTGAGCTCTCATTTCTACCACATGAGATCTGATCTGTTCAGGCAATATGTCTTATCTCCAGGGTATGGAATATCAAGATACTGTATCTGGAAGGAAAACATGTAACCTAGAGCTGACATGATGACTGATGAGGAGACTGTGCCATGTATAATCACCATTATATCACAGTTAGTAGCGCCGGATACAGGTTCAGCTCTGCTACATATGTACATATATTACCGCTATAATGTGCTCTGTGTATAAACTGTATGTGATATCATATGATGAGGAGACTGTGCCATGTATAATCACCATTATATCACACTTAGTAGCACCGGATACAGGTTCAGCTCTGCTACATATGTACATACATTACTGCTATAATGTGCTCTGTGTATAAACTGTATGTGATATCATATGATGAGGAGACTGTGCCATGTATAATCACCATTATATCACACTTAGTAGCGCCAGATACAGGTTCAGCTCTGCTACATATGTACATACATTACCACTATAATGTGCTCTGTGCACCTTGTGATAAGTCCTATTAAGATGCAATGAAGTAAAACAGAAGTAAAATCACTTATCTCAGCATTTCACTATACAATTCTATGTATTTCATTCTGTTACTGATTTTTTTTAACTATTTCCTAGCTGTTTGATTGTTCCTTCTTTATTTTCCATACAATTTATTATTGGCGGCCATGACAGTTCATGTTTGGCTTAACAATGACACCTATGTTACATTTTGTAGCTTTGCAGCACAGAAGCGGGTACCAGGTTATTACTAAAGATATATTGACATCTATATTTATGCAATAAGGAGAATTTGGTTTCTATTATAATATACATGACGTAGTAACGTCTAGTCCCTCCACTTGACCGATGCTCCTTTACCTGCATAAAATGAAAACTCGACACAAGAGAAGTGGAGTTGAATTGGCCACAGCAGCCTTTTATTAACATACAGTAAATTAATAAAACAAAACATCAATATCAAAACCAACGACCCGTATTTCCCTTTAAAGCCACAGGAGGTCCTCGGAGCCCAACACACTGGCCTTCTAAAAAACCCCCCTTTTTGTGAATTACCTCCAGCCGTCCCGCTCAGCTCGAAGGCACCAAATCACCAATCCCCCAGGTGATAAAAGGATCCGTCTTTAAAGATCCTGAATGTCCTAAGGCCAGCCCAAAATTGTTTCCCAGCCATGCCATTTTCTCCAGGGGGGTCCAGAGCCTCCAAGCTCCCTCCCCACCGATACCACCAGGCATTTCCTTCCCAACTCCGAGGACCCCCCGCCACCAACGCAAAGGCTTGACACCTTAAGACTTTGCGTCCCTCCACACCCCCAGCGCCACTTCGATTCCTTCCTGAATCGACAGAGCCCAAATGTCCGTACCCACAGCGTTGAGGTGTACTCCATCTCGCCGCCAAAAGTTCCCTTCCCCTGCCTCAAACTCCCTGTGACGGACCGCCACAAAACCGTTCCTTTGGAAAAACCGGGCCACCGCCCTATTGACCTTCACCCTGGCCCGATTAAGGCTGTCCACACAGCGGAACCCCCGCCACACATGACGATGAACTATATCTGACCACACTGTCACTAAACCTGGCGACATAGCCCACAACCTGAGCATATCAAATTTTATATCCCGAATTAGCTCGCGAAAAGGCCTGACCCCCAGATCATTCCCTCCCACCTGGAGAACTAGAACATCCGGGGACCTGTCCAACCTAACAAACCTGTTAAACTCTGGAAGTACCCTGGACCAGCACATCCCCCTAAGACCAAGCCATCTTACCGTAACCCTTTCTCAGGGAAAACCCAACTGCCGACCGTCCGGCCGCACCGCCGCCCTCAAGGCCCCCCAGAACACAAACGAATGGCCCAGGATCCAGACCAATTCCAGTTCATCCCCCCCCTGCAAAAAGAAAGAAAAACAATACACAATAAAACCAAGCCGCCTCTGCCGCCCTAGACTAGCCAGGCAGGACGAACGTATGACCGAAAACGAACCGACTCCCATCTGCCTATCCGCCTTACCACCTCATCACCCAAACCCCTGCGCGCCGCCTCCGTCGCCGCCCCGATACGAAATGAATGACCCCCGTAATCCCCCGGGCACCGCCCACACTCCACCAAACACTTCCGAAATATGGCCACAAACTGGTATCTAGACAGAAAAGATCCGTCCGCATGAATTAGCAGGGGATCCTCCAGAAAACGCACTAATGGCCTGTACTCCTTGAAACACCTGACTGGACACATAAGGAATTCAGGAACCTGAAATAATACCACCCTGGACCCTCTGCCCTCCTGGTCCGTCTTAGATCTACGCACAATAAATTCCACCCTATCCGCCATAACTTCCACGTCCTTCATCAGTAACCCGCCTGGCCTGATGGTAGACGGGCTAACCAATTCCCCCAAGCGTAGCGCTCCAAAAAAGGCCAAGAAGAACGCTAACCTAAAAAGCTTAATCTCAAACTCAGACCTGCAAAGACTCCCTAGTGCCACCCCCATCTCCTGAAGCAGATGAAAAGATACCGGCCGTCGCTGATCTACTGAAGCCTGACCCCGTCTCCAACCTCTCAAGGCCTGGCGTACCACAAATGCCTTGGTGACATCCCGTAAACCACGTGCCCTGAAACCAAATGCCAGTCCCGCCATAAGCTTATTCATCCTCGACATGGACCACCCATCCTCCTTACATTGGCCTATCAACAGGAACAGCAACCCCTCATCATCCGTAACCTGTCTACCAAAATCCGCCCGCCATTCTTCCCATTGGCCCCATGCTACCTCATATGCAGCCCAGGTTCCCACCGCCAAGGACCCTCGGATCAATCTCTGCGCCGCCCGAAAGGCAGGTTCCAAAGGTCTACCGACCACGCCTCTCCCTCCTCCTCCGCCTCTGGCGCCAACTGCCGGAACCTGGCCCACTGCAAACGAGAGAGTGCATCAGCAATACAATTGTCAACCCCTGGGTCATGTACCGCCTTCACCCACGCGTTCAGTGACAAGCACAAACACACCAGCCTCCGCAACACACAAACCACCGGGGGGGGATGACGCCGTCATGTTATTAATAGCCTGAACGACCCCGAGGTTATCACAGTTGAACCGCACCTTCTTGTTCCTGAACTCCTGCCCCCATACCTCTAAAGCCACCACAATGGGAAACAGTTCCAATAAGGCAAGATTCCGCACCCAACCTTCCGCCTTCCAACTATCTGGCCACGAACCCACGCACCAAGGTCCCTTGTAGAAGGCCCCAAAACCAACACTTCCTGCCGCGTCCGTGAATAGTTCTAATACATCCGCATCCACCCACTGATCTAATATAAATGACCGCCCATTGTAACAACCTAAAAACTCGTCCCAAATTTCCAAGTCCTCCCTTAATTCCTTTCCCAGGCGCACATAATGACGGGGATGCTTGACCCCCGCCGTTGCCGCCGCCAGCCTCCTGCAAAACACCCTCCCCATGGGCAGTATCCGACATGCAAAATTTAATTTTCCTAATAAGGATTGAAGTTCTCTAAGCATTAACTTTTTTCGCCTACAGGCACCCCTAACCTCGTTGCGCAGCTGAACCAGTTTGTCCTCCGGCAAACGACATTCCATCCGCAACGAGTCAATACAAATCCCTAAAAACGTCAGCTCCGAACTCGGCCCCTCCGTCTTTTCCCCGGCCAACGGGATGCCAAATCGCCCCGCCACCCCCCTCCAAGGTACGTAACAACAATGAACAAATCCCAGAGCCCGCCGGACCAATGCACAGATAGTCGTCGAGATAGTGAATCACCGACGACCACCCCGCCTCCCTTTTCACTACCCATTCCACAAACGTACTAAAACACTCGAAGTATGCACAGGAGATAGAACATTCCATGGGCAAACAGCGATCCACGTAGTAACCCCCGTCCCAATAACACCCCAACAGATGCAAACTATCCTCATGTACCGGTAACAACCGAAAAGCCGATTCAACGTCGGCCTTTGCCAACAGTGCCCCAACCCCGTATTCCCTAACCCAACCTACCGCCGCATCAAACGAAGTATAAACCACCGAACAACATGCAGGGTCAATACCATCGTTGACCGACGCCCCCTTTGGAAAGGACAAATGATGAATGAGCCGAAACTTATTCGGCTCCTTCTTGGGTACCACCCCCAGCGGGGACACCCTTAAATGCCCCAACGGGAGACACTCAAAAGGCCCCGCCATCCGCCCTAACGCCACCTCCTTCGCCAGTTTTTCACTTACCACCCCCGGATGCTGTAATGCCGATCTCAAGTTCCGCCGAACCACTGGGAACTCCCCTTTAACATAAGGAATCTTAAAACCAAACTGAAAACCGTCCGCCAACAAGCCCGCCGCAGCTCTATCCGGGTACTCATTTAGATACGGCTGCATCACGTCCACTACCACCGGACTCCGCCCCTTTTCCAGTGCTCTCCCCCCCTTTGGACTTAACCCCTTTAAAACACCGAGCTGCCCCATGTGATCCTCCACAGTTAGAACACTCATGCTTGAACTTGCACTTCGCACCGAACTTGCATGAGCCTTCATTAAAGGAGAAGCACAATCCCTTCTGTGAAGCCGCCGAGCGCCCCGAAACCTCGGACCCCCCGGCTCCTGCCTGAAAGGACTGCCCAGCCCGAGCCGGCGCTGTAACCCGTAACCACAGCCCAATATCCTTGTGATCCCACCGGATACTGGGCCGTACCGCTTTCGTTGACGAAATTGTTCGTCATACCTCAACCACCCTTGACCCCCATAAACTCTATAGGCTTCTCCTATGGCGTCCATGTAGCAAAACAGGGGGGAGCAATTCTCCGGAGCCTTTTCGCCAATAACGCTAGCCAAGATAGCGAACGCCTGTAACCAATTGGAGAAAGTGCGAGGTATAAGCCTATACCGCCGCTTCTCCTCTTCCTCTTTCTTAGACTCGTCCTTCTTCCCCCTATCCAAATTAAAGCGTTCTAACGGGAGTAACGAAAATATCTCTACATACTCCCCTTTCCATATTTTTTTCCCTAACCTCCTGCTTCAAATGGGCCCCCAGCGGCCCCTCGAAGCAAACGTACACCTCCCCCTTTGCGGAATCATCCAACTTCGGCGCCCCCTCCTCCTTGTCCTTTTCCCCGCTTTTTTCCTGCGTCCTATCCACACCCCCACTTACCGTCGCGTCCCCCCGACGTCCCACCAACCGAAGCCACTCCTGACCCGCTGACTAACGACCCCGGCCCGCCCGCCGGCAACCCCAAAGCCCCAATCCCTGGAACGCTCGTGCCCACCCACGCGGGTACCGGAGACGGAACCGCGGCCTGGGCCTGCGCCCGCAACAACTGCCCAAACAAACTAAAAAATTCAAACATACCCCTGCCCGCCTCTCCCGGGTGCCCACCCCCACCCTGGACCGGCAACAGGGGAATAGAAGGAGACAGCAAAGATACACACTCACCTGACTGCCTGGGTGCTGTGTGCCCACCAGTCGATACTCCAGAATCCAGACGCTGCCCGGCCATTCTATCTAGCGCAGGAAACAGATGATCCCCCGAGGACATCGCCGGCAAGGAAACCAGCCCCCCCCTCCCAGCGAGGAGGGGGCCGCAAGCAGAGAGGAGTGTGCATCCGCGCACACGTGGAGAGCCGACCCAGGCAGCGCCTGATCGCTAGCTGAAGCACGCTGAAGACCCGAGGTCCGCATCCCAGATCCTGACTCACCGCGCAGGGAAGGCCCAAGGTAAGGTGATCCACGGCCCTCCGCACCGGCTCCCGCTCCATCGTCGCACTCTGGTAATGGCGGAGGCGCGGCCTGCCGCCTCCGCCGCGAGTCCCGCCCGCTAACCGGATTCCTCCCGGCCCTGGACTGCCGGGAGGCAGCAGACCTGCCGGCATCCTGAACCGGAGGGTCCCTTGAGGGGCTCCGTCTTCGGCGCTGGGCTCGAGGGGCTTCATCCGGACTCAGGCGTGCCGGAGGCCTAGTCCTCCGCGGCCGTCTTGGAGTTGTAGGGGACCCCTCAGCAGCAGGTGTCCCCGGCCCCTGAAGCAGGCCCGAAAGCTGAGCCTGCACCCACTCCTCTCCGTGTGTAGCTGCCGACTCACGCAGCTGCACAATCAAGTCTTCAAGGGATGCCATGAAAATTAATGGAGACACTCGTAACGTAGCTTCTTCCTCTGTGTCTTCTTCACGGCAACTGCCGTTACTTTTCGCGGGCTTTCCCTTAAAAAACTCTCCCCCTGCAGCCACGCTTGAATTAACCCCACCTTACCCCCAACTTGACCAATAGCTGCTGTCCAGCCGTATTCGTCATGTGGGCCCTCCCCTCAGCCTTCGTCCCCGGTCCGGCCCCTTCTGTATAACATGTAAATAAGTAAAATCTGCTCATCATATCCATGGCTCAAGTCCCTGAGATCCCAGCTCATGGGGAATAGTTCTAGGAGGTCAGAAGTAGCAGAAACATCTGGTGCTTGAGGGGTCCAGAGGACCATTGGCCACGTAAGACATCAGGATCATCCATGGTATATGATAGGTGGGGGTTGTCTCAGGTTTTGCTTTGGGGACCAGAAGCTTCAATTTGAATCTCTCGAGCGCAAACTCTATCAGTAAGTTCAATAAACTGAACACTGAGGTCTATGTCAGGCAGTGGCCAGAATTATCCAGTAGATGATCTACTTTTTGTGACATAAGGGACCAGGGACAGATGGTACAATATGACAAGAGTAATAACAGATACTATGACAGCATGTAAATAAAGGCTGGATCTTCTCCAATGACAAATGGCTTTAAAAGGATAAAATTACTGTAGCAATTAATGTATAACAGGTCCAGGCAGGTTGATCTGGAATAATCTGTGACTTTTTGTTAATTTATGCACCTAAAATGCATAAACAGGGTGTAGCCTGAGCTCTAGGCCAATGCTGCTACTTTGTCTCCACCCTGTCATTTATATCCCCCTAAACATTACATAACTCTGAACACACCATGGATACTCTGTGGATTGCGCTTCTGATCCTTATCTGCATTTTTAACTACATAACTTGGGGCACAATCTACAGAACAGGTCACCTGCCTCCAGGTCCTGCACCCCTGCCTTTGGTAGGGTCCTTCTGGCACATTCATAGAGGGAAGCTTGTGAGCCATTTCTTACATATTCTTCTGTATTTAGAGTTTATAGAACTGTTAGAAAGTTTTCAACTTAGAATTTTAGGATTTTTTTTTTAATAATATTGACATAAAATGTGATCAAATATTCATTGGTTTTATTATTTATTATTCTTGAGCTGAACTATTTATTAAATCCACAAATTAACCCTTTGTAACACAGTATTTCCTTTTTCATAACTTGTGGACCTTGACCGTGGGGGAGGTCTCTCTAATATCTAATGCATCTATCACCATACAAATGCCTCTATGGGTCGACCCTATCACTGTAGTAATATATATATATATATATATATATATATATATATATATATATATATATATATATATAGCTACAGCATCTTCCCCACAGTGACTAAACTACACAGATCCTTATGGTCACTGATCACTATCTACTCATTAAAAACTAATTTTACAGCAGTCATTTTGGGATTGCTTCCTTTACAACAAATCTTGGAGTTGCTTCTTAAACAATAAAGTTAATATCCAGATGAGAAAAGGAAAATTAGGTGAAAGGACGGCTTGCCTATGTTACATCAGTGCTCATTTGGTGCCACTGCCAGTTCCATATTACCAAATGAGTCGGTGATGCTTATGTGAGTATGGAGAGACCTGGTTTCTACACTTGTGCCTGATTGGCCGTGGCTAATTTTCTGCTTGCAGATCTTGCATCATGCTATGGATTTGTCATTTGGTAATATACAAAAAAATTCTCATAAAGGAGATGACACCAGCAGCAGTGGAAATGTGTCTGCCAGTACCACCGTCACCATCATTATTATTATTATTATTGTTTATTTATATAGCACCATTAATGCCATGGTGCTGTACATTATTATATTATATTAATGCCATGGTGCTGTACATTATTATATTATATTAATTCCATGGTGCTTTATATTTGAGGGTAAACATACGGTACACAAGATATACAAATCTGATATACTTCACCCCTTTCTTCTGATGTCACTCTGTCACCCTGACCAAGTGGCCAGGTCTTATCTCCAATAAAATCATGTTCAGTAATTTCCTCATGTTCCTCACTTTTGTTTTTTAGCTCATCATGGCAATGGGATTCCTCTATACCCTCACAATTCCCACCTTCAGATTTCACCCTAGTGAAATTCTTCTGTTTATCTGTCTAAAATTGATTACAACTAATTAAACTGTGCTCCAGACTAGTCCTCCTCCTATAATTCTATCAACTGTGCTCCATTAGTCATCCTCCTACAATTTTATCAACTGTGCTCCACACTAGTCCTCCCCTATAATTCTATAAACTGTGCTCCAGACTAGCCCTCTCATATAACTCTATAAACTGTGCTCCAGACTAGTCCTCCTCCTATAATTCTATAAACTGTGCTCCAAACTAGTCCTCTCCTATAATTCTATTAACTACAGTCATGGCCAAAAGTTTTGAGAATGACACAAATATTATATTTTCACATGATCTGCTGCCCTCTGGTTTTTATGTGTGTTTGTCAGATGTTTTTATCACATACAGAAATATAATTGCATTCATATTATGAGTAACAGAAGCTTATATTGACAGTTAGAATGAGTTAATGCAGCAAGTCAATATTTGCAGTGTTGACCCTTCTTCTTCAGGACCTCTGCAATTCTCCCTGGCATGCTCTCAATCAACTTCTGGACCAAATCCTGACTGATAGCAGTCCATTCTTGCAGAATCAATGCTTTAATTTTGTCTGAATTTGTTGTTTTTTGTTTGTCCACCCGTCTCTTGATGATTGACCACAAGTTCTCAATGGGATTAAGATCTGGGGAGTTTCCATGCCATGGACCCAAAATCTCTATGTTTTGTTCCCTGAGCCATTTAGTTATCACCTTTGCTTTATGGCAAGGTGCTCCATCATGCTGGAAAAGGCATTGTTGAGCGCCAAACTGCTCTTGGACGGTTGGGAGAAGTTGCTCTTGGAGGACATTCTGGTACCATTCTTTATTCATGGCTGTGTTTTTAGGCAAGACTGTGAGAGAGCCGATTCCCTTGGCTGAGAAGCAACCCCACACATGAATGGTTTCAGGATGCTTTACAGTTGGCATGAGACAAGACTGGTGGTAGCGCTCACCTCTTCTTCTCCGAATAAGCTGTTTTCCAGATGTTCCAAACAATCGAAAAGGGGATTCATCAGAGAAAATGACTTTACCCCAGTCCTCAGCAGTCCACTCCCTGTACCTTTTGCAGAATATCAGTCTGTCTCTGATGTTTTTTCTGGAGAGAATTGGCTTCTTTGCTGCCCTCCTTGAGACCAGACCTTGCTCCAAGAGTCTCCGCCTCACAGTGCGTGCAGATGCACTCACACCTGCCTGCTGCCATTCCTCAGCAAGATCTGCACTGCTGGTAGCCCGGTCCCGCAGCTGAAACACTTTTAAGAGATGGTCCTGCCACTTGCTGGTCTTTCTTGGGCGCCCTGGAGCCTTTTTGGCACCAATGGAACCTCTCTCCTTGAAGTTCTTGATGATGCGATAGATTGTTGACTGAGGTGCAATCTTTATAGCTGCAATACTCTTCCCAGTTGGGCCATTTTTGTGCAGTGCAATGATGACTGCACGTGTTTCTTTAGAGATAACCATGGTTAACAGAAGAGAAACAATGATGGCAAGCACCAGCCTCCTTTTAAAGTGTCCAGTGGTGTCATTCTTACTTAATCATGACAGATTGATCTCCAGCCCTGTCCTCATCAACACCCACACCTGTGTTAATGGAGCAATCACTGAAACGATGTTAGGTGGTCCTTTTAAGGCAGGGCTGCAATGATGTTGAAATGTGTTTTGGGGGATAAAGTTCATTTTCTAGGCAAATATTGACTTTGCAAGTAATTGCTGTTAAGCTGATCACTCTTTATAACATTCTGGAGTATATGCAAATTGCCATTAGAAAAACTGAAGCAGTAGACTTTGTAAAAATTAATATTTGTATCATTCTCAAAACTTTTGGCCATGACTGTATTCTCCAGACTAGTCCTCCTCCTATAATTCTGTAAACTATACTCCAGACTAGTCCTCTCCTATAATTCTATAAACTGTGCTCCAGACTAGTCCTCTCCTATAATTCTATAAACTATGCTTCAGACAAGTCCTCCTCCTATAATTCTATAAATTGTACTCCAGACAAGTACTCCTCCTATAATTCTATAAACTGTGCTTCAGACTAGTCCTCCTCCTATAATTCTATAAACTGTGCTCCAGACTAGTCCTCTCCTATAATTCTATAAATTGTGCTCAAGACTAGTCTTCTTCCTATAATTCTATGAACTGTGCTTCAGACTAGTCCTCCTCCTATAATTCTATAAACTGTGCTCCATTAGTCTTCCTCCTATAATTCTATAAACTGTGCTTCAGACTAGTCCTCTCCTATAATTCTATAAACTGTGCTCCGCTAGTCCTCCTCCTATAATTCTATAAACTGTTCTCCACTAGTCCTCCTCCTATAATTCTATAAACTGTGCTCCACTAGTCCTCCACCGATAATTCTATAAACTATGCTCCAGACTAGTCCTTACCAGCCATAGTGTCACTATAAAGTGATGTCAAGATCATATTGATCTTATTAATGTAACTGTTAGTCCAATCAATTCTCTACTTATTAACCAACATAAAACATTTTAGATCAATACCAGCTAATGTTCTATCAATCTATTGTGAAGCGATAATCCATACAGTGAAATTTTTTACCATAATCTACGGTATAATAAAGGGGTTGAAGGACTATTATCCACCATAATAAATGATAAGTTTCTACCATCTGCTGATACTGTTCAATTTCTATTCTATAATAAAAAAGAGATTAGAATTAGATGTTATAATATATAATACAATCTACTTTACAGTAATGGCTACAGTATATTTTAACCCTTTAAAGTCATTTGTCATTAGAAAGGATCCAGCCTTTATTTACATGCTGTCATAGTATCTGCCATTCCTCTTGTCACATTTGGCAGTAGGCGGATTGATGAGTAATAGTTTGTTTCACTACTTATTTAAACTGGGTGTAGCCTGAACTCTAGTCCAATGCTGTTACTTTGTCTCCACCCTGTCATTTATATCCCACTAAACTTTACATAACTCTGAACAGACCATGGACAATCTGTGGATTGCGCTTCTGATCCTTATCTGCATTTATATCTACTCAACTTGGGGCACAATCTACAGAAGATGCCACCTGCCTCCGGGTCCTACACCCTTGCCTTTGGTAGGGTCCTTATGGCACATACTTAGAGGGAATCTTGTGACGTCTTTTATCAAGGTCAGTTGTTTACGTTTTCTTTGATAGGGAAAAAAAAATGTATTTAGGGTTTTTAGAACTACTAGAAAGTTTCCAGTTTAGGATTTTTTTTTAGAATATTGACAGAAAATGAGATTAAATTGGTTTTAGTGTGTGTGTTGACCTTGCCAAGACTCTTGCATGCTATTCTTGAGCTGAACTATTTATTAAACCCACTGATTAACCTTTTGTAACACAGTAGTTCCTTCTTTATGACTTGGAGACCTTGACCGCAGGGGAGGTCCCTCTAATGTCTAATGTATCTATCACCATACTAATACCTCTGTAGGTCGCCCCTATCACTGTAGTAATATATACCTACAGCATCATCCACACGGTGACTAAACTACTTAGACCCTTAAGGTGACTGATCACTACCTATGCATTAAAGACTGTAATTTTACAGCAGTAATTTTGGAATTTCATCCTGTAAAACAAATCTTGGAGTTGTTTCTTAAACATTAAAGTTTATATCCAGACGAGAAGAGGAAAATTAGGCAAAAGGACGACTTGGCTAGTGTTTCATCAGATGATTTACTAAGGACCTTTATCAAAGGAATCTATTACACAAAGTTTGTAAGTTTTAGCAAGAAGCAAAACAAACTGAATACAATACACAAATCATATTAGTAAACAAAAGACATTTATCTATAGTCTGTGATTATGTCACGGCATAGTAAAGGGTTAATCTGTGATCTCAAGGATCACATTTAAGTTGTAGCATAAGGTATATTAAATGTTTTTTTTTTTCCAACACATTGCTTTATCTATCTTGCTCTGTTTGTCCTCCCCCTTTAATTCTATAAACTATGCTCCAGACTAGTTCTCTCCTATGATTCTATACACTGTGTTCCAGACTAGTCCTCCTCCTATAATTCTATAATCTGTGCTCCGGACTAGTCCTCTCCTATCATTCTATATACTGTGCTCCACTAGTCCTCCTCCTATAATTCTATAAACTGTGCTCCGGACTAGTCCTCCCTTATAATTCTATAAACTGTGCTCCAGACTAGTCCGCTCCTATAATTCTATAAGCTGTGCTCCAGACTAGTCCTCTCCTATAATTCTATAAACTGTGTCCAGACTAGTCCTCCTCCTATAATTCTATAAACTGTTCTCCACTAGTCCTCCTCCTATAATTCTATAAACTGTGCTCCAGACTAGTCCTCTCCTATAATTCTATAAACTGTGCTGCAGACTAGTCCTCCTCCTATAATTCTATAAACTGTTCTCCACTAGTCCTCCTCCTATAATTCTATAAACTGTGCTCCAGACTAGTCCTCTCCTATAATTCTATATACTGTGCTCCAGACTAGTGCTCTCCTATAATTCTATATACTGTGCTCCACACTAATCCTCCTCCTATAATTCTACCTATAATTCTATATATTGTGTTCCACACTAGTCCTCCTCCTATAATTCTATATACTGTGCTCCAGACTAGTCCTCTCCTATAATTCTATATACTGTGCTCCAGACTAGTCCTCCTCCTATAATTCTATATACTGTGCTCCAAACTAGTCCTCTCCTATAATTCTATAAACTATGCTCCAGACTAGTCCTCCTCCTATAATTCTATATACTGTGCTCCAGACTAGTCCTCCTCCTATAATTCTATAAACTATGCTCCAGACTCCTTCCAAAGATGCTCAATAGGATTTAGGTCAGGGCTCATAGAAGGCCACTTCAGAATAGTCCAATGTTTTCCTCTTAGCCATTCTTGGGGTTTTTTAGCTGTGTGTTTTGGGTCATTATCCTGTTGCAAGACCCATGACCTGCGACTGAGACCAAGCTTTCTGACACTGGGCAGCACATTTGTCTCTAGAATCCCTTGATAGTCTTGAGATTTCATTGTACCCCGCACAGATTCAAGACACCCTGTGCCAGATGCAGCAAAGCAGCCCCAGAACGTAACAGAGCCTCCTCCATGTTTCACAGTAGGGACAGTGTTCTTTTTAAGTTAGGCTTCATTTTTCCATCTGTGAACATAGAGCTGATGTGCCTTGCTAAAAACTTTGATTTTTGTCTCATCAGTCCATAGGACATTCTCCCAGAAGCATTTGTTCATTTTCATAGAATTTTTATATATTATTACTTTTGTCAGATTTGAGTTATTTCTGTGACCATTGTGGGTTTTTCTTTCGTTAAGCGAGGGGTACCAACAATTTTGTCCACGTGTGTATATTTGAATACGTTACACATGGGGTTATCTGTCAATGAGAACACAACATAGTTATATCTTAATAAGAAAATAAAAGTTATGCTTTAAATTTGTAGAATCTACATTAAGCTAATTTCACAGGTTAGTCGGTTCTGCCATCTTTACAGCTGACAATTACAGATACTACAAATAACTTCCTAGAGCCGAGGTGAAATATGTTTTATATTGAAAGAAAATCATAAAGGAATGATTCTGATCTGTGACCTGTTTTTCAGCTTTGGGATCAATATGGGCCAATATTTACCCTTTACTTTAGCTCGAGGCCGGTGGTTTTTCTCTGTGGATTTGAGACAGTAAAGGAAGCCCTTGTGAATCAAGGGGAAGAATTTGGTGCCAGAGGCCCCATACCTGTGCTGGAGAGATTTACTCAGGGCTACGGTAAGGGAAATGTTTAGTAATCTGTCAAAATGGCAACTCAATATTAAACTCTCAAACACAACTTTTTGTACTTTAAACATGTGTAGGGTTACTACTACCCCCAACTCTGTCCCGGCGGGTTCTTTTCCAGCTGAGCCTTCTAAATGTCAGTTCACTGCACCGAATCACAGGACCAAACCAACCAGGCCAAACGACAGGCCTCAGGTCAGCCATCCCTCCGCTAAAAACCGGGCACTTGTTCTACCCAGACATATGTCTCACAGCAGACTCCCCAGAACTTACCCCACTCAAAGCTGAGCCACTTTATCAACAGCTCACACATATCCCTTCAAGCAATCCCTCGGTGAGCCCCTCACCTTTAGGGAGTCCTATTGGCCCCTTGCTGCCATTACCAGCTAGTTTAGTTCAACCAGTAATGGCGGCTATTATGCCATGACGTGATATTCGGCACACAGGGCCCCCTGAAGGGTGAAGGGGAAGCGGAGGAGGCCGGAGTCAGGAATGGAGATCAGTAAGTGAATGCAGCCGGTTCTCCCCGCTTCTGCTATCCTATTGTAATTTTAACTGCTGGATCGGCAGAAGCAGGAAGCCTCTGGTGCTAAGGTCCTCTTTCCAGGCTGTGTTGTCAAAACATGAGGACACTGATGGCTCAAGAAGATGAGCGGAGTGCTGGAGGATGCCAGGAAGGTGAGCAATTTTTTTTTTTTTTTATGTTTACACACCTTTGCTGCCTCCTTAAATGGAGGATTGGATTGTGTGAGATGAGCCTAAAATTTTTAAAAAATTTGAACAAACCCGATTCAGTCGTTCACCCATTGCTAGTGGAGACCCTGCGGCATTTGTCCCTTTTCCTTCCTTATAATCCATGTCGAACTATTACTGATAGACCTCATAACATTCCATCACCAAATCCATTACAGTGTCTTATTGTCAAACGCTATTTTGATTGGGAAAACCATCAATAACCGTAAGAATCTTGTGATATGTTTCTGCCATGCCGCCAATAACTTGAAGATTCATCTGTCTGCAAACAATAGGATCCACCAACAGCAATCTGTCGAGTAAGATGGAGCTTTACTTAATTTTTGTAGGATTTATCCTGAGTAATGGTGAACGATGGAAAATCTTGCGAGCCTTTACTCTGAAGAGCTTTGGATTTGGAAAGAAAAGCAGCGAGTGGAAAATCCAAAAAGAAGCCCAATGTGTTGTGGATGAATTCAGAAAGCTTAATGGTAAGACATGGTGCACAATGTCCTAAAGCACAAGGTTTAAAATTGATTGCCTGTCATTGAGATAGGCCATCAAATATAGATCAGTGGGCGTCCAACTGTCAGGACCTCAGTAGATCAGCTGTTTCTTGGTATCTTCACATCCTGGCTTGTTTACACACCAGGCACTGCGCTGCTCAGTCGCTGTACTTTTAGTAGAGGCAGGTATGGGTGCTGCACAGACTGGAATGGGACATGGCTTCAGTGCCCATACCCAGCGAGTGAGTACAGCGAGTGAGCAGTGCCCAGCATGTAATCTCTGCCAGAAACTGAACTCCTGATCTAAAATTTGATGCCCTATTGAGAGGCCATCAGTTATAGAAAGGTGTATAACCCCTTTAAGCACACAATTATACAAATCTATAATATAGTGCCCAATATAATTCTGTGGGAGCAGATTGTACCTCCAAATGCCTTCAATCTTATATGAGAAGATGTGGAGGTTTTGTAAATTTTATAATAAAGCTGTATACAAAAAATAAAATATAACACTTCCCATGGTATTCTCACTAAGTCTATGACCAGTTTCGGAAATTTTCCATCATGCAGTGTCCAAGCTTAAAGGACTTGTTCTACAAAGACACTTGTGACTATACACAGAATACAGAGCTCCTGCCATGCACCGTGTGAATCAAGCGCTGATGATCCTCAGGAATAGAAGTGAATTGAGCACCAGTCGTGGAAGCGTGTTAGTGTTTCATTCACATGGGGCTTATTTTTGGTTTCCCATTCTCCGATTTCAATGGTCAGGCTCCCTCTATTCTGA
Organism: Leptodactylus fallax; assembly: GCA_947044405.1. Classification (NCBI taxonomy): domain Eukaryota; kingdom Metazoa; phylum Chordata; class Amphibia; order Anura; family Leptodactylidae; genus Leptodactylus; species Leptodactylus fallax. The sequence continues at coordinate 55,634 of CAMRHE010000327.1, forward strand.
TGCTTATCCCCAGGTGTGAACCTCTCTTCGGCCTGTGGCAAACTATAGAAAGCCATAAAAGATTCCCACCTGGCTATCTTTGGTTGGGTGATGGGGCCCCCCTAATTAGGACACACTCCACCATCGAAAAATCCCCTTTTTTGGCTCCCACATAGTATAACACTCCCTTTTTTTGACCCCACACGATATATGACCTCCTTATTCTTGCCCCCCACATGGTATATGACCCTCTTTTTCTGGCTTCCCTTGCAGTATATAACTCCCGTTTTCTTTCCCGCCACATGGTATATTTGACCCCCTTTCTTTACCCCCCACATGGTATATGACATCCTTTGTCTGGCCCATCAGATGGTATATTTGACCCCTTTTTTGTAACCCCCACATGGTATATAACCCTCTTTTTTTTGCCCCCACAGTATATGACCCCTGTCTTATACCCCCACACAGTATATGACACCTTTCTTATGCCCCTCCACAGTATATGACACCTTTCTAATGCCCCTCCACAGTATTTTACCCCTTTCTTATGCCCCTCCACAGTATATGACACCTTTCTTATGGCCTCCCCCACAATATATATCCCCTTATATGACACCTTTTTTAAAGCCTACATGCAGTGAAAGACCTGGTTTTTTTACACACGCCCCACCACCACTAAGTTTAGGACCCCCTTTTTTTCCCCCACCACATGGAGTAGTTGCCAATAATTCTTACTCCCCCGGCAACGCTCCTGTCCTGGCCCCCTACAGGGTGCGCCGAAGCCGACACTGAAGAATGGAAGAATACTATAAGTAGTTTCCTGGAGTAACTGTAGCACCACCTAGAGGCAGCAGGGGAGGGCGGCCAGGACAGGAGAGCGGACAGGTGAGTAAAAAGTATTGGCTGCTGTTTATTGCAATAACACAATAAGTAGCGGCTGATTAAGAAAAATACCGCCTGAGGTCATCCTCAGGTCTGCTCATGGAAGATGTGCCCCTGCTTATCCCCCTTCCCACTGATGCCATTTCCTGTTTTCCATTTTCATTTTTCATTCCCCACTTTCCAGAAGCCTTAGCTTTTTAGTTTTCCCTTTGCAGATCCATACGAGGCCTTATTTTTTGTGGGACAAATTCTACTTCCTAATTATTCCATTTTATATTATTTAGCATAATGGGAAGCTGGAAACAATTCAGGATGGAATTAGAAAACCTGCAATGGCTCCATGTTCTGATGTGTTTTACAGCGTTTGCTGTGGTGTAACAATGACATGTTATGTATATTCTGCGGGTCGGTAACAATCAAGACAATACCAAATTTATATAGTTCTTGTTATATTTTAAAATTTAAAACTGTGGAAAATACTAAAATTTCTTTCAATTTTTCTGACACTCGTTACTTTTTATACTTCCATACATGCAGCTGCGGGAGACTTCTTTTCTTTTACAGAGCAAGCTATAGTTTTTATTTACACCATTTTGGGGAATGTCTGATGCTTTGAGCATTCGAGTTTGTTTTTTTTTTCTGCTATGTTCACAGTATGGGATAATTATTTTTCTATTTTTATAATTCGGACATTTTCTGATATGGGGATGCCTAATATGCTTTTGCTTATTTTTGTTTATTTATTTTCATATGTATTCCAGGAAAGGAATGGAATTTGAGCTTTTTATTTTTTTAATTTTAACACTTTTTTTGTACTTTAATTATTTGACCCACGAGGGGGTTTGAACATAATATAAACCCTAATATACTGCCATTCTTTAGATACCTATTAACCAAAACACCTAAAAAGTTAAAAAGGATTTACAAGCAGATGATATTGCTGACCTATTCTTAGGGTAGGTCATCAATATCAGATCAGGAGGGTTCCGAAGCAAGGGACCTCCACTGATCAGCCTTTGTCAGCTACTGTAGAAGCAGAGCTTCAATAACTCAACACAGCCACTACACACAGAACAGAACTATCTGCTTCCGGCTATGTTCTCCATATAGTGGCAACTGATCGGCAGGGGTCCCAGATGTTGGACCACTGTTAATCTGACATTCATGACCTATCCTAAGAGTTGGTCATCAGTACTATTTTCGTAGAGAACCCCTTTAAATGGTCACTATCTGTCTTTGGGCTGGCACCATGTATAAAGCCCTATATCCACCATACTATCAAGAATATCTCAGGCATATATCAGGAGGGGCTTAAAGCTAAACAGTCATGTGAATTGTACAATGAATTGTCTAATTCTATCCCAGGCCTCCCTGTAGATCCAGCCAAGAAGCTCATGGACGCTTTTTCTAATGTTCTCTGTTCCATCATATTTGGAGATCGTTTTGAGTATGAAGATGAGAGGTTTACCAAGCTATTTGGAAATCTAGAAGAAAGTTTACATTTTGCAAATTCTACCTGGGGACAGGTAACTAACTTGTAATGTTATCTACAGTGTGTTCAAGCCATCTGGGAATAGACTACAGGCCAAATCAGAAAATAAGAAATAAAAATGCCATGCTGCTTGTGGTGGGCCTGGGTGATATACCTGTGGTCTGGGCTGCTAGCTTCCCACTTTTCCCACCAGTCATGGCTGCTGCTAACTTACAGGTCTCACCGTGTCCCAGCTTTCTCTATGTCTATGAGTATGCATGCATCTCATTCTTCTCCATACTCCATTACAGGAAGATGCCTGAGCAATTTAGGTTCCTAGTTTACTATTTCCTAGAAATGTGTGCCTATATAGCCTCCCGTTTCCTGTTTCTGCTGATTACCTGAGTCTAGCCCCAGCTTACTCCTGACCTCTGAACCTGTGCTGCCTGACCTGACCTCTTCCCTGGATCTCTGACTCTGTCTTTACTTTGCCAGTCCTGACCTCAGCTCCTACTCGGACTACTCTCTTTCCTGTTCCTTTAGTGTTATATGTCCAAGTCAGCTGTCACCTACACCAGGACACATTCTCCTGGAGGTGGCAAACTGGTGGTTCCCTGCAGTGAAAACCAGATCCTTGTTTAGGGGTTAAACACTCAAGAGGACTTCACACTCACGAGTAGCTCAAAGCCAAAACTGGTTAGGTCAAAGGAAACAAAAAGACAGCACCGAGCAGTGCATAGTGTGATACTGTTTTAGGTAAAAAGCAGAGTGAGTGTAATAAATTGAACTCTCACCTTTGATGGTTGTGAACAGAGTCACAACCACCCTGAAGCACAGTAGAACCGATTGACAGAGGGTTCCTCTCTGGTTGTCAGGCAGCAGCAGGATCCAATAACCACTCTAAGGTGTCAGGAGATTTGCAGGAAGGACCATCTTAGACCCACTTTCTGGGTCTGAGAAAAAGGAACCGCGCTTTGCCCAGATGTAGTTTAAAGCAAGATTGTTGATTTAAAGCAAAACTTTATTTTCCAATCACTTTCCAATCACTACTATCAAGTGAACAGGAAGAACACAGCGCTATGTTCTTCCTGCTCACTTGATAAAGGGATTTTTACCCCGAAACGCGTAGTGATTGGAAAGTGATTGGAAAATAAAGTTTTGCTTTAAATCAACAATCTTGCTTTAAATTACATCTGGGCAAAGCGCGGTTCCTTTTTCTCAGACCCAGAAAGTGGGTCTAAGATGGTCCTTCCTGCAAAACTGGTTAGGTGACACAATGGACCTGTTGCCCGTGAAAGTCGAGACCAATATAAACTCTGACATTTAAGTATATTTAAAAAATGAGTTATTTTGGATCAGGTAAAGCCCCTTTACGTTGGAAACCCCTCTTCTTTACTATATGCCAAAAATTCTCCAAATCTACTTGACAAGGAATTAGGAATATGTTTTTTTTTTATGTTTCTTGCACCTCTACAGCTGATGACCTTTCTCCCAACATTTATAAACCACATTCCTGGACCTTACCAGAGGATAAACCGACTTTCTGGTGAAATGATCAACTTTATACATGAGAGGGTGAAGACCAGCCTGGAAACCCTGGACCCCAAATCACCAAGACATTTCATTGACAGCTTCCTCATCAAAAAGGAAGAGGTAATAAGACATCCCGTAGTGTCTGCATTAGAACAGCATTTAAACTTTCTAAAGGTGGGAGCCACTTTTGTACGAGAATTTTGCCGGCTATCCCACTCTACTGTACTTTTCCAAATCTTGTACTGCGTTGCACAACCTATTTACCACAGGTTACTCTGACCCTCTGACAGTCTTAACGCATTATCATGGGGTTGTGGCTCACAGTTTGGGAACCAATGTATTAGAAGATAGTATATCTTATTTAATTAGCTTTTCTGTCTTTTATTAAAGCAGGAGAAATACAATTTTCTCAATAATTTCTTCACAGGAGAAGAATAATCCCAATACTGAATTCAATTTAAAAAATATCTTGGTGACAACCCGTGACTTGTTCATAGCGGGTACAGAAATTATGAGCACAAGCTTGAGATGTGGGCTGCTTATGTTATTGAAATATCCTGAAATACAAGGTGACTATGTAATAAATGGAACCTGATGTAGCAAATTCATGGACACTTAGGCCAGGCCTACACTGCAGCTTTTTGTAGCACTATTAATTGGTTTTAACTACTTAGCTACAACTGCAGGTCAAATGAATGCACTGAGTTGTGTGCAATCTTGTGGCTACCCCTGTCACTAAAAAGTTAAATTCAATTGGTTGTGCTACAAAAAAGTGTCAGTGTAGCCCTGGCCTTAAAGGGAAACTGAGTATAAATTGATGCCACATTTTTGCAAAAGTAATAATAATTATGTTTTGTCTTTACTAGAGATGAGCGAATCGAAGCTGATGAAGTGGAATTCGATCCGAATTTCAGGAAATCTTTGATTCGCTTTGAATCCTGATTTCCTCACACTTCGTGGTATCGAATCACATTTTAAACTAAGGACACGTTGGAATAGCCTTTAGAAAGGCTATTCTACACCTATCTTTGCCGTTGCATCACGCCCCCTGCGATGTCCTGGTCCTCCTAGCTCGTGTAGGAAAAGAATAAAGATGGCCGCTGAGCATGTGCAGAGCCGATCATGTAGGAATAGAAAAAAGATGGCCGCCGAGCATGCACATGCGCCGTGGCCCGGTGTCCATCTTTTTCCTATTTCTACACGAGCTTTAATGATGATAAACTTGAACTTATTATCTATTATTTATTTGCTAATAAATGAATGTCCCTTTAATTACAGCGAAGCTCCATGATGAGATTGATAAAGTGATTGGGCGAAATCGGGCCCCACATTTTGATGACCGGATGCAAATGCCTTATACGCAGGCAGTTATCCATGAGTTCCAGAGATTCTGTGACATTGCTCCTTTGGGTGTACCACATATGGTAACAAGAGATGTCCAGTTTAGAGGTTATCAGATCCCTAAGGTAGGTAGAAGGAAGCTGGGCCTTACATGGGGGAGGTGGAGGTGACAAGCCACTTTGCCTCGGCCAGGTAATTTACATGCATGATTTAGTTAAAAAAGTGAATCTTTGACATAGGTGAGGAAATGCTTAACTATTAAACAGACAAAAACATTCAACCAAAAATATTGAGCCCCTGATACAACATGGCCCAAAGGTTAAGGAGAAGACAACTCTATGTGATGCTTACATTGAAGTTAGTCCTTTTACTGTTTCCCAGCAAAGGACTTTCCTACAAGGAATAACAAGTAATATCTTCATCCTCATCATGTTGCCCTAATATTACTGGTTTCAAAAATTCACAGCTTTTCTAAGGTTCACAAATTCCAGAGTTGGGATCTTGATTTCCATTGTTGTTTTTCATTAAATGTACAGGAAGAGCCTCACATGGTTATAATAATGCAGAATATACACAATTACTCACACATTAAAAAAACAAACAACCATCTTAACTTCAAACCCAATATGGAGGATCACATTAATATTGGTAGATATATTTTATTTTCTTAGGGCACAGAAGTTTACCCGTTACTCTGCACCGTTCATCGAGACCCCAAACAATTTTCTTCTCCATGGGAGTTTAATCCAAACCATTTCTTGGATGAGAGTGGCCGGTTTAAGAAGAATGATGCCCTGATGGCTTTCTCGGCAGGTATTTCTTCATAGGTGCCTGAATATATAACTGAAGTCATAAGTTTACACACAACTTATCCACTATCATTAAAGGGAGTCTATCATTCAGATTTTCAATTTTTAGCTAAGTCTATATTCCTGTAGCCTTTAGAAAGGCTATTGTAGGCATACCTTTTATTTCCTGAATCTTGCTGGCATTTTTCAGAAAAAGCCCTTTTCTTATTATGTAAATTAGCCTTCACGGAGCACAGGGGGCGTTCCCACTGTGCTATGAGCACACCCATGTCATCATATTGTATTTTTTAATGTTTCCTTTATTACCAGCGCTACATATCCAATATTATTATTCACCATCATCCTTTGCCCATTTGTTATTACTTTTTATTTGATTCTTCATGTCTATTCTTATTTTGTAATACTATTGTCACAATTTTTAACATTACTACTACCACTCACCATGACATGCTTATACCCCTTTTTTATGTATTTATATGTATGTATTTATGTATTTATATATTTATATGTATGTTTTCTGTCACTTGTTGCCTAGTTGGCCTGATGAAGACACTAGTTTAGTGTCGAAACACGTTGCCCGTTTTTTAAGTGCAATAAAAGCTTTGAATCTAACTATCGTTTATGAGTGATCCTCCTTCACACATTTTTTGAACGTGTCTACCGGATATAGCAGCGCTCATGTAGTCCCCCCTCCTTTTTTCTTTTTTTTCTATCTATATATACTATTACTACCACTGACCTACGGCCAAGTGGTCCTGGGGTGAGCTGCAGCTTATCACAACAAGAATGGGAGAGTATCCTACCGGACCTCCCTGGTTGTATCCAGCACCTACAAGGTGCCAATATTACACTAACCAGAGGCGCCAGTGTGGGCACATGTTTTTTTCTATACTACTACTTACAGAGCCAGGGCAAACATTTACCATTCCTTACTGTGGACCTGAGTCTGAACCCTGAATGGTTTTTCACCCTCTGTGAAGTGATCTTACAGAGTTTAGTATCATCTGGAAACATGGACACCCTGCTCTGTAAACCTCTACCAGGCCATTAATAAACATATTTAGGAGAGGACCCAATACTGACCCCTGTGGCACCCCAATGGTGACTGTGACCATTCCAATACTGACCCCTATGGCACCCCAATGGTGACTGTGACCATTCCAATCCTGACCCCTGTGGCACCCCAATGGTGACTGTGACCACTCCAATACTGACCCCTGTGGTACCCCAATGGTGACTGTGACCCCTCCAATACTGACCCCTGTGGCACCCCAATGGTGACTGTGATCCCCAATACTGACCCCTGTGGCACCCCAATATTGACTGTGACCCCTCCAATACTGACCCCTGTGGCACCCCACTGGTGAATTGATTTTTATTGGCTTGTATTTATTTGTATTTTTCACACCAAAGTACATTCATTTGTGAGAGATAGAATGTGTCTCCTTCCTGAACGGTGGCTGTGTGGTCCCACTGTGTTTAACCCCTTCCAGACATCTGCCGCAATAATATGGTGGATGTTGGATATTTAAATATGATGTCCGCTCAGGAAGTGCTGAGTCTTTGCTGTATTATATGGCACTGATTGCAGGCATTAAGGACCCCGGCGCTTTGATCAGCCATTTTCCTGGTGGTGCATGGACACCGCGATTTTGGGGAGGTTTACCGTTGCTCTATGCAGCCTGTAATAGATGTGAAAATATTTGGGACAATGAGTGATGACAATGTCTGTAAAGTGCTGCAGAATTTAATGGCGATATTTAAGAAAAGTAATAATATTCATGTATGTTCTAAAATCTTATTCATTCTCTCCAGGAAAGCGAATCTGTCCAGGAGAGAGTTTGGCACGAATGGAACTTTTTATCTTTCTCACCACCATCCTGCAAAACTTTAAACTGACATCTCAGACTGAATTCACCGAGACTGATATTGCTCCAAAATTGTTGGGATTTCTAAATGCCCCCATTAGCTTTGAGCTTTCATTTGTACCTCGCTAAATCTGATCTATTCATGCAATATGTCTTATCAGGATATAGAATATAAAATGTATGTGATGTCATATGATGAAGAGACTGTGCCATGTATGATCACCACTATATCACACTTAGTAGCGCCGGATACAGGTTCAGCTCTGCTCCATATGTACATACATTACCGCTATAATGTGCTCTGTGTATAAATTGTAATAAGTAATAAAGATACAAGAAAAGAAGAAAACATAAATATATATAATCGCCATCATAACAGGATGTCACTACACAATACAATACATTTTAGCTATTTGTTACTTTTAGCTGACTTAGGTGGCATGTGCTAAATGTTCCCCATATTTAAACACCCCAGTGTTGCAGCCACAATTCCTTACTTTTGGCTCGCCTTCCATGTCTTCTTCATACACGAGTGTACTACATCTCCCTTCTGCCCTGCTGTGTGGTACAATCTGTACTATCATTAGCTTTAAGATTGTAACATTATATAAAATGTTGGCACACAGTATTAGAGCTGTATACACTACAGCAGGTATGTGTAACCTTTTCTGATTGGATTGTATAGCTCAAAAACATAAAATTAAAACCCTTGCTAAACTTGTTGTCTTCAACCCCCTTTGTCCCAAAGTCTCCCCTCTCTGACCTCTGACCCCTCTGTAGCTGTTGTCTTCTCCAAGTGATGTATACTACTTCCGTAATGAGGACTCTCCAGTGTAAAAGCATGAAATGATAAACTCAACAGACCACATTGGCATCTGTTGGGTAAAGATGTCGTGGTTTGTCGTGGTAAGTCATGGTTTGCATTTATAACAGAATCCATGATGCAGATGCAAACAGAGCCTTAATTTGTGAGGTTTTTTGGGAACAAAATTTGCTAAAAAGTGTATTGAGACTACAGTTAATGTTGTATATGTATGATAACAGTATTGCTGTATACATCCAACAAGTCATTACAGTACTGTATAAGGCTAGGTTCACACTTCTCAGTTTGTTGTTCTGACAATGACAGACGCTGCGCCCTCAGTTTGCATCCACCAAAATTCACTGCAATGTTAAAACTTTTTGTTCCTTCAGAAAGAGCAGATATGATGTTCTTCATGAATTGCAGCGATCACTAGATGTAACTGATTGGACCTCTTACCATGATAGACAAGAGGCCTGCGAGACTCTGCTGCCCAAGGGCCTGCCAAAACCTGGAGCTGGCCCTGCCCCACTAGGTATATTTGACAGGCAGCCAGGGCTGCTTCCAGATGCCGATGGTTCACCTTTGACGTCTGCTTCATACATCAGTGAACTTCTTCTGTCTGCCCTGCTCTGTGGTAGAACCTCCAATTTACAATCTGTACTTGTGTCTTCTCTGCAATATTATACAGTAGATAGCCCTAATACATATTTTGCACTGGGTCACTGAAACTTCAAGTTAAACCTCTGAGGACAACTGAATAAAGCATAGTTTATAGAATTATAGGAGGAGTGTGAAAGATCCTCAGTGCGCCAACACCGTGTTGGCCCACACCTGAGACTTCTTTAATAAAAACCACACTCACCGCCAGTGAGTGCTGGGTTCACAAGATAATACAAGACAAGCCTTCTAAATTTTGTATATTTATTAACCCCTAGATGGGTCGGTATTAACATCTAACACATGAAGTTCAGAACAGATATGCAGATATATACAAGCATTAACAGTTACTAGTTACAATATACAGCGCATAAAATAAAAAGGGAATAAAAGTGAAATAATTACTTTACCACACATATCCTTGATGTGGCTCTATAATCCAACCCTCACACATAGCATGTGGGGATAACCAGTGGAGGCTCCTAGCAGCAGCATCACAGCATTCCAGTCTGCATGCTCATCACAGTATTCTCTCCTGCATGCTCATCACAGTATTCTCTCTTGCACTGACCTCTTACCTCATCTTTTATACCCTTGATTACACCACCCAGAATGAGGTCACCGGCGACGGCAAGTCTGATTGACTAACGCACTCAAGTCAATATTCTTTGTAAGGAGATGGGATTAAGTGGAATGACACAATACCGTCTATATGTTATCAACCATGTCTGATCAATAGCCTAGGTTAAACAATACATGTTTATTTGATCACCCAGGGGCTAGGTAGGAATTCAATGGAGCCACTCTGGGATGAGTACAAAGCCCTATTGTTACATTGTTGCCACTATTGACAACATACACCGAGGATTAGAGCTACGCACAGTTAGACAGTGCGTTATAGCCATATTTAAGTGGAATCATCACAAGGAGGACTAGTGGAGCACAGTTTATAGAGTTATAGGAGGAGGACTAGTGGAGCACAGTTTATAGAATTATAGGAAGAGGACTAGTGGAGCACAGTTAATAGAATTATAGGAGGAGGACTAGTCTGGAGCACAGTTTATAGAATTATTTGAGGAGTATAGTCTGGAGGACAGTTTATAGAATTATAGGAGGAGTATAGTCTGGAGGACAGTTTGTAGATTTATAGGAGGAGGATTGTCTGGAGAATAGTTTATAGATTTATAGGAGGAGGACTAGTCTGGAGCAAAGTTTATAGAATAATAGGAGGAGGACTAGTCTGGAGCACAGTTTACAGAATTATAGGAGGAGGACTAGTCTGGAGCACAGTATATAGAATTATAGGAGGAGGACTAGTCTGAAGCACAGTATATAGAATTATAGGAGGAGGACTAGTTTGGAGCACAGTATATAGAATTATAGAAGGAGGACTAGTCTGGAGCACAGTATATAGAATTATAGGAGGAGGACTAGTCTGGAGCACAGTTTATAGACTTATAGGAGGAGGACTAGTCTGGAGCACAGTATATAGAATTATAGAAGGAGGACTAGTCTGGAGCACAGTAGATAGAATTATAGGAGGAGGACTAGTCTGGAGGACAGTTTATAGAATTAGAGGAGGACTAGTCTGGGGCACAGTTTATAGAGTTATACGAGGAGGACTAGTCTGGAGCACAGTATATAGAATTATAGGAGGAGGACTAGTCTGGAGCACAGTTTATAGAATTATAGGAGGAGGACTAGTCTGGAGCACAGTATATAGAATTATAGGAGGAGGACTAGTCTGGAGCATAGTTTATAGAATTATAGGAGGACTAGTCTGGGGCACAGTTTATAGAGTTATAGGAGGAGTATAGTCTGGAGGACAGTTTGTAGATTTATAGGAGGAGGATTGTCTGGAGAATAGTTTATAGATTTATAGGAGGAGGACTAGTCTGGAGCACAGTTTATAAAATTATAGGAGGAGGACTAGTCTGGAGCACAGTTTACAGAATTATAGGAGGAGGACTAGTCTGGAGCACAGTATATAGAATTATAGGAGGAGGACTAGTCTGAAGCACAGTATATAGAATTATAGGAGGAGGACTAGTTTGGAGCACAGTACATAGAATTATAGAAGGAGGACTAGTCTGGAGCACAGAATATAGAATTATAGGAGGAGGACTAGTCTGGAGGACAGTTTATAGAATTAGAGGAGGACTAGTCTGGGGCACAGTTTATAGAGTTATAGGAGGAGGACTAGTCTGGAGCACAGTATATAGAATTATAGGAGGAGGACTAGTCTGGAGCACAGTATATAGAATTATAGGAGGAGGACTAGTCTGGAGCACAGTTTATAGAATTATAGGAGGAGGACTAGTCTGGAGCACAGTATATAGAATTATAGGAGGAGGACTAGTCTGGAGCATAGTTTATAGAATTATAGGAGGACTAGTCTGGAGCACAGTATATAGAATTATAGGAAGAGGACTAGTCTGGAGCTCAGTTTATAGAGTTATAGGAGGAGGACTAGTGGAGCACAGTATATAGAATTATAGGAGAGGACTAGTCCGGAGCACAGTTTATAGAATTATAGGAGGAGGACTAGTCTGGAACACAGTGTATAGAATCATAGGAGAGAACTAGTCTGGAGCACAGTATATAGAATTATAGGAGGAGGACAAGCACATTTTATAGAGTTATAGGAGGAAGACTAGTCTGGAGCACAGTATATAGAATTATAGGAGGAGGACTAGTCTGGAGCACAGTATATAGAATTATAGGAGGAGGACTAGTCTGGAGCACAGTATATAGAATTATAGGAGGAGGACTAGTCTGGAGCACAGTATATAGAATTATAGGAGGAGGACTAGTCTGGAGCACAGTTTATAGAATAATAGGAGGAGGATTAGTCTGGAGCACAGTATATAGAATTATAGGAGAGGACTAGTCTGGAGCACAGTATATAGAATTATAGGAGGAGGACTAGTCTGGAGCATAGTTTATAGAATTACAGGAGGACTAGTCTGGAGCACAGTATATAGAATTATAGGAGGAGGACTAGTCTGGAGCACAGTTTATAGAATAATAGGAGGAGGATTAGTCTGGAGCACAGTATATAGAATTATAGGAGGAGGACTAGTCTGGAGCACAGTATATAGAATTATAGGAGGAGGACCAGTATGGAGCACAGTTTATAGAATTATAGGAGGAGGACTAGTTTGGAGCAGTTTATAGAATTATAGGAGGAGGACTAGTCTGGAGCACAGTCTATAGAATTATAGGAGGAGGACTAGTCTGGAGCACAGTTTATAGAATTATAGGAGGAGAACTAGTCTGGAGCACAGTTTATAGAATTATAGGAGGAGGACTAGTCTGGAGCATAGTTTATAGAATTATAGGAGGAGAACTAGTCTGTAGCATAGTTTATATAATTATAGGAGAGGACTAGTCTGGAGCACAGTTTATAGAATTATAGGAGGAGGACTAGTCTGGAGCACAGTATATAGAATTATAGAAGTAGGACTAGTCTGGAGCACAGTATATAGAATTATAGGAGGAGGACTAGTCTGGAGCACAGTATATATAATTATAGGAGGAGGACTAGTATGGAGCACAGTTTATAGAATTATAGGAGGAGGACTAGTTTGGAGCACAGTTTATAGAATTATAGGAGGAGGACTAGTCTGGAGCACAGTTTATAGAATAATAGGAGGAGGATTAGTCTGGAGCACAGTTTATAGAATTATAGGAGGAAGACTAGTCTGGAGCACAGTATATAGAATTATAGGAGGAGGACTAGTCTGGAGTACAGTATATAGAATTATAGGAGGAGGACTAGTCTGGAGCACAGTATATAGAATTATAGGAGGAGGACCAGTATGGAGCACAGTTTATAGAATTATAGGAGGAGGACTAGTTTGGAGCAGTTTATAGAATTATAGGAGGAGGACTAGTCTGGAGCACAGTCTATAGAATTATAGGAGGAGGACTAGTCTGGAGCACAGTATATAGAATTATAGGAGGAGGACTACAATGGAGCACAGTTTATAGAATTATAGGAGGAGGACTAGTCTGGAGCACAGTATATAGAATTATAGGAGGAGGACTAGTCTGGAGCACAGTATATAGAATTATAGGAGAGGACTAGTCTGGAGCACAGTATATAGAATTATAGGAGGAAGACTAGTCTGGAGCACAGTATATAGAATTATAGGAGGAGGACTAGTCTGGAGCACAGTATATAGAATTATAGAAGGAGGACTAGAACTGGAGCACAGTATATAGAATTATAGGAGGAGGACTAATATGGAGAACAGTTTATAGAATTATAGGAGGAGGACTAGTCTGGAGCACAGTATATAGAATTTTAGGAGAGGACTAGTCTGGAGCACAGTATATAGAATTATAGGAAGAGAAGTAGTATGGAGTACAGTTTATAGAATTATAGGAGGAGGACTAATATGGAGAACAGTTTATAGAATTATAGGAGGAGGATTAGTCTGGAGCATAGTTTATAGAATTATAGGAGGACTAGTCTGAAGCACAGTATATAGAATTATAGGAGGAGGACTAGTCTGGAGCACAGTATATAGAATTATAGAAGTAGGACTAGTCTGGAGCACAGTATATAGAATTATAGTAGGAGGACTAGTCTGGAGCACAGTATATAGAATTTTAGGAGAGGACTAGTCTGGAGCACAGTATATAGAATTATAGGAAGAGAAGTAGTATGGAGTACAGTTTATAGAATTATAGGAAGAGGACTAGTCTGGAGCACAGTTTATATAATTATAGGAGGAGGACTAGTCTGGAGCATAGTTTATAGAATTATAGGAGAGGACTAGTCTGGAGCACAGTTTATAGAATTATAGGAGGAGGACTAGTCTGGAGCATAGTTTATAGAATTATAGGAGGAGGAGTAGTCTGGAGCACAGTTTATAGAATTATAGGAGGAGGACTAGTCTGGAGCATAGTTTATAGAATTGTAGGAGAGGACTAGTCTGGAGCACAGTATATAGAATTATAGGAGAGGACTAGTCTGGAGCACAGTTTATAGAATTATAGGAGGAGGACTAGTCTGGACCATAGTTTATAGAATTATAGGAGGAGGACTAGTCTGGAGCACAGTTTATAGAATTATAGGAGGAGGACTAGTCTGGAGCACAGTTTATAGAATTATAGGAGGAGGACTAGTCTGGCGCACAGTTTATAGAATTATAGGAGGAGGACTAGTCTGGAGCACAGTTTATAGAATTATAGGGGGAGAACTAGTCTGGAGCACAGTTCATAGAATTATAGGTGGAGGACTAGTCTGGAGCATAGTTTATAGAATTATAGGAGGAGAACTAGTCTGTAGCATAGTTTATAGAATTATAGGAGAGGACTAGTCTGGAGCACAGTTTATAGAATTATAGGAGGAGGACTAGTCTGGAGCACAGTCTATAGAATTATAGGAGGAGGACTAGTCTGGAGCACAGTTTATAGAATTATAGGAGGACTAGTCTGGAGCACAGTATATAGAAATATAGGAGGAGGACTAGTCTGGAGGACAGTTTATAGAATTAGAGGAGGACTAGTCTGGGGCACAGTTTATAGAGTTATAGGAGGAGGACTAGTCTGGAGCATAGTTTATAGAATTATAGGAGAGGACTAGTTTGGAGCACAGTTTATAGAATTATAGGAGGAGGACTAGTCTGGAGCACAGTTTATAGAATAATAGGAGGAGGATTAGTCTGGAGCACAGTTTATAGAATTATAGGAGGAAGACTAGTCTGGAGCACAGTATATAGAATTATAGGAGGAGGACTAGTCTGGAGTACAGTATATAGAATTATAGGAGGAGGACTAGTCTGGAGCACAGTATATAGAATTATAGGAGGAGGACCAGTATGGAGCACAGTTTATAGAATTATAGGAGGAGGACTAGTTTGGAGCAGTTTATAGAATTATAGGAGGAGGACTAGTCTGGAGCACAGTCTATAGAATTATAGGAGGAGGACTAGTCTGGAGCACAGTATATAGAATTATAGGAGGAGGACTACAATGGAGCACAGTTTATAGAATTATAGGAGGAGGACTAGTCTGGAGCACAGTATATAGAATTATAGGAGGAGGACTAGTCTGGAGCACAGTATATAGAATTATAGGAGAGGACTAGTCTGGAGCACAGTATATAGAATTATAGGAGGAAGACTAGTCTGGAGCACAGTATATAGAATTATAGGAGGAGGACTAGTCTGGAGCACAGTATATAGAATTATAGAAGGAGGACTAGAACTGGAGCACAGTATATAGAATTATAGGAGGAGGACTAATATGGAGAACAGTTTATAGAATTATAGGAGGAGGATTAGTCTGGAGCATAGTTTATAGAATTATAGGAGGACTAGTCTGAAGCACAGTATATAGAATTATAGGAGGAGGACTAGTCTGGAGCACAGTATATAGAATTATAGAAGTAGGACTAGTCTGGAGCACAGTATATAGAATTATAGTAGGAGGACTAGTCTGGAGCACAGTATATAGAATTTTAGGAGAGGACTAGTCTGGAGCACAGTATATAGAATTATAGGAAGAGAAGTAGTATGGAGTACAGTTTATAGAATTATAGGAAGAGGACTAGTCTGGAGCACAGTTTATATAATTATAGGAGGAGGACTAGTCTGGAGCATAGTTTATAGAATTATAGGAGAGGACTAGTCTGGAGCACAGTTTATAGAATTATAGGAGGAGGACTAGTCTGGAGCATAGTTTATAGAATTATAGGAGGAGGAGTAGTCTGAAGCACAGTTTATAGAATTATAGGAGGAGGACTAGTCTGGAGCATAGTTTATAGAATTGTAGGAGAGGACCAGTCTGGAGCACAGTATATAGAATTATAGGAGAGGACTAGTCTGGAGCACAGTTTATAGAATTATAGGAGGAGGACTAGTCTGGAGCATAGTTTATAGAATTATAGGAGGAGGACTAGTCTGGAGCACAGTTTATAGAATTATAGGAGGAGGACTAGTCTGGAGCACAGTTTATAGAATTATAGGAGGAGGACTAGTCTGGCGCACAGTTTATAGAATTATAGGAGGAGGACTAGTCTGGAGCACAGTTTATAGAATTATAGGGGGAGAACTAGTCTGGAGCACAGTTCATAGAATTATAGGTGGAGGACTAGTCTGGAGCATAGTTTATAGAATTATAGGAGGAGAACTAGTCTGTAGCATAGTTTATAGAATGATAGGAGAGGACTAGTCTGGAGCACAGTTTATAGAATTATAGGAGGAGGACTAGTCTGGAGCACAGTCTATAGAATTATAGGAGGAGGACTAGTCTGGAGCACAGTTTATAGAATTATAGGAGGACTAGTCTGGAGCACAGTATATAGAAATATAGGAGGAGGACTAGTCTGGAGCACAGTATATAGAATTATAGGAGGAGGACTAGTCTTGAGCACAGTTTATAGAATTATAGAAGAGGACTAGTCTGGAGCACAGTTTATAGAATTATAGGAGAGGACTAGTCTGGAGCATAGTTTATAGAATTATAGGAGAGGACTAGTCTGGAGCATAGTTTATAGAATTATAGGAGGAGGACTAGTCTGGAGAATAGTTTATAGAATTATTGGAGGAGGACTATTCTGTTAGTTTAGATTTAATCAATTTTAGACAGGCAGAAAAATCGTAGGAGTGAAAGAGAAGCTCTTCTGTGACTGTGGTTTTCTTTATGTTACATATAAATGGTTAAGGTCACCCTTTCAGTGCCAAATATGTAATTTTGCTACTTTTTTTTAAATACAGAGTCATATCTTCTATTAGTGTTGCATTTTGATCTGTAACTGCTCACAGAATGTCTTATATTTTTTGACTTACAAAATAACCCTTTCAGTGCTAAATCTCATTTTGTACAAATTTTTCAATAGAGTTTCTTTTTGTTAAAAAATGCAGAAAAACTACCATTGCAAAAATCCAAGCTTACTGACAGGGAGCTTTTCTACTTTAATACAGTCATGGCCAAAAGTTTTGAGAATGATACAAATATTAATTTTTACAAAGTCTACTGCTTCAGTTTTTCTAATGGCAATTTGCATATACTCCAGAATGTTATAAAGAATGATCAGTTTAACAGCAATTACTTGCAAAGTCAATATTTGCCTAGAAAATGAACTTTATCCCCCAAAACACATTTCAACATCATTGCAGCCCTGCCTTAAAAGGACCACCTAACATCGTTTCAGTGATTGCTCCATTAACACAGTTGTGGGTGTTGATGAGGACAGGGCTGGAGATCAATCTGTCATGATTAAGTAAGAATGACACCACTGGACACTTTAAAAGGAGGCTGGTGCTTGCCATCATTGTTTCTCTTCTGTTAACCATGGTTATCTCTAAAGAAACACGTGCAGTCATCATTGCACTGCACAAAAATGGCCTAACTGGGAAGAGTATTGCAGCTAGAAAGATTGCACCTCAGTCAACAATCTATCGCATCATCAAGAACTTCAAGGAGAGAGGTTCCATTGGTGCCAAAAAGGCTCCAGGGCGCCCAAGAAAGACCAGCAAGCAGCAGGACCATCTCTTAAAAGTGTTTCAGCTGCGGGACTGGGCTACCAGCAGTGCAGAGCTTGCTGAGGAATGGCAGCAGGCAAGTGTGAGTGCATCTGCACGCACTGTGAGGCGGAGACTCTTGGAGCAAGGCCTGGTCTCAAGGAGGGCAGCAAAGAAGCCACTTCTCTCCAGAAAAAACATCAGGGACAGACTGATATTCTGCAAAAGGTACAGGGAGTGGACTGCTGAGGACTGGGGTAAAGTCATTTTCTCTGATGAATCCCCTTTTCGATTGTTTGGAACATCTGGAAAACAGCTTATTCGGAGAAGAAGAGGTGAGCGCTACCACCAGTCTTGTCTCATGCCAACTGTAAAGCATCCTGAAACCATTCATGTGTGGGGTTGCTTCTCAGCCAAGGGAATCGGCTCTCTCACAGTCTTGCCTAAAAACACAGCCATGAATAAAGAATGGTACCAGAATGTCCTCCAAGAGCAACTTCTCCCAACCGTCCAAGAGCAGTTTGGCGCTCAACAATGCCTTTTCCAGCATGATGGAGCACCTTGCCATAAAGCAAAGGTGATAACTAAATGGCTCAGGGAACAAAACATAGAGATTTTGGGTCCATGGCCTGGAAACTACCCAGATCTTAATCCCATTGAGAACTTGTGGTCAATCATCAAGAGACGGGTGGACAAACAAAAACCAACAAATTCAGACAAAATTAAAGCATTGGTTCTGCAAGAATGGACTGCTATCAGTCAGGATTTGGTCCAGAAGTTGATTGAGAGCATGCCAGGGAGAATTGCAGAGGTCCTGAAGAAGAAGGGTCAACACTGCAAATATTGACTTGCTGCATTAACTCATTCTAACTGTCAATATAAGCTTCTGTTACTCATAATATGAATGCAATTATATTTCTGTATGTGATAAAAACATCTGACAAACACACATAAAAACCAGAGGGCAGCAGATCATGTGAAAATATAATATTTGTGTCATTCTCAAAACTTTTGGCCATGACTGTAGTTAATAGAATTATAGGAGAGGACTAGTTTGGAGCACAGTTTATAGAATTATAGGAGGAGGACTATTCTGGAGCACAGTTTATAGAGTTATATGAGAGGGCTAGTCTGGAGCACAGTTTATAGAATTATAGGAGGAGGACTAGTCTGGAGCACAGTTTATAGAGTTATATGAGAGGGCTAGTCTGGAGCACAGTTTATAGAATTATAGGAGGAGGACTAGTCTGGAGCACAGTTTATAGAGTTATATGAGAGGGCTAGTCTGGAGCACAGTTTATAGAATTATAGGAGGAGGACTAGTCTGGAGCACAGTTTATAGAGTTATATGAGAGGGCTAGTCTGGAGCACAGTTTATAGAATTATAGGAGGAGGACTAGTCTGGAGCACAGTTTAATTAGTTGCAATCAATTTTAGACAGATAAACAGAAGAATCATAGGAGTGGGGGGTAGAAGAAGTTCTGCACTGTTCCTTAATTGCAGTTTTCACTGTGTTACACTGTGAATAATTTCATTTTGTTAATTTTTTTTTTTTGCAGTATAGCTGTTTTTTATTTTAATAATACATTGTCATATTTACTATTAGTGTTGTTTGCTGCATTGTGATCTGTGACTGTCCACAGAGTGTCTTACATTGTTTTTACTCACAAAGTCAGTCCTTTCAGGGCACAATTTCATTTTGTTAATGTTTTTTTGTAATAGTATCTTTTTTTAAACAGTACATAAAAACTGCCATTATCACTGCGACAATTTCAGCTGACTCACGGGGTATGTTCTAGTTTAATACTTACTGACCAGGCCAACTTTTTAGGGCTAAATCTTATGTTGTTGTTGACAAATACAGAAAAACTGCCGGTATCAATGCAAAAATCCAAGCTGGCTTGTGCACTGTGCTCTAGTCTAATACTGATCAGGTTACCATTTCAAGGCTTAATCTCATTTCTTTATTCATTTTATTGAAATATAAAATAAATACATACAGTGTC
This sequence comes from Leptodactylus fallax, assembly GCA_947044405.1. Taxonomy (NCBI): domain Eukaryota; kingdom Metazoa; phylum Chordata; class Amphibia; order Anura; family Leptodactylidae; genus Leptodactylus; species Leptodactylus fallax. The sequence continues at coordinate 75,462 of CAMRHE010000327.1, forward strand.
AGAATTGTTGCCAATCACTATTATATAACCAGTGAATTACAATAACTGGAAAAAATAGAACTGCTAGACAGGCTACTGTCACACCATCCACCAGTGCACGTTCTAACAATAAAAATGTGGGTGAAAACAGCAACACTACTTCTGGCCAGGTCTTGCCAGTAGCTGCAGGATTGTGGTACCGTCTAAGAATAAAGTTGGATTTTTTGATTACTTTTCTCATTCACCTCAATCACAGCTGGATATGACATCTGACAGCAGTAAAACACAAATATTGAGTCAGGGTTTTGTGTGTTTCTCCACAGACACAGATCCCATTCCACAGTAGTCATGTGGCATCTGCTGAGTGAGATATTCCTCCTAGCCCAAGTTTTCCTTTTCTTGATGAGCTGGATAAGAACAGACAGTGTTTTTGGAAGTTGAGGAGGCAGAGGTGGAAAACATATCTGTTGTGGTGGTGGAGGTAGTACTAGCTGGGGGTGAGATACTGGTATTTGTGCTGGCTGGGGCACTAGGGTGAAATCTGAAGGTGGGAATTGTGAGGGTATAGAGGAATCCCATTGCCATGATGAGCTAAAAAACAAAAGTGAGGAACATGAGGAAATTACTGAACATGATTTTATTGGAGATAAGACCTGGCCACTTGGTCAGGGTGACAGAGTGACATCAGAAGAAAGGGGTGAAGTATATCAGATTTGTATATCTTGTGTACCGTATGTTTACCCTCAAATATAAAGCACCATGGAATTAATATAATATAATAATGTACACCACCATGGAATTAATATAATATAATAATGTACAGCACCATGGCATTAATGGTGCTATATAAATAAACAATAATAATAATAATAATAATGATGGTGACTGTGGTACTGGCAGACACATTTCCACTGCTGCTGGTGTCATCTCCTTTATGAGAATTTTTTTGTATATTACCAAATGACAAATCCATAGCATGATGCAAGATCTGCAAGCAGAAAATTAGCCACGGCCATGCAGGCACAAGTGTAGAAACCAGGTCTCTCCATACTCACATAAGCATCACCGACTCATTTGGTAATATGGAACTGGCAGTGGCACCAACTGAGCACTGATGTAACATAGGCAAGCCGTCCTTTCACCTAATTTTCCTTTTCTCATCTGGATATTAACTTTATTGTTTAAGAAGCAACTCCAAGATTTGTTGTAAAGGAAGCAATCCCAAAATGACTGCTGTAAAATTAGTCTTTAATGAGTAGATAGTGATCAGTGACCATAAGGATCTGTGTAGTTTAGTCACTGTGGGGAAGATGCTGTAGCTATATATATATATATATATATATATATATATATATATATATATACAGTCATATGAAAAAGTTTGGGCACCCCTATTAATCTTAATCATTTTTAGTTCTAAATATTTGGGTGTTTGCAACAGCCATTTCAATTTGATATATCTAATAACTGATGGACACAGTAATATTTCAGGATTGAAATGAGGTTTATTGTACTAACAGAAAATGTGCAATATGCATTAAACCAAAATTTGACCGGTGCAAAAATTTGGGTACCCTTATCATTTTATTGATTTGAATACTCCTAACTACTTTTTACTGACTTACTGAAGCACAAAATTGGTTTTGTAACCTCACTGAGCTTTGAACTTCATAGCCAGGTGTATCCAATCATGAGAAAAGGTATTTAAGGTGGCCAATTGCAAGTTGTTCTCCTATTTGAATCTCCTCTGAAGAGTGGCATCATGGGCTCCTCAAAACAACTCTCAAATGATCTGAAAACAAAGATTGTTCAACATAGTTGTTCAGGGGAAGGATACAAAAAGTTGTCTCAGAGATTTAACCTGTCAGTTTCCACTGTGAGGAACATAGTAAGGAAATGGAAGACCACAGGGACAGTTCTTGTTAAGCCCAGAAGTGGCAGGCCAAGAAAAATATCAGAAAGGCAGAGAAGAATGGTGAGAACAGTCAAGGACAATCCATAGACCACCTCCAAAGAGCTGCAGCATCATCTTGCTGCAGATGGTGTCACTGTGCATCGGTCAACAATACCGCACACTTTGCACAAGGAGAAGCTGTATGGGAGAGTGATGCGAAAGAAGCCGTTTCTGAAAGCACGCCACAAACAGAGTCGCCTGAGGTATGCAAAAGCACATTTGGACAAGCCAGCTTCATTTTGGAAGAAGGTCCTGTGGACTGATGAAACAAAGATTGAGTTGTTTGGTCATACAAAAAGGCGTTATGCATGGCGTCAAAAAAACACAGCATTCCAAGAAAAACACTTGCTCCCCACTGTAAAATTTGGTGGAGGTTCCATCATGCTTTGGGGCTGTGTGGCCAATGCCGGCACCGGGAATCTTGTTAAAGTTGAGGGTCGCATGGATTCAACTCAGTATCAGCAGATTCTTGAGAATAATGTACAAGAATCAGTGACGAATTTGAAGTTACGCCGGGGATGGATATTTCAGCAAGACAATGATCCAAAACACAGCTCCAAATCTACTCAGGCATTCATGCAGAGGAACAATTACAATGTTCTGGAATGGCCATCCCAGTCCCCAGACCTGAATATCATTGAACATCTGTGGGATAATTTGAAGCGGGCTGTCCATGCTCGGCGACCATCAAACTTAACTGAACTGGAATTGTTTTGTAAAGAGGAATGGTCAAAAATACCTTCATCCAGGATCCAGGAACTGATTAAAAGCTACAGGAAGCGACTAGAGGCTGTTATTTTTGCAAAAGGAGGATCTACTAAATATTAATGTCACTTTTCTGTTGAGGTGCCCATACTTTTGCACCGGTCAAATTTTGGTTTAATGCATATTGCACATTTTCTGTTAGTACAATAAACCTCATTTCAATCCTGAAATATTACTGTGTCCATCAGTTATTAGATATATCAAATTGAAATGGCTGTTGCAAACACCCAAATATTTAGAACTAAAAATGATTAAGATTAATAGGGGTGCCCAAACTTTTTCATATGACTGTATATATATATTACTACAGTGATAGGGTCGACCCATAGAGGCATTTGTATGGTGATAGATGCATTAGATATTAGAGAGACCTCCCCCACGGTCAAGGTCCACAAGTTATGAAAAAGGAAATACTGTGTTACAAAGGGTTAATTTGTGGATTTAATAAATAGTTCAGCTCAAGAATAATAAATAATAAAACCAATGAATATTTGATCACATTTTATGTCAATATTATTAAAAAAAAATCCTAAAATTCTAAGTTGAAAACTTTCTAACAGTTCTATAAACTCTAAATACAGAAGAATATGTAAGAAATGGCTCACAAGCTTCCCTCTATGAATGTGCCAGAAGGACCCTACCAAAGGCAGGGGTGCAGGACCTGGAGGCAGGTGACCTGTTCTGTAGATTGTGCCCCAAGTTATGTAGTTAAAAATGCAGATAAGGATCAGAAGCGCAATCCACAGAGTATCCATGGTGTGTTCAGAGTTATGTAATGTTTAGGGGGATATAAATGACAGGGTGGAGACAAAGTAGCAGCATTGGCCTAGAGCTCAGGCTACACCCTGTTTATGCATTTTAGGTGCATAAATTAACAAAAAGTCACAGATTATTCCAGATCAACCTGCCTGGACCTGTTATACATTAATTGCTACAGTAATTTTATCCTTTTAAAGCCATTTGTCATTGGAGAAGATCCAGCCTTTATTTACATGCTGTCATAGTATCTGTTATTACTCTTGTCATATTGTACCATCTGTCCCTGGTCCCTTATGTCACAAAAAGTAGATCATCTACTGGATAATTCTGGCCACTGCCTGACATAGACCTCAGTGTTCAGTTTATTGAACTTACTGATAGAGTTTGCGCTCGAGAGATTCAAATTGAAGCTTCTGGTCCCCAAAGCAAAACCTGAGACAACCCCCACCTATCATATACCATGGATGATCCTGACGTCTTACGTGGCCGATGGTCCTCTGGACCCCTCAAGCACCAGATGTTTCTGCTACTTCTGACCTCCTAGAACTATTCCCCATGAGCTGGGATCTCAGGGACTTGAGCCATGGATATGATGAGCAGATTTTACTTATTTACATGTTATACTGTATATTATAATAGAAACCAAATTCTCCTTATTGCATAAATATAGATGTCAATATATCTTTAGTAATAACCTGGTACCCGCCTCTGTGCTGCAAAGCTACAAAATGTAACATAGGTGTCATTGTTAAGCCAAACATGAACTGTCATGGCCGCCAATAATAAATTGTATGGAAAATAAAGTAGGAAGAATCAAACAGCTAGGAAATAGTTAAAAAAAATCAGTAACAGAATGAAATACATAGAATTGTATAGTGAAATGCTGAGATAAGTGATTTTACTTCTGTTTTACTTCATTGCATCTTAATAGGACTTATCACAACGTGCACAGAGCACATTATAGTGGTAATGTATGTACATATGTAGCAGAGCTGAACCTGTATCCGGTGCTACTAAGTGTGATATAATGGTGATTATACATGGCACAGTCTCCTCATCATATGATATCACATACAGTTTATACACAGAGCACATTATAGCGGTAATATATGTACATATGTAGCAGAGCTGAACCTGTATCCGGTGCTACTAACTGTGATATAATGGTGATTATACATGGCACAGTCGCCTCATCATATGATATCACATACAGTTTATACACAGAGCACATTATAGCGGTAATATATGTACATATGTAGCAGAGCTGAACCTGTATCCGGTGCTACTAAGTGTGATATAATGGTGATTATACATGGCACAGTCTCCTCATCATATGATATCACATACAGTTTATACACAGAGCACATTATAGCGGTAATATATGTACATATGTAGCAGGGCTGAACCTGTATCCGGCGCTACTAACTGTGATATAATGGTGATTATACATGGCACAGTCTCCTCATCAGTCATCATGTCAGATCTAGGTTAAATGTTTTCCTTCCAGATACAATATCTTGATATTCCATACCCTGGAGATAAGACATATTGCCTGAACAGATCAGATCTCATGTGGTAGAAATGAGAGCTCAAACTTCATGGGGTTATTCAGGAATCCTGACCATTTTGGAGCAACATCAGTCTCGGTGAATTCAGTCTGAGATATCAGCTTAAAGTTTTGCAGGATGGTGGTGAGAAAGATAAAAAGCTCCATCCGGACCAAATTCTCTCCTGGACACATTCTCTTTCCTGGAAAAAAAGAATAAGATCTTCGAACATATGTAAATAGTCACACGGGCGACTTACTGGCCATTCTGTGGGATATCTACACTTAGGGTTATTTCCACGTCAGTAAAATGTTATATTTAAGGAGATCTCATGTAACACCGCCAGGTTGTAAGTCCAGTTATTGTGCTAGAGATGGCTCCTTGTCCCCGGCCTCAGGATCACACAAGTGTTCAGTATTTCTGTTTAGTTTCCATAATCTGTACCTGGATCCTCCCTACATAATACCTTTTGACTCTACTCAACACACATCTTCCGTCTTTGTTTATTCCTTATTTGCTTCATTTTGTTAATTTCTGAGAAAATGTAATTTTGTTAATTTCCTTGTTTAATTTTTTATTTTAATTTTCGATATTTTTTTTAATTTACTTTTGTTTGCTTAGTTTGGTTTGTTGACTTCAATCTTGGTTAACTCAACCCAACAGTGAAGCACAGTTGTGGCGGCCTCATGTTGGGCTATAGTACAGGAGGGACTGGTGCCCTTCACAAAATAGGTGACATTATGAGGAAGAAGATTTATGTGGCAATATTGAAGCAACATCTTTAGTGAGGAAGTTAAAACTTGGGTGCAAATGGGACTTCCAAATGGGCAATGACCCCCAACATACTTCCAAAGTTGTGGCAAAATGACTTAAGGACATCAACATGAAGGTAATGGACTGACCATCACAAAGCAATGACTTTATTCCCATAGAAACTTTTTGGGAAGAACTGAAAAAGAGCGTGTGAGCAAGGAGGACTACAAATCTCATAATGTTGTGTGCTAGTTCTGTAAGAAGGAAGGGGCCAAACTGAACTAAGAGAAGTGAAATGGACAAGAATTAAATATCAGGAGTCATCAAAAGCAGAGTTTTAATGAATGTGTATGGAAACGTATCACTGTATATTCCAGCACCTATGGACAAATACCTGCCGAGAAAGCCATCAGGGCATCATTCTTCTTAAACCGTCCGCTCTCATCCAAGAAATGGTTGGGATTAAACTCCCATGGAGAAGAAAATTGTTTTGGATCTCGATGAACGGTGCAGAGTAAAGGGTAAACTTGTGTGCCCTGAGAAGATGAAACAGAACCTTGCTGTAAGCAAACCATGTGAGACTCTTTTTAAGGATTTTAAGAAAACTACCATGGAAAACAAACTTCTAAGTCTGAGGCCTCCACGTTGTGGAAATGAAGCATTTTTGTTGCAGATTTTGCTGCATTTTTTGAGCCAGGTCAGGAGTGGATTGAGCAGAAGGCAGAAGTCTAAGAAGCTTCCTATATATTTCCCATTCCTTCTGTAGCTATTCTTGTCCTTGGCTCAATAAAACACAGCAAAATCTGCAACAAAAAAAGCTGCATTTCTGCAATGTGGAGCTTCAGCCTAACTCTGGAATTTGTTGGACTTGATGATCCCTACAATAGCGCAGGATTTGAATAATAATAATAATAATAATAAGAATTTTGATGGCAGCAGCAATGCTACTTCTGATCTTGGCACTTCCACTAGGAGCTGCAGGGTTTAAATCCTTCCTGAAAATGAAGATCACATTTTTGGTTACTTTTCACGCACATATCACATGTCGCAGCAGGATATGATGGCTGACACCAGTTAAACACAAATGTTGAATCAGGGTTCTCTGTGTTCCTTCACCAGCTCTGCTGTTGTAACACGTAATTTTTTGCATGCCCATTTTGCACTGTTAATCATGTCCTCTTCATCTTCGCTAACATAGATCCCATTTCCTAGTAGTGATATGGCATCTGCTGAGAACTATGTGCAGTTATGTCCCGTATGGAAATGTTTTTGACCATTACCAAAAGACAAATCCATGGTACCGTGCAAGATCCGCAAGCAGAAAATAAGCCATGGTCATGCAGGCACAAATATAGGAACTAAGTCTCTCCGTACTCACATGAAATGGTGTCACTAGCTCATTTGGCAATTTTTTCTGTGATAATTGTAATTTTTCTGTGTTTTCAACAAAAAACTAGATTGCAAAATATATTTAACAAGAAGATGAGATTTAGTGCTGAAAGGGCTGGTCTGTGAGTATTAGAGTAGAAAGCACTGTGTGACCGTCAGTTGGGATTTGTGGAGTGACAGTGGCAGTTTTTCTGTATTTCTTTTTACAAAAAGAAAGCCTATTGCAAAAAAGAAACCTTAATAAAATGATATTTTGCAAACAACAAATGACTTGGTCTGTCAAAATAATGTAAGACACTCTGTGGACAGTCACAGATCACAGAGCAACACTAATAGCAGATCTGACATATATTAAAAAAAAAAAAAACGTTATTGCAAAAAAAAAAGTCTTGATATGACAGTGAAAGTCTGTCCTGGCCAGTGTATGTGTAATACAGTACTGTACAGTCACAGTACAGTGCAGAGCTTCTCTCCCAGGGTGTTCTGTACACAGCTAATAATACCTTCTTCTCCTGGTGTTTCTTCCTTGAGGCTCTCCTCTTTTTCCTTCAGGCACACTCTCTGTGTTTCCTGCTCTTAGGGGGAGTAGTGAGCTTGCAAACGAAACGTAAACATATTGTTAATGGAAAAGGGCCCGGCATGTCGCTGGGTCCCTTTCCAATAAATGCCTGCCCAGGGGAGGTGTCTAAAAATAAGAAATATTTATACTCACCTCTCCTGGGCTTCTGACGATTCCTGGCATCCTCTCAGGGGCTGTTCCAGCCTGTGACATGGGGCACACCAGTTTAATGATGTCAGACTGCCCCATGGGAATGCTGAGGCCCAATCACAGGTCCCATCAGTGATGTCTGGGGTGCGTCACCTCAGTCACAGGCAGAAGAGGGCCTAAGAAGATGCTGAAGAGAGTCAGACAGAGTGAGGATGGCCAGGAGAGGTGTGGCAAGGTGAGCATAAGTGTTTGTTATATTTAATCAAGTCCCCTGGGCCTCTACTTATGTTTCCCAGAGCAGCGCTGCTCACTCACTGTATTCTTAATAACTACAGTGGTGGGTGCTATAATTGTATCCCTTTCAAGTATATGAGATACTGCTGCAGCACCTGTAACCATCACTATCAAGAATTTCGCTGTAGGGAGGGGGAAGGGGGCGCAAGACAAAAGTTTAGTCCCGGTATGGTTTTCTGATTGATAATGGGAGGAATCCTTCTCTCTGTGCTGCATGTGTTCTTTTGCACATTGGTTAAAATGATACTGCAAGTTTACACAGCTCCGCATCTACCAGTCATATCTCAAAATCTAGTTGGGCTTCAGGCATGAACTTGGTCTTATCAATGGAGTGATGAGGTCGAAGCCTGACAGTAGTCAGTCAAAGAGAGTTAGATGAGAGTTAGGAAGATAGTTCAAATAGGACACGTTGTTCAGGGAGTTTTGAGGCATATGGGGCAATAGTTGGCTGGAGAGGACAGGCTGAGGGATGGTTTCTGGTTGAAGAGGTGGGTTAGAACAGACATAAAGACTTCAGTAAGGTTGGAGATGAAGTGCACACAGATTGTTTAGTTTCAATTTTGAAATTAGAGTGGAAAACTATTCATGGGTAATGGTGGAAAAGCAGGTTATGGTAAAAGAACACCGAACAGTTGAGTAGAGTAGTGGTGGGGGTGTATTGTTGTGATGTAGTGTTTTTATGTTTTGGCCTTGTGTAGCAATTTTAACATACATGGTGGAGTATTATTATTATTTTGCAATTACGTAACATTATTGATAGACATGGTGTACAGTCATTATTCTTGAGTCACTTTGTAGCATTATTAATAAACATGGTATAGTGTTATTATAATTATTTTGGCGTTGTGTAGCATTCTAAAAATATATGGTGTAGAATTATTATTATTAATTTATTGGCGCTTTGTAGCTTTGTAGAGTTTTATTACTATTTTAGCACTCTGTAGCATTATTAATAAGCACAGTATAGTGTTATTATTTTGGCATATTGTTGCATATTTAATAGACATGGTGTACTGTTATTATTTTTTCAATTGTGCAGCAATATTAATAGATGTGGTTTAGTGTTAATATTCTTTTAGCAATTTGTAGCATTATTAATAGATATGGTGTAGTGTTATTATTATTTTGTCTTTGTGTGGCAATATTAATAGTCATGATGTAGTATTATCAATATGTTCTTATTGTGTAATATTATTAATAGACATGGATTAGTGTTAATAATATTATTTGGCATTGTGTAGCATTATTAATACAGTGGGAAAAAAATTATTTAGTCAGCTACCAATTGTGCAAGTTCTCCCACTTAAAAAGATGAGGCCGGCCTGTAATTGTCATCATAGGTAGACCTCAACTATGAGAGACAAAATGAGAAAACAAATCCAGGAAATCACATTGTCTGATTTTTAAAGAATTTATTTACAAATTATGGTGGAAAATAAGTATTTGGTCACCTACAAACAAGCAAGATTTCTGGCTCTCACAGACCTGTAACTTCTTCTTTAACCCCTTCAGGTCTGAGCCCAAAAGTGCATTAAGGACCAGGCCTCATTTTTCAAAACTGACATGTGTCACTTTATATGTGTCACTTTTATAACTTTAAGACGTTTTAACTTACACAAGTGATTTTGAGATAGTTTTTCGTGAGACATTGTACTTCATGTTAGTGGTAAACATTGATCAATATTTTTGTATTTATTTATAAAAAAAAATAGGACATTTGGAAAAAAAAAAAAATCGCAATTTTCAAAATGTGAAATGCTCTGCTTTTCAGACAGATAGTCATATCACACAAATACATTAATACATATTATCTACCATATCTCTGCTTTATATCGGCATCATCTTTTAATTGTCATTTAATTTATTTTGGACATTATAAAGCTTATAAGTGTAACATCGATTTTCCAGATTTACAAGAAAATTTCCCAAACTAATTTTTTAGGGACCACTTAAAGGCCTATATATTAGAAACCCCCATGAATCACCCAATTTTCAAAACAGCATTTGGGAAGTTTGTTAACCCTTTAAGCATTTCATGCGGATTAAAACAGTATGGAGGTGATATATAGACATTTCACTTTTTTTCAATAATACATTCATTTAACCCTAAAATTAACATATTCACAAAGGGTTGGACATTTGAAATGCAGATTTTGCTGGGATAGTTTTCAGTGCCATGTCTCATTTGCAGAGCCCCTAGAGTACCAAGACAATCGAAACCCCCTAAAAGTGACCCCAGTTTGGAAACTACACCCCTCTCAGAATTCATCAAGGGGTATAGTGGGCATTTTGACCCAACAGCCTTTTCACAGATTTTATTAACATTGGGATGTGTAGATAAAAATTTATTAAAATGTCACTTTATCCCCAAAATTTTCATGTTCACAAGGGGTTAAAGGAGAAAAAGCTCCCTACAATTTGTTAAACAATTTCTACTGAACATGGTAGTACCCCATATGTTGACATAATCTGCTGTATGGGTACATGGTGGGGCCTGGAATGAAAAGAGCACTATTTAGCTTTTGGAGGGCAGATTTTGCTGGAATAGTTTTCGGGTGCCATGTCGCATTTACAGAGCCCCTAAAGTACCAGAACAATGGAAACCCTCACAGAACATATCAAGGGATATAATGAGGAGTTTGACCCTACAGCTGTTTCACAGATTTTATTAACAATGGGATGTGAAAATAAAAATGTACTTTTCTTTCTAATAAACCGTCAATTTAGTTCCAAATTTTTTATTTTCACAAGAGGATAAAGGAGAAAAAGTGCCCCAAAGTTTGTTACACAATTTCTCCTGTACATGGCCATACCCCATGTGTGGTTGTAAACTGCTGTATGGGTACATGGTGGGGCTTGGAAAGGAAAGAGTGCTATCTGGCTTTTGGAGGGCAACTTTTGCTGGAATAGTTTTCAGGTGTATTTTATGAGCACTGTATGTTGTTATATTATTTATATACTGCGTTATAAGAGCACTGTGTGGTGTTATATTATTTATATTCTGTAACACAGTATTTTATGAGCACTGTATGGTGCTATATTATTTATATACTGTATTACAGCATTATATGAGAACTGTATGGTGTTACATTTTTTTATATAATGTATTAATGCATTATTTGAACACTCTGTGGTGTTATATTATTTTTAAACTGCATTATAGCATTATATAGGCACTGAGTAGTATTATATTATTTATGAAATATATCACAGTATTATAAAAAGACTGTAATGTTAAATTATTTCTAAACTTCATTATAGCATTGTATGAGAACTTTTTGGTGTTATATTAATTATATACTGCATGACAGCATTGTATGAACACTTTATGGTGTTATATTAATTATATACTGCATGACATAATTATATGAGCACTGTGTGGTGTTCTATTATTTATATACAGCATTTCAGCATTATATCAGCACTGTATGGTGTTATATTATTTATATACTGTATTACTGCATTATATGAGTACGATATTGAGTTATATTATTTATACACTGTATTACATTATAATATGAGCACTGTGTGGTGTTATATTATTTACAGTCATATGAAAAAGTTTGGGCACCCCTATTAATCTTAATCATTTTTAGTTCTAAATATTTGGGTGTTTGCAACAGCCATTTCAATTTGATATATCTAATAACTGATGGACACAGTAATATTTCAGGATTGAAATGAGGTTTATTGTACTAACAGAAAATGTGCAATATGCATTAAACCAAAATTTGACCGGTGCAAAAGTATGGGCACCTCAACAGAAAAGTGACATTAATATTTAGTAGATCCTCCTTTTGCAAAAATAACAGCCTCTAGTCGCTTCCTGTAGCTTTTAATCAGTTCCTGGATCCTGGATGAAGGTATTTTTGACCATTCCTCTTTACAAAACAATTCCAGTTCAGTTAAGTTTGATGGTCGCCGAGCATGGACAGCCCGCTTCAAATTATCCCACAGATGTTCAATGATATTCAGGTCTGGGGACTGGGATGGCCATTCCAGAACATTGTAATTGTTCCTCTGCATGAATGCCTGAGTAGATTTGGAGCTGTGTTTTGGATCATTGTCTTGCTGAAATATCCATCCCCGGCGTAACTTCAAATTCGTCACTGATTCTTGTACATTATTCTCAAGAATCTGCTGATACTGAGTTGAATCCATGCGACCCTCAACTTTAACAAGATTCCCGGTGCTGGCATTGGCCACACAGCCCCAAAGCATGATGGAACCTCCACCAAATTTTACAGTGGGTAGCAAGTGTTTTTCTTGGAATGCTGTGTTTTTTTGACGCCATGCATAAGGCCTTTTTGTATGACCAAACAACTCAATCTTTGTTTCATCAGTCCACAGGACCTTCTTCCAAAATGAAGCTGGCTTGTCCAAATGTGCTTTTGCATACCTCAGGCGACTCTGTTTGTGGCGTGCTTTCAGAAACGGCTTTTTTCGCATCACTCTCCCATACAGCTTCTCCTTGTGCAAAGTGTGCTGTATTGTTGACCGATGCACAGTGGCACCATCTGCAGCAAGATGATGCTGCAGCTCTTTGGAGGTGGTCTGTGGATTGTCCTTGACTGTTCTCACCATTCTTCTTCTCTGCCTTTCTGATATTTTTCTTGGCCTGCCACTTCTGGGCTTAACAAGAACTGTCCCTGTGGTCTTCCATTTCCTTACTATGTTCCTCACAGTGGAAACTGACAGGTTAAATATCTGAGACAACTTTTTGTATCCTTCCCCTGAACAACTATGTTGAACAATCTTTGTTTTCAGATCATTTGAGAGTTGTTTTGAGGAGCCTATGATGCCACTCTTCAGAGGAGATTCAAATAGGAGAACAACTTGCAATTGGCCACCTTAAATACCTTTTCTCATGATTGGATACACCTGGCTATGAAGTTCAAAGCTCAGTGAGGTTACAAAACCAATTTTGTGCTTCAGTAAGTCAGTAAAAAGTAGTTAGGAGTATTCAAATCAATAAAATGATAAGGGTACCCAGATTTTTACACCGGTCAAATTTTGGTTTAATGCATATTGCACATTTTCTGTTAGTACAATAAACCTCATTTCAATCCTGAAATATTACTGTGTCCATCAGTTATTAGATATATCAAATTGAAATGGCTGTTGCAAACACCCAAATATTTAGAACTAAAAATGATTAAGATTAATAGGGGTGCCCAAACTTTTTCATATGACTGTATATACTGTATGATTGCATTATATGAGCATTGTATGGTTTTATATTATATACTGTATTACAGCATTATATGAGCACTGTATTGTGGTATATTATTTATATACTATATTACTGCATTATATAATCAATGTGTTGTGTTATATTATTTACAGTGCTGGCCAAAAGTATTGGCACCCCTGCAATTCTGTCAGATAATACTCAATTTCTTCCAGAAAATGATTGCAATCACAAATGCTTTGGTAATAATATCTTCATTTATTTTGCTTGCAATGAAAAAACACAAAAGAGAATGAAAAAAAAAAGTCAAATCATTGATATTTTACACAAAACTCCAAAAATGGGCCGGACAAAAGTATTGGCACCCTCAGCCTAATACTTGGTAGCACAACCTTTAGACAAAATAACTGCGAACAACCGCTTCCGGTAACCATCAATGCGTTTCTTACAATGCTCTGCTGGAATTTTAGACCATTCTTCTTTGGCAAATTTCTCCAGGTCCCTGAGATTTGAAGGGTGCCTTCTCCAAACTGCCATTTTGAGATCTCTCCACGGGTGTTCTATGGGATTCAGGTCTGGACTCATTGTTGGCCACTTTAGAAGTCTCCAGTGCTTTCTCTCAAACCATTTTCTAGTGCTTTTTGAAGTGTGTTTTGGGTCATTGCCCTGCTGGAAGACCCATGTCCTCTGAGGGAGACCCAGCTTTTTCACACTGGGCCCTACATTATGCTGCAGAATTTGTTGGTAGTCTTCAGACTTCATAATGCCATGCACACGGTCAAGCAGTCCAGTGCCAGAGGCAGCAAAGCAACCCCAAAACATCAGGGAACCGCCGCCATGTTTGACTGTAGGGACCGTGTTCTTTTCTTTGAAGGCCTCTTTTTTTTTCCTTTAAACTCTATGTTGATGCCTTTTCCCAAAAAGCTCTACTTTTGTCTCATCTGACCAGAGAACATTCTTCTAAAAAGTTTTTGGCTTTCTCAGGTAAGTTTTGGCAAACTCCAGCCTGGCTTTTTTATGTCTCTGGGTCAGAAGTGGGGTCTTCCTGGGTATCCTACCATAGAGTCCCTTTTCATTCAGACGCCGACGGATAGTACGGGTTGACACTGTTGTACCCTCGGACTGCAGAGCAGCTAGAACTTGTTTGGATGTTAGTCGAGGTTATTTGGCCACCATCCGCACAATCTTTCGTTGAAATCTCTCGTCAATTTTTCTTTTCCGTCCACATCTAGGGAGGTTAGCCACAGTGCCATGGGCTTTAAACTTCTTGATGACACTGCGCACGGTAGACACAGGAACATTCAGGTCTTTGGAGATGGACTTGTAGCCTTGAGATTGCTCATGCTTCCTCACAATTTTGCTTCTCAAGTCCTCAGACAGTTCTTTGGTCTTCTTTCTTTTCTCCATGCTCAATGTGGTACACACAAGGACACAGGACAGAGGTTGAGTCAACTTTAATCCATTTCAACTGGCTGCAAGTGTGATTTAGTTATTGCCACCACCTGTTATGTGCCACAGGTAAGTAACAGGTGCTGTTAATTACACAAATTAGAGAAGCATCACAAGATTTTTCAAAGGGTGCCAATACTTTTGTCCACCCCCTTTTTTATGTTTGGTGTGGAATTATATCCAATTTGGCTTTTTGACAATTCTTTTTGTGGTTTTCCATTGACGACAAATTAAATGAAGATATTATTACCAAAGCATTTGTGATTGCAATCATTTTCTGGAAGAAATTGAGTATTATCTGACAGAATTGCAGGGGTGCCAATACTTTTGGCATCACTGTATATACTGTATTATATGAGCACTGTATGGTGTTATATTAATTATATTTTGTAATACAGCATTATATGAGCACTGTATTGTGTTATATTATTTATATTCTGTAACAAAGTATTTTATAAACACTGTATGGTGTTATATTTATATACTGTACTACAGCATTATATGAGAACAGTATGGTGTTATATTTTTTATATACTGTATTACTGAATGATTTGAGCACTGTGTGGTGTTATATTATTTATATACTGCGTTATATGAGCACTGTGTGGCGTTATTTTTATTATATTCTGTAAAACAGTATATTATGAGCACTGTATGGTGCTATATTTTTTATATACTGTGTTACAGCATATTATTTATATACTATATTACTGCATTATATAATCACTGTGTTGTGTTATATTATTTATATACTGTGTTATATGATTACTGTATGGTGTTATATTAATTATATTTTGTAATACAGCATTATATGAGCACTGTATGGTGTTATATAATTTATATTCTGTAATAA
The DNA here is from genome assembly GCA_947044405.1 of Leptodactylus fallax. Classification (NCBI taxonomy): domain Eukaryota; kingdom Metazoa; phylum Chordata; class Amphibia; order Anura; family Leptodactylidae; genus Leptodactylus; species Leptodactylus fallax. The sequence goes on from CAMRHE010000327.1 coordinate 91,104, forward strand.
AGTATTTTATGAACTTTATATGGTGTTATATTTATATACTGTATTACTGCATTATTTGTGCACTGTGTGGTGTTATATTATTTATATATTGTGTGATTGCATTATAAAAGCAATGTATGGTGTTATATTTTTATATACTGTATTATTGCATTATTTGAGCACTCTGTGGTGTTATATTAATAATAATATATTTTATTATAATACATTTTATTTATATAGCGCCAACATATTCCGCAGCACTGTACAATTATTATTGTACAGTATATTATTCATATACTGCATTATTGCATTAAATGAGCGCTGTGTTGTTATATTATTTATATACTGTAATACAGCATTATATAGGCACTGTGTGGTATTATATTATTTATAAAATATATCACAGTTTTATATAAGGATTGTGTAATGTTAAATTGTTTGCAAACTGCATTACAGCATTGCTTGAGCACTTTGTGGTGTTATATTAATTATATACTGTATGAAAGAATTATATGAGCATTGTGTGGTGTTATATTATTTATATACAGCATTTCAGCATTATATTAACACTGTATTGTGTTATATTATTAATCTACTGCATTATATGAGCACTGTATGGTGTTATATTATTTATATACTGTATTACATTATTATATGAGCACTGTGTGGTGTTATATTATTTATATACTGTATAATTGCTTTATGTGAGCATTGTATAGTTTTATATTATTTATATACTGTATTATAGCATTATATGAGCACTGTATGGTGGTATATTATTTATATACTATATTACTGCATTATATGAGCACTGTGTCGCGTTATATTTTTTATATACTGCGTTATATGAGCACTGTGTGGTGTTATATTAATTATATTTTGTAATGCAGTATTTTATGAGCACTGTATGGTGATATATTATTTATATTCTGTAATAAAGTATTTTATAAGCACTGTACGGTGTTATATTTATATACTGTATTACAGCATTATATGATAATTGTATGGTGTTACATTTTTTACATATTGTAAAAAAATGTAACTAAAGACTTATCTTTTCAGACAGGCCGATCACAACTCCTAATGTAAACCCTTCTGTAGTTAGAATCCCTAGAACATACCCTCCTCTGTTCACGCTTCCGCATTACCTCACAGGATATGAGGCCGTATCAGACTAACTTTATATGTCCGGGCACCGTCTGCACGTTACAGGACACGACTGGTGACCGCTCCTACAGCTTTATATATGTGTAATGACAGTAACCTCTATTACACAATTGTCTGACCATTGTACAAGCAATGCTACCTCCGATGCCGCCCCTGCTACCTCCTGTGTCACCCCCTCTACCTCATAGATTGTAAGCTCTTGTGTCACCCCCTCTACCTCATAGATTGTAAGCTCATGTCACCTCCTCTACCTCATAGATTGTAAGCTCTTGTGTCACCTCTACCTCATAGATTGTAAGCTCTTGTGTCACCTCCTCTACCTCATAGATTGTAAGCTCTTGTGTCACCTCCTCTACCTCATAGATTGTAAGCTCTTGTGTCACCACTACCTCATAGATTGTAAGCTCTTGTGTCACCTCCTCTACCTCATAGATTGTAAGCTCTTGTGTCACCTCCTCTACCTCATAGATTGTAAGCTCTTGTGTCACCTCCTCTACCTCATAGATTGTAAGCTCTTGTGTCACCTCTACCTCATAGATTGTAAGCTCTTGTGTCACCTCCTCTACCTCATAGATTGTAAGCTCTTGTGTCACCCCCTCTACCTCATAGATTGTAAGCTCTTGTGTCACCTCCTCTACCTCCTAGATTGTAAGCTCTTGTGTCACCCCCTCTACCTCATAGATTGTAAGCTCTTGTTTCACCTCCTCTACCTCATAGATTGTAAGCTCTTGTGTCACCCCCTCTACCTCATAGATTGTAAGCTCTTGTGTCACCTCCTCTACCTCATAGATTGTAAGCTCTTGTGTCACCTCCTCTACCTCATAGATTGTAAGCTCGTGCTTGTGTCACCTCCTCTACCTCATAGATTGTAAGCTCTTGTGTCACCTCCTCTACCTCATAGATTGTAAGCTCTTGTGTCACCTCCTCTACCTCATAGATTGTAAGCTCTTGTGTCACCTCTACCTCATAGATTGAAGCTCGTGTCACCCCTCTACCTCATAGATTGTAAGCTCTTGTGTCACCCCTCTACCCTCACAGATTGTCAGCTCTTGTGTCACCCCTCTACCTCATAGATTGTAAGCTCTTGTGTCACCCCTCTACCTCATAGATTGTAAGCTCTTGTGTCACCTCCTCTACCTCATAGATTGTAAGCTCTTGTGTCACCTCCTCTACCTCATAGATTGTAAGCTCTTGTGTCACCTCCTCTACCTCATAGATTGTAAGCTCTTGTGTCACCTCCTCTACCTCATAGATTGTAAGCTCTTGTGTCACCTCCTCTACCTCATAGATTGTAAGCTCTTGTGTCACCTCGTCCTCCTCTACCTCATAGATTGTAAGCTCTTGTGTCACCCCCTCTACCTCATAGATTGTAAGCTCTTGTGTCACCTCCTCTACCTCATAGATTGTAAGCTCTTGTGTCACCCCTCTACCTCATAGATTGTAAGCTCTTGTGTCACCTCCTCTACCTCATAGATTGTAAGCTCTTGTGTCACCTCCTCTACCTCATAGATTGTAAACTCGTGTCACCCTCTACCTCATAGATTGTAAGCTCTTGTGTCACCTCCTCTACCTCATAGATTGTAAGCTCTTGTGTCACCTCCTCTACCTCATAGATTGTAAGCTCTTGTGCCCTCACCTCTACCTCATAGATTGTAAGCTCTTGTGTCACCTCCTCTACCTCATAGATTGTAAGCTCTTGTGTCACCTCCTCTACCTCATAGATTGTAAGCTCTTGTGTCACCTCCTCTACCTCATAGATTGTAAGCTCTTGTGTCACCTCCTCTACCTCATAGATTGTAAGCTCTTGTGTCACCTCTACTCTACCTCATAGATTGTAAGCTCTTGTGTCACCCCCTCTACCTCATAGATTGTAAGCTCTTGTGTCACCCCCACTCTACCTCATAGATTGTAAGCTCTTGTGTCACCACCCTCTCTACCTCATAGATTGTAAGCTCTTGTGTCACCCCCTCTACCTCATAGATTGTAAGCTCTTGTGTCACCCCCCTCTACCTCATAGATTGTAAGCTCTTGTGTCACCTCCTCTACCTCATAGATTGTAAGCTCTTGTGTCACCTCCTCTACCTCATAGATTGTAAGCTCTTGTGTCACCTCCTCTACCTCATAGATTGTAAGCTCTTGTGTCACCTCCTCTACCTCATAGATTGTAAGCTCTTGTGTCACCTCCTCTACCTCATAGATTGTAAGCTCTTGTGTCACCTCCTCTACCTCATAGATTGTAAGCTCTTGTGTCACCTCCTCTACCTCATAGATTGTAAGCTCTTGTGTCACCCCTCTACCTCATAGATTGTAAGCTCTTGTGTCACCTCCTCTACCTCATAGATTGTAAGCTCTTGTGTCACCCCTCTACCTCATAGATTGTAAGCTCTTGTGTCACCTCCTCTACCTCATAGATTGTAAGCTCTTGTGTCACCTCCTCTACCTCATAGATTGTAAGCTCTTGTGTCACCTCCTCTACCTCATAGATTGTAAGCTCTTGTGTCACCTCCTCTACCTCATAGATTGTAAGCTCTTGTGTCACCTCCTCTACCTCATAGATTGTAAGCTCTTGTGTCACCTCCTCTACCTCATAGATTGTAAGCTCTTGTGTCACCCCCCTCTCCTAGATTGTAAGCTCTTGTGTCACCCCCCCTCTACCTCATAGATTGTAAGCTCTTGTGTCACCTCCTCTACCTCATAGATTGTAAGCTCTTGTGTCACCCCCTCTACCTCATAGATTGTAAGCTCTTGTGTCACCTCCTCTACCTCATAGATTGTAAGCTCTTGTGTCACCCCCTCTACCTCATAGATTGTAAGCTCTTGTGTCACCCCCTCTACCTCATAGATTGTAAGCTCTTGTGTCCACCTCTACCTCATAGATTGTAAGCTCTTGTGTCACCTCCTCTACCTCATAGATTGTAAGCTCTTGTGTCACCCCCTCTACCTCATAGATTGTAAGCTCTTGTGTCACCCCCTCTACCTCATAGATTGTAAGCTCTTGTGTCACCCCCCCTACCTCATAGATTGTAAGCTCTTGTGTCACCTCCTCTACCTCATAGATTGTAAGCTCTTGTGTCACCTCCTCTACCTCATAGATTGTAAGCTCTTGTGTCACCTCCTCTACCTCATAGATTGTAAGCTCTTGTGTCACCCCCCCTACCTCATAGATTGTAAGCTCTTGTGTCACCCCCCTCTACCTCATAGATTGTAAGCTCTTGTGTCACCCCCTCTACCTCATAGATTGTAAGCTCCTGTGTCGCCTCACCGCGGGGCCCCCCCCCCGGGCGGGCGGCCCGCGGGCGAGGCCTAACGCCGAGGGGGGGGGGCGCAGGGGGGGGGGATAAATATATAAAAAATTTGGGAGGGGGAATTATTTATATACTGCATAACAGAATTATATGAACACTGTGTGGTGTTATATTATTTATATACTGCATCTCAGCATTATATGAGCACTGTATGGTGATATATTATTTATATACTGTGTTCCAGCATTATCTAAAAAATTTATGGTATCATATTTTTTATATACTTTATTACTGCATTATTTGAGAACTGTGTGGTGTTATATTATTTATTTACTTCATAACAGCATTATATGAGCACTGTAATGTGTTATATTATTTATATACTGTATTACAGTATTGTTTGAGCAATGTGTGGTGTTTTTTTTAAATATATACTTCATTAGAGAATTATATGAGCACTGTGTGGTGTTATATTATTTATATACTGTGTTATATGAGAACTGTGTGGTGTTATGTAAATTATATTCTATAATACAGTATTTTATGAGCACTGTATGGTGCTATATTATTTATATACTGTTTTACGGCATTATATGAGCACTGTATGGTGTTATATATTTTTTATATTCTGTAATAAAGTATTTTATGAGCACTGTACAGTGTTATATTTATATCCTGTATTACAGCATTATATGAGAACTGTATGGTGTTATATTTTGTATATACTGTATTACTGAATTATTTGAGTACTGTGTGGTGTTATATTTTTATATACTGCATTACATGAGCACTATGTGGCGTTATATTCATTATATTCTGTAATACAGTATTTTATGAGCACTGTATGGTGCTATATTATTTATATACTGTGTTACAACATATGAGCACTGTATGGTGTTATATTATTTATATTCTGTAATAAATATTTCATGACCTTTGGTGTTATATTTATATACTGTATCACAGCATTATATGAGAACTGTATGGTGTTATATATTTTATATAATGTATTACTGTATTGTTTGAGCACTGTTTGGTGTTATATTATTTATATACTGTATTACATCATTTTATGAACACTGTGTCATATTATATTATTTATAAAATATATTAGAGCATTATATGAGCACTGTATAGTGTTAAATTATTTATATACTACATTACAGCATTGTATGAGCACTGTTTTGGTCTTATTTTAAATATATACTGCATTACAGAATTATATGAGCACTGTGTGGTGTTCTATTATTTATATTCTGTAATACAGTATTTTATGAACACTGGATCGTGCTATATTTATATACTGTGTTACAGAAATATATGAGTACTGTATGGTGTTATATTTTTTATATACTGTATTACTGCATTATTTGTGCACTGTGTGGTGTTATATTATTTATATTCTGCATTACTGTATTAGATGAGCACTGTGTGGTGTTATATTATTTATATACTGTATTATAGCATTATATGAGCAATGTGTGGTGTTATATTATTTATATACTGTATGATTGCATTATTTGAGCACTCAGTGGTGATATATTATTTATATACTGCATTATTGCATTAAATGTGCACTGTGTGGTGTTATATTATTTATATACTGTATTACAGCATTATATAGGCACTGTGTGGTATTATATTATTTATAAAATATATCACAGTTTTACAGTACAGACCAAAAGTTTGGACACACCTTCTTATTCCAAGAGTTTTCTGTATTTTCATGACTATAAAAATTGTAGATTCACACTGAAGGCATCAAAACTATGAATTAACACATGTGGAATTATATACTTAACAAAAAAGTGTGAAACAACTGAAAATATGTCTTACATTCTAGGTTCTTCAAAGTAGCCACCTTTTGCTTTGATTACTACTTTGCACACTCTTGGCATTCTCTTGATGAGCTTCAAGAGGTAGTCACCTGAAATGGTTTGCACTTCACAGGTGTGCCCTGTCAGGTTTAATAAGTGGGATTTCTTGCCTTATAAATGGGTTTGGGACCATCAGTTGTGTTGTTCAGAAGTCAGGTGGATACACAGCTGATAGTCCTACTGAATGGAGTGTTAGCATTTGTATTATGGCAAGAAAAAAGCAGCTAAGTAAAGAAAAACGAGTGGCCATCATTACTTTAAGAAATGAAGGTAAGTCAGTCCAAAAAATTGGGAAAACTTTGAAAGTGTCCTCAAGGGCAGTGGCCAAAACCATCAAGCGCTACAAAGAAACTGGCTCACATGAGGACTGCCCCAGGAAAGGAAGACCAAGAGTCACCTCTGCTGCGGAGGATAAGTTCATCCGAGTCACCAGCCTCAGAAATCGCAGGTTAACAGCAGCTCAGGTTAGAGACCAAGTCAATGCCACACAGAGTTCTAGCAGCAGACACATCTCTACAACAACTGTTAAGAGGAGACTGTGTGCAGCAGGCCTTCATGGTAAAATAGCTGCTAGGAAACCACTGCTAAGGACAGGCAACAAGAACAAGAGACTTGTTTGGGCTAAAGAACACAAGGAATGGACAATAGACCTGTGGAAATCTGTGCTTTGGTCTGATGAGTCCAAATTTGAGATCTTTGGTTCCAACCACCGTGTCTTTGTGCGACGCAGAAAAGGTGAACGAATGGACTCTACATGCCTGGTTCCCACCGTGAAGCATGGAGGAGGAGGTGTGATGGTGTGGGGGTGCTTTGCTGGTGACACTGTTGGGGATTTATTCAAAATTGAGGGAATACTGAACCAGCATAGTTACCACACCATCTTGCAGCGGCATGCTATTCCATCCGGTTTGCGTTTAGTTGGGCCATCATTTATTTTTCAACAGGACAATGACCCCAAACACACCTCCAGACTGTGTAAGGGCTATTTGACCAAGAAGGAGAGTGATGGGGTGCTACGCCAGATGACCTGGCCTCCACAGTCACCAGACCTGAACCCAATCGAGATGGTTTGGGGTGAGCTGGACCGCAGAGTGAAGGCAAAAGGGCCAACAAGTGCTAAGCATCTCTGGGAACTCCTTCAAGGCTGTTGGAAGACCATTTCAGGTGACTACCTCTTGAAGCTCATCAAGAGAATGCCAAGAGTGTGCAAAGCAGTAATCAAAGCAAAAGGTGGCTACTTTGAAGAACCTAGAATATAAGACATATTTTCAGTTGTTTCACACTTTTTTGTTAAGTATATAATTCCACATGTGTTAATTCATAGTTTTGATGCCTTCAGTGTGAATCTACAATTTTTATAGTCATGAAAATACAGAAAACTCTTGGAATGAGAAGGTGTGTCCAAACTTTTGGTCTGTACTGTATATAAGGACTGTGTAATATTAAATTATTTATAAACTGCATTACAGCATTGCATGAGCACTTTGTGGTGTTATATTAATTATATACTGCATGAAAGAATTATAATGGTACTGTGTGGTGTGATATTATTTATATACAGCATTTCAGCATTATTTTGCACTGTATTGTGTTATATTATTAATCTACTGCATTATATGAGCACTGTATGGTGTTATATTATTTATATCATATATTACATTATTATATGAGCACTGTGTAGTGTTACATTATTTATATACTGTATGACTGCATTACAAAAGCAATGTATGGTGTTATATTTTTATATACTGTAATACTGCATTATTTGAGCACTCTGTGGTGTTATATTATTTTTAAACTGCATTATTGCATTATATGGGCACTGTGTGGTATTATATTATTTATAAAATATATCAGAGTATCATATAAGGACTGTGTAATGTTAAATTATTTATAAACTGCATTACAGCATTTTATGAGCACTGTGTGGTGTTATATTATTTATATACTACATTTCAGCATTATATCAGCACTGTATGGTGTTATATTATTAATCTACTGCATTATATTAGCACTGTGTGGTGTTATATTATTTATATATTGTATTACTGCATTATAGAAGCACTGTATTTTGTTATATTATTTATACACTGTATGATTGCATTATTACAGCATTGAATGGTTTTATATTATTTATATACTGTATTACAGCATTATATGAGCACTGTATGTTGGTACATTTTTTATATACTATATACTGCTTTATATGAGCACTGTATGGTGGTATATTATTTATATACTGTAATATTGCATTATATAAGCACTGTGTGGTGTTATATTATTTGTATACTGCATTGCAGAAAAATATGAGCACTGTGTGGTGTTTTTTTATTTATATACATCATTACATCATTATATATTCACTGTATGGTTTTACATTATTTATATACTGCTTTATTTGATCACTGTATAGTGTTATTTTATTTATATACTGTATTACTGCATTATAAGAGCAATGTATGGTGTTTTATTATTTTTATACTGTATTACAGAAACATATGGAAAATGGTGGTATTATATTATTGATCTAAAGCATTACATCATTATATAAGCACTAAATGGTGTTATATAATTTATATACTGCATTAAATGAGCACTGTATGTTGTTATATTATTTATATATTGTATTACTGCATTATATGAGCAATGTCTGATGTTATTTTATTTATATTTTGTTTTACAGCATTACTTCAGCACTGTATGGTGTTACATTATCTATATACTGTATTACAGTATTAAAAGAGCACTGTATGGTGGTAGAATATTAATATACTGTATTACAGCAACATAAGAGCACTGTGTTGTTATATTATTTATATTCTGTATTACAGTATTTTATAATAATAATAATAATAATAATAATAATAGTCCTTTAATAGTCCCACAGTGGGGAAATTCAGTGTGTTACAGCAGCAAAGATAAGCAGATACAAATACAAATACATGTACAGGAATGTTCCAAGGTGAGAGGCATTACATTGATAGCAGAAAGACAGATAGGAAGTAGCAGAGGGGGGGGGGATTTAACAGGCAGAGAGATATTTCAGTTCTCTGTGTGTAATGATCTCCGCTTAGGTCAGTGTTGGTTGTACAGCCTAAACGTGGTGGGGAGGAAAGACTTCCGATAGCGCTCCTTCTCACACTTAGGGTGGAGCAGTCAGTCACTGACAGTACTGCCCAGCGCGATCACAGTCTCATGCATGGGATGGGACTTCTTCTTCTGCATGGAGCTCACCACGGACAGTATCCTTTTGTCACCCACCACCTGCACTGGGTCCAGTGGGCTCCCCAGGACAGAGCTGGCCCTTCTAATCAGCTTGTCAAATTTATTTCTGTCCCTGGTTGATATACTGCTCCCCCCAGCATGCCACTCCAAAGAAGATGGCTGATGCCACTACCGAGTTGAAGAAAGTCCTAAGAAGTGCCCCCCGGATTCCAAAGGCTCTCAGCCTCCTAAGCAGGTAGAGCCTGCTGTGGCCCTTCCTGTACAGGGCCTCCATATGATCTGCCCAGTCCAGCTTATTATTAAGGAGCAAACCCAGGTACTTATAGGTGTTCACAATCTCGATGCCCGTCCCCAGGATGTCCACTGGTTTAGGAGGGCATCTGCCTTTACGGAAGTCCACCACCATCTCCTTGGTCTTCCCCGCGTTAATCTTCAGGTGGTTCTGGTGGCACCAGTCCACAAAATCCCGGTTCAGTTCTCTGTACTCCCTGTCATCATCGTCTGTGATGAGGCCTACTATTGCAGAGTCGTCAGAATACTTCTGTAGGTAGCAGCTAGATGAGTTGCACCTAAAATCTGCAGTGTACAGTGTGAAGAGGAAAGGGGCGAGAACCGTACCCTGAGGTGCCCCCGTATTACAGAGCACGGTACCTGACACACAGTCTTGGGCTCTCACGTATTGAGGTCGATTTGTGAGGTAGTCTAGGATCCGGTTGGAGAGGTGGTGGTCCACTCCAGCAAGGCCCAGCTTGTCCCTCAGTAACCTGGGCTGTATGGTGTTAAAAGCACTGGAGAAATCAAAGACCATTATTCTCACCGGGTTCCCTGGTTTCTCCAGGTGAGACAGAGCCCTGTGCAGAAGGTGGATGATGGCATCATCTACCCCAATGCCCAGCTGATAAGCAAACTGGAGAGGGTCCATAGCCGAGCTCACTAGAGGGCGGAGATGTGTGAGAACCAATCTCTCTAAGATCTTCATCAGGTGGGATGTCAGTGCTACAGGTCTGTAGTCGTTGAGGTCCATAGGGTGAGGTTTCTTTGGAACTGGTACCACACAAGAAGATTTCCATAATTCAGGGACTATTTCCTGCCTCAGGCTCATATTATACATATATGTAATTATACCACAAAGCTGGTCCCCACAAGTCTTAATTAGCCTTGCATTGATGTCATCTGGCCCTGCGGCTTTCCTCGCCTTGATCTTTTTCATCTCCTTCCTCACCTGGGCCCGTGTGAAGGTCAGACTGTGGTCAGATAAAGACGGATTTCTGGATTTACTGGTCTGTTGGGAAGTAGCCGCATGGGGTGAAGTCATTGTGGTGGGGGGAGCTGAAGGACATGCTGGGGTGGGAGGAGCTGGTGTGTGATCAAATCTGTTGAAGAATAGGTTTAGTTCATTAAGCCAATTAACATCTGCCTCCATCTGGCAGACAGACTGTTTATGACCCGAAATTGACTTAAGCCCCTCCCAGACCCCCCTTATGTCTTTTCTTTCCATTTGCTTTTCCATTTTTTCCTTATAACTGGCTTTTCCCTGCCTGATTTGATGCCTCAGTTCCTTTTGTACTTCCCTCAGCCCCTCCTTATCTCTTGTCCTGAATGCCATCTTTTTCTCCTTAAGTAGTGTTTTTATATCAGAGTTAATCCATGGTTTGTTGTTGGAGAAGCACCTCACCACTTTTGTGGGTACTGTGTTGTCCACACAAAAATTAGTGTAGTCCGTTATGCAGTGTGTGAGTCCTTCTATATCTTCTCCAAAAGAATCCTGCAGAATTTCCCATGCGGTTGTGTCAAAACAGCTTTCGCAGAGGGGGGACATATGCAGCTATCACGATGACATGCAATAGTTCCCTTGGTAGATAGAAAGGTCTCATTCTCACAGCTAATAGTTCAATGTCCTTACAGCAAGTTTGCTCCTTAATCACAATGTGCCTAGGATTACACCATCTATTATTCACAAACATTGCCAGCCCTCCACCTTTCCTCTTACCGCTCTCCCTTGTCCTGTTTGCCCAAAGGAGTTTAAAACCATCCAAGGAGACCAGAGGGTCAGGAGTAACTTCAGTGACCCAAGTCTCTGTAAGTAGCATCATGCTACACACCCAAAACTCCTGATGATGCCTGGTGAGCGCTGTTAGTTCTTCCATCTTGTTTGCAAGAGATCTCACATTGCCCATAATGATGGAGGGAAGAGGTGGTCTGTAACGCCTGTTTTTAATCCTCTGAAGAGTTCCAGCTCTGCAGCCCCTCCCCCACTTTTTCTTTCTCCAGAGCTCTTGGGGGATGTGTGAGCAAATGGTAGGCAGCCCTGCTGTGTCTCTAAGCTGCAAAAGTTTCTCCCTGGAGTAGACAAAAGAATTGTCTTCAGACACAAAAGTTCCCATTTCAAGCAGAACAAAAAGACAGATAAAAACAAAAAAGTATCACAAAGGTCCAATTCCAAGTCTTTGTGTGTTTCTTCATAGTGCAAAGTCCCTTAAGCAGAGCGATAAAAAAACAAGACAAAGAAAGAAAAATAAGAGAGTCTCAGAGCTGCTGTAACAGGCTGCCACTCCAGCGGCGCCATCTTAGAAAAAAAAAAAAAAAAGCGCTGTATGGTTTTATATTATTTATATACTGCATTACAGCATTATATGAGGACTGTAATGTGTTATATTATTAACATAGTGTATTACAGCATTATATGAGCAAACTGTGGTGTTATATTATTTATATACTGTATGAGTGCATTATAAAAGCAATGTATGGTGTTATATTTTTATATACTGTATTATTGCATTATTTGAGCACTGTGTGGTGTTGTATTATTTATATACTCTATTACAGCATTATATGAGCACTGTGTGGTATTATTTTTTAAATATATTACAGCATTATATGAGGACTATATGGTGTTAAATTATTTATATACATCATTTCAGCATTGTATGAGCACTGTGCCATGTTATATTAAATATATACTGCATTACAGATTTATATGAGCACTGTGTGGTGTTATATTAATTATATACTGGATTAGTGCATTATATGAGCACTGTATTGTGTTATATTATTTATATACTGTATTTCATTATTATATCAGCAGTATGTGGTGTTATATTATTTATATATTGTATAATTTCATTATATGAGCATTGTATGGTGTTTTATTATTTATATACTGGATTAGAGCACGATATGAGCACAGTATTGTGTTATGTTATTTATATACTGTATTACATTATTATATCAGCACTGTGTAGTGTTATATTATTTATGTACTGTATGTTTGTATTATATGAGCATTTTATGATGTTATATTATGTATATACTGCATTACTGCAAAATTTGAGCACTGTGTTTTGAATTATTATTTATATACAACATTACAGCATTCTATAAGTACTGTATGCTGTTATATTATTTATGGTGTTTTATTATTTTATACTGTACTACAGCAACATATGAGCACTTGTGATATTATATTATTTATATACTGTATTACTGCAATATTTCAACACTAGTAAACAATTGTAGAGTAACTAATCGTGCTCAAGTATACTATCAAGAGAAAAAACAAACTAGCACTAAAAACTAAAATATAACCTTTAATAATCTGATTAAAAAGTGTACAATGCACTACAAAAGAATGACGTCTGTAGTGTTGCTGACCTGATGGAATCAGACAAATGTTTCATCAGATTTGCTGCATAGAGCGCTCACTAAAGCAACAATAATCTAAATGTCCCTAGAAAATAAATAAAATAGACATGACTCCTAAATCCTCTCATAGATGAAGACAGGGTTATGAATGTAATACACCTATAATTATAGAGCACTATGGGGGTAAACACAAGACTTCATAAGCCTGCTACTGAATATCAAAGATGGATATTGAATGAATTCTAGATAAAGTAATTAAAGTTTCATACATATACAGACCAAACTAACAGGGCCCAGTAAGAAGTAGCAGACTAAATTTCTAAATAGAAAAAACCTCCCTTAAAGGCTCAATAGGTGTGGAGGCACATATGTAATATAGGGAGTTGAATGAAACATGTGGCGTTCAGTAGTCAACAGCACATAAGTAGCTTATCACAATATCCATAAAGCCTCTGTTTGAATAAAGCTAAACTCAGTGCTCAATAGTCAGCAACATGTGAGAGGCTTTATCACAGTGTCAATAAAGCCCCTGTTTGAATAAAGCTATCCTAAGAGGCTTATCACAATATCAACAAAGCCCCTGTTTGTATAAAGCTATCCTCTAAGAGGCTTATCACAATGTCAACAAAGCCCGTTTGTATAAATCTATCCTTAACGCGTTTCCCCCAGAGATAAGCAGGGTTCATCAGGAGAAGGTAAAGATAAAGATAATATCTAGCCTACTGAGATAATTAGCAGTAATAACTGCAATTCCCAGTGTCCTGATGGTGGACACTGGTACTATGAGAGCCTGTCTATATTATATTCCTGTCACAAAAAAACCCTGACTGATGGAAAAAAAATCTGAAAACATATTTGAAATCAGCACAAAAAATACATTGAAATCCGCATATTTTTGTTTCTGTGAAAGAAAAAAACATTTTTTTGTAGACCAGTACAATTATAATTACATATTGTAGGGTTATATACTGGTGGTGTACATATATATTAAAATATACAAACTTCAGGATTATATACTAGTAGTGTAAATATAGATTAATATATACAGTTTGCATAATTGTATAGTGGTACTGTACATATATATTACTATTTACAAACTGTATAATTTTATTGTGGTAAATCACATATATATTAATATATGCACACTGTAGTATTATATAATAGTAGTGTACATATATATTAATGTTTACAGACTGTAGAATTATATTCTGGTAGTGTACATATATATTAATATTTACAGACTCTATAATTTTATTGTGGTAGTGTACATATATATTATTACATACACACTGTAGTATATATAACTAGGGTACATATACAGTACAGACCAAAAGTTTGGACACACCTTCTCATTCCGAGAGTTTTCTGTATTTTCATGACTATAAAAATTGTAGATTCACACTGAAGGCATCAAAACTATGAATTAACACATGTGGAATTATATACTTAACAAAAAAGAGTGAAACAACTGAAAATATGTCTTATATTCTAGGTTCTTCAAAGTAGCCACCTTTTGCTTTGATTACTGCTTTGCACACTCTTGGCATTCTCTTGATGAGCTTCAAAAAGTCACACATACCAATCATGAGATTTTATGCTTGTTATCTGCTGAGTTAAGTACACCAAGTTGTATTTTTGTCCTTACTGAAGAAGAAAATGTACTGTTATCCCAAGTGCCAACAGCATTATGGGCAACTGGGAAAACAGATTTAGGTAAATTGGATGTACCCCCTGTTATGGTAACCCTGAAACCTGGAGCTCAGCCACCTAGGATTAAACAATATCCTCTGACTCATGCCCAAGAAGATGCCATAGCAGTAACAATAGTGGAATTAGTGAAAGCAGAGGAATGTACTTCTGTAGCTAACACTCCACTCCCCCTTTTTTTTCCCCAGTTAAAAAGAAGAGCAAAAAGGGAGAACCAGACACCTACCGTATGGTTCATGATCTCAGGGAATTGAAAAAAGTGACATTACTTGAAACACCTGTAGTGCCCAATCCACATACCCTGTTATCAGCTGTCCCTACTGGAACCACTTATTACAGCGCTATAGATCTTTGCAATGTTTTTTGTTTTTTTCCCGTACCTTTGCACCCCAATTGCCAGTATTTGTTTGCATTCACATTTAGGGGAAAACAGTACACCTGGACAGTACTACCACAAGGGGCGCAAAACAATCCTAACCAATTCACAAGGTGTCTCACACTAATCATGAGTACTTGGTATCCACCACATGATGATGTTGTTTTGTTGATGACCTTCTTCTTTGTGCTCCAGACAAACCAACCTGTGAAGCAGCAACCATCAGCCTGTTGTGTTTCCTCTGCCAGAACGGCTGCAAGGCCAGCAAGGATAAGTTGCAATTTTGCAAACAACAAGTGGTATTTCTAGGACACTGTCTCGGCCAAGGTACCAAGCACCTGTCAGATGAGAGGACCAAGGTGGTGAGAGACATGCAGGTGCCAACCTCTCATGCTCAGCTACGTACCTTCTTGGGATTGGTATCCTACTGTAGGCCATGGATCAGATCTGCATCTCTGACCATGCAACCTCTGTATGATTGCCCTTCCTCAAAACCATTCAGCCTTACATCTGAGGCCATGGATGCGTTTTACCAGCTGAAGTTGCAGATAGTCAGTGCTCCGGCCTTAGGCCTACCTGACTATCAGAAACCTTTTCAGCTCATGTGACTGAGATGATGGGACATGCAACTGCAGTTCTCACACAACACATTACAGCTCATGGTTAGATGCTGTAGCCAGGGGGACCCCCCTCCTGTGTGCGTGTTGTCCTCTCAGTACAAGCGTTGCTTGATAAGAGCTCAGACATTGTCCTAGATCATTTATTGGTTGTGTATACACCTCATGACATCCATGCTATCCTCACACAGGTAGACAGACGTCATCTTTCTTTGGCACGGCAGAGCAAAATGGAGTTTGCCCTGCAGTCCTCCTCAAACATCTCTTTTCAACGCTGTTTAACTTTGAATCCTGCAACTCTTCTTCCTGTAGGAGTTCATGATTCAAAAGAGGGAGTGGAGTGGAAGATGAGTTATTTTTAAAGTCTCTCTCTCTCTGAAGAAGAACTGTTTGACAGCCAGCATCAACATGACTGCGTGGCTCTTATGTCGCAGGAAACAGTGGGATTTGACCATGTCACAGATGTGCCATTACAAAATCCTGATTATGAGATGTTTGTGGACGGCTCAAGGTATCTGACAGATGAAGGCAAATTTGTTACAGGGTATGCTGTAGTCACTGAACATGACATCATAGTCCACGAGGCTCTTCCACCACACATGTCAGCCCAAGAAGCTGAGCTCAAAGCCCTTATGGAGGCTTGTAAGAAAGCCAAAGGTAGAACAGCCAACATATACACTGACTCCAGGTATGCTTTTGGCATTGCGCATGATTATGGTCCGATATGGAGGGCAAGGAACTTCCTAACGGCCCAGGGCAAGCCAATTAAGAATGGAGATGTGGTAAGTCGAATGATGAAGGCCATACTGCTCCCAAAGCAGCTGACAATTGTGAAAGTCAGAGCTCACGCAAAAGGAAGGGACCCTGAAAGCCGTGGAAATGAGAGAGCAGACAGAGCAGCCAAGGCTGCAGCACTACTGGCCAGAAGGGGTCCCAACCAGGTGAGCAAAATGGACATTGACCTAGCAGACCCAAAAGGGCTGTACTCAAAGGTTACCAGTGTGGAAACTGAAAGATGGAAGAAAGCAGGTGCTACAGAAGGTGATGGTATGTGGAAAATGGGGGATCGATTATGTCTGCCCGCAGCAGTTTACCCCCAGATGGCTGGCTTGGCCCACGGTAAGGTGCATGCCTCTCGAAATGCCATGGAGTCAGTAGTGGGTAAATTATGGTTTGCCCCAGGTTTTGGAAGAGCTGCTAGCAATCACGTAAAAGCATGTCACATATGTGCTCTACACAACCCAGGACAGGTAGTTAAAACACCCACCAAGTGTACACCAAAATCCCTGTACCCATTTCAGAGGATACAGATAGATTACATACAGTTGCCTAAGTCTGGAACATACGAGTATGTATTGGTCTGTGTGGATTTGTTTTCAGGATGGCCTGAGGCCTAACCTGTGAGCAAAGCAACCGCACAAGCAACTGCCAAGAAATTGATGTCTGAACTTGTGTGTAGGTTTGCAGTGCCCGAGGTGATTGAGTCTGACAGAGGTACACATTTCACAGGTGAGATAAGGAAAGAAATAATGTCTGCACTAGGGATTGAGCAAGCTTTTCACACACCCTAACATCCTCAGAGTTCAGGCAAGATGGAGAGGCTGAATGGTACACTTAAGTGGAAGATTCAGAAAGCCATGGCAGAGACAGGAAAGCCTTGGCCTGAATGCCTGTCTTTAGCCTTATATTCAGTAAGAACTACTCCTAACAGGAGGACAGGGTTGTCACCATTTGAAATATTGTTTGGAAGTGCACCTAAAACAGGGTTATACTTCCCTCAGACGTTACAGCTTAACTATGACAGTATTGCCAGCTATGTACAAAATTTGTGTCAAAGACTGAAAGAAACACATAAACAAGTGTTCTCTTCTATTCCAGACCCTTCTGATTTTTCAGGAACGCATAGCTTGCAGCCTGGTGATTGGGTAGTCGCGAAAAGACACTCCAGGAAATCTCTTGAACCCAGATATGATGGCCCCTTCCAGATATTGCTGACAACTGCCACCTCAGTAAAGTTGGAGGGAAAATCTACCTGGATACACGCTTCACATTGCAAGAAAGTTGAAGCGCTGAGAAGGAAATGGAATACAGTTAACCAATATGTAAGATAGGATGTTATTTTTAACTTCTTCAATGGAGAATCCATCAAAGATGGCACACAAACAGTGTGAAGGTATTCATTGAACTTGATTAAAAATAAATTCCTAAAATGGGGGAATTGTAAGGGTTAAAACATAATTTGTATTATATTCTATAACGCAGTATACAGAAGACACAGGGTGAAATGTTCTCCATGCAGACTAAATAGTTTAGAGATAGAATATAGTCTCAGGGTCTGGGAAGAATATCAACAGTTCGGCTGTTCTCAGAGATGTACCATTCTCAGGAAAGATAAGGAGAACATTTAGACTAGGTGAAAAGGAAACATCTGGAGTGATGGGAAACTGAACAACTTTGTCTGGTAACGGAACTGGAAAACCCATATATGTACATTGGTCACATGACTGTTGTGTAACCAACTTGCCTTTAAAACTTGTATGAACTATACAATAAACGAAACCATTCTTACTAGACTCCTGGGCGTGTCTGTAGTTTGCTTTCCCGAGCTCGTACCTGTTCTATATTTAATTAGGATTACGGTGACATCCATCCCGGGGGAACTTAACCCCCGACAGCTGCTTTTTTCTTGCCATAATACAAATTCTAACAATCCATTCAGTAGGACTATCAGCTGTGTATCCACCTGACTTCTGAACAACACAACTGATAGTCCCAACCCCATTTATAAGGCAAGAAATCCCACTTATTAAACCTGACAGGGCACACGTGTGAAGTGAAAACCATTTCAGGTGACTACATCTTGAAGCTCATCAAGAGAATGCCAAGAGTGTGCAAAGCAGTAATCAAAGCAAAAGGTGGCTACTTTGAAGAACCTAGAATATAAGACATATTTTCAGTTGTTTCACACTTTTTTGTTAAGTATATAATTCCACATGTGTTAATTCATAGTTTTGATTCCTTCAGTGTGAATCTACAATTTTTAGAGTCATGAAAATACAGAAAACTCTTGGAATGAGAAGGTGTGTCCAAACTTTTGGTCTGTACTGTATATTAATATTTACAGAATATAATTTTATTGTGTTAGTGTACAAATATATTAATAGATATAGACTGATAAATTATATACTGGTAGAGTACATATATATTATTATTTACAATATTTTTTTGTGGTAATGTATGTATATTTTAATAAATAAATATTGTAGAAGGCCCTGAAGACTCACCTATTCAGAAAGGCCTACAACTTTCAATAACACTACTGTCACCACACCACCACCTGTACAGCCTCTACCCCCACCTTCTGACTCTATCCCTCTTCTCTCATAGATTGTAAGCCCTTGTGGCCAGGGCCCTCTAGCCCACTGTGCCAGTTGGTCAATGTTAGCACTGTGTTTGTTTTGTATATTTAGAGTACTGTATGTAAACCCTCAAATGTAAAGCACCATGGAATTAATATAATAATGTACAGAGCACCATGGAATTAATATAATAATGTACAGAGCACCATGGAATTAATATAATAATGTACAGAGCACCATGGAATTAATGGTGTTATATAAATAAATAATAATAATAATAATGATAATTGAGAATCTTAGAAATAGTAAAGTTTCGTCATATTTAATAAAACTTTATTGCTTGCAATTGTAAGCTTTTCACAACTGAGTGCTCTGAGATGAATCATAGATCTTCACCATAGTGGAGTTTGGAGTGTGACTGTTTGAGGTTGTGGACAGGAGTCTTTTATACTGATAACAATGTCAAACAGGAGCCATTACTACAGGTAATGAGTGGAGGACAGAGGAGCCTCTTAAAGGAGAAGTTACAGGTCTGTGAGAGACAGAAATCTTGCTTGTTTGTAGGTGACCAAATACTTATTTTCCACCATAATTTGCAAATAAATTCTTTAAAAATCAGACAATGTGATTTTCTGGATTAGTTTTCTCATTTTGTCTCCCATAGTTGAGGTCTACCTATGATGACAATTACAGGCCGGCCTCATCTTTTTAAGTGGGAGAATATGCACAATTGGTGGCTGACTAAATAATTTATTCCACTACTTACATAGCCTCTAGAAGGTATCGCCTGATTACTTCATTCTTCCACTACTTTCAATGGCTAACACGGTACATTATACTACTAGTAACTGACAATGTCTGTAAAGAACTGCGGAATATGATGGTGCTATATAAGTAAGCATAAATAAATAAATAATTCTTACTTTGCAGCAATTTTTTTCACACCTTACATTTTTTTCAGTGATGTTTGGTCCCATTCACATGACGTGTAACAACTGTTTTTTTAACAACACTTTTGAGCCAGAAAACTGTTGTGTCTTTTTCAGTACTGAAAATTCCTCCCAATGAGAGAGAATGAGTGTATTCAAATATTCATTTTTTAATGGACAGAAAAACCCATTTGCATTTGAGTGACAGCCTCAAGAAACAGACATGGTCATGTGAATAAGGCCTTAAAGGGGTATTCCCATGAACATAACCATATCTATATTTGTAGATAATTAAAAGTTAAACCTTTTTGCAAATATAAGTAGTTAAAAAATTCTGCAGAGTTTTAAATATTTTATCTAACTATCTTAGTGGTAACAGTCTGTTGTCTTGATCGGTTGCCAATGGATACGACCACAAATGCAGAAACTTTCTATGGTCTGGGACTTGTCAAAAACTCAGCCATGATTTTCTTATTGTGGGCAGGTTATCAGGCAGGGAGATTACATGTATGAGGAGATAACCCAGTCACAATAAGGACATCATTGCCAATTTTCTGACCTTAAAAAGGTCCTGCATTCATGGTCGTATCCATTGGCAACCGATCATGACAACAAGACTGTGATCACAAGATATTAGAGAAAATCTTTAAAACTCTGCAAAATATTTAATTATTTATATTTGCAAAAATGTTAAACTTTTTATTATCTACAAATTTAAAAAAGATTATGTTCGTGGGTATACCCCTTTAATGAATTGGACCCTCAGGATCACAACATGACTTCATTCACTTACATTAAAGAGTCACAGGACAATGCTCCAATAATTGATCACACAATTGGATTCACGGCCAAAGTCGCCATTTAGCCCTCGCCTAATGTGCCTCACTGCTCCTCCCCCGCTCTTTAGAATGGAGCTGAGATCAGCACAGGCTTTTGGAACATGATGCAACAAATGTACCATCTCCATTTCAAGTTTGCAGAATTTCCCAGGAGGCATTCCCTTTATCCTTAGGTTAAATAAATGTCCCATTGATGTTTTCCGTGTCTGAGGCTGCTGCTCTTTATCATTAGGTCACCATCTAAGCACTCAGCAGGAGATAGATCTTGTGCTCACCATGCTCCTCCTGAGTTGGTTAGTCCAGGAAATGGTCAAGATTTGTCTAAGTGTGGACAAGGTTAAAGTTACCCTTTATAAGGAAAAACGCAAGTACTGTGGAGAACTAGGAGGACTTCTGTGATGCCCCTACCCTCCTTTTTTTTGACACTACCTCACTATTAAGCTTGCAATTGATATAGCGTCAGCCCTCTTGATTTGCGTAAAGTCCCATAATGCACTGCCCGATGTTCTCCTTAAGTTAAATGAATGTTGCACTGAGGTTGTACCCGTGAGGATGGCCGCTAAAGATGTAGGGTGTTTTCTATGCTCTTGAAGTGAGTGGGTGTTGGGCTGTGACCAGTGGTGAACCTAGCCTCTTTGCTGCCCGAGGCGGACTATAGAAAGACGCCCCGCCCCCCCCCCCAAAAAAAAAAACAACTGAGTTTCCATGCTAAGAATGAAGAATTCTTCTTCCTGTATTACTTCAGTATCAGATCAACAACACGGCATTAACAATGAAAGTAACTTCACACATCTTCTGCTTGGTGGATGGACGAGCCCACGTGGCCCCCATTCTCTATAATAGGAGCCCCGCAGATAGCTGAGTACTGGACTTCGGGTATCTTTGGCACTCCCATTGAAGTGAATGAGAGCCACGCGGGTTCGTCCATCCACCAAGTGACACCACACCTATATATATGGCTGCGGTCAGGCTGAATTCCCACCTAGTGGGGGAAAAACCCAATTCTCAGGCTCAGTGGGGGTCTCAGCAGACAGACCCCCATCAATCAGATATTTATCCTCTATCATTTAGGTGAATACAGGACAGTAACATTTTGTGACTTACAGGTGACGTCTCTGACTAATCCTTCACATTTCCCTTCTCTTCCCTTTGGACCGCCATGACCACTTCTTCCAGCTGTGACTTGTCTCTGTAAAGGTTGCAACACAGACATCTTTGGCTCCTCACTTTTCCAGGCATCCGACCCACATTGTCCTTACCTACACAAAGCCCCCATTCTGCTGCTACCCCCAATTATAAACTATATGATATAACCCCCCATAATGAATAACCCCCAAGTGCATCTTTATATTACTAATGTCTGTGTGTACCCTGTATAAATAGTGCCCCTTATTAATAATACCCCAGGTGTTAACTAATTAAAAGGTTTTCCAGGTCATTAATAAACTAATCAGTGTGGTTCAAAAACCCAGGACCCCCACTGATCAGCTGTTTGAATGGTACCTGTGTAAGCGCCGTGACCGCTTCTCTGTTTACATAGTGTATTTCATCTCATAGTGGCCATGTAATGTAACTACAGCCTCATCCTGTACATGTCTACAGTATGTGACAAGGCTACAATTACATCACACGGTCACTATAAACAGACAGCGTGTAATATAAACAGGTGCCATAGCCCATGTTTATAGCTCCTCATTTACACACACTATAAAGTTCCACAGCAGCCCCTGCACACAGTATTACACAGTGTTATGGCCCGCAGCGGCCCCTGCACACTGTATTATGCCTCTCAGCGGCCCCTGCACACGGTATTATGCTCCATAGTGGCCCCTGCTCACGGTATTATGCCCCGCATTGGCCACTGCACATGGTATTATGTTCCGCAGCAACTCCTGCACACAGTTTTAGGCCCCATATTGGCCCCTGCACTGGTATTATGCTCCATAGTGGCCCCAGCACACAGTATTATGCTCCATAGTGGCCCCTGCACTGGTATTATGCTGCAGAGTGGCCCCTGCACAGGGTATTATGCTCCATAGTGGCCCCTGCACTGGTATTATCCTCCATAGTGGCCCTTGCACTGGTATTATGCTCCATAGTGGCCCCTGCACTGGTATTATGCTCCATAGGGGCCCCTGCACTGGTATTATGCTCTATAGTGGCCCCAGCACACGGTATTATGCTCCGTAGTGGCCCCTGCACAGGGTATTATGCTCCAGAGTGGCCCCTGCACTGGTATTATGCTCCATAGTGGCCCCTGCACAGGGTATTATCCTCCATAGTGGCCCTTGCACTGGTATTATGCTCTATAGTGGCCCCTGCACTGGTATTATCCTCCATAGTGGCCCTTGCACTGGTATTATGCTTCATAGTGGCCCCTGCACTTGTATTATGCTCTATAGTGATCCCTGCACCCGGTATTATGCTCTATAGTGGCCCCTGCACTTGTATTATGCTCCAGAGTGGCCCCTGCACAGGGTATTATGCTCTACAGTGGTCCCTGCACAGGGTATTATGCCCCATAGTGGCCGACCCATGAACTATTATTGTACTCTGGGGTCTTTTCAGACCCCAGAGTATAATGATTGGAGACCCAGGGGAGAATACAAACATAAAAATCAGAGTTACTTACCTATCCTGGATACCGGTGCACTCCTTGCAGCTTTCGGCCCTGTTTAATTGCGCACACACGTCACGTGATCAGGCCGGCGACGCGACCTGATGACGTCACCACAGGCCTCAAGCCTGCTCGGAGTTACATCGGATTGCAGGAGGTGAGTAACACTGTTTTTTATGTTCCCTCACCAACCCTAGGCCTCTGATTATTATACTCCGGGGTCTGAATAGACGCCGGAGTATAATAATAGTAGTATTTGCGGCCCGCGGCCTCACTTACCGATGCCCGCGGCCGCTCACAGCGGCATCCGCTTCCCTTTCTGCGGCCCATAGCAGAAGGGGAAGCGGGGGCAGCCACGAGCAGACGCGGGGTAGGTAAATAAATAGGCCCTGACCTGCTGGGGATACTCCAACAGGTTACGGCCTATTTATATATATATATATATATATATATATATATATATATATATAAAAAAAAAAGCTATACTCACCTGCGATGCCTTGATGCAGCCGCCGCCGCCTCCTCTTCTTGTCCGCGACGTCTGTGTCTCAGCGTAGGCGGCGTGATGACGTCATTGTATCGCCGCCTGCGCTGAGATGCGACGTCTTGTAAACCAGCCCAGGACAGGCCGCGCTCAGCTCTGTTTTTTTTTTTTTTTTTTTTTTAAAGCGGCCTGTCCTGGGCTAGTTTACATTAAATAGTAAAATGCTGCCCCCCGGACAGTGCCGCCCGAGGCGTCCGCCTCACCTCGCCTCATTAGCGGTGCGCCCCTGGCTGTGACCCCCCCCCCCCCCCAGCTGTTCTTCATGGGTTGTTTGCCTAAAATAGCAACAAAATATATCATATTGTTTTAAAAAGGTGTAAATCATAAAGCTATATGTAAACAACACATTATGAAGCTTGCTATTATTATATTTTTCACAAATATTTCAGTCAATGGACCCCTGCTCCAGCGATTCCACACCCATACCCTGATAAAACCAGATTATAATCCGGCAGACAAGAGTCTCGTCCCACCTCACTAGGCCACAGCAGCACAGAGAAATTCCCATAATGCACTGCCTGAGGTTTCCTTAAGTTAAATGAATGCTGTACTGAGTCTGTACCTGTGAGGAGATCGGCTAAAGATGTAAAGTGTCTTCTGTGCTCATGAAGTGGACTGGAGCCATCTACTGCTGTGCGGTGGTGGGCGTTATGCCGGGCCGTCCGCTGCTGGGAAATTATGCAAATTAGGCACATTTCTATTGGAGAATACACTTCACGGAGTTAAATTATTCAAAATGGCTGCCAGGTAGGCGGTCCACATTGGAAGGCAACACCTCTCAGTACCAGAAACATGGACTTCTTCTCTCACCAAGGCTTGTATCACACAGTCTGCCCCTCGCTGGCCATCATCCTGTTCACCGGCTGGTAATGTTAGTGCAGCTCACTGATCGCAGGGATTTCTTAAAGGAACACATCACTTCTGTCAGAGTAGTCTGAATAGACTGATAATCTATAGATTTTTAATGGGGTCGTTTAGGATTAGAGAAACATGGCTGCATACTTCAAAAAACAGAGCCACTCCTGTCCATGGATTGTGCCTGGTAGTGCCGCTCTGCTCCATTTATTACAATAGAGCGGCACTATCAGACACAACCCATTGACAGCTGCGTCTCTGTTTCTGGAGGAAAGTAGCCATATTTATGCAATCCTGGACATTCCCTCTAAATTTTTCACTTTTCAGTGTTGTTTAATCCAAGAAGTAGAGATACTGACCTTATGATCCTTCAGAAACAGCGACCAATAAATAAGTAAAAAAGGGTCATACTTTTATGTTGGAGACAATTTGATCGATCTAATTACATTACTCTGTATCGTTTTTCACTTGCAGTACCGATGTCCACCACTGACAGCAGCGCATTCTTATCATGAACACCAGTGCAAATAGCGCCCCCTGTTATAATCTAGCCATAAAGTAAAGGGATGATATTGCAGAGCTTTATTCCCATTATATTTCTTGGCATCCAACTTTCCAAGACTCCAGAATGACATGGATAAATCCTGAACATCCTGCTTTTACCCAACTTTTTTTTAGAATCGTGAATAGTAATTCTGTCCTGATATATACACTCACTAAACTAGGCACAAACTTCATTCAGGACTCTAGAAAAACTAGTTGACAACCAATATAGTGTCCATCACAGCTCACCCAGCTTTCCTAGAATCCCGAATGACACATATCTTGTTTTGCTTTAACCCCTTCAGGACTGAGCCAATTTTGCATTTCTATTTTCCCTTCCAACCAGAGCTATAATTTTTTTCATTTTTCAGTTCACATGATGGTTTATTGTTTGCAAAACAAATTGTACTATGTAACGGCACATTCAATATCCTGTACAATGTCCTGCGAAGCTGGAAAAAATTTCAGAATGAGAAAAAAAAAAAAAAAAAAAAAAAAAAAAACACATTTGCATAAATTTCTTATTGGTTTAATTTTTACAGCATTCACTGTGTGGTAAGCATGACATGTTACCTGTATTCTGTGGGTCAGTACGATCACGGTGATACCAAATTTATATTATTATATATATATATATATATATATATATATATATATATTATGTATTATTAGTATTTGTGATGTTTTGATACCTTTTAAAAAATTAAAAACTTTCTCAAAAATTTCTTTGTGTTGCCATATTGTGACACCTGCAACTTTTTTATATTTATATGTATGGAGCTGTATAAGGCGTCTTTTTATGCGGGACAAGATAACGTTTTTTATT
Source organism: Leptodactylus fallax (assembly GCA_947044405.1). Classification (NCBI taxonomy): domain Eukaryota; kingdom Metazoa; phylum Chordata; class Amphibia; order Anura; family Leptodactylidae; genus Leptodactylus; species Leptodactylus fallax. The sequence goes on from CAMRHE010000327.1 coordinate 117,451, forward strand.
GATATCATTTTGGGGAAGTTCTGATGGTTTGTTCTCTTTTTATTCCATTTTTATAGGACGCAAAGTGGTGAATAAACAGCCAATTTGCCATTTCGATCCTGTTCCTCGCTACGGCATTCACCATATAGGATAAATAAATATATATATTTTAATAGTTTGGGCATTTTTGAGCACCGGATCCCTAAAGTGTTTAAGTTTATTATTGTTTATTTATTTTTATATGTGATCCAGGGAAAGGGGGGGGGGGATTAGAGCATTTAGATTATTTGTGTTTTTTTTTTTATCATTTTAAATTTTTTTTATTTTTTATACTTTTATTTTCAGACCCCCCACCCCCCCCCTTCACTAGGGACCTTAAACTCTAGGGGGTCTGATCACGAATACTAAACACTGCAATAATAATTTATTGCAGTGTATAATGAAATCCATTGCCTTTTATTACACACTGTATGGCAGCGTGCAGTGTCGGACTGGGATGTCTAGGGCCCACCAGTGGAATTGTTTCTAGGGGCCCACCACCAGGAGACCTGCAGATCAGCAGTACCGAGACAGGGCAGCTAAAAGTAATAACATGCCGGGAGCCATGCTGCATACCCGCCATACAATGTGCACCACTGCACTACCTAAACCCACTGCTACACCCTGTATGGCAAGTGAACAGCGTGGCTCCTAGAATTGTTACCATTACCTATAGCCGCACTGTCCTGGAGAAGCTGATCTGCAGAAGTCCTGGCTGTTGTATCCCCGGAGATGTAATATTGATGGCCTATCCTAAGGACAATCAATATTAGAAAGATGGATAAATCCTTTAAAGAGGTTGTTTAGGAATTGGAACTATTTTATTATAAAAGTAGAAAAAGTTCACAAACACTGTCACATACGAAAAATACCATACAAAAACCATAAACAGAGACAATACATAAATCCAAACATAGCATAAATAACATCAATACAAGAAAACGTCAAGACAAAATTAAAAAAACCGAAAACATGCGCAAACCAGCCCCCATCCATTCTGTCTTTCATTCCGCCTTTCATTCTTCTTCAGCCATCCATCAGTCAAAACTCTAGCTATCCTGAAAACAAAGAAAAAACCAAATGAGCGATGTACAATGAAACATATAACGAAAACATATAACACTAATAAACCCCAACTGAAACTTACTATGAAAAATTTTTTTATTTTTTTTTTTCCCCTTCACCACACCCGGCCAGCACCACGCCCCATGTCCTCCCATGTCCGCGTAGTCCTGGTGCTGGCACCACCCACCACCGAGCCCCTGAAACCCCGACCTGGCTCTCCGCCTCATGTCCTCTCATGTCCGCATAGTCCAGAGCCAGGCTGGGCACACGAAAACCTATAAACCAAACCCTCCACCCCCAAAAAGAAACCCCCCTCCCAAACAACCTACCCCCCTAAAAACCCCTTAACTACTAACAAACAAATGGAATTATGAAATGGAATATGGAAAATGAATATGGGATATGGAAATGGATATGAAAAATGGAAATTGAATATGGGATATGGAAAAATGGAAAATGGGAAAACGGACACTACATATGATAAACGACAACAATAACAATTAACAAGTACCAGACAAATAACCAAAACCAGACAAGTAACAAAACCCACCATCCTACATAACCTGTTGAGATTACCTTCCCTCCCATGAACCTCCCATGGGCCTAGGGTCGGTTATCCTCAAGCCTCTTACCCTTCTATCCGTTTTTCCAAAACAAAAATGACTATACGGTGACACGCCAGCCCTCCACCAGGAAGAGAGCATAGGAGGCCTGTCCCTGTCTACTCGCCCTACCACTATGTCCCTATCTATCATTCTGTCCCTACCCTGTCCCTACCTGTCCTTCCCTATCAGAAAATAATAAAACCCACCCCTCGTGCCAACCTTGCCCTACCTGTCCCTAACCTAACTCACCTACTTTGAATCCCTTATTCTAACCCTCAGGGAACAGAAAAGGTGAACCCCCTCCAGAGGGTACCAGCCCTCTCTGCACCCAGCCCCTCATACTCCCGAGAGCGCACCCTCACCAGGTCCACCATGATGTTTTTAACCACCTCCACCTCCGGGAGGTTTTTGCCTCTCGTCGATACTAAACACCGTGCTGACCATAGGTGAAACCTGACCACTGCACTAACTACAAAAAGTGTTTGGCAGTCCCTGCCCTCCGGGTGTTTGAATGCCCCATAGGCCCACTCGGCATAGGAAAGGCCAGCCAGCCGCAGCCAACCGGTGGAGGTCCCCACCAATTTGCAAACCCTTATATTGAAGGGGCACTGAAGCAGGAAGTGCTCCATGCTTTCCAGCATGTCGCCACACTCCTCCCGAGGGCAGCCTCGCTCGTCGGAGTTCCGGTACTTCAAGTTCCCCCTCACATATAACTTACCTAGGAGGCAGCGCCAGGTCAGATCCCAAAACTTCCGAGGAAACCTTTTGGAGTTAAGAAAACGCAACCCTCCCTCTAAGGTTTCTCCTGGGCAATCTTTGAGCGCCAGAGGCTTCTGGAAGCGGGTCAACAGGACCTTGTCGTCAAGAAAACGTCTTGACTGAGTCCTGATCTCCCACGCCCCCAGACCCCACCGACGAATCACTTTCAGGACCAGGGAAGCATAGGCCGGGAGATATCCATGGGGTGCACGAAGATCTTTCACTTGCCCTCCTGACTCCCATTTCTGGAAGAAGGGCCGAAACCACCCCTGGCAGGAGGCTACCCACGAAGGAGCCCCCTCGGAGGAGAGGTTTGGTAAATTGATCTTAAGAAAGGTGTTCATTAAGAACACCACGGGGTTAACCATATTTAACCCCCCTAGCCTCCTTGTGCGGTATGTAACCTCCCTCCTGATTAGGTTGAGCCTGTTCCCCCATAACAGTTGGAAGAACAGGCAACAGATCCTACTCCAACAAGACTCTGGCAAGGCACAGACGCTACCTAGATAGATCACCAACGGCAGCAGGAAGGCTTTGGCAAGGTGAACCCTTTCTCTCAGGGTCAAAGACCAACCCTTCCAGCAATCAACTCTCTGGGCGACATCCTTAAGCCTACCTTCCCAATTTTGGAGTAGGTAATCACCCTGGCCAAAATGGATGCCTAAGATCTTTACAGACCCCTGGGGTTCTGGGAGGGTGTCCGGGAGAGAAAAACCAGGCTCTCCCCCTCCCAGCCAGAGGCTTCCACACTTATTCCTGTTTACAGCTGAACCGGAAGCCTCCGAGTAACTGTCCACTTCAGACATCACCCATTCAAGCTCCTCCCGTGACGAGACAAGAACGGTGACATCATCCGCGTAGGCTACTGTCCTCAAAGGGGAGCCAGTGCCCTCCAGGTCCATCCTGACTCCCGCCACCGGCCCACCATTAATCCGTCTAATCAGGGGATCAATGGCGAACACATACAGTAGCGGGCTCAAGGGACATCCCTGTCGGACGCCCGACCCCACCTCAAAAGGACGACCAACCCAACCATTCACAAGCAGGAAAGACTCAGCCCCAGCGTATAAGGTCTGCAGCCACTGAATGAACCCCCCAGGCAGGCCATACCTCGAGAGAGTTGACCACAAATACTAATGATTCACCCTGTCAAAAGCCTTAGCCTGATCTAGGGACAGCAAGTACCCCTTCCACCGACCTGCCCTACTCTGCTCCACAGCCTCCCTGATACTCAGGACCGCACTTAAGGTGCTACGACCGGGAACAGAGCAGTGCTGAGCCGGCGAGAGGAGTCGGGGCGCAAATTGTACCAGCTGGTTGAAAAGTACCTTCGCCAGAATCTTTCGGTCCGTATTGAGAAGTGCTATGGGCCGCCAGTTCTCAATATGGCTCGGATCCTTACCCTTTGACAGAACTATAAGGGCGGACCTCCTCATTGACTTCGGCAGAGTGCCCGAGGATAGACACTCATTAAGCACGTCAGTCAAGAGGGGAGCCAAAGCTCCTTTAAAGGTCTGATAGAACTCAGATGTTAAGCCATCTGGCCAGGTGACTTCTTGAGGGCAAGACCCTCAATAGCCCTGACGACTTCCTCTTCCCTTATAGGTTCTATCAAAACACCAAGAGAAGGGTCTTCTGCTGACTCAGGAATGGCTTCAGCCAAGAAACCTGAAATCCGATCCCGATTCAGTTCCTTCTTTGCCAAAAGGTTCGAGTAGAAGGACCTGACGACCTCCAAGATCCCTGACCTGGATCTTGTCAGGGATCCTGTACTGTCAATCAGGCCTGTTACTGTCTTACAAGTCACTGACATCTTACAGTTCCTGTAGGGGTCGGGCGAGCGGTATTTCCCGAAATCCCTCTCAAGAACCAAAGATGCGTGCCTATCATACTGACACCTTTTAAGCAAAGCCTTCACACCGGAGATATCCTCCTGGCTACCTCCGGTCGAGACCAGATGTTCAAGTCTCTTCCTCAGTGCACTGTACATGCGGTACATGTCCAGTGACCTGAGGCTTGAGAGCCGGCGGAAAAATCCCGCCACCCTTTTTTTGAATATCTCCCACCACTCTGACCTAGTACCTTCAAGACCCAGTAATAGTACCTGATCCTGAAGAAACTGCTCAAAGGCTTGTCTTACAGCTGCCTCCTCAAGGAGTGACGAATTCAGCCTCCACAAACCTCTTCCTCTCCGGAGGGTCTCTGAAATATTCAAAGAAAACAAAATTAGACAGTGATCAGAGAACTCCACCTCCACCACGGACACAGGGGTGGTGACGGAATTCTCCTTCAAAAAAAACCTATCTATCCTAGACCTAACACTACCTCTCTGAAAGGTGAACCCACGGTGACCTGGGGAATGCCTGATGTGGATATCCTCCAGGCGAGCTTCACTCACTATGCTATTTAACGCGGCGCCATCATAGGGCAGTCTATCTCTGGTACCTCCTCGGTCTTGGGGTCTAGTTATGGTATTAAAATCCCCACCAAAGATGACTTGCTTGCCCGTAAAAAGAAAAGGCTTAATCTTCATAAAGAGGCTTTTACGGTCCCACTTTGTCTGGGGACCGTAGATGTTAAGGAGGCGCAGGCTTTGCCCCTTCATGAAGACGTCTAAGACTAGGCACCTTCCCATTTCGAGCTCGATCAGTCGCTGGCATTTCACCTCTGCGGTAAAAAGCACCGCCACTCCACTATACGGCTCAGCCGCAAGAGACCAGTAGGAGGGCCCCCTGCGCCACTCCCTCCTTGCTCTGTTTATCTCTGATAGAGTACAGAGCCTGGTCTCCTGCAAAAACAAAATGTCAGCTTCAACCCGGCCAAGAAAATCAAAGGCTGCAAACCTAGCCGTATCAGACTTAATGCTGGCCACATTAATGGTGGCCAGCGTCAGTGGAGAGGGGACTGCCATTAAGACCGATTGAGCTCAATGACCTTCAGCTTCCCACCCCCTTTCCTCCTATCACCACCACCCCTAGATGAGTCTGAAGAGGACCCGCAACTTCTCCTCGTCTTGCGGGTCCTCTTCTTACATTGGGATTGGTCCATCACCTCCCCCGGTGCAGTTTGGCCAGAGGAGGGATGGACCTCCCCCGCAACTTCTCCCTGAGGAGTTACAGTGGTCGCAGAGACAGTAGCAACTTCGGCCCTGGGTGCATCATCTCCTCCTCCAAGCTCCAGGCCAGCCTCCCTCCCAGAGGGCAGGGGGCCCCTCCCGGAGGGAGACTCAGCAGCCCCTGACGGCTCCACCTCTCCCTCTGAAGCCTCCCCTGAGGCCGACACATCCTCACAGAGGGATTGGTACCGGTTGGGACCTACCACTAGAGGGCCGTCGAGTCTGCGTTCCTTCGTCGGGGGGGGGGGGGGGGGGGCAGATGTTTTTGCCCTCACTTTACTCGGTGACTTTCTCCGCTTGACCGTCTCTCCCTCCCCAGCACTGACGTACTGAGAAGAAGACGACTGGTCAGCCTCTTCCTCCCTCTGCAGTCTCCTCATCTCCTCAACCAGGGTCATGCCCACTGCTGCCTCGGCATCAGGATCCGGCCCAGCAGAGCCAGGGGCAGAAGGAAGGCACATAACTCCCTCCCTCTGCTCCCTCCTCCTCTCGCGCCTCCTTGCCCTTGATGGTGGCTGGGCCTTCTCCCTTTGCCTTGGCAGACTAGTCTCTCCTCCCCCACTCACCCCCTCCGCAGCAGGGACAGCCTCCTCAACTGCCCCCGCTTGCCGAAGGGTGGTGTTGGCGAAAGACCGTGGACACGCCCCGATCGGGTGCCCAAGGACACCACACAGGTGGCAACGCACCCTGCCACAGGTCGCCGCGAGATGGCCCACCTCCCCACACATGGCGCACTTCTGCACACGGCAGGAGGCGCTCAAGTGTGAGGGGTCACCGCACCTGTGACAGAGTTTTGGCTGCCCCTGGTAGAAGACAAGGATCCTGTCTTTCCCAAGGAAGGTTGAGGACGGGATATGCATCACCGAGTTATCCTCGTGTCGCAATTTGACCATGAAGGTCCAGGCCCCCGACCATATCCCGAACTCGTCGAGATTTTTCTTTGGGAAGTCCTTGACCTCCCCAAACCTGTTCAGCCAGGTCATGATGTCCATATAAGAAAGTGACTCGTTACGAGTTAAAACGGTCACTTTCTTAATGTTATCCTGGCATGACACCGCCCACACCATAAAGTCACGCCAGGCGGGCTCGTCCTTCACCAGCCTATAGTTTCCCCAGAAGGTTTCTAAGCCCTCCGGGGTAACAAAGCTGATGTCAAACTCCGAGGAGCCGACAGGATGAATCAGGGCAAAGATGTCGCTTGCCCTGAAACCCATCCCGAGTAGGAGTTCCACGACCCCCCTCCTCTGGGGACAAGGGCCGGCTTCCCCCCACACGAGACGGGCCACGTTCCTCCGTGTCGGCCCCCTACGCCCGGGTGTAGGGAGAGTCCATCTGGTCTCACCTCCTTCCTCTCGGAACTTCCCTAGGCCAAAACGCTCGATCCAGAACCTAAGGTCTCTCGACTGCCCATCTATGGTCATTGTGGACTGGCCCGCCCGTAAAGCCTCCAGGAGCTGCCGTTGCAAATCGCCGTCCCTGGAGCCGGGCGGAAGACATGATGCACCCCCAGGGGCCCCAGAAGCGACGCTGGCATAGGAGCGTGGGGGCCCAGAGGCCGCAGCAACCTCCGCTGCCGGAGTACCAGCGCCACTCCCAGGGACCCCCGCAGAACTACTTAGCCCAGCCACGGCAACCGGAGCACCAGAGGCGGCAACAGTCCGCCCTGGCATAGCCGCCGCGGACCGGGTCACTCCAACTGCAGCAGAAGGAACAGCGGCAGAGAGGACAACAGGAGCAACAATATCAGGAGCAATGACATCAGGAGTAACAACAGGAGCAACGACAGCATCAGGAACAGCATCAGAAACAACAGCAGGGACAACAGCAGGGACAACAGCAGAAATACTAGAAACAACAGGGGCCACAACAGAAATATTACTAGCAGTAGAAATACTTTTTTTAGCAGCAATGGTAATAGCCCCTCCACCCGCAGCCTCCCCGACTACAGGCTCTTGGACCCCCATGCATACTACACCACCTTCTTCAGGAATACCACTAATTACCCCTTTTGTCCCACCCGCTTTCCCCTTTACCTTAACCGTCTGCTTAACTAGCTTCTCCACTCGTCCATCATTCACACCTGCAGTCTTCCTTCTTACAGCGGGGCCGGCTGCACCACTCGCTGATGGCTTCCCCGCTTTTACCTCGGCCTCCGCATCCACAGTCACCCCGGCACCTGATGTTGTAGGAGGACACGCCCCCTTAGCCCCGGAAGTGACCTCCGCATCACCGGCTTCATCAGCACTGGAGGAGGATGAGCCACGCCCACCTGCCACTCCCCCTTTCCTACACCTTACTCTGGGGGAAGCCATCGATATTTTAAAACCTCCCACCAGGGAGGGAGGTTTCCCTACGCCACTCCCCCTCCGCAGGGGGGGCTTCTTTGCCTTTGCCCGCAACTATGAGCGCCTTGTCCGCAACCATGAGCTCCTTGTCCGCCACCACCTGAAAGGTACTATCAGGCGCCATTTTGACTGCTGGCACCCCGGGCACCCCGCCACTTGGCGTGACCCGAGGTGCCTGCGCCTCCTTTTCTCTCCTGGAGGCATCGCAACCTGGGCTGAGGTCCCGGCACGATGCTCCCCAGGCAACGACCTGACAAATTTAAATGTCTCTATTTCTCTTTTTTTTCCTCCTCCCTTGCCTTCTTCCTGGTCTTGGCTCCTTTTCCCGCCTCCTCCCCGTCCAGATCTGACATGCTGAATGCTAATTGGTCCATTCTGGACGGGGACTCTAATTGGTAGATTTGCCTCATCAGCTTCCCGCCTTCTCCCGAGGCTCCGCCCTCCTCCTCCTCCGTCTCGGGCAGTGGTTGGTTCTCTGGGAGTGTGGGAGATTGCGTCACTTCCTGCCCTGTCATTCTGACTTCCTGCTTCACTGCCGGCACTGATGCCTGCGTATACGTGGGTATCAGGCTGCCGCTACTAGGGACGGCTGCCCGACTATACTGTACCGCCATGCTGTCATCTGATTCCAGGTCTGACTCGCAATAGTCGTCCTCTCCCCGAGCTGTCTGAGGACGCGGGGCCATCCTTCAACAACCGCTCCTGCTGTTTGCGGAAGAAGCGGTCATCGTTCAGCAGCTTCTCTCTGAACGGCCCCGCGCCTTCCAGAATCTCCGTGCACCTGGCTTCCAGGGCCTTTATTTGTTTTTTCAGGCTCCTTACCTGCTTACTGAAAACCGGGCGGTCCTTCCTTGAGGCCCTGTCGCTACGGGCGCGAGCGCTCTGAAGCTCCCCACTCATTGCGAACAGGGACCTCCGGGCCCGGTCATACTCCTCCAGGACCGCCTCGATCCTCCGGCTGTAGATGGCAACCTCTTCTCCAGCTTTCCGGATGCCCCATCCTGCGGGTGATTGCGGCAGCGATGACGGTAAGCTTGTGTCATTTCTCCTGCTTGCAGGGACCCTTCCAGAGGGAACCGCATATCCTGCGGCCGTAGCCCCCTTCGGACCGGCTTCACCCGCCACTGCCGCTGATGTTACCGCCGTGGCTGATGTCGCCGTTTTCACGGATCCACCTGCCGGCACTGCTGACACCCCTGTCGCCACCGCTACTCCTGCCAGCGTCGCCCGCTCTACGGACGTCGCTGCTCCTGATGCTGTTCCTGATGCTGCAGCCGCCAATGTCGCTGCTGCTGCTCCCGATGCTGTTGTCCTGGTCGCCAGTCTCATTGAGGCTTGCTGCCTCAGCGACCTCTGCCTGCCCTGCTCTGCTGGTGCTGTGTCGGCAGACATTCTCCTGCCCCCCGCCTGTAAGGTCCAGGGGGCAGGAGCTCCACGCTCCATGATAAGGCTCCCTTCCGCACGGGGAAGGGAGTTGGAGCTACGGTCTGTAACACAAAGACCGAAGACCACACACAATAAACGGTCTCCAAGTGTCCAAAAGCCACGTAAGCCTCTGAAGCTAGGAGCTCAAACAGACAAGTCTGACTCCCACGGTTGCCCCCGAAGGAATTGGAGCAACCCATGTGGCAGGTGGGAGGTGTAAAATACAAAATAAATAAATAAAAAAGCATACTCATCTGTCCCCGGAGCTCTGTTGTCCGCTACCAGTGTCCACTCAGTCTCGTGCCGCGCCTCCTTGCAGGGAGTCCTGCACCTCATGTGACCACTAAGACCAATTAGGTTCAGGTTTTCCAGAAATGAGGCGCCAGGGAGGTGTATTTATTTTTACACCTCCCTGGCGGCCTCCACTGTGGTCGCTCCAGTTTATGGACAACATCTTTTAAGGGATTGTCTGGGCTAATTTTTTTATGGCCACTTCACTGGTCCCTCATACTGTATGGGGAACAGTGATGGAGCCATTATATTGTGTGGGAGCAGTGATGGGGCTAGCATCCTGTGTGGGGGACATTAAACTGTGTGGGGCATATTAAAGGGGCTGTACAGGTTTAATCTTTTTTATGGCCTATGCCCAGGATAGGCCATAAATATCTGATCGGTAGGGGGCTCACACCCGACCCATTATATGTACTGAGCCACATCTGGTGCCTGTACACAACACAGGGTCGGAAGCAGAAAGCTCCATCCGTTGTTTAGTCACCCGGTGCCTACAGCTCAGCTTCCACTGACATCAATAAGTGCTGAGATGCAGTGAAGGTTCCCGGCTAATATACAGTGGACAGAGCTTTCTGCTTCCAGCCCATATTGTGTACAGGACGGGCGCCATAAGTGGTTCCGTACAGCTGATCGGTCCAGGGACGGCCCCCTAAAGATCAGGTATTTATGTTCTATGCTGAGGATAAACCATAACAAATTCTGCCTGGATAACTCTCCCCCCCCAAAAAAACCCCATACTAAACATACTCCCCTGTCCCCGCTGCTCCGGTGTCCTCCCAGCACGGTCCAGTCCTGCAGCTCCGCTGTCTTCTTTTTGCCGGAAGTCCTCACTGGTTGTGACGTTCCAGGTCCCTTCCCTTAGGCCGCTGATTGGCCTCAGGGGTCGCGTGACGTCACAGGTAGTGACATGCAAAGGGAACTTCCGCTGTAAGAAAACAACAGAGCTGCAAGACCAAACCATGCTGGGAGAGACTGGGGACAGGAGAGAAAGTTTGGGTTTTTTTTGTTCACCTGCCCCAGCGTAACTATAAAAAAAAAAAAAAAAAAAAAAAAGTTATCCTGGACAATCCCTTTAATATCTCCCAAGCTATTGGCCTCCTTCACTCCCCCCTCCAACAATATAATGGCCCCAGTAATGGTCCCCATAAAGTATAGGGGACCAGTGAAGGGAACACTGTATGGGTGGTCGGGGGGGATATAGTGAAGGGACCACTGTATGGGGGGAGAATAGTGAAGGGACCGCTGTATGGGGGGAGGGGGACATTGAAGAGACCACTGTATGCCCAAACAATGGCCGCTTCACTGGTCCCCCCTATAGCAGATTGGGTGATTACTTACCTGTCTGCTCCCCGGTCCCGCTCCTTCTTGCTCCGGGCACCAGAGAGTAGGTAAGTATCGGTGCATAGCTTGTAGGCCACAGGCTCAATGTAGCCTGTGGCCTACAAGCCTGTGAGTGGTCAATCAGGAAGCCTGTGGCTTTCTGCTCTACTAGTAGCAGAAACAGGTTGGCGGCGCCACTTCGCCCCGATTTTGCAATTTGGTTCTTAAAACCCGATCACAAAACTGTGGAGAACCTGGCTGCATCACTTACCTCTCCCCTTCCCGATTCATCCTGGGCCCTGTGCGCCGCGATAACGTAATGCGCGGTGTATAGGGGGGCCCCCTGGCCAGGAGCGGGGAGAGGTAAAGTGAATAGGGGCCGTTATCGCACCTCCACTGCCTATTATAAACAAGCAGTGGGGGTCTGGTATAGCCCCCTATGGGTACGGGGCCTACCGGGGGATTCACCGGTCCCCCAGTGGGCCAGTCCGACCCTGGTAGCGTGTAATAGAACCATACTAATGTCAAGCCTGGGAGCCTTCAATAAACTCCCAGCTGTCATGGCAACCAATCGCCTCCCTCCGGTATTGTTCCGGAGGACAGCGATTGGTTAAAGATGGCGGAGCCCATAGCACCTGCACAGTTTAGATGCCGGGGTCACGTTTCACTTTAAGTGTTAACAGCTGTGATTAGTGTTGACATCGATCACAGATGTTAGCAGTGGGCACTGGCCAGTGTTCGACTGGGATGTCTAGGGTCCACCAGTGGAATTGTTTGTAGGGGCTCACCTTCAGATCAGCTGTACCAACACAGCGTTGCTACAGGTTATAGCAATGCCATGCTGCTCACCAGCCATACAATGTGCACCACTGCACTACCTAAACCCACCTCTACACTATATATGGCAAGCGAGCAGCGCGGCTCCTGGAATTAACATTAACATGGCCCATACAACTATAGTACCCACAACTGCGGTTATCAAGACTATGGTGAGCAGCGCAGCGCTCAGCATGGAAACAATACTGGATGCTGCATGTTCTTGGAAACATCTGATCTGCAGGGTCCTAACAGTCTAAGAGATCAGTAAGGGTCTAACAATCAGGGCCCCTGTAGATCAACTGTTTGAAGGGACTGTGGTGCTTTTGCGAGTGCCCTCATCCCTTCGCTATTTACATAACACAGATCTGTTTTATAGTGACCATGCAATGTAATTACAGCCTGTGATAATATTACATGTCTACTATAAAATAGATGGGGTGTGATATAAATAATGAAGAAGCCCCACACAGTGTAATATGCTCCATGGTGGCCCCCACATGGTATAATATGCTGCACAGTGGTCCCACATGTTATACTTTGTGGGGCCACTGTGAGGAGCATATTATACTGTGTGGGGGCTATTATGGAGCATAATATGCTGCATAGTGGCCCCCACACAGTATAATATGCTCCCCACAGTAGCCCCAAACAGTATAAAATGTTCCCAAGAGTTCCCCTTAAGCAGCTTAAGGCAAACCCCATGAAATTTGACGAATATTCATGAGGTTCGGATCCCCAATTAGTTTTAGCGCTATTATACCCAAGAGTATAATAGTCAGAGGCCCAGGGGAGGTGATTAAATATAACAAATACTGATGCTCACCTCTCCTGTGACTCTGATGGCTCCCAGCATCTTCTTCGGAGTCCCAGGAGTGGTGAGTATAAGGATTTGTTATTTTAATCACCTCCCCTGGTCCTCCAATTATTATACTCTTGGGTTTGAGGAGCCCCCAGTGTACAGTGCCTTGCAAAAGTATTTTTGTCACAACCACAAACTTAAATGTATTTTCTTGAGATTTAAAGTGATAACCAACACAAAGTAGCAGATAATTGTGAAGTGGAACGAAAATGATACAAGGTTACCAAAATATTAATCAAATAATCATTACACCGCCCATTACCAGATCTCCACTACCTATTAAAATAAGCAGTGGTGGCCAGTAGGGCCCACTAAAGGCACTGGGCCCAGCGGGGCATTCACCAATTCCCCGGAGGGCCAGTCCGACCCTGGTGCTGGTTTATTATACAGCCAACATCCGCCGTGTATGGAAAGGGCTCAGCTCCTCACGCCTAATCGTACATGTACGTGATTCTGCGTGAAGGGGTTAATACATCCACTCTCACTGGATAATTAGATCTTTTCGTCATTCAGTACTGTAAAAAGTTGAGTTAAAACCCCTGTAAAAGCTACTATCGCAACCATATTGGTTGTCATTCAACTTTTCAAGTGTCCTGAATGGCAAATCTGCCTTTGTTATAAGTATATACATCTCCTGTCACTGTATAACTAGGTCTCTTTACCATTCAGGCCTCTAGAAAAGCTATGACAAACAAAGTCTCTGTTGCCACTGGGATGATAACGGATTTATTTATACAGTCTCAAAAGCCACTCCCACCAATATTTTCACCCAGCTCTGCTAGAGTCCTGAAATACAAAGAAGAGTGATGGAAGATACAATGATGCATAGCAAAGTAGATTTTGCATCTAGTACTCCAGAAAAGCTGGGTGTTCCTGCAGCCATACTGGATGTCATCCATCTTTTCTAGATACTTTTCTGTATTCCATTATAACTAGACTTTAGACTTTCAGGACTAGACTTGGACCATCCAGTGCCGCAACCCAGTCGGATGAGACCGGAGGATGGGAGTAGTAGTGGCGGATGCTGTGCCACCTAGCAGGCTGAGCACGCTCCCAAACAGCTCCAGTCCCACTCCTAGTCGAGGGGGGTCCTGCAGCACTACTGGATGGTGGTGGTAGTAGTTCTTTCCCCCGGGGCACTTCCAGTTGCAGAGGAATCTCTCCTACCTGAGCCGGTGTGGTGTTGGTCGGAAGAGCCCTGATGTTAAAGCAGGCACGACTCAGGAGTCAGCGTTGCAGGTAAACCAAACAGCCGTTTATTAAGGCAACTTGAACAAAAGGACAACAGCAGCTTCCAGATGGGGGTAGTAGTCCTGCAGTGTCCTAACCCCAGCCTTGGTTCTAGGAGGGTGCCCAAAGACAGTATAGGCTCCACAAGAAGGCTTCCTCTACTCCACCTCTGTGCCTCTAACAGCTAGATATACTGGGGATAGAGTTACAGGGAGTCCTGACAGGGATCTGGTTACCTGGAGACTAGGCCCGAATGCGACTCTCCTGTCAGGGTCCTCTCCTGCTCCTCCGGGCACGACACCAAATAAGTCCAGCCACTCGGAAATCTCTACTCCCTTTCTCTGAGCTGTCTTTAGATGAGCCTGGGGCTGATGATATCCCTCCTGAGGCTGTGGTAGCGGCGGTTGGCCTTCAGTCCAGTCTGGTGGCAGGTCAGCTCTGCACACCTTGTCTGGCTTGCTGCATACACTGAACTGAACTGCAACCGTTGCCGCTGAGATTATATCTCCTCACAACCCCGCCCAGTGGCCTGTGATAGGCCAGGGCTGAACCCAGTCTGGGTTTGAACACTGCAGGGGGAAACAGATAAGGGGAAAGCTGCACAAAAATACACTTAAGGGTGGGTTCACACCTGCGCTTGCTATCCGTCCGTTGCCAATCCAGCGAAAATCTCGGCGAACTGGATTGGCATCGGAAACAGACCGGTCAGCGACGCATTGGTTAAAAACCCATTCATTTGAATGGGTTTTTAAAGCAATGCGCGGGTGTGCGCTTACACCCTCTGCACCGCGAATCCTTTTTTTTCGTCGGAAACAAAGTCGGACAGGCAGGACTTCGTGTCCGACGAAAAAAAAAAGGATTCACGGCGCAGAGGGACACGAAGTCCTGCCTGTCCGACTTTGTTTCCGACGAAAAAAAGGATTCGCGGTGCAGAGGGTGTAAGCGCACACCCGCGCATTGCTTTAAAAACCCATTCAAATGAATGGGTTTTTAACCAATGCGTCGCTGACCGGTCTGTTTCCGATGCCAATCCAGTTCGCCGAGATTTTCACTGGATTGGCAACGGACGGACTGAAGCGCAGGTGTGAACGAAGCATTACATAGAACAGAACTTACAGACATAGAACCCAGAGGCACACAAAACAAACATATAAAAGCAGTAGCACTCTGGGATGCTGCACCAGGACTCCAGGAAAGCGTGTACAACCCCAGTGACGACTAAGACTACCATATTGTCACCCAGCTTTTCCAGGAACAGATATAACCAAGAATACAGTAGGTGACACCTTCAAAGCAGAGGATACCTCAAGGACTGGGGAATTTTTGGATCTTAGTGAGGAATGTTTTTCTATTTTCAGACCTAATTTTCCTTTTTGGGGTGCTGACAGAGAGCTAGCCGCCATTTTCTCATCTCTGGCATGTAGACATTTACATAACAGATTTTCGGAGGCTCCAGCTATCCTAGTTGCTAAGGGAACGAGGCTGTCACATGAGGTTTCAGAATATTCCTGTATTTGTAGCATGACAGTCTCTACCCTGAGCCAGTAGGGGAGCTGGCCCTCTAACTCAGATTGCATGTATGTATATCAACCTCCCCAACTTTTTTCCCCCCGTTAGAAATAAATACCAGGACACATATATAACTTTTTCGTGGGCAGGAGGTCGGCCACAGCTTTTTATTTAACTTTCTTTTTTCTCAACACTTAAACCACAACCAATAACATGAACAGAAGGGGTAAGCCCCGCCCCGGAAATCCGGAGGGCCCGTCCAACTTCCCGTCCGCCCCATCATCTTCTCTGCACCAACGCACGCCAGCTGTGACTTGCCATTAAATATCGAGGATGAACTATAAGAAAAGAACCACAAGGTGACATAAATGACATACACCATACCGCACCATCATCCTCCAAGAAAACCTTATTTTCTCACATTCACCTACCGATCTTTTATTTGTTTTTATATATATATATATATATATATATATATATATATATAAAAAAAAAAATATATATATATATATATATATATATATATATTTTTTTTTTTTTAAACAAAAGGAGTGGGTGGGCGGGAACTTGTGTGAAGGAGGCAGCCGGAAAGAGAAATGGCTGCCCCCTTCACCACCATATATTAGCCTGGACTGTACCATACCTGGGAACGCTCCCATTACCATGGGGGGGGGGGAGAGTAAGGAGGGATACCATATGCTACCTCTGGACCGTACCACCCTCCTCTCTAACCCCACAGCTACAGAAATGAACCCAAAATAAGTAAAAGGGTGGGGGAATAAGAAATATGAACCTTACGGTGCCCCTTACCCACCATGCAGTCCCTGGCATACTCCCAACCTATGTCCGTTGCCTGCAATGAAGCCCTGGTGCGAATTCCCGAGAAGGGCGGCAGCGGACATCTCCCTGAGAAGGAACTCATGAAGAACTGAGAAGGCCTCGTGGCATAGATGTTGAGGCCAGACCAGAATATTACAGCCAGAGTGACTGACAACTGTATCCAGGCAGTAGAAGATACCTGTCGGGGGTCAGACCACATTCAGCATGATCCACAGTAAGCCAACGTACATGAGGAGGACGCCATCTTGTCTGAGCCTGGCAGGAGGGTTAAGTCACAGCCATCAAAGATCCAGAATCAGGAACCACCTTGACAGTGGAGGAAGCCATGTTGTGCTAAAAATGAAGATATTTTGGGTGCAAAAAGTGAATATAAAATGTACATGTTATATCAGCTGCTTGTAAGTGCTGCTTTGTGTACTTTAACCACTTCCTGCCGAAGGCATTTTTTACTCCCCGCCTTCCAAACCCCATAACATTTTAGTGCAGGACAAATTGTACTTCGTATGGGTACCATGATACCATATTATTCTGTACGATGGAATAATAGGAAACAGGAAAAAAAAAAAATTCAGAATTGGGTGTAATTGGAGGAAAACTGTGTTTGTACGACTTTCTTATGGGCTTTGTTTTTACAGTCTTCAATGTGCAGCCAAAATGACCTCTCACCTGTATTCTATAGGTCAGTACGATTCCGCTAATACTAAATTTATATAGTTTAATCTTTTAACCCCTTAAAAAAAATCCACTATAAACCGCAGCCAAGTGCCCCCAGAGCTTCCCGCCTAATACCTGCATGGCATTACATATTCACCTCAAAGCCCCTGTAAATGGAAGCAGCAGCTATTGGAATAATCGGATATGTTGCAGCTGAACTTGTGCGGCACCAGGAGCAGTGAATTATTTACCTCTCCAGGGTCAAGCAGTCCCCTGTTGTCCTCTTCAGGCCGGCGCCTGACGTCACACGCCCCACGGTCAATGCTGAGGCCTGTGATCTAGTTACAATACTTCCTGGTGCTTAACTGACTTGTAAACCGCAAGCCAATACAGGCTTGCGGTTTGCAAGACGCCGAGAAGCAGACCTAGTCTGTGGTCTGCTTCTCAGCATGGGCGGCGCATTGTTGTGACGTCATCGCGCCGCCCGCGCTCAGACACAGACGTCCTGTGCGTGGACCGGGAGGAAGCGCCAGCGGCTCCATCCATCAGCATCGCAGGTGAGTATGACTTTTTTTGTGGGTATATTAATAGTATAAGGTGTAGATAGGAGGGGGAATATAACTATAAAGGGAGGATTCATTAGGGGGCATTATGACGATTGGGCGTCATTTATATAAGGGTTAATATGGGGTATTATTAATACAAGGGGGAGGTTATTTATATAAGGAGCCATTAGGGGGCATCATTTATATTAGGAGGCATTATGAACATAAGGGGTGGTCATTCATATAAGGGGTCATTAGAGGTGCAGTATTTGTGTCAGGGGGAATCAGGGGCATAATATGAGGGTCAATTAATTAAATTAAAGTGGCACTTGGGCTTTATTAGGACTAAGGCCCCACGTAGCGGGTTGCAGCAAAAAAAAGCGCTGCAGGAATAACCGCGGCAGTAACATTGTGGTTTTTCCCGCAGCGCTTTTCACAGAAGGTCTGCAGAGGTTTCCTCTGTGGACTTTCTGTTTTCAATACACCTAAATGGAAACCGCCAGCATTTCCATAATTGACATGCTGTAATTTCCAAAACTGCAACGGTTTTGGAAATCGCAGTGCGTCTGCTGCACATATTTTTCCCGCTACAGTGATGGCCAAAAGTATTGGCACCCCTGCAATTCTGTCAGATAATACTCCATTTCTTCCAGAAAATGATTGCAATCACAAATGCTTTGGTAATAATATCTTCATTTATTTTGCTTGCAATGAAAAAACTCAAAAGAGAATGAAAAAACAGTCAAATCATTGATCATTTTACACAAAACTCCAAAAATGGGCCGGACAAAAGTATTGGCACCCTCAGCACAACCTTTAGACAAAATAACCGCGAACAACCGCTTCCGGTAACCATCAATGAGTTTCTTACAATGCTCTGCTGGAATTTTAGACCATTCTTCTTTGGCAAATTTCTCCAGGTCCCTGAGATTTGAAGGGTGCCTTCTCCAAACTGCCATTTTGAGATCTCTCCACAGGTGTTCTATGGGATTCAGGTCTGGACTCATTGCTGGCCACTTTAGAAGTCTCCAGTGCTTTCTCTCAAACCACTTTCTAGTGCTTTTTGAAGTGTGTGTTGGGTCATTGTCCTGCTGGAAGACCCATGACCTCTGAGAGAGACCCAGCTTTCTCACACTGGGCCCTACATTATGCTGCAAAATTTGTTGGTAGTCTTCAGACTTCATAATGCCATGCACACGGTCAAGCAGTCCAGTGCCAGAGGCAGCAAAACAACCCCAAAACATCAGGGAACCTCCACCATGTTTGACTGTAGGGACCGTGTTCTTTTCTTTGAAGGCCTCTTTTTTTTTTCCTGTAAACTCTATGTTGATGCCTTATCCCAAAAAGCTCTACTTTTGTCTCATCTGACCAGAGAACATTCTTCCAAAAAGTTTTTGGCTTTCTCAGGTAAGTTTTGGCAAACTCCAGCCTGGCTTTTTTATGTCTCTGGGTGAGAAGTGGGGTCTTCCTGGGTATCCTACCATAGAGTCCCTTTTCATTCAGACGCCGATGGATAGTACGGGTTGAGACTGTTGTACCCTCGGACTGCACGGCAGCTAGAACTTGTTTGGATGTTAGTCGAGGTTCTTTAGCCACCATCCGCACAATCTTTCGTTGAAATCTCTCGTCAATTTTTCTTTTCCGTCCACATCTAGGGAGGTTAGCCACAGTGCCATGGGCTTTAAACTTCTTGATGACACTGCGCACGGTAGACACAGGAACATTCAGGTCTTTGGAGATGGACTTGTATCCTTGAGATTGCTCATGCTTCCTCACAATTTTGCTTCTCAAGTCCTCAGACAGTTCTTTGGTCTTCTTTCTTTTCTCCATGCTCAATGTGGTACACACAAGGACACAGGACAGAGGTTGAGTCAACTTTAATCCATTTCAACTGGCTGCAAGTGTGATTTAGTTATTGCCACCACCTGTTATGTGCCACAGGTAAGTAACAGGTGCTGTTAATTACACAAATTAGAGAAGCATCACAAGATTTTTCAAAGGGTGCCAATACTTTTGTCCACCCCCTTTTTTATGTCTGGTGTGGAATTATATCCAATTTGGCTTTTTGACAATTCTTTTTGTGGTTTTCCATTGACGACAAATTAAATGAAGATATTATTACCAAAGCATTTGTGATTGCAATCATTTTCTGTAAGAAATTGAGTATTATCTGACAGAATTGCAGGGGTGCCAATACTTTTGGCCAGCACTGTATGCGTGGATGGGATTTGCTAGAATGCCACGTTTTTTTTTCTGTGGGTTTTCGCCACATTGGGCCCCCATCCCATCCTGACTCTGCAGTAAAATATGCGCAGCGGACACGCTGCGATTTCCAAAACAGTCACAGTTTTGGAAATCGCAGCATGTCGATTATACCTACGGAAACACCAGCGGTTTCCCTATAGATATAATTGAAGCAGAAAGTCCGCAGAGGAAACCTCTGTGAACTTTCTGTGCAAAATGCTGCAGGAAAAACCGTGATGCGTCACCGCCGCGGTTTTTCCCGCAGCTGTTTTTTGCTGCGGGATGCTACATGGGGCCTTAGGCTGTATTCACACGGCGGAAAATTTTCCGCCCCCAGACTTTCGCCGTGGTCATCCGTGACGGGATTGCGATGCCGTGCATCAGCATTCTGTTGTGCCTAACCGCTCCTGATTAAGCCCAGATGAATGGGCCTAATCAGGAGCGCGGTTCGAGACGCGGACATCGCGGGCGGAATCTGCGGGAAGATAGGTTATGGTGATTTTTTTTTCCGCTAGCGGAAAAAAAACGCTACTGACTCTCATTGAAATGAATGGGAGGAGTTTTTTCAGGCGGATTTTGAGGCGGATTCCACGTCAAAATCTGCTGCCAAAAACTCTGTGTGAACACAGCCTAAGCCTTAAGGAGTTTTCCAGCTCATTTTTATTGATGATCTATCCTCAGAATAAAGCATCAATAAGAGATAAGTGACTCCCCACTGATCAGCTGTATGAAGGGGCTATGGCGCCTGTTTATATCACACGCTGTCTGTTTATAGTGACCGTGTGATGTCATTCCAGCCTTGTCACATAGACATGTATAGGACGAGGCTGTAGCTACATGACATGGCCGCTATGAGATGAATGACACTATGTAAACAGAGAAGGGGTCACGGCGCTTACACAGGTACCACGGTTTATTCAAACGGCTGATCCTGGGGGTTCCGGGTATTGGAACCCCAATAATTTTTTTTTTCCCCTTTTTTTTTCCCCCTTTTCAATTAGGAAACACCTGGGGCATTATTGATAAGGGGCACTATTTAAAGGGGATGCACAGGGAAGTTATTAATTTAAAGATGCACTTGGGGGTATTATTCATTATGGGGGGTTATATTATATATTTTATAATTGGGGTAGCACGGGATGGGTGTGCAGGTGAGGACAATGTGGGTCAGGTGCCTGGAAAAGTGAGGAGCCAAAGATGTCTGTGTTGCAAACTTTACAGAGACTGGAAGAAGTGGTCATGGCCGTCCAGATAAAAAAAGATGGGGAATGTGAACGATTAGTCAGAGACGTCACCGGTAAGTCACTAAATGTTACTGCCCTGTATTCACCTAAATTGTCTGCAGAGCCCTGTGTAGAGCTGCTATATACCACTATACACTCACCGTATACTGATAGTATCGGTATACGAACATGTCCAAGTTGGGGGCCCACTTGGACATGTTCGCCCCCCCCTGTGCTGAACCCCTAGCTACGCCTCTGGACCATATACTGTGTGGGGAGTCAGTAAAGGGGACCATATACTGTGTGGGGAGTCAGTAAAGAGGACCATATACTGTGTGGGGAGTCAGTAAAGGGGACCATATACTGTGTGGAGAGTCAGTAAAGGGGACCATATACTGTGTGGAGAGTCAGTAAAGGGGACCATATACTGTGTGGGGAGTAAGTAAAGGGGACCATATACTGTGTGGAGAGTCAGTAAAGGGGACCATATACTGTGTGGGGAGTAAGTAAAGGGGACCATATACTGTGTGGAGAGTCAGTAAAGGGGACCATATACTGTGTGGGGAGTCAGTAAAGGGGACCATATACTGTGGATGCCAGTACAGGAGATAGTATACTGTGTGTGGGCTAAATAAGGGGAGTAGAGGAGCATGACCTACAATTTTAATTAGGGGGGCCCATCAGAGACCCAAAGATCGCCGGGTTGGGTCCAGAGGCTAGGCGTATAATATAATAGTTCCAATAAATACCATGTACCCTATAGTGCCACAAATTATGTGTCCTTGTAATACCGCCCTATGGTGCCACAATAATACTGCCATATAGTGCCTAATTCAACAACCCACTTACACTCTTTAAAAGCCCAGCTGGGGTGGTGTCCTCATATTAGACACAGTGGGATCCAGATGCCCATGTCAGGGCGGTGCACTGTATAGTCAGGGCATGGGGTAAGGTGGGGCAGATGAAGTCACCTTGGTGATGGAAACCCAGAGGCAATCGCCCTATTGCCCCTCCTATAACAGCTCTATATGTCCCAGGCACATACAGAAGGTTTATACTTAGATAAAGCAGAAGGTGAAGGACATACAATATTCTCCTGGGCCATATCATAACTGATAGAGACTCTCAGCATCCTGTAGGGGGCGCTGTCATAAATCAATCTCTTTATCCAAACTAAACAAAAGAATTTCAGAGAAACTTAATGTGACCTCATGTAAAATCCTGTTATAATTCTCATTTACCTGCAAAATAGAAAAAAAATATCAGGATAATTAAATATGCAAATAAGGGCAGAGCCATTTCCGTGAGGTCATAAAAACTGCCCCAACCCCGGAGCTTTAATAAACCTGCGTGCAGTGTCCAGGTGTTTGTATTATGATGCATGAGAGAGGGGACCTATCCACCGTCACCATGGGGTGACTCTAGTGGACAATCACAGACCCCTGCCTCCCAAATATGGGATAGTCACATTGTAGTTTCTATATCCCAGGCATGTCCCTCTGATAACTTGCCTCCTCTTACTAAAGCTTAAGGAGAGTCCATCCTTCTGCCCAGTATTCACCAAGAGCCCAAGGTGAGGTTTTCCTTCCCCAGAAGGGGGTGACAAACATGATGGACACAGACCCCTCCCCCAGACCTACAAGAACCCCACAACCTGAAAAGATCCCAGGTCATCACTCATGGGACACTTCTGCTCCTCATGCTTTTAAACTACCCAGTTTTTAGCTTTGACCACTGGATACCTTTAACCCCTTCCTGCCGTAGGTATTTTTTTCGATTTTTGTTTTTGACTGCTCCGCCTTCCAAACCCCATAACTTTTTTGTTTTTCTGTTCACAGAGCCATATGAGGCCTTAATGTTTGCGGGACAAATTGTTCTTCATAATGGAACCATTTATTATTCTGTACTGTACTGGGAAGCTGGAAAAAAAAATTGGGTTGGAATTGGAGAATAAGTGCATTTGTGCGACAATTTACGGGCTTCGTTTTAACGTCATTCACTGTGCAGCCAAAATGACATGTCACCTGTATTCGGTACGATTCCGGGGAAACCTAATTTATATAGTTTTATTTACATTTTAACCCCTTAACAAAATCCAAAACTTAGAGAAAAACATTTTTTTTTTTAAGTAGCCATATTCTGACACCAGAAACTTTTTTTTTTATATTTCTGTGTCCGGGGATGCATAGGGCGTCTTTTTCTGCAGGGTCAGATGTACTTTTTAGTTATACCATTTTGGGGAATATTTATTGCTTTGATCACTTATTAAATTTTTTTTTTATCAGAAATAGCAAAAAAATATACAGGAAAAATATTTTTTTGTAGACTGGGCGTTTTTTGACACAGGGATATCTATTGTATATGTGTTTTGCAGTAATGTTTTTTTTACTTTTATATGTATCCTGGGGAAAAGGGGGCTGATTAAAATTTTTAATCCTTTCAAATTTTTTTATTTTACTTTTTACAATAAAAAAAATAAAAATAAAAATAACTGTATTTATTATACCCCCTAGGGGTCTTGAACCCCAGAGAGTCTGACCACTTTTGCAATGCATTACAATGCTAATGCACTGAAAAATACCTGCACTTCTATTACAGGCTTCATAGAGCAGCCAGTAATAGAAAGTAATGCCAGACAAGCCTCAATACGCTCGCAATTGTCATGGCAATGGATCGCCAGCTCTAGATCTCGTTCTAGGAACTGGTCATCCTCCCCAAAATAGTGCCGCAGGGAAAATGGCGCCTTGGGCACTGATCATGGGCATTAGCGCCGGGTCAGCAAAGACCAGCCAGCTAGGGCGACCACCATATTTAAATACCCGACATCCACCGTCCGGCATCCCCAGCACTTATAACCTACCACAATATCAAGATAGACAGAAAAAGAAATAGACTTTTCAGTTTTTTATTTTTTACAAAAGTTTAAAATAACCAATAAATTTCGTTCCACTTCACGATTGTGTCCCACTTGTTGTTGATTCTTCACCAAAAAATTAAAATTTTCTATCCTTATGTTTGAAGCCTGAAATGTGGCAAAAGGTTGAAAAGTTCAAGGGGGCCGAATACTTTCGCAAGGCACTGTAGTTGGATGGAACATTAAACTGGGGGCTACTGGAAGTGGGCATTAAATTGGGGGCAACTAGAGGCAGACATGTCCCCCTCCAACTAACCCCACAACTTAATGTCACCCTCCAGTTGCCCCCAGATTAATGTCCCCTTCCAACTTTCTCCCAGTTTAATGTCCCCTTCATCTGTCACCAATTTAATGTCCCCCCTCCATCTGCCCCCAGTTTAATTTCCCCTCCATCTGCCCCTAGTTTAATGTCCCCCTTCATCTGCCCCCAGTTTAATGTCCTCTCCTTCATCTGCCCCCAGATTAATGTCCCTTTCTCCATCTTTCCCCAGTTTAGTGTCAACTTTTCATCTGCCCCCAGTTTAATGTCCTCTTTTCATCTGCTCCCAGTTTAATGTTCCCCCCTCCATTTGCCCCCACAGTTTAACATAATAAAACACGGATACTTACCTCTCCTCACTCCCCTGATGCTCAGTCTGAGGTCTGCCTCTCCGGACTGTTGAGGGAGCTACAGGAGCAAAGTGAGTGATGTCATCACATTGCGCCTACAGCTCCCAGGCCCGGCGCATACAGGAGCACAGTGATGAAGCAGAGGCTGTCCGCGGAGTTGAATCCGGGACATACCTCCCGCCAAACTGGACCGCGGGACAGGACCCACAATACGGGACTGTCCCACCGAATCTGGGCCGGTTGGGAGGTATGGTGGTGGGGGTTATCACCACTGCTTTCTGTTCAGGTTGTAGATCAGCCTGACAATATTTATGAGGCAGTGATCATGACTGCACTAATTCTAGAAGATGGTGGTGCTGCTGAGTCCATTTGCTAACAATTGTCCTTGGGTGTTTAATTCCTGGAACTAAAATGCAGTCTTTCGCAAAAAGGAAACTTCTCAAGTTGTCCAAGCTGGTGATATTCCAAGCGATCGTCCACTCCTACAAGCATTCCTACTCTAAGCCGTTCTACTCTCTGAGAGTATGGGAACGAACCCTTAAATAGGGAGCCATTCCCACTTTAGGTAACCTGGGCAACACCTGACATCAATACGTTGCACCATGGGGTAGCAACAAACATCTGCTCCAGTGGTGTAACTAAAGTCTTCTGGGCCCCGGTGCAATCTTTTGTCTGGGGCCTCCTACCTCATGCCTAGAGATATTTCTTGATAGTCATGGTTACGGTTGCTAAGGAGTTTAATCAGCCTTAGTGTGGTTAGGGTAATCTGTGGGTCTCCTTGGCTTATGGGCCAGATGGAAGCTGCAATCTCAATACTGATGCCAGTGCTTATGGGCCCCCTAAGGCACCTGGGCCCTGCTGCGACTGCACCCTCTGCACCCCCTCAAGTTACGCCCCTGATCTTCTCCCACTATGCAACGCACAGGCATAACTATGTGCCACTTCTATGGAGCCACCACACTATACAGCTTCCAGAATGTACTAGAACACTGACCGCACATTGATTTGCACTAGTTAAAGTGATATGAGCATACAGTATAGTGCAAGCACATTACAGCACATGACACAACATAGCAAATAAATCATTCTACACCAAATTGTGGCGCATGAACTATACTTACACTGCGCTTTAGCCACAGGCACATTCAGGACAGGCCAAAATGTTCAACATATCCATCCAACCCACCCTACAAATTTCTTCAGGATACATATAAAGTCAATTTGGCAAAGGGAGATAATGCTGGGAAACAACCTGATAAGAGGATATATCAGTATTATTCTTCACTAAGATAAAGTATTACAGAGATAATCTTCTATTGATTTATGAAATTTTGTTCAAACAACAGTGACTATTTAAGCTTAGAGGCAGATCACACATGATGGATGAAACAGGATCTGGGATCTCAGCCAGGGAAGCATCACAAGCAGAGCTCAGACACCCACATGAACATAGAACTAGAGGGCCTTAAGAGTGTCATACACTATGTATTATAGATATATAGTCCTAGGAGTCCTGACAGTGTCATACACTATGTATTATAGATATATAGTCCTAGGAGCCCTGACAGTGTCATACACTATGTATTATAGATATATAGTCCTAGGAGCCCTGACAGTGTCATACACTATGTATTATAGATATATAGTCCTAGGAGCCCTGACAGTGTTATACATTATGTATTATATATATATATATATAGTCCTAGGAGCCCTGACAGTGTCATACACTATGTTTTAAGCCAATTCCTTCTGAACTTGAAACAACAAATCAACTTGAAACAAATCTTTGAACTGAACCACTCAAAACAAAACTAATCTTGAGAGGTTCGCCCATCTGTAGTGCTTATATGGTGCAGTGAGTACACTGAGTAGAGCAGGTCGGATGAATATTACTAATTGTGCTTATATGGAGAATAAATACCTTGCAAGAAAAAAGGTCCCATGAGCCAGTCATAGATCTGAACATGTATAGCAAGCATTAATCTGACAGATAGTGTATTGTCTTAATGTGGTGCATCATTCTAATAGTAAGTGTATAAGAACTGGTGAGAACTGAATCAGTGCTCCAGTGCACGACTAACACACCATTCAGTGCACCATTCTAATACACATACTAGGAGAATGATGCACTACATTAATAATATAGCGTGATATGGCAGCCTACATAGCATTGTACATCACCGTCTGTACAAAAGTTGCAGATACACATTTTCACCCATCTCTAGAAACCTAGTGTTGTCATCCTATACAATTTCCCCATATCATATTCTCATGGTCTCTTCCTTGACATAAGAATAAGAAGCAATATTATATTTCCCCCTGTATCTATCTATCTATCTATCTATCTATCTATCTATCTATCTATCTATCTATCACACTGTAATAACATAATAAAGAAGTAATAACCCCCCCCCCCATGTTATCATGGTCTCTTCCTTGTATATTTGCATAATACATTGCAATCTCTTCCTTGTATATATGTATTATACATTGCAATGACACCATAAAGAAGTAATGACCCCTCCCATGTTATCATAGTCTCTTCCTTGTATATATGTAAAACACATTCTAGTGACATCATAAAGAAGTGATATTCTAGACCTCCCTCTAGGTTACCATGGTTTCTTCCTACTATTGTGACATCATACAGTACTATCACATACATTCTACATACATGTTCTGATTTTCTCACATTTATCATGGCGAGCCAAGGATGCAGAGCTGTTCTCCTGCTCTTTCTACTTGGTGCTTTAGTGATAGATGTATCCGGACTGCAATTCCCAGGTATGATCATCATCATTACAATTATAATTTACATTTTTTAGATATTTTACTTTTACATTATATTTATTTTTTCTATACTGGTTGTAATCGCACATAATCCTGTCTATACCCTCCACTACACTAACAGAATAAATCCCGGAGATATGGCGACTTTCCTGATCTGTAATAGTAATATAATTACTGTAATCAATACATTTCTTCTTACAGGATGGCGGAATGGATTTTTTCCCAAAAGACCCATCAATTACAGTAAAGCTGGTAAGTTTACAGTCATGGCCAAAAGTTTTGAGAATGATACAAATATTAATTTTTACAAAGTCTACTGCTTCAGTTTTTCTAATGGCAATTTGCATATACTCCAGAATGTTATAAAGAGTGATCAGCTTAACAGCAATTACTTGCAAAGTCAATATTTGCCTAGAAAATGAACTTTATCCCCCAAAACACATTTCAACATCATTGTAGCCCTGCCTTAAAAGGACCACCTAACATCGTTTCAGTGATTGCTCCATTAACACAGGTGTGGGTGTTGATGAGGACAGGGCTGGAGATCAATCTGTCATGATTAAGTAAGAATGACACCACTGGACACTTTAAAAGGAGGCTGGTGCTTGCCATCATTGTTTCTCTTCTGTTAAGTATGGTTATCTCTAAAGAAACACGTGCAGTCATCATTGCACTGCACAAAAATGGCCTAACTGGGAAGAGTATTGCAGCTAGAAAGATTGCACCTCAGTCAACAATCTATCGCATAATCAAGAACTTCAAGGAGAGAGGTTCCATTGGTGCCAAAAAGGCTCCAGGGCGCCCAAGAAAGACCAGCAAGCGGCAGGACCGTCTCTTAAAAGTGTTTCAGCTGCGGGATCGGGCTACCAGCAGTGCAGAGCTTGCTGAGGAATGGCAGCAGGCAGGTGTGAGTGCATCTGCACGCACTGTGAGGTGGAGACTCTTGGAGCAAGGCCTGGTCTCAAGGAGGGCAGCAAAGAAGCCACTTCTCTCCAGAAAAAACATCAGGGAGAGACTGATATTCTGCAAAAGGTACAGGGAGTGGACTGCTGAGGACTGGGGTAAAGTCATTTTCTCTGATGAATCCCCTTTTCGATTGTTTGGAACATCTGGAAAACAGCTTATTCGGAGAAGAAGAGGAGAGCGCTACCACCAGTCTTGTCTCATGCCAACTGTAAAGCATCCTGAAACCATTCATGTGTGGGGTTGCTTCTCAGCCAAGGGAATCGGCTCTCTCACAGTCTTGCCTAAAAACACAGCCATGAATAAAGAATGGTACCAGAATGTCCTCCAAGAGCAACTTCTAACAACCATCCAAGAGCAGTTTGGCACTCAACAATGCCTTTTCCAGCATGATGGAGCACCTTGCCATAAAGCAAAGGTGATAACTAAATGGCTCAGGGAACAAAACATAGAGATTTTGGGTCCATGGCCTGGAAACTCCCCAGATCTTAATCCCATTGAGAACTTGTGGTCAATCATCAAGAGACGGGTGGACAAACAAAAACCAACAAATTCAGACAAAATTAAAGCATTGATTCTGCAAGAATGGACTGCTATCAGTCAGGATTTGGTCCAGAAGTTGATTGAGAGCATGCCAGGGAGAATTGCAGAGGTCCTGAAGAAGAAGGGTCAACACTGCAAATATTGACTTGCTGCATTAACTCATTCTAACTGTCAATATAAGCTTCTGTTACTCATAATATGAATGCAATTCTATTTCTGTATGTGATAAAAACATCTGACAAACACACATAAAAAC
The DNA here is from genome assembly GCA_947044405.1 of Leptodactylus fallax. Classification (NCBI taxonomy): domain Eukaryota; kingdom Metazoa; phylum Chordata; class Amphibia; order Anura; family Leptodactylidae; genus Leptodactylus; species Leptodactylus fallax. The sequence goes on from CAMRHE010000327.1 coordinate 146,392, forward strand.
CAGAGGGCAGCAGATCATGTGAAAATATAATATTTGTGTCATTCTCAAAACTTTTGGCCATGGCTGTACAAAGAACCTATTGTCACAGTGTAGATTATATGAAGTTATTATGGCATGCTGGGAGTTGTAGTTTTACAACTAGAGCCACAGATATTCTCATGGATTTATTAATCTTTCTACTTTATTGTAATGTTTTCCTTGTTCTTTCCATTGTAGGAAAACCTCCAGATAAGGAGATGATGAAAAGCTCTCGCATAAAAACTGGAGGTAATATAAGAAGCCTTAGTAGAATACATCGCCCTACCAGATGAGACATTACTGATCTTATACCTGCTGTCGGGTTTCTATGACAGGGTGTACTGTAGAAGGAATTGAGTATACAGCAAAGTAGAGGATTTATAACAAAGATAAACTTTGGCCTCCCAGTAGACTGCCTGTAATCCCTCTTTTTTGTAAGGAGACATGTGGCTGGGGGATTCAGTCTGTCTTGATCAGTTACTACTACCTTAGGGGATTCTTAATACAGAATAGGGGTCAGGAGGGGAAGTTTGTCTCATTTATGAGACCACTGTCTCTTTAAGAGAGATAGTAAGATTTACAAGCCATCTATGCTAGGAATTTTGGGAAAAGGTATTCAAATTAGTTTATCCCCTTAACAAAAGGAAAACTGGACTTCTATAACAATCTATTGGAAAAAAGCTCCCTGTCAATGCCCGACTTTCAAAGAAGCCTTGTGACATGACTGCTCTGCACTGACAAGGGGTGAGAGCCCTAAACATCTGTCTGGGGATGGGTGTATTTTACTTTTCATAGAGGCATTCTGGTTTTCCTTATATCCCAAATCATATCACAAGGTTTCTTTGAATGTCGGGCATTGAGCTATAGACAGCCGGCTCCCAATACATGGATCTAGAGTCACAATTAATTTTCTTTTTTTTTAACTAGAGAAACTAATTTGCATACCTTTACTAAAATTCTTAGAGGAACATACATGACTTCTACATCTCCCTAGTCTGATACAGTAGCCTCTTCCATGACACATTGTATCCTTTCTGACACATGTCAGTTCCTGCTCCCCAGCCAACAAGTATCTGCAACGCACGGATGAAATTGTTGGCCAGCACTTTCTACAATTGAAATGTATTAAGGATCCTTCTAAGCAGTCTATTTTACCCCCAGTATTACACTTTATCATGTATAGTCTATCATCTTTGACATGATAACATCTTACATATTATGTACATACATATTTTTAGGTAACTTTGATACCAGTTTTTCTGACTTGAAGATGACTGATGAGAACATGACCAGTCTGATCATTATATGCAGTGTATCTGCCGGAGCTTTTCTATGTCTTATAGCAGTGCTTGTTGGTTTAATCCTATATTATAAATACTGCAAAATCAAACCGTGAGTAGAAACCAATATTTTATTATTAGATCTGATATAATTATAGATGAATAGATATAGATTTGTTGTCTGACGGACATTTCTGATTTCCTTCTGTTGTCAGAGCGCCACAAAATGAAGTATAGATATTTTATGACATAGAATGGAGGTGGCTTAGTCCATGCATGATGTAAAGGTAAAATGAAGATTGCCTACAACCTACATATACAGAAGACTTAGTTTCTCTATCGTCTTGGAAGACATGAACCCCTTGTAGATTGACTTTACATGGACAAGCCAAGGATACGTGAATTTGGACAATTTAGCAAGGCAACTCCAAAATAATAATCATTGACTATGGACAGAAACTCATCGGATTCTGTGACTCCCATTTTCTTCAATGGAGAACAGTCAATACATGGACATCTATGTCTGAAAAATGACTCCGGAACCGCCAGGATTTTTCTTCTGACTTTTACAATTGATCAGAAGTCCTATGAAGGGGAAACTCCATGGACATCAGATCAACTGGTGCTCAAACAGTGCCATAAGATATTCAGGTGCCCCACAGTGCTCTTTCTAAGAGGAGACCTTCTTACTGTCAAAAGTGCTAGGACATTTGTTCTGCTCTTCTTCCTCTTCCACTGCTTGGGCCACTAAATGGTTTGGCGTGAGGCTGGGGCATCATGTCATGTCCCCAGAACAGATATGCCAAGCCATAGATATATTTGTCATTTCTACAGTAAGATGCCCATTGGCCACTTATCACTTATAGATTCCCACCCAGTTCAAGATCTTGCATTCTAGTAGTGATGTTTTGGATTTGTTTTTACTGATTTAATGCAAAAATAAAGATATTATATAAAAAAAATAACTAGCATGACTGTGGATGCTTTTTAATACCTACTCCATGACCCTTTTTGTTCTATGCTGTCCAACACCTCACCTCCCCTGCATCAATCACAGATAATCATAAATGGGAGAAATTTATTAAAGGAAGACTAGAAAACATGGCTACTTTCTTCTTCTCAGGAAGTGGCCTCTTGTCCACTGGTCACATGGCAATGTTACAGCTCAGTCCATTAAAATCAATGAGCCAGAACTGCAGCATAGCCATGTGACCAACAGACGTGATACTCTAACCCTATGAAGACTGGCTTCTCTTATGTCTGTCTTAATTGATTCCCTGACAGGCACAAGACTCGGCAGAATTACTAAGAAATTCCCATCTCTTAGTAATTCTGGCACATGTACTGTAGGTTCATCTGATTGTATCTTTAGGCCAGTCAACACCATTCTATAGGGATTATATCTTTGGAATGGCTGAATGAATTTGGATACAAAAAATACCAAAATGTTCAGGGTGACGGCACCTATAAGATGATGTATGTCATTGGGCTTTTCAGATGTAAACAGCGTTTCATTTTAAAAAATGCAGCAAGATGTGTTTTCTGGCTGGCATAGTGCACAACTACATTGCACAAAGTGAGCTAAGGATGACCTAAGGGAGATCCTTGAAGCAGGCTACTCCTGGTCATGGGGCCCCAACAAGATTACAGTTATTCAACATCATCATCCCTGGTTAACAATGAGGAACCATGTGCATGGAATGAGTACCCTGACTGCCCTACCAAAGGCTGTGTTGCATCGTGCAATGAAGGCCATGGAACTTTTCCAGGCCCAAAGGCATCCATAATCCTGAAATTCCACATGAGCCTTAGGTAGCAGAAGAGAGTTACAAGGTACTGTCACTCCTGCACAAAATTCCACAGAAGTGGATCAGCGACTAAAGTTATTTGTGCCTCCATGTTGATGGACATGAAACCGCCAAGCTTTTAAGTAAAAGTGCCACAAGCTGCTGCCTACATCACCCGGCCTCTTTATTTTTATCAAGGGCATCATGACCCACCACCATCCTCATGGAGACCAGATACAGCCCCATGGGTAAACAGCCACACAGTCCTTCCACCACTACACCAGCTCGACCTTCCAAGAGGTTTATTGGAAAAAGAAAACTGCAAATACAGGTCACAGTTTAGTAGCCATTGCCCTGCCCCACCTTGTTATTCTCTTCCTCCACAGGCACCAGGGTGCTCCACTTTATCACTTATTATAACTGATACAGCAAACTTGGCAAATCCAATAAATAGAATTTATGCAAAGCTTGATGGTTACAAGACATTGCCAAAAAAGTAATGGAAGTGTCTAGAATGGTTAACAGACATGATGCACTTTAGGCCCACATAGAGTTCTCAAGACTATGCCCACAAAACAATGTTATTTTCACAATGCCCCAAAAATCCAAAACCATGACTAGCAAACCACCTTTCCATGTATGGGTTTAGTTCTCAATAACCCAGATTTGATACTTTTCAACCTGACAGACTGATGTTTTATTCACATACAAATAAGGGTAAAAGTGCTTTGCTAGCCTTGTCTTTGGTCTCGGCTCTAGTATCCTGGGAACAGCACTTTTGCATATGAATAAAATTACAATTTACATAAAATGTGGCTCCAAAGCTTAATATCAGAGGCATATTTGGAAACTGTAGAATCCCCTCTACACTGTACTGTCATTAGGTTTATAACCAATTTACTGCTGACAGACTGCCTTTAAAAGTGTGAAAAAAAAGTGTGAGCAAATGTTCCATCACTCAATGGGTCTTTCCTCAAAGTGCAGTGCCAAAGCTGGACTAGAGGTGGAGCGTGACTGTAACAACATGGAAACAACAAGAACCCAGTAGAAGAAGTCTTCTTGGTGCTGACCTCTTAGGAAAATCAACATCCTAGACAACCATAATAAGGTCTTATTCTCCCTATCATCTCCCCTTTTCCTACATTTGCCATGTATATTCAGTCTGACAAGCACTACTGACCACACTATCCCATAGTGAGAACATAAATGCCACGCACCACTGCTTTAAGTGATTTTAATAAAAGAAAATAAGCAAGACAAGAAAGTACAAGATAATTGTTATAAATCCTGTTAGGTTTACAGTTGCTGCAAGAATCCCAGAAGAAAAAGGGAAGACAAGGTCAGTGAACCCTACTAGACCCACCCGGAGGTCCCTACCTGCTTGCCTCAGCTACCCTAAGCGGTAGAAGACAACTTGGAGATGGTCCCTTCCTATGACATAAGTGAAAACACAAACTCAGACAAGACAAACAAACAAGAATGGGTAGGAAATAAGCCAAGGTCAGGAAAAACAAGATCAGAGATACAGGAGAAAACGCTAGCACGCTCAAGAAAGACTAATAGCAAGCACTCAGATGTGGTGTTGAAAACTATTTAATGGATGTATCCATGCCAGGCTTGATTGGACCAGACCCTGATCTCCCAGAGAAGTGAGAGTGGAAAGATGTCAATTACATAAGCAAAACTGAGGTTAACTGTTTGAGGAGCAGAGGTGAGGTGATAGAGCTGTGTTCATAGTACAACAAGAAACCTAAAAGCATAAAATCATAGCCGGACACATCTCATATGCTGTACCATACGGCCGGAAGATAGCGCAGAAGTCTGAACAGATGCAGATGTTACAATGATAATTAAGAAGCAACACTTATACAAGCTTGGGGGAGTCCTTGTCATGTGCAATAACCCCCCCCAAGATATACAGGCAATTCAAAGATGATATGAACCAGTAGATGACTAAATCAAATGGGCTAACTAGTATACTATACACTGAACCATTATATCCTTTTAGCACCTCCCTGGTATATACAACTTTCAAGAAGTTGAAATGAGTATCTATATATGAGTATCTAGTATATGAGTACAGTGGTCACCTGTTTGGAATGTGACCTTTTATCTTTGTATCAGACAGAAGACAGCAAGTCTACTCTATCAAAGCAAGAAATGAAGTGGAAGAACCACCAAGGCTAACAAAATTAACCCTTCCCAAAACACCTTTGAATGCAGTCTATAAAATACTTGTGAGGTGATAATGGCTCATAATGCTATTTAAAAATCTAGAAAATAATAATAATAATAATAATAATAATAATAATAATAATAATAAAATACTACTACTACTAATAACAATTTATATAGCGCCAACATATTCTGTGGAAATTTAAAATCGTTGGGTTTATGTACAGACAAAAAAGGCATTAAAGGGTAAAAAAAGTTAAAAAAGGTAATTAAAGTTTTGGCCCTGCTCACAAGAGCTTACTGTTTGGAAACAGATGCAGCGTAGAGCTAAGCAGTGAGTTCCAGCACCAGTCAAACCGGATCAAAATGGTGAAAACCGTGCTTAACGTCCTGCGCTCTCCCAACCGCACCGTACCCCATCCCCCAGAGATGTTCACCAGGGCCCCTGATGGTGGGGATGGACTTAGAAGCTACTGACGGGCAGAGTGGCACGGGTCAGAGAGCGCCGGACGCACGGCACATCACCAGACACAGCAGAACAGAAACCAGAATCACTTACCAGTAGTAGCAGGAGTAGGGATGTCAGTCTGCAGAGTAGAAAGCAGCGGATGACAGCAGGCAGTAGATGGCAGCAGAGTTCCAAAAAGTAGTCGTACGGCCCGAGTTGTCAGCGTGAGGTTAGCGAAGTACAAAAGGGAAATCCAAATAGATGTGTCAAAAAGCCAGGTCGGTAGCAGGAGAGCAGAGCAGCACCAAATTGCAGTTCAGGAGGATGAAGTCTAAAGGCAAGCCGGGGTTATTAGGAGGAGAGAAGAACAAGGTACAAAACTGGGAGGCCAGAAGGATAGTCAAACAACAGAAGCAGGAGGTCTAGGCAGGAGGTAAGAAGACAGGAAATATGTAATGCTTACTATCAGGGAAAACTGAATAGCCAGCAATTACCTGGAGCGGAAGTCCCGAATAAGAAGGTTCCGACTGAGCCCCTGCTCCAGAAGGGAATCCTGTGGCCCGAGCGGGGAAGGACTGGCATACCATCGCGGAGATTCCGGCCTACTTCCCTAGGAGCCGGAAGGAGCATCTAAAGGAGAGGACTGGCAACCCCCGTGTGCCGCCGCGGAGGCTCCAGTCCAGCTTCTTACAGATGCTTTACAACACTGGAGTCCTAAATTCAAATCCACACCATCTGCAAGGAGTTTGCATGTTCTCCTTGTGTTTGCGTGGGTTTCCTCTGGGTACTCTGGTTTCCTACCACACTCCAAACACTTAGCGATACGGAATTTAGATAGTGAGCCCTACTTAGGACAGTGTTTACAAAGTGCTGTGGAATATGATGGCACTATATAAGGTAGTTAAATAAAAAATCTTAAACAGATGTATGAACCTGGTGGCGAGGATTATAGATGTTCAGGCTATGGAGTTGGCTATTATCAGGCACAAATATGTGACCATGAAATAACAAAGACTAAGGAAATAGTGCGTGAGCCTTGCACCTGATTCAGCCTTGAAAACCACAGCAAAGTCAAGAAAGAGGTTTCTTTTTTCAGCACAATAAAAAAAAAAAAAAAAAAGCGTTACTGCCTTCCATTGAAAATAATGAGGGGCAGATTCCGGCTGGTGGAATACACCACAAAATCATCTCCAACTTTCTGTGTGAACCGTAATATTATGCATGCAGAGGAGCAAGGAGCAAGCTAGGCCTTTGTCTTTTTGAGGTAGCAAGATGTAATTCAAATTGGAAATGTAGAAAAAGTCCATTAAAGGGCATTAAAGGGGTTGTCCAGGGAGTATTAATTTAGTTACCTGATCCTGCATATACTGATGATGGACTCAGCGGTTACGGTGACTTTACGACCCCCGGGTCATGTGATCTGAGGTAGCATTCAGACCCACCGGGTCACTCCGCTCCTGGGTTGCTAAACCCTTAAAGTGGTTTTCCAGCTTCCAAAAATTAACTGCAACTGGTTCATGACCTGAAAATAAGTCAGATACAGGGTACTGAATTTAAACAGAAATATATATATATATATATATATATATATATATATATATACCATATTTTTTGGACTATAAGACGCAACGGACCGTAAGATGCACCTAGGTTTTAGAGGAAGAAAATAAGGAAAAAAAAATTTTTTAACCAAAAAATGGTAAAATATTTAATATATTTAATACGGGGTTACATAGGGCGTCTTTTTTTGCGGGGTCAGGAGAACATTTTAGTTATACCATTTTGGGGAATGTCTATTGCTTAGATCACTTTTTATTCAAATCAGAGGCGAAACAGTGAAAAAAATGGCGGTTTGGCACTTTTGATTTTCTTTCCTGCTACGACGTTCAGCCTACGGGAAAAATATTTTTATAATTTTGTAGGCCGGGCATTTTCGGACACAGGGATACCTAATGTGTATGTATTTCACAATAATTTTCTACTTTTATATGTATTCTAGGGAAAGGGGGTGATTTAGAAGTTTCAATTTTTTATTTTTTTATTTTTTTTTTTTATAACTTTTTTTTTTACTATTTTATTAGTCCCCCCCCCATAGGGGGCTTGAACCTGCAATCATTTTATTGCAAGTCCCATAGACTGCAATACAACTGTATTGCAGTCTATGGGAGATTCTGTATATTACTATTGAAGCTGGTCATAGACCGATCATAGACCAGCCTCAATAGTAATATTACTATGACAGGCCTGGTAGCCTTCATTAGGCTCCCGGCTGTCACAGGAACAGGACGGCTCCCATGATTGCTCCCCGTGGGAGCCGGCCTGCTACAAGAAAGGTACGGGCCGGTGGGGACCGTCCCGGGGGGCTATTTTCACACTTTAGGGAGGCCTTGAAGTGGTAATGCCCGCAATCAGAGTGGACTCTAATCGCGGGCATTAGCTAATAATAATAATAATAATAACTTTATTTATACAGCACCAATATATTCTGTAGCACTTTGCAAATCAGATGACACATGAACAGACAATATGAGACATTACGATGTGACAAAGAAATAAACATATCAAACAATAGGAGTGAGGGCCCTGCTCGCAAGAGCTTACATTCTATGTACATTACAGCGGAGGCCCGGTAGCTATGGCGACCGCTCTGCAGCAGAGCGATGCCATCATCTTTACAGACATGCCCTCGCAGCCCAGGGCCCACATGTCGTCTTACTCCTGCCGCTGCAGGTAGCCAGCGGTGGCAGGAGTGGGGCGATGCTGCGGCCCTGCTCCTCCGCGCACTCCCCTGCCAAAACACCCCACATTCGGACTATAAGATGCACCCCCATTTTCCTCCCAAATTTTGGGGAAAAAAAGTGCGTCTTAAAGTCCGGTACGGTATATTAGGAAATGTTTTGCATTGATGCATCCTATTATGTGGACCATTTAAAAAAAAAAAAATCTGGATCACAAACAGAACCTTTAAGGGGAGTCTTCCAGAACCTAAAAGTCTCTGGAATAAATAAGGTATCCCACTTGCACTTGTCTGGAGTAACACCTAATTTGATTGTAAAAACTACCAAATTTGCTAAAATATATATATATAACTGTGTTTACAGAATGTTATAATTATACTACAAGTCAGTAAAAGGAGTCTCTATATAGATCAGAAATAAAATGCACCCAGAAGGGTTGCTTTAATTCCAGGGTTAGATACAAAGCAGCTTTGCATTTGTCTCCAATGAGTAACTGCACCCGGGTATCAGCATCGTTTAATAACCACTAAGGCATATACTGGGGAAGACATCATGGAAATCACGTCATACACATACAGACCTATCCTATGCTCTACTTGTTCTATAGACAGGTCTGTAATATCGATGAGATCAGATTGATAATGCTGATGGTTCCATTACTAAAATAAAAATCAGTCAGGGATAATGCGTATCCATACCATGTCCCGTTTGTTAAGGGAAAACATTGGGATATAATTCCAGAAACACAAACCTGAGCTAAAGGTAAATTACACGTTGACATTACAGCTCTAGGAATCTATCCTGAAAACCCAAATTTATTGAGAACGTTCAACAGGAATTGTTAGTGGACCCTGTCAAAGATTTTTCTGAATATTTTTTAAAGTTTTACATTTTTGTAGAGTTATTAAATGACAACAAAAACTACATAAATTTGGTGTTGCCCTAGTTGTAGCAACCTGAAGGTAATGTGTCATATTTACCAATCAATGAATGCTGTACAAAATACTCAGAGCTCAGTTGCAATTTTTTTTTTTTAATTTCACCTAATTCAGAATTTTTTCCTTATACTTCCTTTTTCTGCATCCCTATCAATTAATAACATATCATTTCTTATATACATATTGTGAAAAAAACTAAGTAAAAATCCCACTCATCTGGCTGTAGAAGGCTTTATGCTGCACTTTGCACTATTTTATTTAGGACAATTTATAGAAAGCAGAGCTCTCGGACGGCTTTCTCTCTATCTCCTTTGTTTATTAATATCTCATTCCTGCCACCTTCCCTTGGAGCAAGCAACATCCACAGAAGATCTGTGCTTAGTTCTCCAAGATGGCAGCGGGAACAACCTCCCTGCCCAGTTCTGCCAAAACTGTTTGCAAGTACAGAGAAGATGGCAAAGGGTAAAGGTCACACCAAATATTGATGGGATTTACATTTCTCTTTATTTTCTACATTTTCTTCATTCACTTAATATTGTTCATTGACAAAAATAAACTATTAACCCTTCTTTTTCTGAAAGCTTTCTTACTTTTTTTCCACACCTACCTAAAAAACTTGCACAATATGACTTATTTTATTCAGAATTTATGTCTATAGTATAATAAATTATATACAATATAAAAAAAGAATAAGATGAAGCCTCCAACATATCTCTGTACCTTATCAATCTCTTCCTGGAATCTGAGACTTAAGTTATAGTTGGATGTCTCCAGAAACTCAACATGTTCTGTGGGAAACCAGAATCCTGGAATGGGCAGAGAACAGTGATAGATCCCAAGTTATCCATTGTGCCAGACACGACCTTCTGCTTCAGAGGAGAATCACCTGAACCCTATAGAGAGAAGCAAATTTATTAAAGCCTTGATATATATATATATATATATATATATATATATATATATATATATATACACATTGTACACTTACCCCACAGATGAGCTGACTAAGTTTTCTATTGAGATCAGCATCCAACACACAAGACTTACATTTAGATGAGACTATGGTCCTTTTTCCATCAAGAACTCATTTGCATATTATTTTCCTCATATGGATTATTTCAATCTTTCTCCTTTCTACAGTTATTTGTTCAAAACATATATCTTTGTGACTGCCAGACTCAACAATAGTAGGATGATGGTCTTCATCTTGTATCCGTCAGGAACTGAGCTCACGGGGTCTTGAACCTTTTACTTCCCAGTCATATTCTGCAGCCTTGACCATTATGCCATTGAAGAAGCCGGTTTGTTCTTTGCTTTGCTTAACCTGGACATTTCTATTGGAGTGATTAGCTTATGGATCTCACCTGCTTTGTGGCCAATCAGAGTAAAGCAATCCCTATATAAACCCACAGCTTACTCCAGTTTGTGCCTGATTCTTCTGGCTATCTGCTTCCTGTTTGCCCTGATCCTTACCATTACTCCACTGCTCCTGTGTATCGAATCCTGCATATGTCTGACCACGGTTGCTTCCTACTCCTGAGCTACTATTCCTGCTATTTAACTCCTCATCTACTACTGTTTAAGGACTGTGCCATTGCCTCTCCAATTGGACTCCAGATCAGTTAACTAGCACCGTTACAGTATCCGTCCTCTGACTTAGATTTATATACATGTCTTAAAGTAAGGTGTGACAGACCATTTATACTGAGGTATCTTGAGTTCCACCTTTTTCTTGATCTATGACCAAGTGTTTTAGTGGTTATGTGGTTAAGCTATATTCAAGTTTAGCCAAGTGTGGTACAGTACCTCCAGCGAGCGAACCAACTCTACATGACATACATGAGGATATTACTAGTAGATAAAGATTTGTCCTTGGATTTGTCATTGACATACTGGTGCACAATAAATGTATTTTTGCTATCATTTTATAGTTCTCAATCTTGTATAAGACATATATAAGTATGTTTCAAGTCTGTAACTATCCTCTTGACTGCCATTTTAAAATTGTAGCCTAAACATCATAGGCTCATATTATCGCACATCCCCATTTATGAGACAGACCACAAATGCAAAGAATCATTTGATCTGACAACAAGGATGAGAATCTCCCACAGCTTCCTTGTCCACCATCCAGACACAGGAGGTGCCTTCAAAACACACATTTACAGGCACTTAGCAGTAAATTTGGTGGCACAGTACCTATGACATGTTTTGCCATTTACAACCAGCCTCTGTCACCTTCGTTTGCATTGGTACCATGGATGAGAAACTTGGACTGTTACAGACTGGAACCTTATTGCTTTTAGCAACAAATCCAGGTTCTGTTTGAGACTCAACAGCAGTTTGGAGGCTTCATGGTAAGCACTTCAATCCTGCTTTTGCTTTGGAGCGACACACTGCCCCAACTGATGATGTGGGAGCCATCACATATGACAGTCGGTCACCCCTAGTAGTGATATGAGAGACACTAACAGGGAAAAATGCCTGTTGTCCACCCTAACATGAGAGACAGCACATATGACTATATCTCTGAGCTGTTAGTGTCCTTTGTAATCACTAATAGGGGTGACCGACTGTCAGTGATGGCTCCCCAGATCATCACACGAGCAGTTGGGGCATTCTGCCACTCCACAGCAAAGACAGGATTGAAGAGTTCACGTTGTGGTCTCCATACTTGAACCTGACTGTTGGAAGCCACAAACACAGGAAAGTTGGTCAGCATTGCCAAACAATATGAACAAGAAATGTAAGTGCACATTGCTGTGGCAGCAATACAATTGCAAAAACCAAAATGTTATATGCATTATATGGGTGAATGACACTCCCCTATTCATTCAGAGTCCAAAGGTCCAGAGAGAGGAGGCTGTTTGTGATATATGCAGGACATGATATGACTGAGAAACACATTTGCCTCTAATTCATGAGAGACCAAGGCCCTAAGAGAGGTGACTCATTTTAGTGTAGGGACCCACCTAACAGAGGTTGCCTTGATGTGGGAGGTGGGCTTACAATTACAGTTTTATCAAAATGGAAAAGTACCAAGAACCTAATTTTCAACTATCCTTATAAACACTGATAAGCAAAAGGGTAACAATGTTTTGAACTTGTGACTTTCAGGCTCCATCTCTCACCATATGATTAGTTATGCAAATTCTTGTCATGTAAGTCCTTTGTTACTGTATTGCTCCTGGTGGTGGTCAAGCCTGATGATATGGGGTTGTTCCATAGCCAAGGGTTGGATACTTGACCAGGATCAATGGTGGTCTCAATGCTGAGCTATATTTGAGTATCCTACAAGACCAGTTACTTTGTACACTTGAGTACTATGGGTATGAAAAGGACAACATAGTGTTCCAGCAGGACAACGACCCGAAGCATGCGTCGAGATTAGTAAAGAAATGGTTCAATGATAATGAAGTAGAGATGCTGGATTGGCCCCCACAGTCCCCAGACCTCATCTCAATATTACACTTGTGGGTAGAGTTGAAAATAAAGCCATATTCGTACCCAAGTGAGTCGACAATTATGCACCAACATTGGGAACGTGTAGAAGAGACCTGGGAGAAGATTTCAGTCGATACATGCTTGAATCTGATTGAGAGCAGGCCAAGAAGGATTCAGGCAGTGTTGAAAGCCAAAGGTGGATTTACAAAATACTAACAAAATAACAAAAATTAAAATTTAGATTTTTAGGAGCAAAGCAGTAACAATGCTGTTACATGACAAGAATCTGCAGAACTAATCATATGCTAAATAGTTGCAAGTCAAATTTATGTAACCAAGAGGATTGTCTATAAAATGATGGTAGTCTCACGTTCAAAGCTCTAGTAGATGGTGAGATATGGAGCCTGAAAGCGCACTGATAGGGAATGTAGATTGTGAGCCCTATATGGGACAGTGACTGTCAATGTCTGTAAAGCGCTGCGGAATATGATGGCGCTATACAAGTAAGAGAAATAAATAAATTATAAACAATGTCAGAACATGGTTACCCTTTTGCTCTTCAGTGTATGGTAGGTATTTGCAGTAATGCTCTTGGTTCTAGCAGAGTGCTGGTGCAACTTTTGTTTTTTTGTTGTTGGATCCCAAACAGAACCTGAATTAATCACTGTAGACTATATTGTTTCAGACCATAGCAGTCCAGATTTCTTCTTCACAACACCACTGGAAATGAAGTGGCTGACTGTCAATGGTAAGACATGCCGTGACCAAATTTCTTTCTGCTAAGTGCCCTGAAATAGTCCAAGCAGAAACAGAGGTGTATAATGGATAGTGGACAAGGGAACTGTGGGAACTTCTCATGCTTGTTGGGGAATCAAACCATTCTCTCTATAGTTTGTCTGGGCTATGCTGAGCTTGTTTGCCTTGTGTGCATGCCCTCACATAACCACTGCTCCTAACAACTAGGTCAGAATGGCCTAGATGGCAGTAAATTTATCAAAACGACCCTGTCAGTCCAATGATGCATTCCCTTTTAAAGTATATCAACTGCCATGTCTAGCAGTCAGGGACGGTTTTAGAGAATATGTATCCCTGGGCAAAATTGAAAGTGGGGCCCCAAATATGGAATTATTACACCAAAACCAAAACGTCACATTTAGGCTGAAGCCCCACATTGCAAAAATGCCGCAGTTACAGTACCTGCAAAGTGAATGAGATTCTGGCAAAAAACAATCTGCAGCAGAAAAGCTGCCTTTTCAAAAACGCAGAATGTCAATGATACCTGAGGAAACTCAGTCATTTTCCGTATAGGTATAATAGGGGCAGAAAGTCCGTAGAGGAAGACTCTGCAAAAATGCAATGAAAAACACTGCAGAAAAAAATGCAATGTGTTTCCGTCGCATTTTTTTCCACAGCATTTTCTTTTTTTGCTATGTGGGGTCTTAGCCTGAGTCAGCCAGGAGGTGGTATAAAGAATGCTGCAGTGTTAAACTGGTCAGTGAATATTCTCCTCAATTGTGAGTCCTTTTACACTTACCAAATATCATCAAGATTTCCTTGTTTTTGAGCAATTGTAACAATAACTGGTCAGTGTTAGGATGCCTGTACACGCTGCACCTGTGTCACAGTAATCGCATGCAGAATTCCAATAATTGCCAGGCTACACCTCTACTAGCTGTTAGAAAAGATGCCAAGTGCATGTGCAATCTATTAATTAGCAGTAATCTGACAACAAATCTTGACCATGTACTGTGAAAGAAACTTGTTGTGCAAATTGACCTGAAATGCTGGTTTTCAAGTGTCAACATGTCAACTCATGTGGCAGCTTCACTGGCAGGTTTCTCTCTGTGACCTCTGCAGCCTTCATCCTTTTTACTACAAGGGTTGAAAGCTGTGGGTATAACCTGCAGCAATAATTAACATGCTGCAGATACGGCTAGGTTCACATCTGCATTGGAGTCTCCGTACAAGACTCCACCGCAGATTCCGCTTAAAATCATCAGAGAGAAAAGGCCTGCAAAGAGACTTTTCTCTCTGCCGGTTTCAGTATAAAATTGGCAGAAAATGGGAAGACACCATTATAGTCTACGAGGTGTCTGCAAGTTTCCGCCTGTAACCGCTTTTTAAGTGGACAGGGTTTCCGAATGCTAGTGTGAACCTAGTGTTACAAACCTTCAGTGCAGGTCACTTTGCACAGCTGCTTTTAAGCACAGTATGTAGATGAGATATGAGTAAATCTCACCCACATGCTACTTCTGAAAATGTTGTAATGGGCTAGCCACAGGCAACTTCACAGCTACTATCCAGCTGTGATCATGGACCATGTGGCTCTGGCCTTTGAATGAGGCTCAGTTACTGCTACATGGTAGTTCTGCAATTACTATAAATTTGGGTGTACATCTTTATCGTGTACCCCTCTAGTCTTTTAGTGTATTGTCTATGAAAGTAATTACTAGGAACAAGTACAAAGAAACAGGAAAAGTACTAAATAATACAACATGACATATCAAAAGCATTAGGACTTATTCACACCTCCACTTTCAGCAGACGTGTGGCATCTGTGTACTGTGTGGTGTTATATTATTTATATACAGCATTTCAGCATTATATGAGCATTGTATGCTGTTATATTATTTATATACTACATTATAGGAGTGTGGTATGGTGTTATATTATTTATATACTGTATTACTGCATTATATGAGCACTGTATTGTATTATATTATTTATATACTGTATTACATTATTATATCAGCAGTATGTGGTGTTATATTATTTATATTTATATTTATATTATCTGTTGTCCAGAGTCCCAGAATGTCTAGCAGCCGTAGCCTCCTTTCTCTCCTCCCGCTTTCTCAAACTCAACATGGAGAAAACGGAGTTCTTAATCTTCACCCCCCCACGCACAACCCCCATACCTGACCCATATATCAAAATTAATGGAACCAGTCTCACCCCAGTCCCACAGGCCTGCTGCCTTGGGATAACCTTAGACTCTGACCTATCCTTCAAGCCGCATATTCAAACCCTCAACACCTCATGCCGCCTCCAAATCAAGAACATCCACCGAATCCGCTCCTCACCCCTGAAACTACAAAGATGCTAGTCCACACCCTCATAATCTCTCGCCTAGACTACCGTAACACCCTCCTCCATGGCCTCCCAGCTAACACTCTCGCCCCCCCTCCAGTCCACCTTAAACTGTGCTGTTCGCTTAATACACTTCTTCCCCCGTTCTTCATCAGCCGCTCCCCTCTGCCAATCCCTTCACTGGCTCCCCGTTGCCCAGCGAATAGAGTTCAAATTACTAACGCTGACATACAAAGCCATCCACAACCTGTCCCCTCCATATATCTCCAAGCTAATCTCCTGCTACCTGCCCACACGTAACCTCCGATCCTCCAAAGACCTCCTACTCCGCTCTGCTCTTATCTGCTCTTCACACAATCGTCTCCAAGACTTCTCCCGTGCATCCCCCATACTCTGGAACTCATTACCAAGACACATAAGACTGTCCCCCACAGTCACAAGCTTCAAGAAGGCCCTGAAGACTCACCTATTCAGGAAGGCCTACAACCTCCAATAACACTACTGTCACCACACCACCACCTGTATAGCCTCTACCCCCACCTTCTGTCTCTATCCCTCTTCCCTCATAGACTGTAAGCCCTTGCGGGCAGGGTCCTCTATCCCACTGTACCAGTTGGTCACTGTTAGTATTATCTGTTTTGTACATCTTGTGTACTGTATGTAAATCCATACAGTATATAAATAATATATACTGTATGATTGCATTATATGAGCATTGTAAGGTGTTATATTATTTATATACGGTAACACTGCATTATATGAGCACTGTGTGGTGTTATATTATTTATATACTGTATTACAGCATTATATGAGCACTGTGTGGTGTTATATTATTTATATACTGTATTACAGTATTATATGAGCACTGTGTGGTGTTATATTATTTATTTACTGCATTATAGCAAAATATGAGCACTGTGTGGTGTTTTATTATTTATATACAGCATTATATAAGCACTGTATGGTGTTATATTCTTTATATACTGCATTATATGAGCACTGTATAGTGCTATATTATTTATATATTGCATTACTGCATTATAAAAGCAATGTATGGTGTTTTATTATTTTTATACTGTACTACAGTAACATATGAGCACTGGTGGTATTATATTATTTATATACAGCATTACATCATTATATAATAACGGTATGGTGATATATAATGTATATAATGCATAAAATAAGCACTGTATGGTGTCATATTATTTATATTATGTATTACAGTATTTTATAAGCAATGTATGGTGTTATATTTTTTATATACTGTATTACTGCATTATTTAAACACTGTGTTGTGTTATATTTTTTATATACTGCATTACAGCATTATATAAGCACTGTAATGTGTTATATTATTTGTATAATCTATTATAGTAATATATGAACACTGTATGGTGGTATATTATTTGTATACTGTATTACAGTATTTTATGAGCACTGTATTGTGTTAAATTATTTATATACTGTATTAAAGCATTATATGAGCAATATATGGTATTATATTTTAGATACTGTTTTATTTCATTATTTGAGCAATGTATGGTGTTATATTATTTATATACTGCATTACTGCATTATATGAGCACTGTAATGTGTTATATTATATTCTGTATTACAACATTAATATGTGCATTAATATGTGCACTGTATATTATTTATATACTGTATTACTAGATTATATGAGCACTGTTTAGTAGTATGTTATTTATATACTGCATTACATCATTATATGAGCACTGTATGGTGGTATATTATTTATATACTGTATTGCAGCAACATAAGAGCACTGCATTGTGTTATATTATTTATATACTGTATTACAGCATCATAAGAGCGGTGTGTGGTGTTATATTATTTATATTCTCCATTATAGCATTATTAATAGCACTGTAATGTGTTATATTTATTATATACTGTATTACAACATTATATGTGCACTGTAATGTGTTATTATTTATATAATGTATTATAGCATTATATGAGCACTGTATTGTGGCATATTATTTTTTATACTGTATTACAGTTTCATAATAGCTCATTGTGGTGTTATTTTATTTATATACATCATTACAGCATTATATGAGCACTATAATGTGTTATATTTATATACTGTATTACAGCAGTATCTGAGCGCTGTATGGTGGTATAATATTTATATAATGTATTACAGCAACATAAGAGCACTGTGTGGTGTTATAATATTTATATTCTGTATTACAGTATTTTATGAGCATTGTATGGTGTTATATTATTTATATACTGCATTACAGCATTATATGAGTACTGTATTATGGCATATTATTTATGTACTGTATTACAGCATCATAAGAGTGGCATGTGGTGTTATATTATTTATATACTGCATTACAGCATTATATGAGCACTGTAATGTGTTATATTATTTATATGCTGTATTACAACAGTATCTGAGCACTGTATGGTGGTATATTATTTATATACTGTATTACAGCATCATAAGAGCGGAGTGTGGTGTTATATTATTTATATACTCCATTATAGCATTATTAATAGCACTGTAATGTGTTATATTTATTATATACTGTATTACAGCATTATATTTGTACTGTAATGTGTTATTATTTATATACTGTATTACAGCATTATATTTGCACTGTAATGTGTTATTATTTATATACTGTATTACAGCATTATATGAGCACTGTACTGTGTCATATTATTTATATACTGTAGTACAGTTTCATAATAGCGCATTGTGGTGTTATTTTATATTTATACTGCATTATAGCATTATATGAGGACTGTAATGTGTTATATTATTTATATACTGTATAACAGCAGTATATTAGCACTGTATGGTGGTATATTATTTATATCCTGTATTACTAGATTAAATGAGCATTGTGTGTTCATATATTATTTATATACTGCATTACAGCATTATATGAGCACTGTAATGTGTTATATTTTTTATACTATGTTATAGATTTATATGAGCACTGTATGGTGTTATATTATTTATATACTGTATTACAGCATCATAAGAGCGCTGTGTGGTGTTATATTATTTATATACTGCATTACAGCACTATATGAGCACTGTAATGTGTTATATTATTTATATACTGTATTACAGCAGTATCTGAGTGCTGTATGGTGGTATATTATTTATATACTGTATTACAGCAATATAAGAGCACTGTGTGCTGTAATATTATTCATATTCTGTATTACTATATTTTATGAGCACTGTATGGTGTTATATTATTTATATACTGCATTACAGCATAAGAAGAGCACTGTGTGGTGTTATGTTATTTATGTACTGCATTACAGCATTATATGAGCACTGTAGTGTGTTATATTATATACTGTATTACAACATTAATATGATCCCTGTATTTTGGAATATTTCTTATATACTGTATTGCAGCAACATAAGAACTCTGAGTGGTGTTATATTATTTAAGTTTTGTATTATAGTATTTTATGTGCACTGTGTTGTGTCATATTATTTATATACTGCATTACAGCATTATATGAGCACTGTATTGTGGCATATTATTTATGTACTGTATTACAGCATCATTAGAGCACTGTGTGGTGTTGTTTTATGTATATACTGCATTACAGCATTATATGAGAAATGTGTAGTGTTATATTATTTATATACTGTATGATTGCATTATAACATCAATATATGGTATTATATTTTATATACTGTTTTATTTCATTATTGGAGCAATGTATGGTGTTATATTATTTATATTTTGTATTACAGTATTTTATGAGCACTATATGATGTTATATTATTTATATACTGCATTACTGCATTATATTAGCACTGTAATGTGTTATATTATATTCTGTATTACAACATTCATATGTGCACTGTATGGTGTTATATTATTTATATAATGTAATACAGTATCATAAGAGTGCTGTATGTTGGTATATTATTTATATACTGCATTACATCATTATATGAGCACTGTAATGTGTTATATATTTTATACTGTATTACAGATTTTTATGAGCACTGTATGGTGTATATTATTTATATACTGTATTGCAGTAACATAAGAGCACTGTATTGTGTTATATTATTTATATACTGTATTACAGCATCATAAGAGCGATGTCTGGTGTTATATTATTTATATTCTCCATTATAGCATTATTAATAGCACTGTAATGTGTTATATTTATTATATACTGTATTACAGCATTATATTTTCACTGTAATGTGTTATTTTTATACTGTATTATAACATTATATTAGCATTTTAGTGTGGCGTATTATTTTTTATACTCTATTACAGTTTCATAATAGCGCATTGTTGTGTTATTTTATTTATATACTTCATTACAGCATTATATGAGTACTATAATGTGTTATATTTATATGCTGTATTACAGCAGTACCTTAGTGCTGTATGGTGGTATAATATTTATATACTGTATTACAGCAACATTAGAGCACTGTGTGGTGTTATTTTATGTATATACTGCATTACAGCATTATATGAGCAATGTGTAGTGTTATATTATTTATATACTGTATGATTGCATTATAACATCAATATATGGTATTATATTTTATATACTGTTTTATTTCATTATTGGAGCAATGTATGGTGTTATATTATTTATATTTTGTATTACAGTATTTTATGAGCACTATATGATGTTATATTATTTATATACTGCATTACTGCATTATATTAGCACTGTAATGTGTT
The DNA here is from genome assembly GCA_947044405.1 of Leptodactylus fallax. Lineage (NCBI taxonomy): Eukaryota > Metazoa > Chordata > Amphibia > Anura > Leptodactylidae > Leptodactylus > Leptodactylus fallax. The sequence goes on from CAMRHE010000327.1 coordinate 167,034, forward strand.
ATATTATATTCTGTATTACAACATTCATATGTGCACTGTATGGTGTTATATTATTTATATACTGTATTACAGTATCATAAGAGTGCTGTATGTTGGTATATTATTTATATACTGCATTACATCATTATATGAGCACTGTAATGTGTTATATATTTTATACTGTATTACAGATTTTTATGAGCACTGTATGGTGTATATTATTTATATACTGTATTGCAGCAACATAAGAGCACTGTATTGTGTTATATTATTTATATACTGTATTACAGCATCATAAGAGCGATGTCTGGTGTTATATTATTTATATTCTCCATTATAGCATTATTAATAGCACTGTAATGTGTTATATTTATTATATACTGTATTACAGCATTATATTTTCACTGTAATGTGTTATTTTTATACTGTATTATAACATTATATTAGCATTTTAGTGTGGCGTATAATTTTTTTATACTCTATTACAGTTTCATAATAGCGCATTGTTGTGTTATTTTATTTATATACTTCATTACAGCATTATATGAGTACTATAATGTGTTATATTTATATGCTGTATTACAGCAGTACCTTAGCGCTGTATGGTGGTATAATATTTATATACTGTATTACAGCAACATAAGAGCACTGTGCGGTGTTATATTATTTTTTTTCTGTATTACAGTATTTTATGAGCACTGTATGGTGTTATATTATTTATATACTGAATTACAGCATCCTAAGAGCGCTGTTTGTTGTTATATTATTTATATACTGCAATACAGCATTATATGAGCACTGTATAGTGTTATATTATTTATTTACTGTATTACAGCAGTATCTGAGTGCTGTATGTTGGTATATTATTTATATAATGTATTACAGCAACATAAGAGTACTGTGTGGTGTTATATTATTTAAATTCTGTATTACAGTATTTTAAGAGCACTGTATGATGTTATATTATTTATATACTGCATTACAGCATCAGAAGAGCGCTGTGTGGTGTCATATTATTTAAGTACTGAATTACAGCATTATATGAGCACTGTATTGTGGCATTTTATTTATGTACTTTATTACAGCATCATTAGAGCACTGTGTGATGTTATTTTATTTATATACTGCAGTACAGCATTATATGAGCACTGTAATGTGTTATACTATTTTTATACTGTATTACAGCAGTATCTGAGCACTGTATTGTGGTATATTATTTATAAACTGTACTGGAGCAACAAAAGAGCACTGTATTGTGTTATATTATTTATATACTGTATTACAGCATCATAAGAGTGGTGTGTGGTGTTATATTATTTATATACTCCATTATAGCATTATTAATAGCACTGTAATGTCTTATATTTATTATATACTGTATTATAGCATTTTATTAGCACTGTACTGTGGCATATTATATTTTATACTCTATTACAGTTTCATAATAGCGCATTGTGGTGTCATTTTATTTATATACTTCATTACAGCAATATATGAGCACTATAATGTGTTATATTTATATACTGTATTAGAGCAGTATCTGAGCGCTGTATGGTGGTATAATATTTATATACTGTACTACAGCAACATAAGAGCACTGTGCAGTGTTATATTATTTATTTTCTGTATTACAGTATTTTATGAGCACTGTATGTGTTATATTATTTATATACTGAATTATAGCATCCTAAGAGTGATGTTTGTTGTTATATTTCTTATATACTGCATTACAGCATTATATAAGCACTGTATGGTGCTATATTATTTATTTACTGTATTACAGCAGTATCTGAGCGCTGTATGGTGGTATATTATTTATATAATGTATTACAGCAACATAAGAGCACTGTGTGACATTGTATTATTTATATTCTGTATTACAGTATTTTAAGAGCACTGTATGGTGTTATATTATTTATATACTGCATTACACCATCAGAAGAGCGCTGTGTGGTGCTATTTAATTTATGTACTGCATTACAGCATTCAATAAGCACTGTATTGTGGCATATTATTTATGTAATATATTACAGCATCATTAGAGCACTGTGTGATGTTATTTTATTTATATACTGCATTACAGCATTATATGAGCACTGTAATGTGTTATATTATTTATATACTGTATTACAGTAGTATCTGAGCACTGTATGGTGGAATATTATTTATATACTGTATTGCAGCATCATAAGAGCGGTGTGTGATGTTATATTATTTATATACTCCATTATAGCATTATTAATAGCACTGTAATGTGTTATATTTATTATATACTGTATTACAGCATTATATTAGCACTGTAATGTGTTATTTATATACTGTATTATATGAGCACTGTACTGTTGCATACTATTCTTTATACTGTATTACAGTTTCATAATAGCGCATTGTTGTGTTATTTTATTTATATACTCCATTACAGCATTATATTAGCACTATAATGTGTTATATTTATATACTGTTTTACAGCAGTATCTGAGTGCTGTATGGTGGTATAATATTTATATACTGTATTACAGCAACATAAGAGCACTGTGAGGTGTTATATTATTTATTTTCTGTACTACAATATTTTATGAGCACTGTATGTGTTATATTATTTATATACTGTATTACAGCATTATATTTGCACTGTAATGTGTTATTATTTATATACTGTATTTCAACATTATACGAGCACTGTATTGTGTGATATTACTTATATACTGTAGTACCGTTTCATAACATTACCATATTTTATGAGCACTCTATGGTGTTATATTATTTATATACTGCATTTATATACTGCAACGTGCAGAACTTTTGTTTCCGCCGATTTTCAGTGGTTTCTGGAGACTCCGGCGCAGTGAACTTAGTTATATATGGCTGCAGGATATGGAAGACTACCTTACCTCAAATGTCTCATCTATATACCCACTGATATAACTGACTGATACATACATTATATACAGTATATGTATATATATATATATATATATATATATATATATACACACACACACACACAAACACACAGTGTATATATATATATACACACATATCCAGGAGGCAGAACGTGTGTGTGTAGATATATACAGAAATCAGCAGCAGATTCTGCATTTTATTATTTTCAATGGGAGGCAGAGATTGGAGCAGGATATTCTTGTGGCAGATTCTGCAGCTAATTTGGAGGCCGCGGCCTGAGACTCTGCACTGGTTAAACTCATCTGTGCCTAGTCAGTGGTGGAAATGTGTGACAGAATACTGAAGTTCTGCATCCATCAGATATCTACCTCAAATTCCTCTTCATTGTCTGACATCAGAATAGGTTCTGTCTACTTGTATGGAATGGTCTGTGTTACACACCAGGAGGTCTGCCACAGCAAAAAACATCTCATTTCGAGATTCGTTTTTTTTTGTTTTTTTGTTTTTTTTTGCTGTGAGGCGCATGAGTTGCTCCTAAAGTGGCCCACTGAGGCTCTGTCACCCAAGGTCCCACACAAACCTGAAACCGGCCCTGAATATAAACACACCCCAATGTCAGGCTAGATATGACACTAAATGCACAGACAGCAGCACTTTGGGCTCATTATTATCTCCCACCTGGCTCAATGTCCTCGGTTGTTACCAAAGTGCACACAAAATGTCTGGTTTGTTCATCCATCCAGAAAGGCGCTAGCTTCACCTCGTACTCTACAGGGGTCTCCTACCACACTAGTGTATATATATATATATATATATATATATATATATATTCATTGCAACACAACTCATGATGTGTATTTGTTAGTCTGATGATTTGTAAGAAATATTATGTAGGTAACACATCGGGCCCTTTATCAGATATAGACAATGCGAGTGACAATGTATCTCATTTATTGCACCACTTTAGGGAAATTTATGGAGAAAGTAAAAAAGTTTTTTAAAAGCGAATTAAATGGGAGACATTTTGGACACAAGAGTCCCTTGGGGGGCCCAACCAGTGTCCGGGCCTTATTACAATGGATACAGAAGTGTGAGGGGGGGAGGCGGATTATATTTACGGTACTTCTGCACATCCTGATGTCCTGGCGCTGGTATAATATCTGAATCTATTCTGGGCTGTTACTATATTTATATTTATTAGGAAATGATATGGAATTTAGAGATGATCCTGCGGTCTGTGCCTTCAGTGTCATCTCTGTACTGACACTGTTATGTGTACAGATTCTATAGATATGTAAATATTCATGGTCAGGAACTATTGAAGTGAATATCTTCATGTGGTAGTCATGTAAACCACATAGTACATCTCCAGCTATCCCAGAGTACAATTATTTTTTTCTGTTATATTAATGCTGTTAGCCCTTTGGCTAAATGATGCAATGAAGTCTTCATATGGCCGATTGCAAAACCAGCAGGGGACTAAGAAATGTAGGCATATTTGTAAAGGCAGCGTGAAGCCTGAGGCTGCAACAAATATCTGAAATCTCTCTTAATACAGTGATTGAAAGAAAAAAAAATCCTTAACACTTTCTCACCTCAGCCATTATTCGTTTTTTTCAATTTTTACTCCTCGCCTTCCAAAAGTCATAATTTTTTTATTTTTTGTTCTCAGAACCATATGAGGGCTTTATTTTTGCAGGACAGATACCAAATTTATATGAAAAGAGTCTCAAAGCAAAAAGTACAGTCATGGCCAAAAGTTTTGAGAATGACACAAATATTATATTTTCACATGATCTGCTGCCCTCTGGTTTTTATGTGTGTTTGTCAGATGTTTTTATCACATACAGAAATATAATTGCATTCATATTATGAGTAACAGAAGCTTATATTGACAGTTAGAATGAGTTAATGCAGCAAGTCAATATTTGCAGTGTTGACCCTTCTTCTTCAGGACCTCTGCAATTCTCCCTGGCATGCTCTCAATCAACTTCTGGACCAAATCCTGACTGATAGCAGTCCATTCTTGCAGAATCAATGCTTTAATTTTGTCTGAATTTGTTGGTTTTTGTTTGTCCACCCGTCTCTTGATGATTGACCACAAGTTCTCAATGGGATTAAGATCTGGGGAGTTTCCATGCCATGGACCCAAAATCTCTATGTTTTGTTCCCTGAGCCATTTAGTTATCACCTTTGCTTTATGGCAAGGTGCTCCATCATGCTGGAAAAGGCATTGTTGAGCGCCAAACTGCTCTTGGACGGTTGGAAGAAGTTGCTCTTGGAGGACATTCTGGTACCATTCTTTATTCATGGCTGTGTTTTTAGGCAAGACTGTGAGAGAGCCGATTCCCTTGGCTGAGAAGCAACCCCACACATGAATGGTTTCAGGATGCTTTACAGTTGGCATGAGACAAGACTGGTGGTAGCGCTCACCTCTTCTTCTCCGAATAAGCTGTTTTCCAGATGTTCCAAACAATCGAAAAGGGGATTCATCAGAGAAAATGACTTTACCCCAGTCCTCAGCAGTCCACTCCCTGTACCTTTTGCAGAATATCAGTCTGTCCCTGATGTTTTTTCTGGAGAGAAGTGGCTTCTTTGCTGCCCTCCTTGAGACCAGGCCTTGCTCCAAGAGTCTCCGCCTCACAGTGCGTGCAGATGCACTCACACCTGCCTGCTGCCATTCCTCAGCAAGCTCTGCACTGCTGGTAGCCCGATCCCGCAGCTGAAACACTTTTAAGAGACGGTCCTGCCGCTTGCTGGTCTTTCTTGGGCGCCCTGGAACCTTTTTGGCACCAATGCAACCTCTCTCCTTGAAGTTCTTGATGATGCGATAGATTGTTGACTGAGGTGCAATCTTTCTAGCTGCAATACTCTTCCCAGTTAGGCCATTTTTGTGCAGTGCAATGATGACTGCACGTGTTTCTTTAGAGATAACCATGGTTAACAGAAAAGAAACAATGATGGCAAGCACCAGCCTCCTTTTAAAGTGTCCAGTGGTGTCATTCTTACTTAATCATGACAGATTGATCTCCAGCCCTGTCCTCATCAACACCCACACCTGTGTTAATGGAGCAATCACTGAAACGATGTTAGGTGGTCCTTTTAAGGCAGGGCTGCAATGATGTTGAAATGTGTTTTGGGGGATAAAGTTCATTTTCTAGGCAAATATTGACTTTGCAAGTAATTGCTGTTAAGCTGATCACTCTTTATAACATTCTGGAGTATATGCAAATTGCCATTAGAAAAACTGAAGCAGTAGACTTTGTAAAAATTTATATTTGTATCATTCTCAAAACTTTTGGCCATGACTGTATACAGCTCACCAACAATGTCCAGATCAGAAATCCACGCCTCTGAATTAAGGTGCACGACACAAACAGGTAAAGCCTGGACTCAGGGGCCAGAAAGTAGTCAACACATCCGAGTAAAATGTGATCAGCACCAAAACAAAAAATTATGATTAAAATAAAATATAAATTTTTAATCTTCATTTTAAAAAAGTATATCCATCGGTCCAGTAATCCTGAAAAATGTCTACGCGTTTCAAGACACATCTCTTAGTCGTGGCATGTTATAACATACTAGTACCAGGAATATATAACCACAAAAGACCACACCCCCATAATCACATGACACATGAATATATAAACAAAAAGCATAAAAGAAAATAAAGTCCAGAAATTACTACCAATGACCCATCCCATATTGTAACATTGTCAGAGAAGACCAATATAATAATAATCAATATATATATATATATATATATATATATATATATATATATATATTTAGGCTAAATCAATGATATGTTGGGACCCCCTGTAAACGTGTTCCTATATTTTTTTTTTTTTGAACATGGACTAATACACTCCAACCACACCCTGAGAGAGAATGGTGGAGATTTTTGACACAGGTGAATCATCCAACGATAGTAATGTGGAATTCAGGAAGTTATTTTACCATCTGGAAAAATTGGTTATCCAAGAATTAAAAACTTTTGGGACTATACCACGCTGGATAAAGATGTCTCCAAACAAATGATACAAAGGGGATTACACTTTAAAAAAACACCTATGACCATTTATGATGATACTTCTTTGACATCTTGGAGCAATAACCTTTCAGAATGTTCTCTTAAACTTATGTCTTTGATTATTGACCAAGAGAAGAAAAAATTGGCTAATATGAAAAATGATACTTAAACCTTTTTCCAGTATGAGTGGTTATAAAGAGATGGATATGAAATTAAAAGAAAAGGTGGAGTCTATAGAACCTCACACCTAGGTCATATAATATTTTCATATACAGAGGTCCAGTCTGTATACGACAATATAACAATATAAAATAGTGTTGTGTGTTGGAACATTAGCAGGCTCCCTATTTATATATGACAGTTTTCTTATTTATATATATGCTATATCATCCATTGTAACAATGATACTTTATCATTGCAACATAATATCTACTGGTATTGTTGTAACATAACATCTATTGGTATCGTATGGCTGCAAAAGCAGTCCTCTACCCGTGTTTGCGTGGGTTTCCTCCGGGTACTCCGGTTTCCTCCCACACTCCAAAGACATCCTGATAGGGAATGTAGATTGTGAGCCCTATATGGGACAGTGACTGACAATATCTGTAAAGCGCTGTGGAATATGATGGCGCTATATAAGTAAGCATAATAAATAAATAACAATAAATTGCAGCATTGTATTACTGTCAAATAACATGTCATTTGGAATTACTTCAATCCGTTCACGGACTAGTACTGTATCTAATGAAGTCCATTGTGACGAAATTGCTGATTCAATGGATCACTATTGAATGACATGTCATTTAGAATTATTCCAATGTGATCACAGATTAGCGCTAATGAAGTGCTGTGAAATGGTGTTCATTGCTACTATTTCGCTGCAAATTAAGTATATATAGATAGGAGTGTTTTATCTATGAAGTGTTGTGGGACAATACTTACTGCTAGTGTACCAATATAAAAGGAATCACTGGTATAGATGCTTGTTGAAGTAAATGTTTACTCATACCTACCAACTTTCAAAGGACAGAAAGAGAGACAAAATGTGCGCGCCGCATCAAAATTAGCTCCACCTACTTCTGAGTTGACCCCGCCCATTCTCATCAATTTTTCCATGTGCCTCCACACAGTATAATGCTCCTACAGTCACCCTAACATTATATGCCCCCACATTATAATGTTCCCCTCCAATTGACCCACAGTATTAAGTCCCTCTCCTGGTGAAAACTAGAGGGGGACATTAAACTGGGGCATCTGGAAGGGGACATTATACAGTGGGGGCAGTTGGGGGCAATTAGAGGCAGACATATCCCCCTTCAGCTACCCACCACAGTTTAATATCCTCCTCCAGTTGCCCCAAGTTTAATGTCACCCTCCATCTGCCCCCCAGTTTAATGTCCCCCTCCATCTGCCCCCCAGTTTAATGTCCACTCCTCAATCTGCCCCAGTTTGATATGTCCCCCTCCATCTGTCACCAATTTAATATCCCCCTTTAATCTGTCACCAGCTTAATGCCCCCTCCATCTGCCACCAGTTTAATGTCCCCCTTTATCTGCCCCCAGTTTAATTGCCCCCTACATCTGACCCCAGTTCCCCCCTCTTGCTCACACATGCTGTCTCTTCTCTCCTCCTTACCTTCTATCAGTCTCCGTTCCCAACAGCTTCCTCTTTCTGTGTAATGCCACACTGTCCTGTAGTATCCAGAATAGCTCCGCCCACACAAGAGTCTGATCACATGGTCATGAAGTCATCAAAGGTCCTTTAGCCCTCTAGGATTTAGCATCTACCATTTAGCCTTTACCCTACCCTGAGATAAGAGCCGGTGGATCGGGGGAAAAGTTTGTAACAGCAAAACACTTCAGGGGCATAGCGGGACAAACTGTAAGCTATCCAGGATGGTTGGGAGCTATGGTTTACTTCTCTGACTTCTGCCAGCTGACGGAAGGTAAACATAGGAGCTTCTGTTTTACAGTCGCTGCAGGGAGTGTCTGTATAACCATGGAGAAGTCTCGCTCTGAGGTACCAATCAGAGGAGAGTGGGTGTGGTTTTAGACACACCCCCTCCTCTAACGGAGGGAGACTGGTTAGTCAATCCCTGACTGCTGATATATAAGAAGTCATCCCTAATAAACGTGAATTCCTTCTATCATCATCTGTGACCAGGAGTTATTTCCCAAGAGCGCGGGTTGGTACAGTGGATCCTTGGGCCACCATAGATTCCATATATTTGCTGATATATAAGGACCTTGGTATGCGCTACATCCGAGGCTTACCACACTAAGTATCAGCGTCCACCATCAGGGCGCCGAGAACGGCACTTTTCACTGCATTACCCTTTTTTATTTTGGTTAGGTGTTTCTCCTGTGTTCCTGTTGCTCTCCGGATGAACCTGGCAATCTGTTTATCAGCCAGGGGAAACGCATAGGGAGATTGGGAGACTAATTGGGAGCTTATTGAGGCTGAGATTTGATTTGGACTCAGCTATTCAACACATTTGCTTCCTCTAACTTTAAGTGGTCCAGTGATGGATATGTAATATGACCGGAGGGTCATGATTATAGCCTACCAGCCACTTTTCTCTAACCAGTATTTTTCATTTGCCTAAGCGCTTATCTACTTCTCTTTCATTGGAAGAATTTGTTGGAAAAGTTGGAGAGGACATTACTTAGTTATCTATAGTGTGCCCAGTGGCGTAACTAGGAATGGCTGGGCCCCAAGGCGAACATTTGACATGGGGCCCCCCCAAGCCGCCGCCCCCAACTCCCCCCACACACAAACCGCATTCCTGCGCACACTATTATGCCCCATAGTGGCCCCTGCACACGGTATTATGTCCCATAGTGGCCCCTGCACACGGTATTATGCCCCATAGTGGCCCCTGCACACGGTATGATGCCCCATAGTGGTCCCTGCACACGGTATTATGCAGCATAGTGGCCCCTGCACACAGTAGTTTTCCCCATAGTGGCGCCTGCACGCAGTAGTTTGCCCCATAGTAGCCCCTGCACACAGTAGTTTGCCCCATAGTAGCCCCTGCACACAGTAGTTTGCCCCATAGTGGCCCCTGCACACAGTAGTTTGCCCCATAGTGGCCCCTGCACACAGTAGTTTGCCCCATAGTAGCCCCTGCACACAGTAGTTTGCCCCATAGTAGCCCCTGCACACAGTAGTTTGCCCCATAGTGGCCCCTGCACACAGTAGTTTGCCCCATAGTAGCCCCTGCACACAGTAGTTTGGCCCATAGTGGCCCCTGCACACAGTAGTTTGCCCCATAGTGGCCCCTACACACAGTAGTTTGCCCCATAGTGGCCCCTGCACACAGTATTATGCCCCATAGTGGACCACCCATGAACGATTATTATACTCTGGGATCTTTTCAGACCCCAGAGTATAATGATCGGAGACCCAGGGGAGGATAGAAACATAGAAAACACTGCAACTTACCTCTTCCTCGCTACGGTGCACTCCCGTGCGCTACTTCGGCCATCTTCAATGTCGGACCGGATCTCGCGCGATCCAGGCCGGCGTCGCGACGCATAATGATGTCGGCTGACGTCTGGGACGTCACCAAACAGGCCTGAAGCCTGCAGAGCGGCGGATAGGTGAGTTACAGTGTTTTTTATGTTCGCTCACCTCCCCTGGGCCCCGATCGTTATACTCCGGGGGTCTCAAAAGGCCCCGGAGTATAACGATAGCAGTGATTGTGGGGTTCGCGGTAGCGACTGCCACAGGGCTCCGGGCCCCGTAATGTTCCGGGCCCTGTGGCAGTCGCTACCACTGCTACCCCGGTAGTTACGCCCCTGAGTGTGCCTTTCAACTATTATTTTTGCTATATCGGTTTGACAATGAATACTTTATAATTCAATATTATTGAGTTATATATCAGGCTTTTAAACTACTTAATAAAAGTTGAGTTTTAATATTGATTCATTTTTGCCATCTTTTCCACTTGGGATTCTCAAGATTATGCAACTGGTCCTGTGAACCCTCAAAAGTCACACTTCAGACATATTACTCCAAAATCAATCAATATAGATATGATTCCCATTCTAGAAACAAGGAACAGAGGATTTCGTTCAGTTCTTCTGATATAGGATAGGAATTTTCTAATTTCAGTTCAACTTCATTGGAGAACAATTCAGATATCTCTTCAATTCCTACTGAACAATCCCCTGACAGATTTATTTTTTAGGAATCTCTCAAAAAACGAACTCAGAGGTCGGGGAGGAAACATCGTAAAAGAACCAAACACGACGATATTTCACTCGATCGAATTGGAATCAACGTTGTAAATAAAACATCAGGACATAGAATATTGCTGCACACACTCTTGCGATGAAGAGAAGAGTTATTTTATTTTCACGTAGATCTGTTACAAAAAAGGTATATCACATTCAATATCAACGGCATTTTAATGGATATAGAATAGGGTGAGGTCGTAGATCCAAGTAATACAATGTTTCGGTCAGACCTTCATGTGGTTGGATCTGTTCACACAGCAGAGAAACATTTTTCTGAAGAACCCAATGCTGATGACATTTTTCCTAATAGGTTTTTTGATGTTGATACAGTGTATCTACCATTTACTTTTTATGGAACAATTTTCGCTGATGAGTCTTCAGGACTTACAAAGGGAGGATGAAAGGAGGATGAGGGATTTTGATTATACTAATTTTAAAACCAAAAATCCCCTCTTTTATCCGGGACATTCGAGAGTTCCTGCCCTGAATTATTTTCAGAACACGGTGGAAAGAGAATTAAAGGATTTGGAATATGGTTTATGTGATAGCCATTCTAATTCCAATCTAAATAGATCTGAACGAGAGGCCATTTATGATTTGAAATCCAACAATAAGATTGTTATCAAAATGGCAGATAAGGGTGGAAAGGTTATTGTCATGACTAGTACTGATCACAAATCTAGTTGCCTAAAAATTTTTAATGATGTGGAAACATACAGGAGGTTGGAATGTGACCCTTCCCCTGTTTTCAGGAATATTTTGGAACAAAATATAATGGAGGGTGTGAATCTTGGATTCATTTCAGAACAACAAAAGACATTTTTTATTAATACAACATCCTGTCACACCTATTTTCCATGGACTCCCAAAAGTCCAAAAATCACAAATTCCCCCTCCCATAATTTTAGGCATTGGGTCCTTGAATGTTGGATTATGTAGTTGGTTGGACGAGATGTTACAGCCACTAGTATACAGAGTACCCGGCTTTATCAAAGACAGTAAGGAGGCATTGCATATTTTTGATGGATTTAGCTGGAATGAAAATTTTTCATGGCTAACTTGTGATGTGGTTTTGCTTTATTCTAGCATTCCACATGATATCACTATTACAGCTTTGGCTCATCATTTATATAAATATAGTACCTATTGTAAGGAATTGTGCAAACTCATAATAGACATTACAAAATATTTATTGACGTATCATTTTTTTATGTTTGATTCAGATTTTTTTCTATCGATATGAAGAGCCCCTATGGGTCTCGTTTTTCACCCTCCCTCGTGAATTTGGTTATGGCGTAGTGGGAGGAGTTTTATATTTTTTCAACTTAGGCTGAGGCCCCACGTTGCGGAAACCCAGCTTTTTTTGTTGCAGATTTTGAAGCTTTTTTTGAGCCAAAGCCAGGAGTGGATTGAGCAGAAGGAAGAAGTCTAAGAACTTCCTATATACTTCCCATTTCTTCTGTAGCCACTCTTGGCTTTGGCTCAAAAACTGCAGCAAAATCTGCAACAAAAAAAAAAGTTGCCTTTCCGCAACATGGGTCTTCAGCATAATAATCCTTTTCTTCAGCAGTTACACTGGTATAGGCGCTACATTGATGATATTCTGATCATCTGGTCGGGAGATGTGCCGCCCATACCAGTTTTTGTTGATTCATTTGAATAACCGCAATCTAAGATTTACTTTCTCTGTAGAAACAACTAGTAACTCTTTTTGGATTTGACTCTTAGTGGGTACATGAATACAGGCAAAATCAGAACATCACTTTTCAAAAAAACCCTCTGTGGGAAATACAATTTTACATGCCCAGAGTCACCACCCACATCATACTATCAAATCTATACTGGTGGGAGAACTTATTAGGACAAGGAGAGAAAGTTCCACAGACCACAATCATCAAATACAGTGTGATATGACTATTAGATGACTAAAACAACGGGGATATCTCAAGTGGTCCCTCAACAGGGCTAAAGATAATGTAAATAAAAAATCTCAAACAGATCTGCTCAAACATAAACCTATTATTAAGTCTAAAATTGGTCAAAATCAATTGCTGTTTTCTACACCATTTAGCTCACAATATCGTGAAATAATCAATATCATAAAGAGGAATTTACCAATTTTACATCAGGATCCTGTTCTACATGATATCTTAAAGCGAGGGGTTAATTATGCAGCCAATCACTTAGAGATATCCCCCAGTTTATTTGTGTCTCATGTTCATACTAAATCGACTTACAAAGCACAGGCTTCTCTACATGTGGACTTCCAAGATGTGGCTCTTGTAAATAAGTTGAGAAAACTTTTATATGGCAGATAATAAGTAAGTTTTTTAGACGTGAATTTCTAAATGGTAACAGCCACCGTGTGGTTTATATTATTTTCTGCAGAGCTTCCAATCTGGTGTATGTGGGTTGTATTATACGCCCAATTATAACACGTATTGCAGAACATGTTGCAGACTGTTTAAAAAGCCCACAGGACAATGTATCTAATATATCTAATGCTTCTAAACATTTTATATGTTCACATAATGGTGACATTTCCAGTTTAAAATTTTGTGCTATAGAACTTGTCCCTAAACCTGTCATAGGTGGCGATTGGCGGAGACTATTACTCAAAAGGAAGGCTTTCTGGATCCCGAAATTAGGAACACGTTTTCATGGGGGTCTCAACATTAAATCTGATTTAGCCTATTTATATTAATAACACACATTTGTATTATATATTGCGTTTTGGCTGACTGTTGATGTAATGAGCCCTCACACCTGTGCTGAGCTATACTGAATACCTGGACCGGACTGATGGTCACCATACATGGGTCAGAAACCTGAGGGGAGAGATCGCGACATTCCAGCACCCTGCCTGTCGCCTTCTCACAATATTTAGCTAATGTAAGAATATATTAATATCAGGATATGTTTGGATTTGTTTAATGCTTTATTTTTTTTTTTCAGATTTTTATCTTCCTTTGCATTAGTCAGATTTGCTTAAATTCCCAGTTAGTTCTGTTTTTGTTTCTTAAACATTTAGGCTTGGGCTCTGATTTTTTTCATCTATATCCTCTCTGTGAAGAATATCGCCTCGCCCAGCCGCCTGGCACGCCTGCGATCAAACTTCTTTCTTAACCTCCCACTCACACACCGTGAGTAGACCGGGTCATAGGATAAAACGAAACGTGCAATATAAATTTTATATGTTTAATAACCCAAGTGGGTCGGTATGGATTAATAGCATATACAGAAATATACAATATTAATATGATCAAGCATAAACATACAAGTAAAAGAGCAATGATACAATACACCAAAATAAAAGGGAAATAACAGATTAGAAAAGGTACCTGAGCACACAGCCCTGTCCTAGCTGTCTCTCTTCCATGCTCCACACAATAGACTCTAAAACAACTCACCCTCACCTCAGTGTCGGACCCTCAGCCCCCACCCTTCACCTCCCCCCAGCCAGGGATGAAAACCAGTGAGACAGTGTCCAGAGGTGTAACCTCCTTTGCATCACATTCCAACCAGTGGGGGAAGGACAGACATGCTCAAGTAAAAACACACTTCCAAGAAAGATACATAAATTGAGGGTCTCATCATCACACTCTCCAATAAAAAAGAAAGAATTGAGATTTTGTATCACATGTATATTCTGCTTGGAGAGACTGTAGAATTGTTAGAGATATGAGGAATTCTTATCCCTTGATGTAGAAACATTTCTCCGATCCATTATCTTGTAAGGACATGTCTACTATGAATCAGTACTGAGTATAATTCTTACTAAATCTCCTGCATTTAAAATCATTATGATATAAAGGATTATGTCATCCATCATCATATCATGCATTACAATCTCCACACAATACGATCTATTGGCTCACCACTAAACTCTGGGTGTCCCGCCGTCCTCTGATGAAACAGTCGATTGTCTGTCCTATAAAGCCTGTGGCGTGACTGTGGTACTAGAAAATGGCTTGGACAATACAAGTACGACTACAAGTTCTTCAGATGCAGCTTGTCAGTCATCCCAGTCCAGTCAGTAGAGTCAGTAGTGCTCCTTCCTGGCTCTGCACGCAGACAGTAGGGATCTCTTCTTATTCATAGTTATCCATAGTTTGCCTGGACAATACAATATTTTCATAAACAATCCTGGCAAATGTAGGTCTGTCCTGGACCAATAAAGGGCATGGCTTATAAAATCCCCACCCAAACTTGGCAAGCCCCATTTGGTTTGGGGGAGTCCCACCCAGTTTGGGGGCAGAACCTAGACAACCCTATTTTACTAGCATAAATCTTGGCAAGTATACTGTACATATCCCATCCCGCAGTTCTGGCCAGGAACACGGCTAGCGTGTGATTGGCTCTTCTTTAATTCCCCTGTGTCAGATCCCTATTCCTCTAGGATATGTAATACACAGACTACCTAAAATGTCTATTGTCAGCAGCCAAGTGGCACTCACAGCTCTTAGCTGTCGGGTGTTACATATGTATGGATTCCTTCCTGAATAATCTGGTTGTCTGTTTAGGTAAACTGGTCTGTTCTGGAGACCAAAATCTATTTGTTATTGAGATTGAGAATTTGGTGAAAATGAAAAACTTGAAGGCCGAGGCTCTACATTGCGTACACACAAACGGAAACAAAACGCTGCGTCTTACATTACATGCAAAGTGGATTGGATTCTGGATAATGCAGAAAAATATCCACAGTGGAAATGCCGCAATTTCAAAAACCGTAGCAAAAAAATGTTGTAAATCGCAGCATGTCAATTATTTCCTACGGAAATGCCGGCATTTTCCTTATAGGTATAATAGGTACAGAAAGTCCACAGAGGAAAACTCTGCGGAAAAAACTGCGATGCGTTTTTACCGTGATCTTTTTGGCTGCGTCTCGCTATGCGAGGACTTAGCCTACCTCTGCTTTAGATTGAGAAACTTATTTCCAAATCTTATGACCTGGGCAGGTGATAACCTAATGGAAGGAAAATATTCAGGTTGTGTAACTACAAGATTTATCCTTAGTTAGAACATGAATACATGCTAAGAGATGGGCTCAGTTTAGCTAGTTAGAAAATCATTGGCTTTTTTTTTTTTTTTTTTTTTTTTTTTGGGGGGGGAGGATTTTGGATCTAGTTCAAGAAATTCTTGCTCTCAGCATATAAATGTGACTCCAAGAGCTGCAGATTACTTAATGCGAACCATCATGTGAGCAGAGAATTCTGGAAAGAACAAAAGAACAAGACCAAGACTTATTGCAGTCTAAAGAAAGAGACCACCAAAAACCAGGTACTGTATGAGCATTATTGTAATATATTACACACATATTGTACGAGATTCTACAGAGAAATGTTCTCCAGCTTTACTTTACTAACTCTATATTCCTAATACATCCTGAAAAGATGAATATTTAACTATATCTCTAATATATAATGTTTAATATTTTATTTAAATCCGTTAAAAATGATTTATGGGATGGCGAGATAGAACATTCAAAACAATGGTTTACATATAGCAAAAGTCTACACATTGTACATTGTACATATAAGGTCTGCAGTGTGACGGTGGTGCTGGAGAATGGCTGGCACAACACAGTACACCTTAGTGCTATCTATCTCTCTATCTATCTCATATCTACCTATCTCATATCTATCTATCCAGTGGCGTAACTAAAGCCTACCTCATCCCTACAGTGAATTCTTGATAGTGATGGTTACGGGTGCTAAGAAGTTTAATCAACCTTAGTATGGTTAGGGTAATCTGTGGCTCTCCTTGGCTTATGGGTCAGATGAAAGCTGCAATCTCAATACTGATGCCAGTGCTTATGGGCCCCCTAAGGCTCCTGGGCCCCAGTGCGACTGCACCCTCTGCACCCCTTCAAGTTACGCCCCTGTATCTATCTATCTATCTATCTATCTATCTAAACTAGCTTCTTATGATATCTTTGATGCTGAGAGTAAGAAATGCTCACAAAAAAAATAAAAATCTATGAAGGTATGATGTATATGAGCCTTGTGGATCTCAGATTGTCTATGAGAACAGATAAGCAAATACAGGTTAATTGTATGTAATAACATTAATATTTGACATCCGTATCATTATAATAGTTATAATTTATTGCACAATTTGTTAGATGTAGTGAGATGCTTGTGCCAAAAACAGACAACAACAAAATAATACTTCAGAGTCTACAAAATTTTCAAAGCAATATCAAATATGGGCTCTTGTAGACGGCAGCGATTCCCATCCATACACGGTATATAATGGTACACAGACTGGAATAGCCATTAGTTGATAGTTGATATTTCTTTAAAAATTTTGTAGGCTCTGAAGTATTATTTTGCATGTTTTTGGCATGACGTGAAGTATATTAAACTGGACGGACATCACATCATCAGTTATCAGATCTACAGAGAAAATCGCAGCATGGACTACTTTGGTCTGATTCAAGTCAATAGGTGAGAGAAAACAAACTGAATGCTCACAGATCCCCCACAGATCAATATCCAATACACACTTGTAGATTTTGCATCAGATGGAGTCTGTGGTACAGGATTAGCCAAGGGGGATTAATCTTTTCATTTGTGGCTGATTGATATCACATCCTTTAGTCCTCAGACCCTCGCAGACTTAATGTCTGCAGTCACATACGCAGCCCTTCTTTGCACACCAGTGTGAAACTCAACAGGGGAGTGATGTGTATTCTAACATTTCTAGTAGATGGGGTGACTCCAGCAGAACTTAAATAAATATAGTAAAGTGATGATATTTTTGGAGGGGGAGCATCCTACAGTCGCACCGATAAATTTATCGGGTGCACAAGAATGGGATGGACGCATCAAGTCCAAACACGGCACTGTTGGAGGCAGTGAAAAGGTCCAAACACTGAACTCCCTACCCAAGGAGATATGGGGGGTCATTCCTGGTGTCTACGCGATGGGAATCTCACCAAGAACTCCATCATACCCCTCGCCTGATACAGTCATCTGGCGAGGAGTTATGGTTGTGTATATTTTTCTGGTCCTAGGATGTAGGGCTGGGCCTCTTTTCCTGGTGACATCACACAGAGAGGAGACTAGGATAGGTATATGGTCTCAGACCAGGAAGAGAGGGGAGTTCTGATCCCATGTCCTGTTGCTGACTTAAGGAAGTTCCCTGGGGCTTAACAGCTGGAAGCCTCAGCGAACCAGACTACAGATTCGTTTGGTATTCTTTTTCTCTTTTAATCCTATTTTATTTTTCTATACTGTATTCCTTGTTTTTACCAGTATTTGCTTGACCATCCACTGATGTATATTCTGTATACTTTAGCGGCTAGTACCAACCCACTCAGGTTAATAAATATATAACATTTATAAAGCTCATTTCATGTTATCGTATGAACCCAGGCACTCACGAAGGGTGAGTGGAAGGTAAGAGCGGTGATCACAGGTAGGCCAAGTGGCTTGGCAAAGCGGTATCCTTCACAGAGCCAATGTCAGCTAGGTTGTAATTCTATCAGTCTTGACTTGTTTAAATCACAGTAAGGATGGATAGTTCCTCCAGAGCATCATGCATAGTAAGGCTACATTCAGATGATCGAGATGCAAAACAATCATGAAAAAAACGTCCATTTTTCACGGCCTTCTTGAACCTGAGGGGCAGCCATTTTCACAGATCCCCTATACATTACAGTGTATGGAAAGATTGGTGAAAATGGACAAAGATAGGACATAGCATATTTTGATGGTCCATGATGGTCGTGGTCCATCAAAGTAACAGTCATGTGAATAGCTGCCACTCACAGACTTTGAATTTAATGCTGTTGGGTGACGTATGTAAAAAAAAAAAAAAAAAATGAAAAAAGGAAAAGCATCTTATGAGGCCCCTAAAGCTGGCCATATGCATTAGATTTTAGACTGCTGTAGTGTCAGATTTTGGACTGTCTACTGTTGGTTGGTCGTACATAAACCTATGACTAAAGATGGTCAAAACCAAAAATCTATTGTGTTGGATTTTTTTCTGCCATCTGTCTGCTGTGATCTGATGTGTATGGACTAGACGGACAGACCAGGGGGAGATTTTTATATTGTGGGCATGTGATTGTGCTCCTAACACACCCACAAATTGTCCATTATTTTCTGTTTTCAGCACTTCATTAGCTTTGAATAACCTTCATCTGTTCATTTTCTCAGTGTCTGGGGAGGTCGAACGCTTGGTGAAAGGTTTGTGGTTGTTCATGTGTTTGGGACAGTTGGTCGTACGACCAACCAACCACAGTTCATTTCAGACGAGCGATGGCAGTCTAAAATCTAATGTGTATGGCTGGCTTAGGAGTCCTGGCCTGGGGGCAACCACACCTTGCACCCCCTCAGGTTATGCCCCTGTTCCCAAGACATAAGATAGACAGATCAAAACACAATGGTCTTTTAGAATGTCTGAGTCTATTTAATTTTTAATCCATTCTTTCTGTGCAAAAGCAAAAGTCTTGTAATGATACGACTATATTTTATTAGTGCTTCTACTTAATAGCTGTGTCTTAAACCTCACAAACTATGGTGCTATAAACTAGGAACATTACTCTCCATCTAGGCTGGTCAAGTGCTGAGGGGCCCAACCGGGTATCTGATGGTGGTAGTAGTATTCCCCTGGGGCATGTCCTAGTAGTAGTAAGCCTTCCCTGAGCCTGATGGTGTTTGGCATGCCCATGATGGTATATGCAGGAATAAGATAACATATGGTATTAACCAAGGTAGAACAATGTAAACAGCTTCCAGATACTGGAAATACAGTTTTTAGGAGTTTTCCATAAGAAACTGAACCATATGCTGAATCCACCAAAACTACAAGCTATCTGCAATGCCCTGGCTGTGGTGTGCAGATCCAATAAAAAGGAGCCCAGCTTGTCTTGAGGCTACAGGCAGTGTTGTAACTCTGAGAGCCATATAACATTACCCTCACAGGCCTGCACAGTTTCCACAAAAAACAGCAGGGATAAATCCCACCTCCTGACTGCAGAACAATGCTTGACTGTCCTCCAGCTAATTTATACCAGCCTTACCAGGGCTCAGTCTCCACACTACTCCCTCCACCTAATATAGAGAAGACGAGACTAACTACTGTCCCTTCTTCTTCCTTACTCAGAGTTTCTGAGTCAAGGTTGTATCAAGAACTCAGCTTTCAACCCAAGAGGTTTGCTTTCTTAAAGGGCAGAATAACAAGACATATACAATACAATACATTGGACTTAAGTAAATGCAATTGCAAACACTTGTAGCGCTCCTAGTGGGGCACTAGAATAGCACTCACAACTATGGCAACGACAAACTCTTCTTAAAACATGACACTGATTCTATAAGGGTAGACTACCATAGAGCCCTGGGACTTGTTTTAGTGCTACAGCCCAGGTCTTAGACATAACTAATAGTTCTTTCTTTCTTAGCAAAACTTTATTATCATCCATATTTAGACGTTACTTAACATAAACATGTGACCTCCCAGCTATCCGAGAGCTGAAGAAAGGTGTGAGCTGAATTGATAGATGCCTGGTCTGGATGGTATTTTAATGATAAGCAATAAAAGGAGGATTTTATGGCCCCTTGGCTGACTATTTGATTCTCTGCTCCCAGTTTCTTGGTATTGTACATGACAGCATCACAGCAGTGCGTCAAACAATGCCACAGCAATGGCAAGTCTTTTCTCTTATGAAGTATTGGGAAATATAGACTAGTCCCGCTAGGTAAAATCATGGAATGTTTGATACTTTGTGGCAAAAGTATTATAGGTCTGATACCTTTATTGGCTAACCAGAAATATGACATTTGTAGCTTATAGATCAGAAAGGCTTCTTCTTCAGGAATCTCCAAATGAATGACATGACAACACAGCACAAGCCCGGCAGAGGCTACACAAAGGCAATGAGCTTATGGGGTGATAAGTCAGTGACATAAGGTAGGGCAATAAAACTGAGGTTATAGGGAAAGGAGTTGAGGGGGAAGTGGTTAGGAGTCATCTTGAATTTGTCTGATGAAAGGGGTCGAATGGTGCCCATGTAAGGGCTCGTAAATTCAGGTGACAGGTGTTATAAATACACCGCCTAGGCAAAAGGGGGTTATTTGAAATTTAAAGTTTTAAATTTTTTTTTTTTACATATTTATTTTTACTGTATTATTAGCCCCCTAGTGGTTGAACCTGTGACCATTAGATTATCATTAGATCTCTTGTCCCATAGACTGTAATACAAGTGTAGGGAGTGGAGAAGGCACCACTGGAGGACACATTTTTAGACTTTAGGGGCAGAATGAATAGGGTTAATGGCCACAATCGGAACGGACTCCACCTACAGACCCTGCGGCTGTTCAGCTTCAGAGCGGCTGCTAAATATAAAGACCCGTTATCCGTCACACTAGTACAGCGAATGTAAGGAAAGGGTTAAAGATATGATCTTCAATCTATGAAGTTTAATTCTAGTCAGTAGAATAAACAGTGAGTGATTCCTGCTTTTACAAGCTTCATTCAGGTGCCGGCTACGTATTATATTCATTCCAGCATTGAGAAGAGCAGAAGACTTGATTTACTGTAGTCCTTTATCTACTCCTGGTTAAAGTCTGTCATGAGCAGCAGATTGTGGATCCACTGTGCTACCAAACTGGTTTGGATTGCGGTCACCTCCCTCGACTTCACCCTTTAACCCCCATACAGGGATTTGGTCTTCATTGTTGGGGCCAGACTGCTACCTCCTGAGGTGGTCACAGTTTGGTAGCTGCTAACCATGCTAGACAGAAATTTGGTGAGATACAGGTAGCAGAAGGCACAAGGCCAAATAGGTAACATAGACAAAAACAGAAACATTGCAGAAAGCCTGGAAGCTACAGATATCCGGAACAGAACACCAAAGGCCACTGGAATAGACTTGGACTCAAAACAGACTAGGCAGACAGAGACACAACAAAACAGTAGCCCTGCATGCGAATAGGACAAGGTACTGAACATGCACATTGCTCAGTCAAAGTGGGGCACAGACTTATATAGACCCAGACACACAAGGATTGGCTGGAGGAAGTTAGACAGGTGAACACTAATTCTTAAAGTGGTAGAAGCTCAGAGATAGCCAGACAGCTAGGTCTACTGGGAATGCAGAATGTCAGACACTATACAGAGCTGGCGTTTTTAGGAATTAATGTGGAGTTTGGCTACTACTCCAGTCTTACCCTGCATTCACACGGCCAAGTCCCTGCCTGCCAGAGACATACAGACATGTAGTGATTATAGTACCGATTATAGTACAGGACAGTATGTGGCTGGGAGACAGGGACTCCTAGCATAGATAACTGTATTGATAGGAGTCCCTCTCCCAGCATGCTGTTCAGGCCGGTACATCCAGCCAAAACATGGACAGTTTCATGGCTGAAATTCGTTTGTGCCAATGTACGAATGTGTTGCCAAAAATATTTTCACAAACTTTATTTCTCGAAATCAGTTGTATTAAAAGAAAAAATGGAGAAGGAAAAGAAATTAATTATTTTGTATTAGACTCTTCTCCAGGTGTGATCAGAGCAGGTGGGCACAGTCTATGCGTAGTCACAGTGTTACAAGGGCCAAGTGTGGGTAACATCATGTTATCAGGACCTCTGGCCACACTGACATAGACCAATGAGAAGATTGTAGTGGCGGTGAACACAGAAAGTATATGCAACTTACTGAGACATCATGGTGCGTGGGGTAAAAGTAAGGAATGGGACGGGACGGGATGTAGACTATACGTTAGCCGTTTACCCGTAGGCAGCGGCTTATTGTGCAAGTACCGGTGCCCACCACCAGGGCTCTTAACTGAATACTTGGAATTAATTGCAGTTTTGACTACAACCCATCAGCAATAAGGACCAGTGAGGGAGATTCAGATCGGTATTGTGAAATGCTGAGAGATGCCCGTCAGATACATCTAAGATGGAGGGATATTGGCATAGATGGAGGGATACTGGCATCCCCATATATTTATCTGTTCATATGCGTGGGATGTATTTTAAGGCATACAGATTATTAGTGCTAATCTGAATGAGTTATATAACTTTATTAAAAACAAAAAAAGGTAGCAGCACTCTGACACAGCACAAGGGTATATAGAGAACAGAGATAGCATTACTGCTATTATTGGCACATATAAATTAATATGGTGTATAAACTAAAAAATTGAGGTTCTTAGTTATACATATTTGATCAAACAGTAGGAAGCCCTGTACCTTCCCCGACAAGGCGACCTCACTCAGGTGGGACCCTATACTAATACCTCTATTAAACCCAAAATAAGTCTACAATGTGAACACAGGTCAATTACATACCTCTCTTTCAATTGCACGGGTTTATTTAAGTTGAATAGAGGATATTTTTCAGTTCCCCATTTGTCCCAAGCTATTTTAAGTTGAGTATGCTCTGGATCCTATTTGCCCTGTGTTCACATTGTAGACCTGTTCTGGGTCCAAGAGAGGTATGTAATTGCCCTGTGTTCACATTGTAGACTTATTTTGGGTTCAATAGAGGTATTAGTATAGGGACCCACCTTAATGAGGTCGCCTTGTTGGGGTAGGTGGGCTTCCTACTGTTTGATCAAATATGTATAACTAAGAACCTCAAATTTTTAGTTTATACACCATATTAATTTATATGTGCCAATAATAGCAGTAATGCTATCTCTGTTCTCTATATACCCTTGTGCTGTGTCAGAGGCTGCTACCTGTTTTTGTTTTTATATATTTTACCACAATAGCTTGCACCTGTTCACATTGGGATGTGCTGTCTGAATCTTTTTTGTATATAACTTTATTAAAAGTTATGCTTTATTGTTCAATACACATTCTACATCTTGTAGTGCAGGGTCCGGTATTCCTGTGGGATCGGAGCTGACACCTCAGACATGTTTACCCTGCGCAGGGCTTGCTCAGATGTTTTAAACACTGCAGCTCCAGATTTCTCCCATATTCTCTCTCTATGACCATGGAAACAAAGTCAGAGCGGCAAAAGTACTAGGGGGAAATGATGAGGCATTGCGTCTAGTATCTGGGCTGTAAGCTAGCCTAGTCAGAGGGCAGCAATTGCCTGTGCAATCCTTTTTGCTAGTGCAAAAGTATAATATGGCAGCTAAAAATATAATATGGCGCTCTAAAGTAGGTGCTTGTTCATTTCAGCAAGGCTGGACAAAAAGACAGGGCTGTATGAGGGACATCCGCTGCCCCGCACAAAGCAGGTGTATACAGTCCACTCTGAGTCCTCTGTTCAGCCAAAAGTCGCATTGAACATAGAAAGATCAGCTTTGCAAAAAGTCAGGGACAAGGATCACATTGAAATAGAAGTCTAATTGGTCTCTATTATGGTTTGCATTATATGACTTTCATGTAAGGGTAGACATCCTTACTATTGTTGTATGGCACACTGAGTACAGAATCTTTGATTTTTTTATTTTTTTTAAATTGGGAAATCATGCAAAAAAAAGTTGCTGATCCCTATTGTAGTGAATTATTTCATAACTTTGCAGCATCCCAGAGCGCTACTGCATTTATGTGTTTGTCTTGTGTGCCTCTGGGTTTTATGTCTGTAAGTTCTGTTCTGTGGTAAGTGTCACTGTTTGCAGCTTTCCCTGTTATTTCTCCCCTGCAGTGTTCAAGTCTAGCCTTGGTTTAGCCCTGGCCTATCACAGGCCACTGGGCGGGGTTGTGGGAGACCTCGTCTCCACGGTAACCCTTGGTCTGAGAGCAGTTAGTCTAGTGTGAGCAGTGGAAAAGTGAGGATGTGCAGAGGTTTCCTGCCCCCACAAGCTGCACTGAGGCCAACGGTTAGCCAACACAGCCCCATTCAGGAGGACTATTTCGGGCCTAGTATTCAGGTTCCAGTTCCTTGTCAGGCCTCCTAGAACCAAGGCTGGGGTTTGGACACTGTACTACGACCCCCATCAAGAAGCTGCTGTTGTTCTTCTGTGACAGTTGCCTAAATAAAAGGCTGTTTATTTACCTGCAACGCTGACTCCTGAGTCGTGCCTGCATTACCATCAGGGCTCTTCCGACCAACACCACACTGGCTCAGGTAGGAGAGATTCCTCTTCAACTGGAAGTGCCCCGGGGGAAAGAACAACTACCACCACCATCCGGTAGTGCTGCAGGACCCCCCTCGACTTTGTCCGGCCTAGGAGTGGGACTGGAGCCGTTTGGGAGCGTGCTCGGCCTGCTAGGTGGCACAGCATCCGCCACTACTACTCCCATCCTCCGGTCTCATCCGACTGGGTTGCGGCGAGGCGATTTTTGGCGTAGTCGGCAGGATCGTGACTCCCGTGTCCTTACAACATCTTCAGACTACGGTGTCAAGATCCTTATCACTTCATCTCTACATTGGGTGAGCTGAAACCCTTTATTGGCTGTGTGAGAGACTTTTGCCCTGTGGATTTATACTGAGGACTCTGTTTGTGTGCCCGGAGCTGTTTGTAGCTATCTCCCTGGATTATTTTGCAAAGACTGTGGACTGTTGCAACTGTTTGCGTGTTTAAGCCACTTTATTGCGAGCCAGAGGACTGCCAGCCGTTACCGGACTGTATACTGTGCTGCGACATCACCGGTGCACGTGAGCCCAGCCCACGAGGGGTTAACTCCAGCCTCAGACGGAGCTGCATCATTCAAAATTCTACAGCTCCACAGAGGTTAACCACCAGCCCGGGAAGACCAGCGCTCAGGCGGGAAAGACTGACTTCAGAAGTGCATCAGCCAAGCTCCACCCTCCTGCTTTGAAAAGGGCGAATCAGCGGCCGCTGACGTCCACGGGACAGCCCCTCCTATAGGACAGCGTCATCGGAGCCTCCTGGGTGCCGCCATCTTGGGTGAGACTGTTCCCATAGACTGATCATTATAACTCTGTCCTTACTTGAAAAGCTTGTCTGCTGTCACCATGTCGGATCAAGGTGATCTCGAGTCCGTTATCCCTGCGGGGTCTCCAATGGCTGCCGCATCGCCTGAGAGTGCTGCATCACCGGTGACTTCTACTACTACCTCGATGGCCACCATTATGCCGCTCACCCTGCCATATTATCTGGGTGCGCCTTGGCTACCCCGATACAAAGGGGAAGCGCACACCCTTAGAGACTTTAAAGACCGCATGCAGGCCATGTTCAAGCTGTACCCCCTATCTGAGGAGCAGAAAGTGGAAATTCTGGTGGGGCAGCTGGAGGGCGCTGCTCAGAGCGAAGTCAAATCCTGGCCCTCTTTCTACAAGACGTCCGTAGAACAAGTGCTGCAGCGGCTTCGTGATATCTTTGAAGTCCAAACTGCGTCCGAGTTGAAGATGCGGTTCTACAGCAGAAAACAACAAGCCGGTGAGTCCCTCCGAGAATTTGCCCTGTCCTTGCAAGAGGCTTTCCAAGCTGTAGCCCAAGTAGATCCTCGGGCTGCAGAGAACCCCGACGCTGCCTTGAGAGAACAGTTCATTGAAGGAGCTGAGGACGAGGCCTTAAAGAGACAGTTAAGAATTCTCTCTGCTCAACACCCGGCTGTTTCCTTCCTGGACTTTAAAGAACTAGTCATTCCAATACTGGGCCCTGAACAGCAACTGGGGTTCCAAGCTCAGCCTGCCTCACCTGGGAGTGCTCCGGCTATCACCTTAGAGCCTTACTCTCCTAGACGCCGCCATGTTTACTTGTCAGCACCGCAGGCTGTATCAACACCAGGGCCTAGTGATGTGGCGGATCTGAGAGAACAGGTCTCCCTACTGGTCAGAAGTGTGGATGTTCTGACTAAAAAGCTGGAACACCTGCAGGCCGAGTCCTCAATCAAGGAGTGCACCACCCTCTCCGTCCAAGTCTCCGCCAGAGGCTACAAGGGGAACTGCCTGGAGAAGACTACCCTTTGCTGCCAGTGAAAAGCCAAAGAGACCCATTTGCAGATACAGCCACAAATATGGACATAGTGAATCCCAACGCTGGCAGTTAAAACGGGCTTCCCCTGAGGCCGAGGACCGCCCCTCAGGAGGAAGAACAATAGGTCCAACCAAGTCAAAGCCTTCCCCTAAGTATGTGGGCCCCCGTCCAGAGGTTACCATCCATATTGACGG
This sequence comes from Leptodactylus fallax, assembly GCA_947044405.1. NCBI lineage: Eukaryota > Metazoa > Chordata > Amphibia > Anura > Leptodactylidae > Leptodactylus > Leptodactylus fallax. Next base: position 194,244 of record CAMRHE010000327.1, read on the forward strand.
GGTGCCACTGACTGCCCTGCTGGACACTGGCTCTCAGGTTACCACCATCCAGAGAGCCACCTTCGATGAGTTTTGGGGAGAGGATCAACTGGTGCACCCCCCGGGAGACTCCACCCATGGTGCTTGCTAGTAATGGACTGCCCGTACCTATCACTGGGTACTGGACCCCTGACATGCAAGTTGGACGTGTCAAGCTGTATGGACAAGGTGTCCTTGTCACTAACATCTGTGACGATGAAGTTCCCCCTGTGGTGTTGGGCATGAATGTCCTGAAGAGCTGCTATGGAGAAATGCTGGAGGCCCTGCAGAACTCACTTCCTACTGCCTCGCCTACCAAGAAGAGGGTGATACAGAAAACCATCCATATCCTGGCTGCTCAGCAGAAATTTGCCAACAACAGAGGGGAAGTTTACAGGGCCCGAGTCCAAGACAGCAGGTCAGTGACTCTTCAACCTGGCACAGAGACTGTGGTGTGTGGTGTGATGTCGGGCACGCATGGGTGTGCAGGGGCAGGACTTTCTGGCTCTAGTGGAACCTATGCCCCTAGAGGCTTATCCCATGCTGTTGGTTGCCCGCTGTCTGTCCAAGATCACTCGAGGAGAAGTGCCAGTTCGCATCATGAATTTAAGCAATCTGCCAGTGGAATTAAAGAAACGTTGCCCAGTGGCTGTGGTGTCTTATGTGGCTCCAGAGGATGTTATTGAAGTTGCTGCTTCCGCTGCATGTCAGTTCTCACAGAAAGTTGCCTTCAAAGAAGAGAAAGAAACTGACAAAGCATGGTGGGAGGACTTACATATTGGAGCTCCAGACACCCCAGCTTAACAGATTAAAGGTGTTCTTGCGGTGGTAAAGGACTGTCAGTCAGCCTTCAGCCAACATCCACTGGACTTTGGGCACACCAAGTTCATTGAGCATACTATTCCTACGGGTACTCATCCTCCTATCAAGGAGAGGTACAGGCCTATTCCACCAGCTAATTATCAGACTGTCAAGAAGCTGATGGCAGAAATGAAGGACGCTAATGTCATCCGGGAGAGCCACAGCCCCTGGGCTGCGCCACTAGTGCTGGTAAAGAAGAAAGACGGAGGTGTTCGATTTTGTGTGGATTACAGGAAGCTGAATGCTGTCACTCACAAGGATGCCTACCCTTTACCTCTTATAGAGGAGTCCCTTACAGCACTGGGAGCCGCAGCCTACTTTTCCACCCTGGACTTGACCAGCGGGTACTGGCAAGTACCCGTAGCTGCTGCTGACCGAGAAAAGACGGCCTTCACGACACCTATGGGCCTCTTTGAGTTCAACAGCATGCCTTTCGGACTCTGTAATGCCCCTGGAATCTTTCAACGCCTCATGGAGCGCTGTCTGGGACACAAGAACTTTGAGATTGTGCTGCTGTACCTGGATGACGTCATCATCTTCTCTAAGACATATGAGGAGCACCTACCACATCTTACAGAGGTATTCCAGATCCTGGCACAGCACGGGTTGAAGGTGAAACCATCCAAGTGTCACCTGCTGCAGACTCAAGTCCGATACCTGGGACATGTGGTCAGCGCCGAAGGGGTGAGGCCTGATCCTGATAAGATTGCTGCTGTGGAAGATTGGCCCACGCCTACTACCGTGAAGGAGGTCAGGAGTTTCTTGGGGTTTGCCGGATACTACAGGAGGTTCATCCCTAAGTTTGCCCAGATCTCTGAGCCTCTGCAAGAACTGTTGAGAGGGCATCCTAAAGAGGAGCTGAGAAAGAAGATTCCTATTGAGTGGGGAGAGCAACAAGAAACTGCATTTCAGAGACTGAAGCGCTTGCTGACTGAACCACCTGTCTTGGGCTACCCGGATTACAGCTTACTTTTTCGGCTGCACACCGATGCCAGTACCAAGGGCTTAGGTGACATTCTCTCTCAGGTTCAAGACGGGAAGGAGAGAGTCATTGCCTTTGCCAGCCGGTCTCTGAAGGGAGCTGAAAGGAATGACCAGAATTACAGTTCCTTCAAGCTGGAGTTCTTGGCCCTGGTGTGGGCTGTCACCGAAAAGTTCAAAGACTATCTGGCTGCTACTTCCTTCGAAGTCTATACAGACAATAACCCACTAGCACACCTGGCTACCACACGACTGGGAGCTCTAGAGCAAAGATGGGCGTCACGTCTGGCCAATTACAACTTTGTGGTCAAGTACAAGTCTGGCAAAGCCAACATCGGGGTGGACGCCTTATCCCGGCTGCCAACAGAGACCCGACTTCTGGGACGGAATTATGGGCCCAGTTGCAGTCTGAAAGTAAAGTTCTGCGTGAGGTACGAGACTTTCTGAACCAGGGTCGGCTGCCAACTGGACTCCGTGGAGTTCGTGCCAATCCGGAGCTGCGCAAGCTGTGGAGACAGAGAAGGAAGCTGTTCCTGAAAGGAGGACTGGTGTGTAGGCGTTCCACTGATCCTGTTTCTGGGACCCGACTCCATCAAATTGTCATCCCTCGATGCGATGTGGGAACGGTCCTGGAAGCTTATCATGACAAGTCTGGACACTTTGGAGTTCAGAAGACTGAAGCTACTATCAGAAGTCGGTTCTACTGGGTTGGTATGAGAGACGACGTCGAGAAGTGGTGCAGAGAATGCACTGCCTGCACCCTTGCCAGAGGGGAGAAAGCTGATCAGAAGGCTCCACTCCATCCTATTGAGAACCATCGCCCTCTGGAGATCGTGGCTCTGGACCATCTAAAGGTAGAACCCAGCCACTCTGGATACACCTACGTGCTGACTATGATTGACCACTACACTAAGTTCACAGTGGCTGTACCCGTACGTGATCTATCGGCTAAGACTACTGCTAAGACCTTTTGGAAGTCTTTCCTTCTTCCCTATGGATGTCCGGAGAAGATCCTTACAGACAGGGGTTCTGCCTTTGAGTCTCAGCTGTTCCTGGAGCTCTGTGCCCTGTACGACTGCAAGAAGCTGCGTACAACGTCTTACCATCCTCAGGGTAATGGTCTGTGTGAAAAGATGAACCAGACTCTTCTTGGGCTCCTCAGGACTTTGTCACCATCCAGCCGTGCAGATTGGCCGCTACGGTTACCTGAACTGGTTTACCAGTATAATAACCAGAAGCAGCTGTCCACTGGGTATACTCCCTATTACCTGATGTTCGGGAGACATGGGAAGCTGCCTGTAGATGTTGCCTTGGGAGTGGCTGTCCCTGATGACATCAACCCACTGCCAAAGACCGACTGGGTGAGTGACCATCAGAGACGCCTGGCTGAAGCTCACGAAGTAGTGGAAGCCCGGATGAAAGAGGTTCGGGCCAGACAGGAAATGGGTCACAACTTACATGCTCGGGCTACCCCCCTACAGGTCGGCGCAAAGGTGTGGCTGAAGAACAACCACCAGACCCGCAAGTTGGACTCCAGGTGGGAGACTGAACCCTACACCATCTCTGCACAGCCCTATCCGGATGTCTTCGTGGTGGAGAAAGAAGGGAGGAAACCACAGGTGGTCCACCGAAATCGCTTGAAGGTGTGTTTACAGATGGACCCTACACCCTCAGTGCTGTCTCCTTCCACTGAGGGTAGTTCTGATGAGGAGAACCTCATTACAGGGTCAGAGGACCTTTGCCATGGGATGCCTCCAGAATTCTTTGTCCCTTGCCTGACCTTCCAGCTGCCTGCCAAAGGAGGAGCCCCCAGGTCACCTCCTGGGTCAGAGTTGTCTGCTGTGCCTGCTGAGGCAGAAGAACAGATAGACCTGGATGAAGCTGTTCCTGCCAGCCCTGTTCCAGCTAGCCCAGCTGTTGTCCTTGGCGTTTCTGGAGAAATAACCCTAAGAAGATCCCAGAGATCCACGAAAGGGAAACGCCCTGTACGGTTTCTGGAGTGATTTCCATGGGCGCCTACGGATGTACATAGCCCCAAGTTCTTGCCCCTTTTTTGCATTTTGTGCCGAACTTTTGGACACTTCCCCAGTTTGACCAGTGCGGACTTGTGGACACTGCCCCCGTTTTCCTTATTTATTCACCTGTCCCCATGCTCCAGGATGGACACTACCGTACCTGTGCCCTGGGGTCCCTTATTGTCCAGTTGAGGCCCTGGGATTGAACACTGCTACATTTGTGCCTCAGGGACCTTTATGCTTTTTCCCTTTCCTTTATGCTGTATATAGTTTGTCATGTTTCATGTGTTATGCTGTTTGTCTTGTCTTGTCCGCTGTATTGCCTTCCCTAGCCTGAGCAAAGATTTGCCGAGGGCGGCTCAGGTAAAAATAGGGGGGTGTGCAGCATCCCAGAGCGCTACTGCATTTATGTGTTTGTCTTGTGTGCCTCTGGGTTCTATGTCTGTAAGTTCTGTTCTGTGGTAAGTGTCACTGTTTGCAGCTTTCCCTGTTATTTCTCCCCTGCAGTGTTCAAGTCTAGCCTTGGTTAGCCCTGGCCTATCATAGACCACTGGGCGGGGGTTCTGGGAGACCTCGTCTCCACGGTAACCCTTGGTCTGAGAGCAGTTAGTCTAGTGTGAGCAGTAGAAGAGTGAGGATGTGCAGAGGTTTCCTGCCCCCACAAGCTGCACTGAGGCCAATGGTTAGCCAGCACAGCCCCATTCAGGAGGACTATTTTGGGCCTAGTATTCAGGTTCCAGTTCCTTGTCAGGCCTCCTAGAACCAAGGCTGGGGTTTGGACACTGTACTACAACCCCCATCAAGAAGCTGCTGTTGTTCTTCTGTGACAGTTGCCTAAATAAAAGGCTGTTTATTTACCTGCAACGCTGACTCCTGAGTCGTGCCTGCATTACTATCAGGGCTCTTCTGACCAACACCACACCGGCTCAGGTAGGAGAGATTCCTCTGCAACTGGAAGTGCCCCGGGGGAAAGAACTACTACCACCACCATCCGGTAGTGCTGCAGGACCCCCCTCGACTTTGTCCGGCCTAGGAGTGGGACTGGAGCCGTTTGGGAGCGTGCTCGGCCTGCTAGGTGGCACAGCATCCGCCACTACTACTCCCATCCTCCGGTCTCATCCGACTGGGTTGCGGCAACTTGTTGTCAGGGTGAATGTTATTTTGCATTAGCAACTCTCTATTAACAGGGGATTTGGTTGTTTTTGGCAGCTCAGGATAATATATCTTTGGTAGATATTTTGTTTACTTTAGATGTGGGCCAGAAAACATGCACACACACCCACGCATGCACATACAGCCGCACGCACATACACAGGCACACACACCCACGCACATACACAGGCACACACACCCACGCACATACACAGGCACACACACCCACGCACATACACAGGCACACACACCCACGCACATACACAGGCACACACACAACCCACACACATACACACAGACCCACGCACACATGCACATACACAGGCACACACACCCACGTATGCACATACAGCTGCACGCACATACACAGGCACACACCCACATACACAGGCACACACCCACATACACAGGCACACACCCACATACACAGGCACACACCCACATACACTGGCACACACACCCACGCACATACACAGGCATGCACATACACAGGAACACATACAACCCACGCACATACACACAGACCCAAGCACATACACAGGCACACACACCCACGCACCTACACTGGAACACACACCCACGCACACACACACACAGGCACGCACAGGCACACACACGCACATACACAGGCACACACACAGCCACGCATGCGCGCTCACACACACGCGTGCGTGCATACATACACAGGCAGACAATAACCAGGGTTGTAATGACAAAACAAAGGATCTATAACACAAGTGCAATAAGTCTAGGATATATATCACCAGCCAATGCTCTTCACTATACAATGTACAACAAAGTACCTACAGTCACATGATGTCGGCAGAATTTGCTTCACTGGGTGGAAACAGTTAAAAATGGATATAATTTACAACTTTGCACAACAAGCTTTGCCGTTAGTATATAGAAGTAATTGTCTCTTTCTGTCACTAGTAGACTACTTCTCTCTCATCGTCCCTCTCTTACTGTTCTCCTACATTGGGCTCCATATGTAACCACTATTTTTACGTAACTTATCATAACCCCTTTGACATCTAAATATCCAAAGTGCCTTTGACTTCAGAGCGAGTGTCTCCAGTCTCCTCAGAACAGGGTTTCCCTCTCCACAGGTCCTGCCGACACTGGTATAGTAAGTTAGCTCAATAATCATGGAAAGATGATGAGGAGGGGCAAACAAGCACAAAGTCCTCCCTGTCTGGGTGACTAGAAGTGTGGTCATATAAACCAGCACCAGGTGGAAGCTCCTCTTTATATACACCTCTGAAGGATGCAATGTGGAAATTAAATTTCTTGGAGTTGCAATTTGAGCCCATTGAGCTCATCCTCCTCTCTATTCGGATTGCTCTGTAATATTAATGTTCCTGTGTATTATGGAAATAATGTGGAGCCTCTTTAAAATCCTCTACATAAACTTCTGCCCACAGGATGGATTTAGTCTCCATAACTACAGTCCTCCTGGTGGTTCTCATAACCTGCTTTCTGGCTAACTATACAAAGATGTTGTTGGAGAAGTCCGCACTGCCTCCTGGACCAACTCCTCTTCCCATCATTGGCACTCTTCACAAGATGAACTTCACTAATATTGTGGAGTCATTTCTGAAGGTGAGTAAACCAGGAGAAGAATTTAGCACATAATAAGGCATCTTAAAGAGGTCGTCCGGCCACTAGAAGAGAAAACAAGTTACCTCCCATTTACACAGAATAGGAAATAACTAATGGATAGATCTTCCAGCACTGGAACCCCCACCGATCACAAGAACTGGGATGCTATGCATCTCAGTCTTGAATGGAGTGTATAATGTCCCCCTCCACCTACACCAACAGTATAATGTCCCCCTCCACCTTCCCCAACAGTATAATGTTTCCGTCCAGTTGCCCCCAGTTTAATATCCCCTTCAAGTTCCTCGTTCCCCTGCTGTTCTTTTGTCTCTGGTCCAGAGCCTTATGGGAACTGTAAGCGCGATATAAGTGAGGTTACTACATTGCGTCTACTACTTCTGAGGCAGAGACAGGGACAGAATAGGGAAGTAGGGAGTGGACGGTTCACTGCTTCACCATTGTATGCAACTCATCAGTGTCCTCCCGTCACAGCGGACCAGGACCCAGAATTCCGGAATGTCCCACTGAATCCGGGAAGGATGGGAGGTATGTCTATTGCAGTTGCCAAAGGGGGAGGGAACATTACTGATGGTGTTTTTAACTAATGATATCTGTTTTTTTCATAGCTATAACTGTAATCTTGGTAACATGAAAGCTGAGAATCACAACTTTTATATGACACTAGGACCACTGTTCTGTCACTATGATATCACTATTTGTACTGCCTCGCCCTTGGCAACTGTTACATCTCTACATACAGGCAATATACTGTAAATGTTCACAAATTTCCCCCAGCAGAAGCTTAGTTTAAAGTTCTAACAACCCTCATAGTCTGTTTTCTATTAAAAGTAAAATAGGTTAATATAGTATATTACAAAAATGTTGACAGGTCAGAAGGGGTACTATGCCTCCTTAAGGAGACTATTGCCTTGTCAGGCCACCTTGCGGTGTACAGGGACCTGTTACATGCCCTGCTAAGCATTCTGAGAAAAGAATATGTGAAGAAGTCCACCATGGTGGAAAAAGAAGACCTTGCTTTAGTACAACCTTTTGGAAGATCCCTGTAGATCAAGGATTGTATTTTCCAGAAACCTAGTAGCATTATCTGGGAATAAAGCCAAACCATAATGTCTCTTCCAAAAGTTAAAGGAATCTATCTGCTAACAGCTGTTTTGAGGTTATTGCATCATCAGTGTGAAGCAGCTACTTAACTAGCTGGGATCAGAACTTGCCACGTTGATTTGATTCTTTGTTTTCTCTCCTAGCTGTCAAAAAAATATGGTGATATATTTACAGTGTATGAAGGGAGCAAACCAGTTATCGTGCTATGTAGCTATAAAGCCATCAAAGAGACTTTTATTGACAAATCAGAAGAGTTCAGTGGTCGAGCACCTTATCCCTCATTTGATGACTTTACCAAAGGAGATGGTGAGTATGGAGTCAGATATAGTTTACTTTTGTTTCATCCTGTTTTTGTCTTCCACTGTCTTTTTATTGAAGTTCCAGAAGAATTAAGGCGTTTGGGGAGCAAGCTGAACCTTTGCACAGGGGCCCTTGAGCCTTCCTGAACAAAGTAATCATTATGTAGAGGATTCTGCAATTTATTCTTAAATTTCAGTATTCTTGACTATACTATGATCTCTGTAGGTCCCTGAAGTCTATAAATAAAACATTAATTTACAAGTAATGCTGTAAAAGTAATTTTTGGTGATTTGAAAATGGCTTCTAATAGAAGGAATTTTCATTCATAGAAAAGTAACTATCTTGCTCTATTACACAGAGTTTGCCTTCAGTAATGGTGAAAAATGGAAGGAGCTGAGACGTTTTTCCATGCAAACACTGGGTAATTTTGGAGTTGGAAAACGGAGCTTTGAAGATAGGATACAGGAAGAGGCCACGCATCTGGTTAATGTGCTGAGAAAAACAAATGGTAAAGTTTAAAAACTTTTATAAATCCACGTTTATTACATTTCTAAATATATACAATAGCCATAGTTTAAGACAAGAGAAATCTTTTAGTGATGTGATAAGCCATAATATTTAGCCTACCCTCTTCCACACCCTGAGCAGGGAAGAATTAGGCAACTGTGGGGGGAGATAGGAGGGATAAAAAAAAGAAATTCTTTCGTTTTCAGGGATCTGATATTTTGTCATAATTGAAAATATGTAACAATTTTTCCAAGGCTGATAGTAAATGCTTAGCTCTAACTTTATATCAACACTTGGTGGATTACAACTTTTAAATTTCAGAATCAACCTTCTAGCAATGAAAAGCCGAAGTCCAACGCTTGGCTATCTTTGATGTCTCATTGAGTAGAATGGAGTGGGGGTGCACCTTTTCAACCACAATTGCATTCAGACTGGAAAGCAAAAGAACACATTTCTGTGATTGTTAGGGTCCCAGTCATAGTGAGAGCACCAGTCTGAAATGATCTCTCAACTCTAGATAGAGTAGTTGTTGCAGATATGGCTGATTCAGACCCAGTATTTGGTCAATCAGAATAACTTTGCTCAAAACTTCAAATTGCCCTGTAAAGTTGTGTATGACACTCTGAGGACTCCTTGAACTTCCTTGGAGAAGTAAAGGCGAGTGCTATCGTGAGTCCTGTGTCATGCCAGTAATAAAGTCTCCTGAGACCATTCATGTGTGGGGTGGCTTTTCATCTGAGTGAACTCACTCACAATTTTGCCTAAGAACCCTGCCATGAATCAAGAATGGTATCTAAACATTCTTCAAGAGCAACTTCTACCAACCATCCAGGATAAATCTGGCGATGAACAATGCTTACAGCATGATGGAGCGTCATGTCTCATGGCTCAGTGAACGAAACATTGACAAATGGTCAATCCTGAAATAAATAAAGTGGACAAAGAAAAACACAGAAATTGTGATAAACTCCAAGCACTGATGAGACAAGAACAGGATGTCAGGTTGGCCAAGAAATCGATATCCAGCATGGCAGGGAGAATCGCAGATGCCTGGTAAAGTTGTCAAAATTGTACGTAGGGGAAAAAAAAAAGCAGAATACTACCGTATTTTTCGGACTATAAGACGCACTTTTCCCCCCTACAATTTGGGAGGAAAATGGGGGGGGTTGCATCTTATAGTCTGAATGCATTGCTCCACTCCTGCTCCCGACGGCTTCCTGCAGCGGGACTTCCTGTAGCTACAGGAGTGGGACAATGCTGCGGGCCCTGCACTTGCAGTACAGGGTGTTCCCGGAGACACGAACCCTCCCCCGTAATAGCACGGCGGATGCCGGATCTGTAAAGATAATGGCAGCCGCACTACTGCAGAGCAGTTGCCATAGCTACCAGTCTCCACTGTAATGTACAGTGGAGACCGGGAGCTAATGCCCGCGATCAGACTCTACTCTGAACACGGGCATTATTACCTGTAAGTCCCCCCCAAACTGTCCCCGGGCCCAGTGGGTACCTTGTTGTTGCAGGTCGGCTCCTGTGCAGCGAGATCGCGGGAGACCACCTGTTCCTGTGACAGCCGGGAGCCTACTGAAGGGTCCCAGGCCTGTCATAGGATTATTACTATTGCGGCTGGTCTATGATTGGTCTATGACCAGCCACAATAGTAATGTAGTGAATCTCCCATAGACTGCAATACAGTTGTATTGCAGTCTGTGGCACTTGCAATCAAATGATTGCAAATTCAAGTCCCCTAGGGGGGGCGTATAAAATATATACTGTATATATGCATACACACACACACTGTATATATATAAACAACGAAAAGTTCTAAATCACCCCCTTTCACTAGAATACATATGAAAGTAGAAAATTACAGTAAAACACATACACATTAGGTATCCCTGTGTCCGAAAACACCCGGTCATAGCAGTAAAAAAAAAATCTAAAGTGCCAAACCAACGTTTTTTTCACTCTTTCACCTTTGATTTGAATAAAAAGTGATATAAGCAATAGACATTCCCCAAAATGGTATAACTAAAAAGACGCCCTATACACCCCATACACCTGTCAATGTGACCTTGCAGCTGTTGCAAAACTACAACTCCCATATAGTAAATATTTTACCATTTTTTTGCTTCAAATTTTTTTTTTACCTATTTGCCTCCTCTAAAACCTAGGTGCGTCTTATGGTCCAGTGCGTCTTATAGGCCAAAAAATATGGTAACTTAGTCAGTTTCTATGGTTATTGAAATACAATTATAAGCCTTTTTATTGACCGTATATAAACTAACAACAATGCGAGATCATGTGTAGAACCTTCAGGAGGCAGAAGATAAGGGCCAAGTGCTTTTGTGCTGACCACAAGGGGTGTAATAAGTACAGCTCCTTTTTCAGTGTCTCTCCTTCCACTAGGACCTTGAGGTGCTTTAGCTGCCTGGATCACCCCTGGTTTAATATAAATAAATATATATATATATATATATATATATATATATATATATATATATATGGCTGATAAGGTCTGAGCTGAGCCGCAGACATTACAGTCGGAGCCTGCAGGTCCACAGGAACGCAGTTCGGTGAGTATTCTTTTTTTTTTTTTTTTCTTTTATAATGTAACATTGGTGGCTAAGGGGGCAGGGGAAATTAAATTATGGGAGGGGCATTGGCCCAGTTTCAAAAAGTTTTCACAGGGTCCGCCAATGCATTAAAATGGCCCTGAAAGGAACCCCTATGGTGCTCTCCTGTATCTGAGAGCCAGCTAGTCCACACAAAAATAAGCATTATTACTTACCACATCTAAGAGCCCTACTTGTAAACCTTGAGCTCTAGCTATTGATTTATCTATCCTGTTGTTTTAGGATCCCCAATAGATCCCAATTATCCTTTACTACGGTCTATGTCCAACGTCATTTGCTCGGTGGTGTTTGGGAACCGATTTGAATATCAAGATGAAGATTTTCATAAAGCTGTGAAATATATTCAAGACAACTTCCGAATCATGAGCACGAGCTGGGGAGTAGTAAGTAGAATCAGAAACTTCAGAGAGATGTCCGAATACTTGTCATTTAGTGTGTAGAGATCCATCATATGGTGTCAATGTAGCAATTCTTCTTTGCTGCTCTTCATGGGTCATTGTTCCCAGAACTACATTGTAGAGCCGGCTGTATTTACATGGATAGGATTATAATAGGAGCATTTAACTCCAAGGCCAATCCTCCTAACCATACAGGAATAGGATTCCTCTTCCTCCATCTCGGAGTAAAGTGTACAAGAGAAAACATCGTCTTCTGAAATATAAAGGACCTTGTGTTGTGAATTACTGTTAAATTGCAACTGCATCAGTACCCCATGTATAAGGACTTGGCCTGGAACCTCTCTCTACCCTGTGGTTTGGGGGCCATATTGCTGTGTTACAAAAACTAATATGTGACATGTACATTGTATGTTTGCAGCAGAGGGTGGTTGGTATATGTAAGATGTAAGTGAGGTAGCATCTATGAGGACCCTAGGAGGTGTAGAGTGATTCCTCAACTATGTGACTAGTACTATCCTGCAAGTTGCATAAAGACTGGACTAAGTAGGGCATGGACTAGCCCCTGAGAGACCCATAATGAGTCCACTCCTGTGCCCGCAGCATTACAGCTCTCTACTATTACGGCACTGAGCGGTAACTAGAGGTAATACTATGGCGCTGAGCGGGAAGGGGTTAAAGGGTTAAAAACCTTTGTAATATTCATACATGTAGTTGTGTAAGATGAATTTTACTTTATCGTTTAAGATAATTTGGACATTGCTCTTTTTCCTTTTTTTTTCAGCTATACAACATATTCCCAAATGTCATGAAGTGCATACCTGGACCTCACCATAAAATAATGGAAAACTTTACTTTTCTAACAAACTTTATCAAGAAGAAGATGGAGAACAACATGAAGACTTTGGACATTAATAACCCAAGAGATTTTATAGACTGTTTCCTGATCAAAATGGAAAAGGTATAAAAATTGTCAAATGACCATCCATATAGATCCTCATCACGGAGGGTTTTCTATCATTCTCAGTCCTCTTATTTGCATCTTTTCTTCAAACACAGGAAGGAAAAAACAAAGACACATTTTACAATCCTGATACTTTGGTGATGTGCGCCATGGTCCTGTTCTTTGCTGGGACAGAATCAGTGAGCGCTACAATAAGATTTTCATTATTACACCTTATGAAACACCCCAGCATAGCAGGTATATAACTATGGTCAGACACATATATACGAAAGATTGTTCAACATGATGAAAGAAAGATCTATTAAACATGTATATTTTTCTTTTTTCTCAGAGAAGGTCTACCGTGAGATAGACAATGTAATTGGTCAACGTCCACCAAATTATGAGGACAGGTACAATATGCCTTACACAGAAGCTTTTATAAGTGAGATCCAGAGATTTGGTGATGTGGTACCATTGGCTCTCCCCCATGAATTGACCATGGATACTCAGATTCGCAATTATAAATTCAAGAAGGTAACATCAATTTGGACTGAGGAGTAAAAAAATAATCAAAACCAATACAAAGAGTTTACTCCTTATTTTCTGTACATTTTCTAATCTCCAGGGAACAATGTTCGTTCCAGTACTTACAGGTGTACACAATGACAAGACACAGTTCAACAACCCTAAAAATTTTGACCCACAAAACTTTTTGGATTTAAATGGGAAAATTTTGAAGAATGAGGCCCTGTTGCCATTTTCTGCAGGTAAGGATAACATTGAAGATGTTCCAAAGTGAATGAATTACATTGTGAAGAGGTCTGAACGCTTTACTGGTGTGTCCGCTTTAGTAAAAACCTGGATAACCATTAAAGTAACAATTTTGGAGAATTATATCTTAGAATTCTATTTTGTGCCATACCTCATAAAAAATTATAGCTTAATTGTCAACTGTGAGTTGCCGTTCCCCATGTCAATAGCGAGAATCTCTACATGTTTTAATAAATAATGTCATATGAGTTGTTACCTGCCGTTCACAGCTGGTACCTGTGAATATACAGATATTAAGTGCATGGAGTGCAGGGTTACTTCTACATGGAGGGGTCAGGATCTGAGGAATAGAGGAGGAAGGATTGCTTAGGATAAGAAATATTAGCATAATGTGTAGAAAAAAGTGATAAGGTCATGTGTTACGCCGCCTATCCAGATGTGATTTTAGGAAACATTGAAGCTTCAGTAGTTGGGGATTAATCTGATTGTCCAGGGTAAAGCGTTCCAGAGCACCGATTCAGCTCGAGAAAAGTCTTGGAGATGGGATGTTTGGATAACAGAAGATACAAGTCTAAGGTCATTGCTGGAATGACTAGGATGGTTACTGGTTTGACAAAGATGAGTCTGCCGGCTGCATTCAGGGGAGAGTTAAGTAATTGGAAGACCAATTAGAAGAGACTAGCTAAAACGATAGAGAATCAGAGCGACAATGAGGGGTTTTAAATATGAGAAATGGGCAGATTCTGGAGATGTTTTTGAGGTGCAGATAACATGAGCGTGCAAGTGTCTGAATATGTTGGGTGTAGGAGAGGTTTGAGTCAAATACAAACCGGAGATAGCAGGAATGATACTTTGCTGTTATAGTAAGCCCACAGACAGAACTGGAGATATCAGGGTTAGGTCGGTTAGTACAGTCATGGCCAAAAGTTTTGAGAATGATACAAATATTAATTTTTACAAAGTCTACTGCTTCAGTTTTTCTAATGGCAATTTGCATATACTCCAGAATGTTATAAAGAGTGATCAGCTTAACAGCAATTACTTGCAAAGTCAATATTTGCCTAGAAAATGAACTTTATCCCCCAAAACACATTTCAACATCATTGCAGCCCTGCCTTAAAAGGACCACCTAACATCGTTTCAGTGATTGCTCCATTAACACAGGTGTGGGTGTTGATGAGGACAGGGCTGGAGATCAATCTGTCATGATTAAGTAAGAATGACACCACTGGACACTTTAAAAGGAGGCTGGTGCTTGCCATCATTGTTTCTCTTCTGTTAACCATGGTTATCTCTAAAGAAACACGTGCAGTCATCATTGCACTGCACAAAAATGGCCTAACTGGGAAGAGTATTGCAGCTAGAAAGATCGCACCTCAGTCAACAATCTATCGCATCATCAAGAACTTCAAGGAGAGAGGTTCCATTGGTGCCAAAAAGGCTCCAGGGAGCCCAAGAAAGACCAGCAAGCAGCAGGACCGTCTCTTAAAAGTGTTTCAGCTGCAGGATCGGGCTACCAGCAGTGCAGAGCTTGCTGAGGAATGGCAGCAGGCAGGTGTGAGTGCATCTGCACGCACTGTGAGGCGGAGACTCTTGGAGCAAGGCCTGGTCTCAAGGAGGGCAGCAAAGAAGCCACTTCTCTCCAGAAAAAACATCAGGGACAGAATGATATTCTGCAAAAGGTACAGGGAGTGGACTGCTGAGGACTGGGGTAAAGTCATTTTCTCTGATGAATCCCCTTTTCGATTGTTTGGAACATCTGGAAAACAGCTTATTCGGAGAAGAAGAGGTGAGCGCTACCACCAGTCTTGTCTCATGCCAACTGTAAAGCATCCTGAAACCATTCATGTGTGGGGTTGCTTCTCAGCCAAGGGAATCGGCTCTCTCACAGTCTTGCCTAAAAACACAGCCATGAATAAAGAATGGTACCAGAATGTCCTCCAAGAGCAACTTCTCCCAACCGTCCAAGAGCAGTTTGGCGCTCAACAATGCCTTTTCCAGCATGATGGAGCACCTTGCCATAAAGCAAAGGTGATAACTAAATGGCTCAGGGAACAAAACATAGAGATTTTGGGTCCATGGCCTGGAAACTCCCCAGATCTTAATCCCATTGAGAACTTGTGGTCAATCATCAAGAGACGGGTGGACAAACAAAAACCAACAAATTCAGACAAAATTAAAGCATTGATTCTGCAAGAATGGACTGCTATCAGTCAGGATTTGGTCCAGAAGTTGATTGAGAGCATGCCAGGGAGAATTGCAGAGGTCCTGAAGAAGAAGGGTCAACACTGCAAATATTGACTTGCTGCATTAACTCATTCTAACTGTCAATATAAGCTTCTGTTACTCATAATATGAATGCAATTATATTTCTGTATGTGATAAAAACATCTGACAAACACACATAAAAACCAGAGGGCAGCAGATCATGTGAAAATAGAATATTTGTGTCATTCTCAAAACTTTTGGCCATGACTGTAGATGGAGGGAACACAAGAAGTTCAGTTTTTGAAAGTTTCAGTTTCATATAAAGAGAAGACATGATGTTAGAGACAGCAGAGAGACAGTCAGTGGTGTTCTGTAATAGTGCAGGGGTGATGTCACTTCAGAAGGTATATAACGGTCATCAGCATACAGATGGTAGCGGAAGCCAAGTCTGATGATGGTTTGTCCAATAGCGGCTGTGTATATTATAATATATACCAAAACCAAAGTAATAATAGTGCCTTGAGGCCAATAGAGTGGAGCATGGTGAGAAGAAGTTGGTGGTCTACAATATGTCCTTTTCCCCTTACTGTTGGGGTTCCTCAGGGCTCAGTCCTAGGCCGTCCTCTTCTCTCTCTACTCATTCTCTATTGGACATACTATCAGCAGATTTGGCTTTCAGGACCATCTTTATGCTTTCGAGAGATCCAGGAGAATAAGAAGAGAATAGTTGCCTTTAGACTTAGCTTTTAGGAGATTATTCAGACCTATTGTAAGGACAGTTTCTGTAGAGTGTAGTGCAAGAAAACCAGATTGTAAGGGGCCTAGAAGAGCATTACCAGAGAGGTAGTGGATTAGTCTAGAATAGACTAAGAGTTCCAGTTTAGAGGTGAAGGGGAGGTTAGCGACGAGTCAGTTAGCAGCACAGAATGGGTTGAGGAAGGGTGTTTATAGTAGTTGGTTATAACAGCATGTTTGAAGGAGGAGGGAAAGATTCCAGAAGGAAGAGAGAGGATGGGACAAATACTCATATGGAGAATGGTCAAGAAAGTCTGATAGTGTGGACCTCAAAGTGTGAGGAAGGTGAGTGATAGTATTGGGGGAAATGACCTGAAAACTACCCTACCCCTCCACCATGGCTATTCTCCGGTCTAGGGGTGTGCGAAAATTGTAGGCCATCATAAAAGAGAGCAGCAGGGGAATTGGTATCAGACAGCTTCATCCATGTTTCTGTAACAGCAATGA
The DNA here is from genome assembly GCA_947044405.1 of Leptodactylus fallax. Classification (NCBI taxonomy): domain Eukaryota; kingdom Metazoa; phylum Chordata; class Amphibia; order Anura; family Leptodactylidae; genus Leptodactylus; species Leptodactylus fallax. The sequence continues at coordinate 210,994 of CAMRHE010000327.1, forward strand.
TATGAAGAGACCCTGAATAATGTCAAGGTTGTTGCACAATAAATGGGCGGAGAGGACAGACAGTGAATATTAATAAGGTTAACAGGGTTTTCTGAGAAAAAGCTATGAAGTTGAAGTAGCAGAAGGAGGACCAGGGTTTGCAGAGATGCCCCAGCAGCTAGTAGCAGGAGCATGGAGAGAGACAGCAGATGCTTCAGCGGTTTGTGAGAGCATTTTATTTGTTGCACAGAGGCACATGATGGGTTAAGGTGATTGAGGAAGGTGAACAGAGAATGAGCACATAGATGAGGGAAGGAGAGACACATGAGGTGGGAATGGGCGCCAGGTGTGAAAGAAAGCAACAAATAGAGTAACAAGGAATACAGTGAACATGCTAAGAATATTCCCCAAACTGATTTTTTTTTTTTTTTAATTTTGGTCATCCAGTTGCCCAGTCTCCTGCCATGTATAACTGCATTACTGACGCTTCGGGTTGATGATCTTCTGCCTACTCCCACATTCATGATTCCCCTATACTTCAGCTTTATTTATAGGAAGAATCTGCTTAGATCTGGTAATACATTAGCTTGTAAAACAAGAAAACAGGAGGATGGGAAAGCAAATTACTGAGAAACACTTGCACAGATAAGAGAAGTTTCAGCATACAGAGAGTTAAGGTGAAGTATGGAATTGGCCATAAATCTATATACAAAGACGAAAGATGGAAATTACATCCAGGTCACTTAGAATTGCATTATTGACACTTATAATTGATGAAACTTCTGGTTGTGATCTTGTGCCTAATCCACACTCAGTGATCAAGCATCTCAATTCCTTGGTGACCAATGGATGTCATTGGGGGGGGATCTGCTGGGAATCTCACACATGTGTTATGCATGTACATAATACAGACTATATCACTTATTGTAGATTGTTACCTCTGCATTTACTGACATGTCTTTTCAGGTAAGAGAATCTGTCCGGGCAAGGCCTTGGCTCTTATGGAGCTCTTCATTTATTTCACCACACTTCTGCAAAACTTCACAATCAAGTCACCAGTGCCCCCCGAAATGATCTGCGTCACTCCAGTCGGAGCTGGGCTGGGACATATTCCTCCCAGCTTTAAGGCAAGCTTTGTACCCCGTACAAGTACTCAAGGATAACATCTGAATGTAATAACTTGCATGAACCTAAGAGATTGTGGGATTTGGGAAGCATTCAGGAGTCTGGTAGTAGTTTGGTTAGAAGGAGGATCTGTCATATTCCAATATTACTCAATAGTATTATCAGTTTATGGTATAATCCAGTATTGCAAATCACTGTATAAGGTAAAAGTCCATATAGGACATTAAATGGAGGGGGCAATTTTGTGGAAGATATAGAACCATAACCAAAGGCTGTCTCAGGTATTGCTGCTCACCATCAATGCATAGGCATAGCTAGAAGCTCCCGGGCCCTGATGCAAAACTTTTGTCCGAGTCCCCCTACCCCCTCCCTAGTTCAAATTCTTGATAGTGACGGTTACGGGCACTGCAGCAGTATCTCAGATACTTGAAAGGGATACAGCTTTAGTACCCACAACTGCAGTTATCAAGAATACGGTGAGTGAGCAGCGCCCGGCATGTAAACAATACTGGGACAGTATTATCTGCTCCAGAGTGGCCCCCACACAGTATTATCTACTCCACAGTGGCCCCCACACAGTATTATCTACTCCACAGTGGCCCCCACACAGTATTATCTACTCCACAGTGGCCCCCACACAGTATTATATACTCCCAAGAGCTCCCTCCCCTCCTAGAGCCGTTGCTATTATTATAGTCTGGGGTCTCCTCAGAAAGTGATTAAAAATAACAAACACTTATATTCACCTTACCTCACCTCTCCTGGGCATCCTTGCTGCATCCAGCTGTCTGCGGCATCTTCCTTGGTCCTCTTCTGCCTGGCGATTGAGGTCACATACCCCAGACATCGATGCTGGGGTCTGTGATTGGGCCTTAGCGGTAACGTGTGGGCGCAAAGACGTCATTACACCTGAGCGCCCCATGTAACATCGGGGGTGTGTGACCTCAGTCACCAGCAGGAAGAGCCCCGGAACGTATGCCGAGACCAGTACTTTTTTTTTTTTTGAATTTTTGGCACTAGCTGGAACCTTTTCCATTAATATGTATAGTGGTTGGGGGACCAGGCTTTCCCTGAATGCATCATGGTGGCCAGGGTCCCAGCCATTTCCATCTGGCCGCAGGCCCCGTACCCCTTCCCGTTCACACCCCCTGCGATTGTTACACCACTGGAACAGTCCAATGTAAAATATGGAGCACAAAAGTGCAGAATAGGACACCTGGTATTTTAGACTACACAATAGCACAGCGTGCTACCCAAGCCCCACTATAAGCCACATCCCCTGGAGTCTCACCATCTGTCCCTAAAACTATTCACAAATGTGCCATAGTATGAAATGGAATTCTGAAACGCACTACATGAGGTTTAGATGTATTACTAAAATGCAATCAGGGTTATGTAGGTAGTAAATAAGGGCTCAAAATAATTCTGTGGGGGACCTTCCACCCACTACCAATTGTGGAAGAGGAACTACAATGTCTTACATATAATATACAAGATGTAAAGCATTGATGCAATAGGCAGTGATGGGTAACGCTGGATCTCAATGTGGTGCCCTCTGTTTTACAAGAGTGTGAAGTACAGCGATAACTTATTGCTGTGGACTCACTAAATATACAGTATGGAGCAGCTATAGGGTCACATTATTCCCTGCACTTCATGTACAGTAGTCGCTATGCTCTGGAGGAAGTATGGCAGCCACCCACAGGTGCCCATCATAAGTATTCCATCAGGTACACGATAGAGGTTGTTCAGGAGCCCCAAACATTCTGATGAAAGATTGTCAGAGATTTATCCATTATTTGCTATTATATAAGTTACCTATATGTGTATTAATAATACTTGTAATACTCCAGTGGATATGCTGCAGCTTTTATGCTTTTCTTCTGTCTATTCTACACATGTTTGATGATTTAAAGTAATTTGTATAATGTAATAATAAATACTTTAATCATGAAATACTTCATTCTCTATGTGCTATGTCATTTTCATGAGTGATGATTTTTAAAAGGAGTCTGTAACCAGAACCAGCTTATCACCCCAGCCCTGCAGATAGATAGGTTAGTGTCACCAGACCCAGCATATCACCCCAGCCCTGCAGATAGATAGGTTAGTGTCCCCAGAACCAGTATATCACCCCCAGCCCTGCAGATAGATAGGTTAGTGTCACCAGAACCAGCATATCACCCCAGCCCTGCAGATAGATAAGTTAGTGTCACCAGAACCAGCTTATCACCCCAGCCCTGCAGATAGCTAGGTTAGTGTTAAAGAACTGGGTATTACTAATCTTCACCAATCCCAGTTTTCCTCCTTTCTCCTTAGGTATATCTACTTATCTGTTTCCTTGACTGGTTTGCATGTACGATAATTTACCCCACAATATTAATAATAAAATACGTTTATTATTAATGCACTTGTAATATGATGGAACTAGGTTATAGAATAATACAAAACAGTATTAACACAATGCAATACAATAAGTACAGAACCCAATTACCCAGGTGAATATAAAACCTGCAGATATCGCTACATACACACACACAACCCCTAGACAAGTTACTAACTGACCCTTTCTGTAAGGAACACAGCAGTAGTAATACAGATTAATAGAGGGTGACTGATAGATAGATGGATAGATAGATAGATAGATGATGGATGGATAGAGAGATAGAGAGAGAAAGTTATACTTAAGCCTTATTATGCTCTGGTGGTATATGGAGCTTGTCTAGGTGAGGCTGGTCAGTCCATATCCCAAGGGGGCTGGTGAAGAGAGAGAGAGGAGGCTTTTGGCCCATCATATTTATGGCCCACAACTCCGCCCACCTAGATGTTGTCACTCCAATCAGGCTCTTGGTATTGTAATATCATAAGTTTAGATGCAATACTTCTTATGAGTCTTGGGATGGCGCTCTAACACTTAAAATCGATCCTTGGCCCAGGGGTAATGACCTATCTCCCCCATCTGACTTCTAATGTCCCTTATTCAGTGGCTTATCTCTGGGTAACTCTCTTTGAACAAGGGAAGCTGATTATCATCACCATGAAGGTCTCATTAGCACATTCCATCTCCACCCTTTTAAACAAAAGCCTTCCTGGCCAATGCTTGATGTCTGTTAGATTACAGCTCTTTGAAAGCAGGTTTTGTAGCCTGCAGACACTTATGAGATATCTGAAGTATATAGCTCTCTCAGAAGTTCTGAATGGAATGATTGATACAACTATATATATATATATATATATATATATATATATATATATATATATATTAATGTTTGTGGTAAGCACTTCCCTTTACAGTTAGTGTCACCAGAACCAGCATATCACCCCAGCCCTGCAGATAGATAGGTTAGTGTCACCAGAATCAGCATATCACCCCAGCCCTGCAGATAGATAGGTTAGTGTCACCAGACCCAGCATATCACCCCAGCCCTGCAGATAGATAGGTTAGTGTCACCAGAACCAGCATATCACCCCAGCCCTGCAGATAGATAGGTTAGTGTCACCAGAACCAGCATATCACCCCAGCCCTGCAGATAGATAGGTTAGTGTCACCAGAACCAAGCAGTGGTTTCTCCTAGTGGATCGATATCTCCATTGCCAAAATATTGCTGTTTTTGTGATATGCAAATTGTCACTTACCTTTTAGAGTCATGACAAAACCCTTGTTACCCCAAAGAGCTCTACTGCATATTTAAAAAAAAAAAAAAAAAAAAGTTATTAGCTGGTATGTTGGCAATGAAGACACTAATTCACAAAGCAAAACACCATTAGGTCAGCCCCGCTCCCAAAAAAAACCAACCAAAAAAAACCACTGCATTTTGCATTAGCTGCAAAGTGGAAGGTATTCTGGCTAATCCCATCCACACATTGCAGAAAAATAATCTGCAGTGGAAATACTACAATTTCAAAAATGCCTTAGTTTTTGCAAATCATAGCATGTCCATTATACCTACAGAAAGGAAGAAGTTTTCCAATCCATATAGATATAACCAGAGTCAGAAAGTCCACAGAAGAATGAACAGGACACATAATCATGTGGTGGTAGCAAATGCTTAGTACTATGGATTAACCAGCCATGGGATACTGATGTATGGGGCTTATAAGGGCCTTGCTAGGTGAATTAATAAACATCTAGTGATAATTATAGTTACATCGTGTTTATAGCGTTTAATAAAGACATGGATCCATCACGTTCAACCTATAACTCTACAAAGCGGAGAAGCAGAAAACATCCCTAATGGGGGAAGATTCCTTCCCAGCTCCAAATTTGACAATCCAAAAAAATTCCTGGATCGACCTATCAAATGAAGTGATCAATGAAAAATTCATTCATTTTGAGAATTGATTCCACAACCCGTGTGGGAGCCATACAATAACGATAATAGGGGGCCATTATTTAAACTTTGGGGAGGGGGTTCTGGCTTGCAATGTCTGCATTCAGAGTGATAGGATAGCTAGATGACAGAAAAATATATAGATAGGAGAAAGACAAGGATACATAATAGTTATTGGATAGATAGTGTGGAAGGTTAGTATCAGTACAGGTAAGTACACCGGGCTCACAACACATGGAGACAATGATGCTAAATACAAGGTACATACATTGGGTCTTCTCTCAGAAATTAAAATCAGGTTTTTTTCAGCAAAACAAAACCCTGCTGGTCTGAACACTGACTAACAGGACACACCCCTGACTATAGCAGAGACTGGACACACAGCCACACACATTACTCACAGGCAGAGTATAATATCCCAGTGTTCACACCAGAGCTCATGTCTGCTCTGATCCTCCAGGTGCAGCAGATTCCCAGCAGCTCAGTACTAATAGCAGGGATGGATCTGGGGGATCGAGGACCGGCCTTACTCTTCAACAATTCAGCTCCAGGACATTTTCCAGAGTTTCCAAAAAGTCAGTTCTGGACAATCTGAGCTCTCCATTACAGCCAGCACATTCCCTGGAGCCTCAGGCTGCGGCCGCTCAGTGATCCACGTATATGACTATATACATATGGCTATAGCAGTATTCAGTGCTGGGGCCGCCAATGCTGTCACTTATCAGTAATGACACACTGATGAATTACCGCTATATCACATTACTAGATGTGTGGTTCTGCTGTTACCATGTGACCAATGATGTGATATAGCGGTAATTTATCAGTGTGTCATTACTGATAAGTGACAGCATCGGCGGCCCCAGCACGTAATACCACTATATCTCATCACTAGATGTGTGGTTTTGCTGTTACTATGTGACCAGTAATCAGTGTTGGACTTATTGGCCTAGGGCCCACAAGAAGAACTTATTCTGGGGGCCACCCAACAGCTTCCTGCTAGTAGCTTGCACCACAGCACCACTGAAATCTTACATATGAGCTGACCATCCAGCATTAGGCTGAGACCCCACGTTGCAGAAACACAGATTTTTCTATGTTTTTTTGAGCCAAATGCAATAATGGCTACAAACGGAATGGGAAATATACAGGAAACTTCTTATACTCCCTTCTGCTCAATCCACTCCTGACTACGGCTCAAAAAACCTCAGCAAAATCTGCAACAAAAAAGCTGTTTTTCCACAACATGGTGCCTCAGCCTTAGGCCGGGGGCCCCATGTAGCATAAACGCCGTGATTTTGCAAAAACAGTACCTGCAAAGTGGATAGGATTCTGGCTAATCCCATCCACACATTGCAGAAAAATATCCCCAACCCCAGTATAATGCTTCACATTGGCCCCACACAGTATAATAAACTCCCCGCAGTGCCCCCCCCAGTGTAATAATCCACAGTGACCCCACACAATATAATATGCTCCCAAGAGCCTCATGCCGCTATAGGTGGACCCCTTGAAATTAGTCTTAGCGAATATTTGTGAGGTTTCGATCCCTGATTCGTTTCAGTGTTATTATACCCCGTCAGAGGCGTAGCTAGTGGGGGGGGGGGGGGGGGGGGGAGGGGCGGCTGCCCCGGGCCCACTAAATTTTTGGGGGCCCACCCCGGGGCCGCCATTAACACATCCTTTATTTCTAACTAGATCAGTGTCTGCATACACCGATCTAGTTAAAACATAACCTGCAACTTAACGGTATTGTAAACCGCAAGCCAATACAGGCTTGCGGTTTACAAGATGCCGAGACCACAGACGATGTCTGCTTCTCAGCACGGGCGGCGCGATGACGTCACAAAAACGCGCCTGCGCTCAGACACAGACGTCATGTGCATGGACAGGGAGGAAGCGGCGTCTCCATTCATCATCATCACAGGTGAGTATGACTTTTGTTTTTTTAGCTTAGTTGTGGGTATATTAATAGTATAAGGGGTGGTTAGGAGGGGGGAAATATAACTATAAGGGAGGGTTCATTAGGGGGCATTATGACAATGGGGGGTTATTTATATAAGGGTTATTAGGAGGTATTATTAATACAAGGGGGAGGTTATTTATATAAGGGGCCATTAGGGGGGCATCATTTATATTAGGAGGCATTATGAACATAAGGGGGTGGTCATTAATATAAGGAGCCATTAGAGGTGCAGTATTTATGTCAGGGGGAATCGGGCATAATATGAGGGTCAATTAATTTAATTAAGGTGGCACTTGGGTTTTAATAAGACTAAGGCCCCACATAGTGGGCTGAAGAAAAAAAAGCGTTGCGGGAAAAACCGCAGCGGTAACATTGTGGTTTTTCTCGCAGCACTTTTCACAGAAGGTCCGCAGAGGTTTCCCCTGTGGACTTTCTGATTTCAATACACCTATATGGAAACCGCCAGTGTTTCTGTAGGTAAAATTGAAATGCTTCAATTTCCAAAACCGCAACGGTTTTGGAAATCGCAGTGCATCTGCTGCACGTATTTTCCGCAAGGTGTGGATGGGATTTGCTAGATGTAATATGCCGTTTTTTTTTTTTCTGTGGGTTTTCGCCACATGTGGCCGCCGCCCCCCACTTTGCAGTAAAATATGCGCAGCGGATACGCTGCAATTTCCAAAACAGACGCAGTTTTGGAAATCGCAGCATGTCAATTATACCTACGGAAATGCTGGCGGTTTTCCTGTAAATATAATTGAAGCAGAAAGTCTGCAGAGGAAACCTCTGTGAACTTTCTGTGCAAAGTGCTGCAGGAAAAACTCTTTTTTGCTGCAGGACACCACGTGGGACCTTAGCCTTAAAGAGGACCTTTCACGTCCTCATGTATATGCTGCTTTACATACTGCTAGAAAGCTGACAGCACGCTGAATTCAGCGCACTGCCGGCTTTCCCGGTATGTGCCCCGGGGCTGGCGATATCGGGGGTCTTAGTTTCACGGTTTACTGTCAGAAGGGCGTTCCTGTCTAACTGCGCTTTGAGGAACGCCCTCCCTGACTGTTCTCGTTCATAGACTTGTACTGGGGGGGCGTTCCTTACAGCTGAGCGTCATCGCTGGGCTATAAGGAACGCCCCCTCTCTGTACTCGCCCATAGCGCTGTACTGTCAGAGGGGGCGTTCCTTACTGCCCGGCGGTGACACCCCCTCAGTACAAGTCTATGAACGAGAACTGTCAGAGAGGGCGTTCCTCACAGCGCAGCTAGACTGTCAGGAACGCCCTTCTGACAGTAAACCATGAAACTAAGACCCCCGATATCTCCAGCCCCAGGGCACATTCCGGGAAAGCCGGCAGTGCGCTGAATTTAGCGTGCTGTTGGCTTTCTAGCGGTATATAAAACAGCATATACATGAGGACATGAAAGGTTCTCTTTAAGGAGTTTTCCAGCTCATTTTTATTGATGGTCTATCCTCAGAATAAAACATCAATAAGAGATAAGTGACTCCCCACTGATCAGCTGTAAGAAGGGGCCCCGGCGCCTGTTTATATCACACGCTGTGTGTTTATAGTGACCGTGTGATGTAATTGCAGCCTTGTCACATAGACGTGTATAGGACGAGGCTGTAGCTACATGACATGGCCGCTATGAAAAGAATGACACTATGTAAACAGAGAAGGGGTCACGGCGCTTACACAGGTACCACGGTTCATTCAAACAGCTGATCCTGGGGGTCCGGGGTATTGGAACCCTAATAATTTTTTTCTATTTTTTTTTCCTTTTTAATTAGGAAACATCTGGGGCATTATTAATAAGGGGCACTATTTAAAGGGGTGCACAGGGAAGTTATTAACTTAAAAATACACTTGGGGGTATTATTCATTATATATTTTATAATTGGGGTAGCAGCAGGATGGGGGCTTTGTGCAAGTGAGGACAATGTGGGTCGGTGCCTGGAAAAGTGAGGAGCCAAAGATGTCTGTGTTGCAAACTTTACAGAGACTGGAAGAAGTGGTCATGGCCGTCCAGATGAAAGAGATGGGAAATGTGAAGGATTGGACTTGTTCGTATACCATGCGTCCCGGGGATCACACTGAGGCCTGTGATTGGCCCTCAGCGGTCACATGAGGCACATTGACGTTAATCAGTGAGTGCACCCCACGTAACCACTGAGGCCTAATCACAGGCTCCAGCAGTGACCCCCAGGGACACGTGACGTCAGCTGCAGGCCAGAAATGGCCAAAAGATGGAGCTGGATGCCCAGGAAAGGTGTTATTTTTCTCACCTCCCTTGGGCAGGCTTTTATTGGAAGGGGCCCATGATGTTGAACCCCTTTCCGTTAGGTATATGTCTGGGGCCCTAGCCCTTCCTGTGCCCACCGGAGGGCCAGAGCCAGTCTGAAGCTGGTCTTATCCATACAGAGAATCCATAACAGATAATCTGGCCTGAACCCAATCTGGAGATAATGATTTATGATGCTAGGAGTCCCTGCTGACTATATATACAGTACAGGACAGTGAGGTCACACACAGGCAGGAACTCCTGACATCACAGATTGCTATGATGCAGGAAATAAAGGTCACCTGACTGGTTTCGGCCCAGGAAATCTGTCTGACGTAGAGATCTGATTTTCGAGCCAGGGTTACTCCATAGTGCAATGTTATTATTATTTTTGCACTGTGAAGCCTTACTTCTAAACTGGGTGCAGCACTATCATTATTTACTGTATGGTATAATATTATTAGTAGATACTGCTGAGTGTTATTATTATTATTATTTAGCATTGTGTAGCATTATTATTAGAAATGGTGCTGTAGAAATATTATTATTATTTTTGCATTGTGAAGAATTATGTCTAAGCAGGGTGCACTGCTAGGATTATTAAGTTATTGTATCATTTTATTAATAGATATTGTTCAGTGCTAATGTTATTTTGGCATTGTGTAGCATTTTTACTAAGCATGTGTAGTATTATCTTTATAATGTTAATATTATTAATAGACATGGTAAAGTGTGATTATTATTTGAGCATTCTGTAGCATTATTTATAGACATTACAGTGATATTATTATTTTGAAATGTGTATTAATAGACATTGTGTATAATTATTAATTATTATTATTATTTTGGCATTGTTTAGTAGTATTATAATACATAGTGCAGTGTTATTATTTTGGCATTGAGGAGCATTATTACTTATGGTGTAGTATTATCTTTATTTTGTAATATTATTAATAGACATTGTTTAGTGTTAATATTAATATTTTGTCATTGTGTACATTATTATTAGACATGTTGTAGTGTTATTATTATTTTGGTATTGCATAGCTTTATTAATATACATTGTGTGGTGTTATTAATTTGGTACTGTGTAGCATTAATAGACATGACATAGTGTTATTATTTTATCATTGTGTACATTATTATTAGATAATCTGTATGTTATTAATTTGGCATTGTGTAGCAATATTATTAGAAATGGTGTAGTTTTATTATTATTTTGGCATTGCGTACAATAGTATTAAACATTTGTATATTTTTAATATTATTTTGGCATTGTGTACATTTTTTATGAAACATGGTGTAATGTTATTATTATTTTGCAGTTGTGCAGCATTATTAAACACGTGGTGAAAAGTTATTATGATTTTGGTGTTGTATAGCATTATCAAAGACATGCAGTAGTGTTACTATTTTGGCACTTTGTACATTATTATTAAAATTTGATGTAGTTTTATTATTAATTTCTCACATTTTTATTACACATGGTGTAGTGTTATTATTTTGCCATTGTGTGGCATTTCTAAAAGACATTGGGGCAGATTTATCAATCTAAATTCAATAGTTTTGTGTCTACATTTGCGCCAAAATTCATAGTGTATGGCATTTCCGACATATTTATGAACTGTGCACACCAGAAAGAAAATAAAAAATATGACAGGCTCAACACTTTTGAAACATGTGCCCCAGAATGGGTGTGGTTTATAATGGGCGTGGTTTAGAAGTGTCTCACTTTATGACACATTCATGAAACAGAAAATAACGACTATGGCGCAGATTTGCTGTGCAAAATAGAACATGTTTAAAATGGTATAATGAATTTATCACAATTTACTTCGTGCGCCAAAAATTTCCGTCGTGTGACACATATTTGTCTCCTCAATAAGGGGGCGTTCGCACTACCATTGGTGACCGTCAGTAGTGTCCGTGGCTATTGTCCGTTACAAGATTTTAGCATCGGCCACTAGCTGAACCATCAGAAATCCGTTAAAATTTCCATTCATTTCAATGGGTTTTTATATTGTGTCCGTTAGTGTCCGTTTACACCAAATCCGTCAGAAGTCCGTTTTTTTTTTTTCGCGGACAAAAAATTCTACATGCAGGACTTTTTGTCCATTTGAAAAAAACGGATTCTTGACGGACAGCAAGTGTCCATTATTTTTTTTTTACATTGAAGTCTATGGGTAACGGACTTATAACGGACAGCAACTGATATCCATCAGTTGCTGTCCGTTATTTTATGTCCGTTTTTTTCCTGTGCATGCTCAGAAAGGAGAAACAAACAAACAGAAAAAAAAACTGACTGTTAAAAAACGGACACTAACTGATGCTAATGTGTCCGGTTTTTTAACTAAACCATTAATTGGATCATTTAAAAAAACGGACACATTAACATTAGTTAGTGTCCGTTATGATAGGTGTCCGTTTTTTTTTTTTTAACGGACAGCTTCATAACGGACTCCAACGGTAGTGTGAACCCTGCATAAGCGAGAGATGATTTGTGCTTATGTTATGCCAAGAATTGCAGGGTCTTTGATGTGTGCACCAAATATTTGTTTCTTACAGCCTGAAAGTTAAGATTTTTGTCTACAGATTTTGTCTCCATTTTTGCGCCAAATATTTGTCTCATGGTGAGTCAGAATTTTGGATCTTCTAGAAATGTACATCAGATTCATAAATATGTCTAAAACTATGAATGGGATTCCTAATTTAACACAGTGCAAAGTTCAACAGTATTGAGAAATGTGCCCCATTGAGCAGTGTTATTATAAATTTGGGAATGTGAACATTATTACAGGACATGGTGTAGTGTTAATAGTATTCTGGTATTGTTCACATTGTTATCACAAATGGTGCAGTATTATGTTTTTTGATATTGTGTAGCTTTATGAAAACACTTGGTGTAGTGTTATTAATATTTTGACATTGTATACTTTGATATTAAAGATGGTGTAGTATTATTAGCATTTTGGAAATGTGTTTTGTAATTTTGGGGTTGTGCATCATTATTAATAGACATGGTGTATTATTATTATTATTATTATTATTATTATTATTATTATTATTACTACTACATTTTGGAATTTTGGGGTTGTGCATCATTATTAATAGACATGGTGTAGTGTTATTATTATTACTATTATTATTTTGGCATTGTGTGTATTATTACTAGACATTGTGAAGTGTTATTATTATTATTATCATTATTATTACAAATATAATTATTTTGGCATTGTGTGTATTACTATACATTGTGAAGTGTTGTTATTATTATTATTATTATTATTAGTAGTAGTAGTAGTAGTAGTGTTATTATTTTGGGGTTATGTATCATTATTAATAGACATGGTGTAGTAGTAATTATTATTATTATTATTATTATTATTATTATTATTATTATCATCATCATTATTACAAATATAATTATTTTGGCATTGTGTGTATTACTATACATTGTAAAGTGTTGTTATTATTATTATCATTATTATTAGTGTTATTATTTTGGGGTTATGTATCATTATTAATAGACATGGTGTAGTATTATTATTTTTGTATTGTTTAAAAATGGTGTAGTGTTATTATTATTATTACTACTATTATTATTTTGGCATTTTGTGTATTATTACTAGACATTGTGAAGTGTTATTATTATTATTATTATTAATAATATTATGTTGTGGTTGTGTTTCATTATTATTAGACATGGTGTAGTGTTATTATTTTTGTATTGTGTAGCATCATTAAAACATTTGGTGTATTATTATTTTTTCATATTGTATAACATTATAGAAAACCTGCCTCGGATTCCTCTTTATTTACTGCCTGCCGTCTCACGGCGGTGGACGCAGAGCTTCAGCAGATGCAAAACTGCACTACTGACTAGGCAGAAAAGAATGAGTCTAACCAGTGCGGAGTCTCAAGCCGTGGTCTCCGAATCAGCTGCAGAATCCACGGCAAGATTTTCAATGTCCTGCTCCAATCTCTGCCTCCCATTGAAAACAATGAGGGCAGAATCTTCTGCCAATTTTGGGCGAAATCCAGTGTGTTATTAATGGAAGTGCTCAATGTAGAGACTGTGGGGCCCCCACAGATGCTATACACATATAGTAAGTTGGAAGGGGACATTAAACTGGGGCAACTGGATGAGTATATTATATCTTGGGGGTAACTTGAGGCGGACATGCCTGCATATAGTTGCCCCCAGTTTAATGTCCCTCTCCAGCTACCTCCATGGTTTATTGTCCCCCTCCAGCTGCCCCAGTTTAATGTCCCGATCTAATTGCCCCCCATTTAATGTCCCCCTCTAGTTGCCCCCAGTTTAATGCCCCCCTCTAGTTGCCCCTAGTTTAATGTACCCCTCCAACAGCCCCCAGTTTAATGTCCCCCCTGGGGAAGTTGGAGGGGAACATTATAATGTGGGGGCATATAATGTTAGGGTGACTGTAGGAGCCTTATACTGTGTGAGGGCACATAGAAAAATGGATGAGAATAGGTGGAGTCAACTTAGAAGTGGGTGGAGCTAAATTTGCTGTGGTGCGCATAGCACCGCACATACTGTCCCTCTTTCTATCCTTTGAAAGTTGGGAGATATGCACACACAGACACAAGCCACAATATGTACACCCATCGCAAGTACACACACTACATGTAAAAATACAAATACCTGTAGTTGTCCAGTTTTTGTTAGTGGCTCTGTTAGTTTTTTTTTTTCTTAAAAATGACACCTTCCTCTTGAAGACTACAACTACGGAAGCCTAAAAGAGAGAAACGGGAGAGGAAAATTTCAAATTTGATGGCGACCTAAGGCAACCACTAGATGTCCTCAGACCACAGTTCCATTCTTTATATGACGTCTGTTAACCTGCAGTGGGGATAAAAATCCACAAAACACTGCTGTTTATATTACCTCTGTCTCAGTATGTACTGTAATATCATTTTTCACATACCATCTTGTTAAGCTTTTTTTTTTTTTACAATACTGTAGATACTTTTTGTAAAAATATTCTGTCACTTACTTAATCTAGTCTGTTTATGCGCAGCAGTGTGCTACTAGTACTACATATTTTTGACTTTCCAGGTCCACCTTTAAGTGCCAATTCTTGGTTTGTTAATCTTTTTTTGTAATAGATTTTTTTTGTTACACAAAATACACAAAAACAGGGGGGAGGGGGATAAGCTAAAGAAGGAGGAGGAAGAGGAAACACATATGCTAATGTCTATATGCTACATTATCCCCCAGAATACTAACAATAAGAATGTGGGTGACAACAGCAACATTACTTCTGGCCTTTCCCTAGATCACATATAAATGTAAACATAAACACATGAGGCGTCACTAAGTCCGAAAAAGCCCAAACTATTAAAATATAAAAACATTTGTCCCATATGGGAAATGCCATAACAGGAAAAAAAAAATCAAAATGGCTGAATTGGCGTTTTTTTGCCGATTTGCCTTCTTATTTTTTTTATGTTGCTGTGGCATAGGCTCCAATACAGGGATAACTCCAGGTTCCCTTCTGGCTCTCAAGAGCAGTTCTCATAGAATCCTTTTCATTTCAGAAGATATTGTAGCTTTTTCAACTGGCAGGCCGCGCACTCTGAATGTGTGCCACAAATTTTTCTTGAATTTCTATAATTGTCACTCCTGGATGCTGCATTTGCTTCCATAAAGGGATAATGTTTGATGGTTTTTTTATTAAGTCAATGTTCTATCACTTTTAAACTGGCAGCCACACTGATAGTTGCCAAAAAATGTTCTTCAAATTCTGCAGTTGGTACTGCCACATTGTGCCATAATAACACCAAAATAAAACAAACTACGCCACCGTTGCTTCTTCCAATACCTTGTTGGTGCAGCATTCTGACTTACAAGTCCCCAAAATGGGCTAATTTTTATATAGAAACATTGATTTTTGCAATATAACCACTATGTGTGTATAAAACCCCATGGGCAAGCAACTTTCCCCAAAACAGGCTAATTTTTGGAGTATCTGAAATGTTAAAATGCATAAAAGGAAAGTGGCAGCACAGTGAATGGTTAAACTAGGGGTTTATCTTATTTTTTTATTATTGTATATTTATATAGCACCATTAATTCCATGGTATTGTACATTATTATATTAATTCCATGGTGCTCTGTACATTATTATATTAATTCCATGGTGTTGTACATTATTACATTAATTACATGGTGCTCTATACATTATTATATTAATCCCATGGTGTTGTACATTATTATATTAATTCCATGGTGTTGTACATTATTATATTAATTGCATGGTGCTCTATACATTATTATATTAATTCCATGGTACTCTATACATTATTATATTACTTCCATGGTGCTGGACATTATTATATTAATTCCATGGTACTCTATAAATTATTATATTAATTTCATGGTGCTCTGTACAGTATTATATTAATTCCATGGTGCTGGACATTATTATATTAATTCCATGGTACTCTATACATTATTATATTAATTCCATGCTGCTCTGTACATTATTATATTAATTCCATGGTGCTTTACATTTGAGGGTTTACATACGGTACACAAAATATACAAGACAAGTATAATACTAACAGTGATCACTGGCACAGTGGGATAGAGGGCCCTGCCCGCAAGGGCTACAATCTATGAGGGCTCTACAATCTATATCCACTGCTTACCATCCATTTTTCAATAGACATACATTTCACTTCACTTTGACATAAATCCCTGGATGGAGGACATCATGTGTATCTTGCACATAACCCAGGGCTCTCTGAACAAGATGCTGCAACAATAAATCCAACCTCTCGGTCAGACCGTGTCCTTGGTACTATGGGTCGCATGGGCTGGTTAATGCTTGATTGAGTCAATTATAAAACACGTGGCTTTCTTTTTTGGCAGAATGTGTATTTAGTACACTGGTTTCTGACTCTCAACACTTAGATGTTACTTGATGAGCCAAAGATTACTAGCTAACTACCGTGTGCACAAAAGAAAGAGACCGGGAGTCGCACGTTGTTGTCCGCTGTAAGTGACCTGCATTTTTCTCTGGTTGGTGTCACCAGGTTAAGTTACTTACATAATCATAATGACATTAGGATTGTGATATATTGTGTTAGGAATATTGACGGATGGTGCAAAAGCAAATGCGATCGTGAGATACAAGCAATTTGACATTTTAGACAGCTGCACTAGTCATCTCAAGCAGTGTTGGCCTGGGGTGCCGAGGGCCCACCATCAAAATTCATTCTGGGGACCTACTATACAGCTGCATGAAAATATTACCTGGCACTTGTTTGCAAATTCCGAGAAATGTTGCTAGTAGTAGCTGCTGCCTGGCTCTTGCCTTTCATTGTTCCAGTCCAGGGTTCAATACCCTTTTGGCTTTGTGAGTTGGGATATGTTCCCAAACAGCAGTAGACTTCAGGCCATAGCAAGAAATGATTGGTGACTGGGGCCCATGCAGTGTGATTGGGAGGATGGGGCCCAGGCTACTGGTTTGCCTGACTCTGCACCTTGATGTCATCTCAGCTGCATAATGTATCTACAATATATTAAAATAAACTGGGACATCTCTTAAATAATCTCCCCAGTATATTATACCGACACATAGTGTGGATGAGATGCTGTCCAATAAGTACCTGTATGAAGTGCAGCGTGTTTACTTTGCAATGTAAGGGGGATCTGGGGGCCCCTGGGGAGGATTCATATGTTCACCTGTGGGACAGTCCGAACCTGAATTCAACCCAGATAATATTTCCTAATTCTACCATATAGTGCCAAAAATATACAATAACCAATTCTTACTCTTCAATTCAGTAGTAGGATTTGCTTATTGTATAAGATGAGAAGGTTCCTTGATATTGGGGGGCTTGTTTTTCCCTGGTTCACCCATATAAGGCTTCATGTACACGTTAGTTTGTTGTCATATATTATCCACAATTACAGGTCCATAATTGCGGATAATATATAGGCTCATTTGTTTCTATGGCCTTATGCACACATATGTAGTTTTTACAGATGTTTGCCCAGGCCATAGAAAAGAGTGATACAATATGGAGTAAGTCCTATACCCATCCATTTTTGTGCCTTGGACCATTCATTCAATTGTGTGGGTCAGTGAAAAACACGGACAGCCCATGGACATCAATCTGTGCACCATCCGTTCCGTTCCTACTGACTTAGTTCTTCCGTTATATGACCCATATATTTTATACTTTCGGCATTCTCTGCAGGGGGCACCATTATTATCATTATTGTTGGTGTCCTTTTGATGTACAGTTTTTTGCTTTTAATTTTTTTCAGCTGACCCCCCAATATATATTTCTTATATTCTTTTGTATTTAATACAATTTATATATTATTTTTCTACCATGTTCTTAGTGTATTAGGTGCTGGCTTTTGGATATACTTTGATACAGCAGGGCCCCTCTCAAGAGACGTAACTTGAAGCTCCTGGGCCTCAATGCAAAATATGTAATGGGGCCCCACTTACCATGTGCTATCCATAATACCGGTGTCTTATATACTACGCCCCTGCCCCTCTCAAAGCTGATTTATGGCTATACCTAAAACACCTCCATGCTCACCTGCTGCAGTCACACCACCACCTACCATACTAAGTACTGTGATGATCTCCAGCAGTGACCACTTGTCTGTAGGGGGTCATACACCACAGGCCGCACCAGCGCCATCTCGCTGGCACAGCAGGATCTTACTAACATCTGTGATGGCCATGGAAGCAGAACAGGCCCGGGGGCTGAATGCAAAAAGCCCACACCATCATCATCCTTATCCAAGGATGCTCTCTGATGGAGTTTGCCACCATTTAGTTGTGTCCTACAGTCACGCATGGCTGGAATAACTCTATATGTTTTTGCCCTCGAGGGCTCCCCCAGAGTGTCTCCCCGGACTCCTATAGATGTACAGTAAATAGCCCCAAGCTGGGCTGGAATTGGGCTGGTATTTATCAAGCACTGCCCCTGTTCCAGGTCATTGTGCACTTACTGCCAAACTTTGGAAACTTTTCCTTTAACAACTATGACGTTAGCGGACTGGATGGATTGCATAACAGTTTATATGTTTATATCTTTAATATGTATATATGTTGTATGCATTTGCATTATTTTTGCTTACAATTATAGCTGCTATCTATAACTTCTATCCCCTCAAGAACTTATTGGCTGAGGCCATGTCACAATAAAGCCTGGCAAAATTGCAGTTTTGTAAGGCGATGGTTTAGTTCAGGTGATGGTTTAGTGGGAGGACACTCAAGGAGTCTTCATTCTGCACAGGGCTCTGTCTCACCTGGAGAAACCAGGGAACACAGTGAGAATAATGTTCTTTGATTTCTCCAGTGCTTTTAACACCATACAGCCCAGGTTACTGAGGGACAAGCTGGGCCTTGCTGGAGTGGACCACCACCTCTCCAACTGGATCCTAGACTACCTCACAAATCGACCTCAATACGTGAGAGCCCAAGACTGTGTGTCAGATACCGTGATCTGTAATACGGGGGGCACCTCAGGGTACGGTTCTCGCCCCTATCCTCTTCACACTGTACACTGCAGATTTTAGGTTCAACTCATCCAGCTGCTACCTACAGAAGTATTCTGACGACTCTGCAATAGTAGGTCTCATCACAGACGATGATGACAGGGAGTACAGAGAACTGAACCGGGATTTTGTGGACTGGTGCCAGCAGAACCACCTGAAGATTAACGCGGGGAAGACCAAGGAGATGGTGGTGGACTTCCGTAAAGGCAGATGCCCTCCTAAACCAGTGGACATCCTGGGGACGGGCATCGAGATTGTGAACACCTATAAGTACCTGGGTTTGCTCCTTAATAATAAGCTGGACTGGGCAGATCACATGGAGGTCCTGTACAGGAAGGGCCACAGCAGGCTCTACCTGCTTAGGAAGCTGAGAGCCTTTGGAATCCGGGGGGCACTTCTTAGGACTTTCTTCAACTCGGTAGTGGCATCAGCCATCTTCTTCGGAGTGGCCTGCTGGGGGAGCAGTATATCAACCAGGGACAGAAATAAATTTGACAAGCTGATTAGAAGGGCCAGCTCTGTCCTGGGGAGCCCACTGGACCCAGTGCAGGTGGTGGGTGACAGAAGGATACTGTCCGTGGTGAGCTCCATACGGAAGAAGAAGTCCCATCCCATGCATGAGACTATGATTGCGCTGGGCAGTACTGTCAGTGACCGACTGCTCCACCCTAAGTGTGAGAAGGAGCGCTATCGGAAGTCTTTCCTCCCCACCGCGGTTAGGCTGTACAACCAACACCGACCTAAGCGGAGATCATTACACACAGAGAACTGAAATATCTTTCTGCCTGTTAAATCCCCCCCCTCCTCTGCTACTTCTTATCTGTTTTTTTGCTATCAATGTAATGCTTCTTACCTTGGAACATTCCTGTACATGTTGTATTTGTATTCGTATCTGCTTATCTTTGCTGCTGTAACACACTGAATTTCCCCGTTGTGGGACTATTAAAGGACTATTATTATTATTATTATTATTCAGCTTCCAGTGAGGAGCGACATGTGTTCCAGTCTTAGATGTAGACCCCGCCTTGCCTCAGATACCCTGATAGCCCCCTTAACTCTGTTCCAGCCTAGTGGTGAGCTGGTGGATTTGGTCAAGTTTATGGCACCACATATTATTCCAACTACTACTCCCAGTTTCCAGGTCCTTCCAGTGAGTTGCTGCACATGTAAGCCAAGAATGGCCAGCTGATCATTTCCCCTAGGGGATAACAGATGATTGCTGAGCTGGTGCAATCATCCTATTGTAATATATGTATGTCTATAATATGCTATTAGCAGGTTAATGTGAACCACCTTCCTTTTAATGGCTTCAGTTTGGGAAAATTGAGGACAAGTAGCATGATATACATATGTCGCAACTCAATGGAGGGAACCAGAGGATGGGAGTAGAAGTGGCTGTTATGTCACAGATAGGCTAAAGACACTCAACCAGTCCACCTCCCAGGTAGGAAAATGTGGAAGGGGCCTGTGGTGTTTCTGATGGTGGTGGTAGTTCCCCCAAGACACTTCCAGTTGGAGAGGGATCCTTTCCTTTCCTGAGTCATGTGATGTGTTCAGAGGTGCCCTGATGGTAAGCATGGGAACATCTCAGGAGGCAGTGGTGCACTTCAACCAAGGTTACTGACGTAACAAGGAACCAATGCAGATGGAGTAGTAGTACAGAATTACATTGTGGAAGGTTGGTACCAGAATTTGTATAGTGGGCCCCCAGAAAAAGATGGTACTTAGTGCATTTTAGCTCCATTTTAGCAAGTCTCTACCTCTCCCATTCTCCCACTATGTATATGGGGGCTGATATGATGAAGTCACGTGGATCCCTGTCTATCAGTATGCTACAAGGTCCTGGCTAGGAGGCTCTGAGTACCTCAATTCTACTCCAAATGGCAGATCTCTCCATTCAGTGGGGGCTTTGAAGACAGCTCTTTCCATCAGTACCATAGAGATGAACACCACAGCAGTGTACATGTGCTACTGTTTGACCCATTCATGCAGAGCACATGGGATACCCATTTTTTTGATCTTTGGGGGTCCCAGTGATTGTATCCTCACTGATCAGACAGTTATCCCTTATCCTATGGACAGTAGATAACTTTTGTTTATGGTCCGCACTCATTAAAATCCATATCAACTATTCATATTACTGAACATGTTCATAGTTGACAATTATCCCAAATTTGCCCGGTCAGGTTTCTCATTTAAGACATAACTATGTGTTAATATGGAGAAATCAGTGAAAGCCAAACACTCTAAAAAAAAAAAAAAAGTTATCAGACGTAAATGATTCCCGTCACACATGTGGAGTCCTCAGATGAACTGAGGTTGTCCAAGAGAACTGCAAACAGACAACCTATGGATCAATTGTGTGCAATAACGTTAATAATTAACATTACGAGCCTCATATTAATTACTTCACACCATAAATCAGGGAATGCATCAAAAGATCTTACTCAGTTATAAAACAATTGGCTTCTTTTTTGTAAGAATTGTTATATAGTACAAGAGTTTTTGGAGATTACGTAAAGCTGACTGATCATGTGAGCAGAGAATATTCTGAAAAAGATCAAGATTGACGTGTAAAGTAAGTGATCTGCTCTTCTCTCTCGGAGGCAGCGCCAGTTTATGTTACTTCTATTGAATGCAGGTTGTGTGATGATCTTACCATAGTCCTATTACTTTTTTCTTGCTCTTCATGTCAGATTTTCTGAACTGACCATTAGTCTGTGCTTTGAAAATCGCTGCAGGCACTACTTTGGTCCAATTCTCTCACCAGACTTGACCACTCAAGTCAAAGGGTCAGTGCAAAAAACACACATAAACCATCAGTGTGTAATGGTGCTATTTTTCGGGTAGTACTTAGCACCAAGTCAGTGGCAATATGGCGGCTATGTCCTCTGAGATTGGCACTGCTCTCCTTCACAGCCAATGCACCACCATTGCCAGCCTGCCCTCTCTCAGCTGCTGTCCAGACACTGACCCTCTGCGTCATCTGAAATCCAGTCAACCCAGTGGTGACGGCAGACACACGGAGCGCTTGGTTCCTTGCTGAGATTCTTTTTACTGAGATGTACGTTGCCATTACAGTTGGGCAGATAAACAAATAGAAATGCAGCAGAATTCACAAGTACAACTACAAGTGGGTGGAGCTTGTTGAGAAGAGGATGGTACTTTTCCAGAAAGTACACCAAAATTCTGGAAAATCTACCAAAATTCTGGAACATGCCCTTACAATTTTGCTCCAAAATTATGTTGGTAACTAAACCAATTAAGAAGTGGTATAAAATTAGATTAAACAGTGTCTAACAGTGCACCAGATTATCAAACAGCATCAGACACTTTAGTGTAGTGGAACATCCGGCGCAGTATAACACTGTCTACTCTAACTTTGCACTGTCTAAAAGTTACACAGTATTAGTTTCTGCTCCAATGTGTAGAACTCATCAGTGACATTACAGGTGACAGAAGAAAACAACAGCTGAATGTTATGTAAGATAGTTAGACTTAGCTTCACAAGATTCCAGGCTGTGTTGCAGAACTGTGCATTTCCAATCTTGCAGGGGAACCAAAATAATGTCGTCCCTGGTGCAACTCAAAGGTGCAAACTTGATCTGCTTCCAGAGAGTCAGTTCACATTACAGCTTCCAGAAGACACCAGGACACCGGCGTGCAATGACCAGCACCCAATTAAAGTGATAGCTCATATATAACATAATGCACAATTTAATACCAATACTTCACAGTGCATAATACAACAATATAACAGTAAACCTTTGTGCGCTGCTCTTTCGCTATCACTGTGTGTGTAGTCTGAACAGGGCCTTAACCCTTTGCATCTCAGATAACTAAGCATTAGAGCATGGGGGAAAATAGACACTTGTTCAGGGTGTGCATTTGCATCACTGTACACGTGTCCAGTCCTTTTATCACTGATGGATGATATTGAAAAAAAATGCTTCAATTTTTTTTGGCTGGAGTGAAAATCTGAAAAAATTGACAAATAGAACGTACTCTGCAAGAAAACTAAGATTGTATGTTTTTTTCCTGGACAAACACTGGCTAGTCTGTAACTGTCCATGTGAAACCAATCTGAAACCACCATGCTAAAAGAAAAACAAAAAAAAGAAACCGGGTGGTTTTAGTTTGCTCCTAGGAATGTCATCCTCAGGGGGCCATAGTAAATCTTTTATGCATGTAAGTTTTGCATACTTTTGTTTTTTTTTTTCATTGCCACCATCTGGGGTACGAGGTTTGAGTTTTTGATCATATTTGTATTCAGTGTTTGACGACACAATCTCTAAAGTGTTTGCAATGACAATTACCATCGATACCGTCATCCCCTCTTGGAATAAATCACATCATATTTGTTAAGAAATTGGGTAGGGGGCTGCATAAAAAGGAAGGTGTGAGAGACTAGTAACACGTCCACAGCCAGAGAGGGAAGAAAATGAGACTCAAAGAGGGTTATTTATCATCTGCCCCTTTTTTGGCCATACTTTTCGCAGGTGCGTCTTTTTTAGACTAGTTTTACTATGGTGCTGATTTATGATGTAGTCGCACCTCCTTGCTAAATGTTGTGCATGTGTAGGTTAGTTTTATACAAAAAGGTGCAAGTGTTGGAAAATGGCTTAAACTTGCTTGAGGAAAGCCCTGGGGCCTCACTTAGAGTTCAGGCACCAGATGTGCCTATCTCCAATTTCTTCCTTCCCCTGCTAGACAGTCGATGTTCTTCTGTGATGCTGGTTCGGAGTCCGGCTGCCACTCTCCCACGCTCCTGCACACCGCCGGAGCTGACACAGGACCTGCAGCCTGAGCTTTGCCAGCACAAGCAGCCACATCCAGCTGCCTCCGCTGTGTCTCCTCCTCCCTCCAATGTCGGCACTGCTTTGAGCAGTGATACTACTCTCCCATGGGAGACTCCTCCATCCTCTCTGACTGTGCCCCATGGCATGTTGACGCGCCGAACTACCGGACCCTGCAGCTTCTCAGCTGTCCCCGGTTACTCCACTCACTGTGACCTCTACATATGCCCTGCAGTGCCCTCCACCCAGTATCATATCTTCTCCTCCACCTCAGCTCTCCTACTATCCAGGGCTCTTTTACGCCGCCCGTGGACTGGAGGGCATTTGCGCCTATTTTGCCCCTTTTTTAAAAAGGCGCAAGTAATAAATACAGAATTAAAAAGGCTATCCATTTAGGCCACGCCCCCTTTTTTTTGCCAAAAAGCAAAAGTGGCGAGAGGAGCATAATAGCGTGAAAAAAAGGCTTAATAAATGAAGCGGAGCACAGAAAAAAGACCTCAAAAAGGCGCAAGTAGCTTAATAAATGTACCCCAAAAAGTCCAAAAACAGAGCACAACTTGGCCTTGCTTGCAAATTAATTGGAGTAAAGATTCTGAATGTCAATCTTAAAGGGGTTTTCCGGGCAAAAAAAAAAAAAATTTTTAAAAGGTCTGTTAGTGCTAGTAATGTGTTAATAAGTACACCCATATACCTTTAGCAGAATTTTGAGTGATTTCTGGGTGTCTGTGGGGGCTCCTGACATCCAATGCATTTGTTTAAATGATGTACCTTCCACACTACCTCCATCTCACTTGGCCCCCCTCCTCTCTCACTCTGATACACCCCCCTCCCTGTCTCCCTCGCTAAGCTGTTCCACCCACTACTTACCCCCCCCCCATTGCATCATACTTACCTATCTTCCTCTCTGGGAGATGGCTCCTCCTTTCTCCTTCACGGTGCACAGGCTGGAGTTGAGGCACCTGCAGACTGTGCAAGCACTTGAGGAAGTGAAGGAGCCGTTCCTGTACAGGAAGGCATGTAAGTTTTGATTGGGTTGGGGGGGGGAGAGTACTGGTGATGTTCTGTTTCGGAAGCTGTGAAATGGAACGTCACTGGATTATCAGAAAGTGTCGCTGGGGCGGTCACATGACCGGCCCTGGCATATGGGTAATTATAGATCTTTATTAATAGAAGTAAATAAGTTAGGCGTGGGGGAGGGGGTTTAGTTTACGGGTTAATTCCTAGTTTATCCCGGACAACCCCTTTAATGTGTAAACCTTTCAGCACTTTTTTCATAAATGGGTAGCCCTGTGTATGCATGAAGAATATCACAAGGGTACTCAGCCAGCTAATATCTATATTTACAGATCCACTTACTTGGAACTTACTTGTAACCACTTCTTTATGCCAATTATCCAGCAGCGCCTTTAGGAAACGTTGATCGTGCACCTATTGGATAACTCCAGTATTTCTTAGCCCGACTTCCAGAATAAGGTAACCATGTCACTGATATTCTTTCTAAACTTTCAGTTGTAATAATGGTGAGAAGATCAGTGCCTGTTGGGCCATTGTGAGACCTGTGGTCAGAAGCATTCCTGATTTTTCATTGTTTTTAAATATACAGTACAGACCAAAAGTTTGGACACACCTTCTCATTCCAAGAGTTTTCTGTATTTTCATGACTATAAAAATTGTAGATTCACACTGAAGGCATCAAAACTATGAATTAACACATGTGGAATTATATACTTAACAAAAAAGTGTGAAACAACTGAAAATATGTCTTATATTCTAGGTTCTTCAAAGTAGCCACCTTTTGCTTTGATTAATGCTTTGCACACTCTTGGCATTCTCTTGATGAGCTTCAAGAGGTAGTCACCTGAAATGGTTTCCAACAGTCTTGAAGGAGTTCCCAGAGATGCTTAGCACTTGTTGGCCCTTTTGCCTTCACTCTGCGGTCCAGCTCACCCCAAACCATCTCGATTGGGTTCAGGTCTGGTGACTGTGGAGGCCAGGTCATCTGGCGTAGCACCCCATCACTCTCCTTCTTAGTCAAATAGCCCTTACACAGTCTGGAGGTGTGTTTGGGGTCATTGTCCTGTTGAAAAATAAATGATGGTCCAACTAAACGCAAACCGGATGGAATAGCATGCCGCTGCAAGATGCTGTGGTAACCATGCTGGTTCAGTATTCCTTCAATTTTGAATAAATCCCCAACAGTGTCACCAGCAAAGCACCCCCACACCATCACACCTCCTCCTCCATGCTTCACGGTGGGAACCAGGCATGTAGAGTCCATTCGTTCACCTTTTCTGCGTCGCACAAAGACACGGTGGTTGGAACCAAAGATCTCAAATTTGGACTCATCAGACCAAAGCACAGATTTCCACAGGTCTAATGTCCATTCCTTGTGTTCTTTAGCCCAAACAAGTCTCTTGTGCTTGTTGCCTGTCCTTAGCAGTGGTTTCCTAGCAGCTATTTTACCATGAAGGCCTGCTGCACACAGTCTCCTCTTAACAGTTGTTGTAGAGATGTGTCTGCTGCTAGAACTCTGTGTGGCACTGACCTGGTCTCTAATCTGAGCTGTTGTTAACCTGCGATTTCTGAGGCTGGTGACTCGGATGAACTTATCCTCTGCAGCAGAGGTGACTCTTGGTCTTCCTTTCCTGGGGCGGTCCTCATGTGAGCCAGTTTCTTTGTAGCGCTTGATGGTTTTGGCCACTGCACTTGGGGACACTTTCAAAGTTTTCCCAATTTTTTATGGACTGACTGACCTTCATTTCTTAAAGTAATGATGGCCACTCGTTTTTCTTTACTTAGCTGCTTTTTTCTTGCCATAATACAAATTCTAACACTCCATTCTGTAGGACTATCAGCTGTGTATCCACCTGACTTCTGAACAACACAACTGATGGTCCCAACCCCATTTATAAGGCAAGAAATCCCACTTATTAAACCTGACAGGGCACACCTCTGAAGTGAAAACCATTTCAGGTGACTACCTCTTGAAGCTCATCAAGAGAATGCCAAGAGTGTGCAAAGCAGTAATCAAAGCAAAAGGTGGCTACTTTGAAAAACCTAGAATATAAGACATATTTTCAGTTGTTTCACACTTTTTTGTTAAAGTATATAATTCCACATGTGTTCATTCATAGTTTTGATGCCTTCAATGTAAATCTACAATTTTTATAGTCATGAAAATACAGAAAACTCTTGGAATGAGAAGGTGTGTCCAAACTTTTGGTCTGTACTGTATATATTGCATAGACAGCTGTGATTGCTTCATAATTCTCTTTCGTACACACTCAGAAGCTGTAGCAGGATCATATGCAACATTATAGAGAAGTACTTGCCTGTGTTCATGTGAATAAAGCACTTGGGGTGAGACAGAAAGCTTGCTATGTATCTGCATGCAGTCTCTTCTGTGCTTCTGTCTCTTTTCTCTCACTCAGCTCCTGCTCACGACTCCCCCCTGCCCTCTCCATAGATTTCTGTTATGAGCTCTAGCATGACACCTCTGTTACCTGTTGTTCATCTTGTGCTAGCAAAATGGAGTTCAGCAGAGATTTCAGAGTGAAAGTCAGTTGAGCAGGGGGAGCAGAAATAGGGAGCCTAATAAGTGGAGAAAGAAGCATTTTATTTCAATAAAATGTACTAAAACATTTTTTTTACATTTGCTTGTATGTTTGATTTCCATAATTTCCATAACAGTGTCATTTCCATATGATGCATTGGGAAGCTAGTAAAAAAGATCAAAACAGGGTGCAATTAGAGAAAAACTGCAATTGCACTATTTTCTTATGGGTTTTGTTTTCACTGAATGCAGTATGAGGTAAAATTAACACCTTACCTATATTCTGTGGATTGATAAGATTCCAGTGATATAAAATTTATAAGGTCTTTTTAACCCCTTCACGCAAAATCACGTACATCTACAAGATTAGGCATGAAGCGGTGTATGGAGAGAGCTCAGGAGCTGAGCCCTGTCTATATACTGCGGATACTGGCTATATAATACAGCCAGCACCTGCCACTAAAAGCTGTGATCGGTGGCGACATCTTTAAAGGGTAAATAAAAATATTGCAGACTTCCCAGTTACCATTTCATAAAAAGTCATATCTGAGAACACTAGATACAGGCAATATAGTCACTGAGTGCTTGTTAGATCCTGTGAACCATCTGTGCCATAGTAAATAAGTTATTAAAGGAGTTTTCCTATGGCAGTTTATCCCCAATCCACAGCATAAGGGATTAACTTGCAGATTGGTGGGTTTCTGAAAACTGGGGTCCCCATAATCATGTTTTGCTCCCCAGTGGTGGTTGCCCAAGCATGCCCCCGCTCTATTCATTTGAGAGGGACAGACAGACATAGCTGATTTCTGTACTTTGGTTATCTCCTGCAGTCCCATTGAAATGAACAGAGTTGGGCACCCTTGTCTAACCACCACTTTATTCAGAATGGGGAGCAAAACAGCTGTTTTTGGGATCCATTGGTTCACCAGATGTTAGTCTCCAACAGGTCTGAAACGTATTCCATATCCTGTAGAATAAGGGGATAAGTTTCTAAAATGGGTAAAACCCCTTTAACAAAAACTTGAACACATCTTTATATAAGTGAACACAAGTGGCAACTAATTCCAATGAATGTGTCAGCGCATCAACTAGTGGAAGGTTAATGGAAGAATCAGATCCAATGGGAAACTGCTGGCTTAACACATTTGGATATATATATATACTGTATATCTACATATTGAGGCTATTGTATTAGACAGCATACTGAAGGGTCATAATAGGGTTTGCTACTGCCTGATGGTGTGCAGTTTCACACTACTGGATGCACACCTATCTGTCCAGCCTGCAGGATAGTGTTGAGAGTAGCTTGGCTTTGTTAGTTGGGAGTGGATGGACTGCCGAGTAGGTCTGGACCGGGCACCTGAAGAGTCAAGCTTTGATTTTAAGGACAGTTATATTCTCACTGTGTCTGTCTGTGCAGCTCTTAGCACATGCTGAACACTCCGGTTTCCTACATTATATTCAACGTTCAACTTTGCCAAGTTAAGAAGCAAATATTTGTTTCTCGTGTCTATGGAAGAAAAAAAAACACTCCTGGTTTCTGGTTCAGTACATTGTCCACAGCAGTGTTTGCCAACAGAAAATATTGTCTTATGGAGTATATTTAACACCATCTTTCTTTCTATTTTTAACTCCGTGAAACTAATTCTGTCAGTCCATTAGCTAGGATTATAATTTCTCTCCACCCTTAATACACTTTACTTGTAATCCTTAGTAAATTGCATCTGTGGGAATTAAATGTAGGCATGTTTGGAAAGGCAGCGAGAAGCCCGAGGCTGTAACTAAATGAAGTCATCTACCTTTCACCCTCCACAGGGTAACCTCCGTCCTTCACTTAAAAACATTGTAGGATATGCATCTCAATACTTAGATTCCAATTACTAAACTAATGAAATATATCTAAAAAATTAATCTAAAATTAATGAGTGGTCCATGCTTGTAATAACTCCATGTAAGTACAGGCTACATTCTCTGCTTCCCAGTATTAGGAAGGGCAGGAGACTTGATTTACTGCAGTCCATTACCTACTCCCTGCCAATGTCAGCTACAGGACGAGATATTTGGATACATAGACATAGACATTGATATCGGTGTCTGTAGAGGGGACTTGTTAGTTTACAAAGTCATGTGATTACAGCAGCCTCTGCACTTATTGCAGTATATATCATAAGTAGTGTGGATAAGTAGAGTAACACATAGGAAGGCAGTAGTGATAGATGTAATGCAAGTTTTTAGTATTGTAGAGATTGTTACCAGTGAGTGAGCTGTAGCTTCACTCAGGGCTGTGGAGTCGGTACGCCAAAGCCCCGACTCCGACTCCTCAATTTCCCCTGACTCCGACTCCAACTCCGACTCCGACTCCACCAAAATAGGCACCGACTCCGACTCCACGACTCCGACTCCACAGCCCTGGCACTGCTAAACCTTATAGGTTCACTCAGAACTCAGTCCCATCATTATATGAGGAATAGAACAGACCTTTACAGGACATTTCATCATTTTCAACATTTCATCATTTTCCCAAATTCTTATGAAAATATATTCAGCACATACTGCATTGTACTACTAACTGTACCAATTTATTATATATTTTGGGAGTCGGAGTCGGTCCATTTTATACCGACTCCGACTCCACCAAAATAGGCACCAACTCCGACTCCACGACTCCGACTCCGACTCCACAGCCCTGGCTTCACTGTATAGTATATGTCACATGGCAGACAACATTATCAACTTCTGATATTGACTTAGTAGTTAGGTGATATCTGCAGCACAAATCGCTGAGCTTTTAGGGTATTGACTTCAGAAAGGTGCATATACTATACGGAAGAATCTAAGAGCACTGAAATGGTTTCTCTTCTCTGGAGATTTCTTAATGCAAGTTTATGATTTGCCTATAAACACGCACAATGAGGTTGGGTGACCATGAAAGTTTACATCAGTGCAGAGGGGAAACTGGTGGCAAATGCTTCTGGGAATAGCCAATGCTTCTTTCTCCTAATGTCTGCCATTAAGTATCAGTCAGCAAGACTCCTTTACTTCTGTCACATCTATCATATATTGTATTTTTTAATGAAAAAAGGCTGAAGAAAAGCAAAAGAAACACCAAGGACTTTTTTTGGCTGTTACTTATTTTGCATGAGAACCCTGTCCATCTCTGACAAGCCCAGGTGGGCACAGTCTCACCCCATCATCCTGTTCCGCTGAGATGGACAGCTCAGTACTATGAATTTACATTTCATATCATTTTAATGCAAAAGATAACTCAATAATTTATTTTATTTCAGCTGCTAGGATCATGGTCTTTATAAAATAAAAGATCAGAAGGGATATTAAGTCTCCTTAAGGAGATATTGACTCAAAGAGGCCACCAATGTACAGGGACTTATTAGACCACGCATGCCCTGCTGCTCTGTCTTAGCCACTCTATATAAATAGGGGTTTGGCTACTTTTGGCAGTCTGGGCTTTAATATATTTTGCGTTTTCTTTAGATATGTGCCAGAAACCATCCAGACAAAAATCTATCTATAAGTCCTAGAGTAAAGCCCTACATTTCACCCTACTATTTAATTTATTATTTAATAATAAGCAAAACTGAACTCAAAAAGTGAATTTAGAGGTGTCAATCAGGAGTCATAATGACAAAACAAAGGATCAGATACATCGCTGGCACAAGAACATGCTTTTGCTTTTTCGGTGATATTAATGTTCTATGTGTTATGGAAATAATGGGGAACCTCTTTAAAATTCTCAGGCATTTCAGGATGGATTTATTTTCCATAACTACAGTCATCTTGGTGATTCTCTTAACCAGCTTGTTGGCAAAATATGGCAGGATATTATTGGAGAAGTCCGCACTGCCTCCTGGACCAACTCCTCTTCCCATCATTGGCACTCTTCACAAGATGAACTTCAGTAATATTGTGCAGTCACTACTGACGGTGAGTAAACCAGAAGAACTTAGCAAATAATAATGTATCTTAGGGGATTAGTGGTAAAAAGGAATAAAGGCAGCTCTCATGTCATATTCAAGGCTAAAGAGGGTCTTGACGCACTTCTAAAGTATACACTGACCCATAAAGTTACACCTTGTCTTTGAATATTATGTGAGCACCACCTTAATTCCTACTTATATTTGCCAAGACAGATGAATCCCAAGCACTACATATTTCCAGTTTTAACAAAGACCAGGAGTCCAAATATAGTCTCTCTAATGGAATCCCGGTCATACAGAGAGTGGAATAAATAGTGTTCATTATTTTAAAGGGAGCATAACCCATCTTATCATCCTAGCCCGGCAAATAGATAGTATAGGGTCAATAGATCCAGCATATCACCTTAGCCCTGCAGATAGATTAGTGTCACCAGAACCAGCATATCACTCCAGCCCTGCAGATAGATAGGTTGGTGTCACCAGCACCAGCATATCACCCCAGCCCTGCAGATAGATAGGTTAGTGTCACCAGAACCAGCATATCACCCCAGCCCTGCAGATAGGTTACTGTCACCACAACCAGCATATCACCCCAGCCCTGCAGATAGATAGGTTAGTGTCACCAGAACCAGCATATCACCCCAGCCCTGCAGATAGATAGGTTAGTGTCACCAGAACCTGCATATCACCCCAGCTCTGCAGATAGATAGGTTAGTGTCACCAGAACCAGCATATCACCCCAGCCCTGCAGATAGATAGGTTAGTGTCACCAGAACCAGCATATCACCCCAGCCCTGCAGATAGATAGGTTAGTGTCACCACAACTAGCATATCACCCCAGCCCTGTAGATAGATAGGTTAGTGTCACCAGAACCAGCATATCACCCCAGCACTGCAGATAGATAGGTTACTGTCACCAGAACCAGCATATCACCCCAGCCCTGCAGATAGGTTAGTGTCACCAGAACCAGCATATCACCCCAGCCCTGCAGATAGATAGGTTAGTGTCACCAGAACCAGCATATCACCCCAGCCCTGCAGATAGATAGGTTACTGTCACCACAACCAGCATATCACCCCAGCCCTGCAGATAGATAGGTTAGTGTCACCAGAACCAGCATATCACCCCAGCCCTGCAGATAGGTTAGTGTCACCAGAACCAGCATATCACCCCAGCCCTGCAGATAGATAGGTTAGTGTCACCAAAACCAGCATATCACCCCAGCCCTGCAGATAGATAGGTTACTGTCACCACAACCAGCATATCACCCCAGCCCTGCAGATAGATAGGTTAGTGTCACCAGAACCAGCATATCACTGTATCAACAGGGTGTAGCCATGTATGAAGTGGGGCATAGATAAATTACATTTACAGTCAAATTTGTAGGTGTGGTGACCTAGAAGTAACTCACCACCGTGTACACCATGCAATATAATAACCTAAGATATCTGTATGCTGTTTTGTTTTAAACATACCTACTGTATACTGTATAACAAAATGCTATCATAGTCCACTCACTGAAACTTGCCAGGGGATCTCTGGCCATATATGGAGCATTATCAAAATATACAATAAGACCATAATAGACAATGAGACCATGTTGAATTGATTTTCGTCTTTCTCTCTTAGTTGTCAAAAAAATATGGTGACATATTCACAGTACATGAAGGGAGTCAACCAGTTGTCATGCTATGTAGCTATAAAGCCATCAAAGAGACTCTCATTGACAAAGCAGAAGAGTTTAGTGGCCGAGCCTATTTTCCCTCGTTTTTTGACTTTACCAAAGGAGATGGTGAGTATCGATATTGAGTCAGATGTCGCTTGCTTTTGTTTCATACTGATAAATTAGTTATTGCCTCTATATTTTACTTAATGTTATTTCGATCCCAGGAGACTCAAACAATAGTGATAGGCCTAGGACATCCCCCAGTCATCAGTTGTAATCTGTTGGAAAACCTGACAGCTGTGACGTTTCATTTGCAAACTCAATACCCCTCCCTGTGAGCAGTTCAGCCAGTAAATGAAACATCACAGCAGCCCTGCTGCTTGAAGCCACTCATAATTACATCTGTGGGAGTGATTTATTGGCTGGTCAGATATGCAAGGAGAGCAGCTTCATGGATTGAAGTAGGGAGACCCCAGACCCTGAAGCAGGGGGGGAATCTGCACACAGAGGAGAGTGGACAAGAAAGGGTTACACAAGATATGAGAGCAGATGGATGGATCATGGGGAATATAGTCTGTAAATAACAGTGATACAAGGAGCAGCCAGTAAAGCCAAGGAAAAGGTGCACAAGGGAACAGTGAGGATTTAGCACTGCTGGGGATCTTTTTGCAGATAATTTTTGGAAGCTGGAGAACCTCTTTATCTACCCATTTAAGGCTAAGCCCCTGTAGCATCCTGCAGCAAAAAAGTGCTGTGGGAAAAACCGTGGCGGAAACGCATTGCGTTTTTTCCCGCAGCACTTTTCACAGAGAATCGCCACCGTAGGTATAATTGACATGATGCGATTTCCAAAAATGTGACGGCTTTGGAAATCTCAGTGTGTCTGCTGTGCGTATGTTTTCACAAATTGGGGATGGGATTCGCCAGAATCCCATCGACCGTAATGTGACTGTAAAACGCTGCATTTTTTTTCAAACCGCGGCATTTCTGCCACGTAGGGCCCCGGCCTAGAAGGGTTTTCTTTCCATATGGATTGTCATAGAAGAAATTTCCTTTCATAGAAAATAAACTCTTTTATTGTATTGCACAGAGTTTGTGTTCAGTAGTGGTGAAAAATGGAAGGAGCTGAGATATTTTTCCCTGCAAGTCCTGGGTAGTTTTGGACTTGGAAAGCGGAGCTTTGAGGAGAGGATACGGGAAGAGGCCATGTGTCTGACTGATGTGCTGAGACAAAGAAACGGTAAATTAAATATCTTTATTTTTTTATTACATTTTTAAATAATTATAATAGGAAAAGCTTAAAAGAAAAAGGAATCAATTATAGAATTAGTCATAATTTAAAGAGGTCCTTTCATGTCCTCATGCAGTTTTATATACCGCCGACAGTGTGCTGAATTCATGGAGATATCAGTGCCATTAGTTTTCTGCCACCGTCAGAAGGGCGTTCCTGACAGTCTAGCTGGGCTAGACGATGGTATATGCGGTATATAAAACCACATGTGCCTGAGGCCTCTTTAATGTATCTCATATCCTTAGCTGGGGAGTGTTAGGCAGAACAGACGTGGGGGGAGGAGAAGGACAATTGTATATTGTATGTATTGAATATTTCATTCTTCTGTTTCCAGGGATCCATATTGTGTCATAGTTGGAATGTACAGCCATTTTTCCAGGAGTGATAGTAAATTCACAGCTTTAATCAACATATTAACATTTGACGAATTTGTGCTTTTAAAATCCACCAGAAACATCCTTTTAGCAGAGAAAAGTCCCTTAAGTACTAATTTGCATATTTCTAGCCATTCGTGGTTGTGTAAATTGGCAACTGATAGAGACGACAGACTGTCAGCACTACGATGGGTAGAGAAAACTCTGCAAATCCTTTAATTATTTTTGCAAAAATGTTTAACTTTTAATTATCTACCAATATAATAAGGTTATGTTCATGAGAAAACTCCTTTAGGCTAAAGACCCACGTGGTGAATCACTGCAAAAAATTCAGCAGAAAAAACACAGACTTTCTGCTCTGATTATACCTATAGGGAAAATGGGCATACAGGAGATACAGGAGATACAGGGGATACAGGGGATACAGGAGATACAAGAGATACAGGAGATACAGGGGATAGAGGAGATACAGGGGATACAGAAGATACAGGGGATACAGGAGATACAGGGGATACAGGGGATACAGGAGATACAAGAGATACAGGAGATACAGGGGATACAGGAGATACAGGGGATACAGGGGATACAGGAGATACAGGGGATACAGGAGATACAGGAGACACAGGGGATACAGGAGACACAGGGGATACAGGAGATACAGGGGATACCGGAGATACAGGGGATACCGGAGATACAGGGGATACAGGAGATACAGGAGATACAGGGGATACAGGAGATACAGGGGATACAGGAGATACAGGGGATACAGGAAATACAGGAGATACAGGAGATACAGGGGATACAGGAGATACAGGAGATACAGGGGATACAGGAGATACAGGGGATACAGGAGATACAGGGGATACAGGAGATACAGGGGATACAGAGGATACAGGGGATACAGGAGATACAGAGGATACAGAGGATACAGGAGATACAGGGGATACAGAGGATACAGGGGATACAGAGGATACAGGAGATACAGGGGATACAGAGGATACAGGAGATACAGGGGATACAGGAGATACAGGGGATACAGGAGATACAGGGGATACAGGGGATACAGGAGATACAGGGGATACAGGAGATACAGGGGATACAGAGGATACAGGAGATACAGGGGATACAGGGGATACAGGAGATACAGGAGATACAGGGGATACAGGAGATACAGGGGATACAGGAGATACAGGGGATACAGGAGATACAGGGGATACAGAGGATACAGGAGATACAGGGGATACAGAGGATACAGGGGATACAGGAGATACAGGGGATACAGGAGATACAGGGGATACAGGGGATACAGAGGATACAGGGGATACAGGAGATACAGGGGATACAGGAGATACAGGGGATACAGGAGATACAGGGGATACAGAGGATACAGGGGATACAGGAGATACAGGGGATACAGGAGATACAGGGGATACAGGAGATACAAGGGATACAGGAGATACAGGGGATACAGAGGATACAGGGGTATCTGTCATTATTTCTCTTCATTTTCTCCTCTCTCTGTTCTGTAATTTCAATTCTAAATAGACTTTCACTCTTTTATCCACGAGAGATTATCAGGTTAATCTATTACAGATTAGAAAGGAATGTATCTATACTTTATTAGATTTTGGCTTCTTTAGATGAAATCCTGAACTAATATCTACTTTCTGTCATCTGGTTTCTATTGCCATTAGAAGTTGTCACAGCTTGGGATACGGTACATGTGATACATGTGAGTATGGCTGGAAATTAGAGAAGCTCAGGCTGGACGGGGGGGGTTGTCATTATAAACACTTACACTGTATCTCAGGCATTATAAAACATAGAAAAGACGATAGACTCATATTATCTACCTGGATTATAGCTAAAGATATTGCCAGAGGAAAACACAGTATAGTCAACTGGTGATGTGTCCAGAAGTAGAGCGATGTCCTTGGTGACTCTTTATCTTTCAAATGAAAAAAGAAGCGAATTTCTGTTTTATAATGCCTGAGATAAACATGTTTGACGTCCCCCCCAGCCATAGCTTTCTGTATTACACTTATACTCCTCCATACTCCCTATTAGGATCTTTCTAATGTCAATCGTGAAGCGGGACAGAAAGTGGATATCAGCACAGATTTCACGGAAACAGTCAAAATCCATTAATAAACAATGTTACAAAATATATTAATGACATAAATACCGTCAGAAAATCGAAAGTTGTTTGAGAATTTAGGTAACTTTAATAAAAGCTGATCATTAAGTTATATGTACTCAAAATAATGTTATTAAAAAATACAACTTATACTGCAAATAGAAAGCCCCAATACTGCAAAAATAAAAAAGTCAATAACAATGAAAAAACATAAAAAAATTGCTTGGTCCTTAAAGTCTAAAACAGGGGCCGTATTACAGGGTTAAATAATAATGCTATACTGTTACAGGTGTGGAACGTTCTGGAAAACATACTTTACATGTCATACCATATCCTGCTTATTTTGACCAGAGGAGCCCTATAGCGCTTTCTTGTATTTGAGACCCTCCCCAGATATTCCACACAAAAACACACATTATGATTTAACACAACTAAGGAGCCTACTTCTAAACCTGTCACTGATCCAAATAGAACTCAAGCTATTGAATCTCTTATCCTATTTGTTGTTTTAGGATCTCCAATAGATCCCAATTATCCTTTGCTACGTTCTGTGTCCAATGTCATTTGCTCGGTGGTGTTTGGGAACCGATTCGAATATCAAGATGAAGATTTTCAAAAAGTTGTGAATTGCATTCAAGGAAACTTCCAACTCATGAGCACACGCTGGGGAGTAGTAAGTATGACCTTAAAAGTCTAAGAGGGATCCAAATACTTGACATTTTATGCACAGAGCCTTTAGTTTCACCATATGGTGTCAATGTAGCAATTCTTCTTTGCTGCTCTTCTTGGGTCATTGTTCCCAGAACTACATTGTAGAGCCGGCTGTATTTACACGGATAGAACCGTAGAATAAGAACTGATTTGTAACAAAATTGACATCACATAATCCAAGGCCTACCCTCCTAACTGTACAGGAATATTACTTCTCCTCCAATGCTCTGGAGTAAAGTGCACAAGAGTGTACAAATGATGGAGGTCATCCAGCGAGAGGTGGCTGACTAAGCTGTTGAGTTAACCCCGAGGTGCTGTGATACTGATTGTCCAGCTGACGCCAGCAATGTGTTGCAATTGTCACAGTGTGTTGCAAACATTAGCCAAGTGTCACAAGTGTCAGCAAATTGTTACATGTGATTCCGTAAGCTGCCTCCATTTGCATAGAGTGACTAACTGGTTAGGAGGACATTACATGAAAGTCTAAATTTCTGCAGAGTGGAAAATGTCAATAGCTCTTGTTGAATGCCTTCTCCACATCCAAATTGAGGAGCAAAGAAGGCGGTTGAGATGATTCCATGCCAGCCATGATGCCAGTAATGTGCCTAGCTCCATCTGAAACCCTACAAAGGACTGAAGGGTTCCAGATAGGAGGGTCCTCCAGAAATCTTTATAAAAGACGTGTGTAGTTGTGTAAGATTATTATTATTATTATCATCATTATTTTTTATATTTGGTCATTGTTCTTTTTTATAGCTATACAACATATATCCGAATATCATAAAACACTTACCTGGACCGCACCGTACAATGATGAAAAACTTTTGTTTCATGGAAAACTTTATCAAAAGGAGAATGGAAGACAACATGAAGACTTTGGACAATAATAACCCAAGGGATTTTATAGACTGTTTTCTGATTAAAATGCAGAAGGTAAAAAAAACATTAAATGACCGTCCATATATATACTGTATATTATCACGTAGTGTTTCCTATC
This sequence comes from Leptodactylus fallax, assembly GCA_947044405.1. Taxonomy (NCBI): domain Eukaryota; kingdom Metazoa; phylum Chordata; class Amphibia; order Anura; family Leptodactylidae; genus Leptodactylus; species Leptodactylus fallax. The sequence continues at coordinate 249,679 of CAMRHE010000327.1, forward strand.
ATTGTACACACTGTATATTCTTATGTACGCCTTTTGGTTTGAACGCAGGAAGCAAAAAACAAAGACTCATTTTACAGTCTTAATAGTTTGGTGATGTGTTCCGTGGTCTTGTTGTTTGGTGGGACGGCATCAATCAGCGCTACTCTGAGATTCTCATTATTACACCTTATGAAAAACCCCAGCATGGCAGGTATATATATGGTTGGACATGTCTATAAAAGTGTGGTTAACATGACTAATTTACTGTCTTTGTTCTTCTTTCTCAGAGAAGGTCTATAGTGAAATAGACAATGTAATTGGTCAACGTCCACCAAATTATGAGGACAGGTACAATATGCCTTACACAGAAGCTTTTATAAGTGAAGTCCAGAGATTTGGTGATGTAATACCATTGGCTCTTCCCCATGAATTGACCATGGATACTCAGATTCGCAATTATAAATTTAAGAAGGTAACATCAACTTGGACTTAGGAGAAAAAAAAATGAAATAATCAAAATGAACAATACAAAACCTTTACTCAACATTTATTTTCAAATATTTTCCAAACCCCAGGGAACGGTTTTCACTCCAGTACTTCCTGGTGTACACTACGACAGGACACAGTTCAATAACCCTGAAAAGTTTGACCCAAAGAACTTTTTGGATGAAAATGGGAAATATTTGAAACATGAGGCTCTGTTGCCATTTTCTGCAGGTAAGGATACAATTGAACGTGATGCTAAAATAAGTGAATTATATGGTGTCTGTTTCCTTAAATACCTGGAGTCCCCATAAAGTAACAATATTGGACAATCTTATCTTAGAAATCTGCTTTGTGCCACTAAAATGTATGAATAGACAACTGTGATTTACCATTATCCTTGTCAATAGGGAGAGTCTCTATACAGTATAGTCGGACACTATCAGTACTGATGGGACATTGACAGTGTGTCGGCACATATCCCATTAACAAGGAGAATGGTAATACCCAGCTTTCCACTTTTTCATACATTTTTAGAGCACATTATCCTTTAGACTGCTATCATTCATCTGGAACAAATGTCCATCGATTATTTATATAGACAACGGTTTCAAACACACAAATAACATTGTACATTCTAAGGAACATTCGTTTACCCCAAACACTAAGCTTGTGCTATTACCTGATTCAGCAATGACAAGGAAGTGACACAATCAAAATGACAACTTTATAAAACTGTTGTATGAAAAAAATCTCATTACATTATGACACTTATAAATGTTTGTGATACAAAAGAAACGTCAGTTATACAACAATTTACATGAACATTCGCTCAAAAAAACAAGGTATCGCCCACTGGTCAGTCTAGTCCATGCACAAATGATCACAGACGTCAAACAGCTGAAAACTTTTAACACAACCAATTTTGGTGTCACCAACTTTAGTTGATGGTCAGCCGTATAGCTTGAACATACGGAGTTTTATGCCGGAACAATTGTTTGCTAAATATTCAAAATCTGCCACTTCAGTAATCTAAAATCTAATGTATATGGCTATAGAGAAAGCTCCCAACACAGACTCCTAAAATACTCCAAAATTGTTATATTATGGGGAATCCAAGTTTCTACTAAAATAGCCATGTAACTAGAGCTGACACATATGGGCAGTCCAGTGCTCTCAAGGAAAATAATAATTATTTTTTTTTTATATTTAGTAGCATTTCCCATCCTGTTTTTTTTTTTTTTTTTTTTTTACATTTTCGTGGATATTAAAAAAAAAGAAAAATAACCTTCAAAAATAAAGCCTTATGTATTGCCTAAAAAAGAAGAAACAAAAATTATTTAAAAACCCAAAGAAAAAAAAATATATAGTATAATAGACTAGTAATATTAGTCGTCTTCTAAACTGTATGTACAGAAGAAAAAACAAAAAAAAAAAAACAGTAAATGTGTCTGATCATGAACCAGGGACCCCCAACTGATCCTGCATCACAAGCTAAACCAAGTGAACAAGGTTGTGGTTGCCAGCACAGTTGAGTGGCCAGGAGCGCCGCTGTGCGTGGAAGACTTAGTGATACGGACGGTGCTATCATTATTAGGATTGCTGGAGGTTCTAGAGGTCACATCATAAATTGTTGCTATAGCTATGTGATCACATATCACTGTAAAGAATTTGGCCTATCTGGACCTTGCCTAAATAAGGACTCGCTGGTGTGTAACTGATCGCCCCGGATCATGCAGTCCAATCCCTTGTTGAAGCTGCGGTCACTGCTGGGAACTCCACAAGTTTGGTATTACATGGCATCTATTGCAATGAATGTGTATACAATATCAGAATAGTCTGTTGTAGATGTTCATTTGTCCATTCACTGATGTGTCTTTTCAGGTAAGAGAATATGCCTGGGTAAGAACATGGCGCTTATTGAGCTCTTCATTTATTTCACCACCCTGCTGCAGAACTTCACAATCAAGTCACCAGTGCCCCCCGAAATGATCTCCGTCACTCCAGTGGGAGTTGGGCTTGGACAAATTCCTCCCAACTTTGAGATATGTCTTTTGCCTCGTACATAACAGAAGAATAACATAGTCATGTAAATGTATATAGTCTCTAATAAAAAATACTGGAATCATAAAATACTTCAGTCTATTTATTGTGTCATTCTCTGATATCTTTTAAAGGGAAAGTGTCCCCTATAAATGACCTATCACATTTTTATCTTAAACATATTTTAATATGACACGCAATGATGTTGCAAGGTGACACGGTAACCCTAAAATCATCCTGTAGCTCCAGTATTACACAGGGTGGGTAAGGGTGAGGCATAACTTTGTCTCCCAAGAGTCCATCTGAAGCTAAGGCCCCATTGCAATGAGATTTTTTCCGCAATGTTTTTCACAAAAAGTCCACAGAGTTTACCTTTCGGACTTACTGCCTTTGTTGTATATGTATACAGAAAACGTTGCATTTCTGTAGGTGTAATTGACATGCTGTGACTTACAAAAATGCATGTTTTTGAATTTCCACAGTGGATTTTATTTCTGCAATGTGTGGATGGGATTAGCCAGAATCCCACCCACTTTGCAGGTAATGTAAAATGCAGCATTTTCACAACGTAGGGCCCGGGCTTTAAGCTAGAGCCAGCCCTGGCTGACACTCTGTTGCAAGTGCTGGGAATGGCGACTGCAGGATCTAAGAGGTTACATAAGGGAAAAAGGCTTTGTTACCCCATAGATGGCCCGGACATTTCTGGAATTGTGAACTCTAGCAGTGCTTAATACGATGCCTGTTGGTGTAATAATGACAGGCATAATATAGTGCAGTGTAAAAATACTGACACGGTTTACAGATTTGCACACAAACAGCGAGAGCACCGAGCAGTGCGTAGCGCATTATCACTTGAGAATAAGAGTGCAATGAAAGAGACAATAGGCTTCTCACCTTTCAGGGTTGTGTTTGAATAACACAACCAACTTGTAGGCAGTATAAGATGTCAGTAAAGGGTAACGGATCGCTGCTGTCACTATGTGCCACCATGTAGGAGGTAGAGAGACAATAGGAATATTCGGACTGATTCACAAGGACTGCGCAGATCCAGAACTGATAACATAGATATTTTATTTCCAGGAATACGACAAACGAACACACAACGCTTTTCGGGGACTTAGGTGCCCCCTTATCAAGTGTGTATCACACTGAGAACGAGCCGCGGAGACACCTGCCAGGAAACCTCATCATGATGGAGGCTCGTTCTCAGTGAATCGGTCCGAATATTCATATGGTTTACAGATTTTTCTCCCTTTTGCCTTGGATGGACATGTCCAGATATATTTGTTACAACATAATTCACTTTTCAAAACACTTTTGTTTTGTGATATTGTAGCAGAAAGTGATATCTTGTACTTGCCTGTGTGGTTACGTGTTTGTGGTGTGAATTGTAGCGATTCTAGAGTCTTAGAGAATTAACATGGTCTGTATCTGTATCTCTTGCACCTGGATAAATGTTAAACTTCCTCCACTGTTGATACAATTGGTATTTATATATGTTGTTGCGCACATTAAGTGATGTCAATTAATAATATATATTTTTAGGAGGCATTTTTGTATACTTGTAATTCCTATTTGTACGTTGTAGTATCCACCTTTTAACATATTGTTGTCCATATTTGCTAGTGCTAGTAATAAATAGTTGTTATGGTATTTCTTTTTTGTACTTGTGTGTTATTTTTTTTTCTTTGGGGTTATATTGCTCCAAAGAGGTCATTTGCATACTGGCAAAAACAGCAATAGCTTGGCAAAGGAGACACTGTTTCACAAGAGGAAAACATCTTTTGATTCTGGTGACACTAACCTATCTATCTGCAGGGCTGGGGTGATATGCTGGGTCTGGTGACACTAACCTATCTATCTGCAGGGCTGGGGTGATATGCTGGTTCTGGTGACACTAACCTATCTATCTGCAGGACTGGGGTGATATGCTGGGCCTGGTGACACTAACCTATCTATCTGCAGGGCTGGGGTGATATGCTGGTTCTGGTGACAGTAACCTATCTATCCGCAGGGCTGGGGTGATATGCTGGGTCTGGTGACACTAACCTATCTATCTGCAGGGCTGGGGTGATATGCTGGGCCTGGTGACACTAACCTATCTATCTGCAGGGCTGGGGTGCTATGCTGGTTCTGGTGACACTAACCTATCTATCTGCAGGGCTGGAGTGATATGCTGGTTCTGGTGACACTAACCTATCTATCTGCAGGGCTGGGGTGATATGCTGGTTCTGGTGACACTAACCTATCTATCTGCAGGGCTGGGGTGATACGCTGGTTCTGGTGACACTAACCTATCTATCTGCAGGGCTGGGGTGATACGCTGGTTCTGGTGACACTAACCTATCTATCTGCAGGGCTGGGGTGATACGCTGGTTCTGGTGACACTAACCTATCTATCTGCAGGGCTGGGGTGATACGCTGGTTCTGGTGACACTAACCTATCTATCTGCAGGGCTGGGGTGGTATGCTGCTTTTTACTGTGAAACATACACATTAGATATCCCTGTGTCCCAAAAAGCCCGGTCTACAAAATTATAAAAACATGTTTCCATTTTTTACGGTGAATGCTGTAGCAGAAAAAGAAATCCAGAGAGTCGAATTGCCATTTTTTATGCTCTTCATGCTGTGCTGTGGCCATGCTGGGGTACTGTCACGTAACTCCCATTCAGGGTTTGAATGCAACCAGACTCCAACATAAAAATACAGTGAAACCTTTTTGAGACCTCAACCCAAAATTGCATCAAAAAGTCTTCTAGGGGTTGATCTTCTCAAACAAGTGGTTTTTGGAGAGGAGTCCAGTCAAGCATAGCAGGTTGTATACAGAGATAAAGTCTGAATCTACAACTACAGAACAAGCTTTGCCATTAAACATTCTTGATCTTTTTTACAATCTATCATTGAAGAAAATTTTCTAGATAAAACAGAACACACTGTGAGTGAAATGACCTTTATTTCAGGACATGTGACTACTATTACATACAGGAGTAAAACAATTGTGAATTTAATTAATCTTTATATCTTGCTTGTGCCATATAAAATAATATTACAAACGTGCTATAATATTTACCACCCTATGTAAGATGTCTGCATGCTCTGGCCAATCACGTCTTCCCCTGCTGCTCCCCCTTCCACCTTACAACATGCAGTCTCACAGACACACAGAAATCCTGCAGCTGCATCTCCCTCATCCATATCTTTACACTAGATTCATTTTCTGGTGATTGAGGAACTTGCTGAGCATTTACAAAGACAGGGAAAGTACCAGATACCAAACACCAAAGACATATATTGTGACATCTTATGCACAGTATGGCTGTATTTTTTACTTCTGATTTATGATGAAATAATGATAAGTACATTACACCTTAGGCATGCAATTAATCTTCCAAAAAAAATAAATAAATAAAAATGAAATAATGGCGGGCACTACACTCAACCCATAACATCCCAGAGAGGAGAAGGTAAATGTTAGGATAATTATTAAGGCTGCCACTTGTGTGGCTCCCGGCTATGCCTTGTCACTACTTGCTTTGGTGAATAAAAAGATGTTTTAGTCTGGATGCATCTGCCGCTGCTGTTCTTCTTTCCTCCTGGTGCATTTCACCTTATTATCCATGAGTCTATAAGCCATGAAGCCCACCATGTTTATTCATGTTCAGTCCCATAACAAATGTACTATATGTTAAAGGGGTATTCCAGATTTGATGGCTTAGAGAATAGAAGACCATATAATTTTCTAATGTACATGTATTTAAGATTTTGTTAACATATCTTTATTTTATCAGTCCAGAGTCGTCTTTCTAAAGAAAAACATGATATGGCCCACCATAGATATGGTACCATGGTTTCCCCGACTGCTATCATGGTGCCCGGGGCCCTGGCCATTTCCAGCTTTACGTCACTGTCTGTCAGTGTATATACAGTATCACTATCTGCAGCATCTCATCATATCTGTCAGTGTGTATACTGTACAGTATTACTACAGCATGATCATGTCTGTCAGTGTGTAAAACTGTACAGAATTACTACAGCAACATCTCATTATGCCTGTGAATATGTATACAATATGACTACCTGCATCATAACATCATGTCTGTCAATGTATATACAGTGTTACTAAATCATGTCCTCATCCTCATGTCTGACAGTGTATATACAGCATTATTGTATAGAGTCTGAGAATCTTAATAGGTCATACTAATTTTAATAGATAAATTAAAACTTAACTTTTATTGAAGTCAGGAAAACAAATAAATAAACACATGTGTAACAATGTGTGTCTCCTACAATGCCTTCCCCAGGATTGGGTTATGATAAATGCCTCCGCTGCTGATTCAAAACAATTACTGAAAAAGTTGCAACGTCTATGAGAATCTACAAGCGTTACAATATACTAATAGTGCACCTTAGCCAGCTCTGTATAATGATATATATATATATATATATATATATATATATATATATATACACACACACATGCACACACACAGAGTGGCGTACTCGGCGTGGTCCTGATAATCGTGACCACCCTGTATTTTTCAGAGTATTCCTCTTAGGAATACATTGGTTATTTCTAGGAGCCCCGAGCAGTAAATGAATCCACTATACATGTGGCTTACACATGAGAGTTACAGACGGTGCAAATCATGTCCTGGGTGAGGAAGTGTTCACTTCACCCAATGCATTCTGAGATGTTTTTGCTGATTAAAAATCTATATCTCACTTTTTGCTCAAAAGCAACATCAGGACAGGAGATCTCATTCACCTGAGATTTCGCTTCACCTTATTACAAGGTGCGCTCTAAAAAGAACCAAACTCAGACTACCAGAGAATACTCCCTTAGATGCCATATAGCTAAAAATGTTTAAGGAGGCTCAAAAACTGGAAAACTGAAATAGCAGTGAAAGTAGAGGCAGATCCTGGGGTTGTTATACTATACAAAAATCCCTACACATTTCCCCTTATTACAGGTTCATCAAGGGATAATCTAGCAGTGTGTTCTGATAAAGGTTCAGACTAGCAGTGGGGGCGGGCGGCCGGAGCACTCAGCCTTATAAAGGCACCAGACACTCCCCTTAGTAACGCCCCTCGGCCAATCACACCCCCCCCCCCCGTGATCACATGATGTGTATGATAGGGGTGGTACGGGGAGGAGATTCCAAGTGTTGCTAAGGGGATCTTCTAAGCACGTCCATTATGAAGTTGAGGGAGGATCGCAACGCAACAAAGTGATCTGTTAGTATACAAAATGCAACACATATGCACGGTAATAGGTAGAAATCCGATCGCCAGAGTCTCTAATCATATTTAGAGAATGCACTGCCAGTGCAAGATAAGATATGAATATTGTTACCTGCAGCATCATCTCAGTGAATGTATATATAGTATTATTATGTGCATCATCTGTGGTAACCAGGGGCAACGGGTAGTGTAGTGTCACTTGGCTCGAGGGGTAGTCCCGGTGTAGTCCCTGATTCTCCACTCCCTTTCACTCATCTGTGTTACCCAGGTGCAGTGTGCAGGAACATCGACCACACAGAGTTAGGATAACCAGGTAAAGTCTTTACTTAGTGCAAAAGTCAGTTTACAACAATACAGTGCTTCAACAGCTGGTCAAGTAGTGCAAAACCTTATGCAGTTCAAGGCACGTTCAAGTATGTGATTCACCAATGCACCAAGTCTATAATTCCCCTTAAGGCAGATGTTGGGGGCAGTAGTTGGACGGTTGCCAATAGCAACGACAGAGTTGAGAGTCTATGAGGAGATTGAAAATAGAAGAAAAACAGAGTTTCGGCCCTTGTGGGTTACAACAAGCGTGAGGCTTCGTGGTTTGGCTCCCCATGGGAAAATGGACTTACGGTTTTGCGCAGAGTCCTTGGGGTGTGGTAGCTGAGTGACTCATTAAAGGCTACCAGCTTGCAGGGAGGCCCAGAAGAAGTAGTGTAATCCTCTCTGTCTGCGGAAGGAAACCTTTGGAAGGCAGGTAGAAGGTTCTGGAAGAGATAATCCTCAGCTTGCGGGGCTAGAGTAGATACTTGGCTGGACAGGCCCTTGGTGGAGTGCAGGCACTTCAGTACGGTTGCCCTGGCGGGATACAGCTTCCTGGCCCAAGGTACAACTGGAAACCAGACCTCAACTGAGACCTGGAAGGGACCTGCAGCTTCTGGACTGAAGAAGAACGCTCAGAAAGGATGATGAGAGCAGTAGTAGTAGTTTTGGGGCCTGTACAGGCCTGAGAGCAGAGTACAGGATGTGTCCTCCTTGGTCTCTAGGTCCACACACACTACAGGGGGAGACTAGCTCCTCCCTAGGGGTGGAGATAGACTGGTGATTGGTGGAACCAACTTAAGGTAGCAATGTACAATATCACATGTGAAATTCTTAAGGAGGAAATGCAGTATCAACCATGTAGTACATGTAATACACAATATACTTCAGAACCCAGAAAATGACGGAGAAACATAGGGGAAGTGCTGTTGCCAGCGCCCAGGTGGAAGTCCATGGCCACAGGAGCAGGAGGGCCCTAGATTAACCCTCCGTGGCCGCTCTGGGTCACTGCACATCCCATCATCATGTCTGTCAGTGTATATAAAGTATTACTACAGCATAATCTCATCACTACAGCATCAGTGTATATACAGTATAATACCTGCAGAATCTCATCATGACTCTGAGTATTACTACTGCAGCATTTTACCATCATGTCATCATTATGTGTGTCAGTGCCTGTGTAGAAGCAGCTTACATTGCATTTGTTTGCATCAGCCCACTAAACAGATGGATGCACAGTGAATAGAGAAGAAATTATAGCTACAATTGTGTATCCCCCATTTGGCTGCACTATCTTGTCCTAATCCCAGATTATGCATATGATATGCTGCTGATAATATTCATCTTTTATCCTGAAGGGTTTGCCCATTAGTTGGCTGAATGGCAGCACAGCTAGGGCAAATATCGGAACAAATGTTTCCAGGGGTGATTTATTCCAATAATTGCAGTGCAAAAGTTTGGAGACCAGCAGCAGGAAAAAAATTCAATCATAGTGACAATAAATAATGCAAGAGAGAGGAGTCCACAAAAAAGAGGCTATTGGGGAAGCAAGGGTGGCCATGGGCAAGAGCAGGGATCAGCAAGCAAACCTCGTGAGATTCATCTGGTGGTTTAGTTTGGACCGAACACGTCCAAATCGAAACTGCTATTGTTATATTCTGGGGTCTCTTCAGACCCCAGAGTATAATGAGCACAGGCCCAGGGGAGGTGGCACAACGTCATAATGACACCGCCATAACCCATGTCTGTGATGTCATTGAAGAGGCCCAAAGACCCATTCTGGAGCACAGGAGACGTGAGCAAGATTAGTTTTTATGTTTGATCACCTCCCCTGGACCTCCCATCATTATATTATGCCTAACCCAACATTTTTGCAATATTTCCAATGATCACCATAGGGGTAACCGTGGAACATTATACTGTGTGGAGGGGCCTTTATGTGACATTATACTGTGTGGAGGGGACACTATGGGACATTATACCGCATGGGAGACACTATGGAACATTATACTGTGTGGAGGACCATTGGAAAATAAAATAAGCAGTGGGCACCACTTATACAATAACGGGGTATATCTTGATCATGATAATTATATAGCATCAGAAAACAGGAAAAAGAGTATATCAAAAACATATATAAATCTTTATTGGATACAAGATTAAAAACAATTAAAAAATACATCTGTACGGTGGAGTCAGGGAGAGAGTAGGCAGAGTAAGAGTAAATAGAGTCTCTACTACAGACTTAAAAGTGTGTCAAACTATCCCCTGAGGAAGCCCATTTAGTGGACGATATGCGTGGGATGTAGTCGGTGGTACATGGATTAGGGTAGGCATGGTGATACTTGCACAGTTAGATTGTGGGGGCAGAATAATAGGGCTAGTATTGTATAGCACATACCCTACACACTACACACTGTTATGTCTGTAGTAGAGACTCATTTACTCTTACTCGGCCTACTCTCTCCCTGACTCCACCGTACAGGTCTATTTTTAAATTGTTGTTAATCTTGTACCTAATAAAGATTTGTATATGTTTTTGATATACTGTGTGTTAAGGGTCTTATTAAATGCCATGATTCTTTTTCCTGTTTTCTAAATATACTGTCCGAAGGTGTCGCTATGGGATTTTATAGTATGTGTAAATGGGATGTTATACTGTGTTTGGGTCAGAAAAGGGGGTGCTATGCCACATGGACGTGGAAAGGGGCCCAAGTCAAAAGCTTGCTATAGGGCCCAGTCTTTGCTAGATATGCCCCTATAAGTAGGGTGAGATAGAAGCTCCTTATGAGAGCCTTCAACAACTGGCCAAGGAAAGGAAGAAAGTGCTGAAAGAAATAGATCAGTTTTATAGGTGCCAAAGATTCATAGAACACAGTGTATATTTATATAATGAACATTTCTAAACCCCTATGAAAATAACCACGCAGGAAACTCTGCATTTACAATGATATAGAATATTTCATAGTTTAATTCTGAGGCTGGAGTTGGAGTAAGAACTTTTACATTGACTCGAACTTTAGCTACCCCAATACCCCTATTGTACAGCCCTGCAGAGACAGCCATGATTGTCTCTAAGCTATTCAGCCCATAGATGGATTATACAAGACTATTCCATGGGTTATACAATTCTACTATGCAGATAGGAGTCAACTACATTGATACTAAAAAAAGGTATGTAAGCAAAATTTGATATACATTTACATTAGAATAGTAAGATTTTCTACTGTATAAACAAATAAAGACATCCCTATAAATACAGTCCATCGATCAATGGCATTGTAGACATTCCTATCCAACTTTGACAATTCAGAGGGTTTTTTTTATATACAGTAGCAGATTGTATTATATATCCTGTAAAAAAAAAATTTTAGGCTTCAAGAGACTAATGTGGTACAAAACAGCACTTGTACTCTGGAGGAATACTCCCAAGGCCGGTTCCTATCGGTCTAATACCTAATTCATGATTTGGAACTAGGGGTTTGAAGGTGAAATTTTGCAGCAAGGATGTAAAGAAGAGAAAGAGCTCCATCAGGGCCAGACTCTCCCCAGGACATATTCGTTTTCCTGTCAAAAAAAAAAAAAAAAGAAAGCGTTAGTAATGGATATTAAATGCCTGAAGATGCTGCAGCTTTTATAGCCAGAAAAATAAATCAAAAGGAACTTAAAATGTATCAGCAAGTTAATGTGGATTTGTTGGGTCTCCTACTTCGGGGAAGCATAAGCAAGGGGAAGGAATACTGAACTAGAGGACATGTAATTAAAAAAAAAAATGTTTAACGGCAACCAAGACTCAGAGAAAGCCTGTGAGTCCTGCTTCCCCCACCACTCATATAGAAAGCCTGTGAGTCCTGCTTCCCCCACCACTCATATAGAAAGCCTGTGAGTCCTGCTTCCCCCACCACTCATATAGAAAGCCTGTGAGTCCTGCTTCCCCCACCACTCATAGAGAAAGCCTGTGAGTCCTGCTTCCCCCACCACTCATATAGAAAGCCTGTGAGTCCTGCTTCCCCCACCACTCATATAGAAAGCCTGTGAGTCCTGCTTCCTCCACCACTCATATAGAAAGCCTGTGAGTCCTGATTCTCCCACCACTCATATAGAAAGCCTGTGAGTCCTGCTTCTCCCACCACTCATAGAGAAAGCCTGCGAGTCCTGCTTCCTCCACCACTCATATAGAAAGCCTGTGAGTCCTGCTTCCTCCACCACTCATATAGAAAGCCTGTGAGTCCTGCTTCTCCCACCACTCATAGAGAAAGCCTGTGAGTCCTGCTTCCTCCACCTCTCATATAGAAAGCCTGTGAGTCCTGCTTCCTCCACCACTCATATAGAAAGCCTGTGAGTCCTGCTTCCTCCACCACTCATATAGAAAGCCTGTGAGTCCTGCTTCCTCCACCACTCATATAGAAAGCCTGTGAGTCCTGCTTCTCCCATCACTCATATAGAAAGCCTGAGAGTCCTGCTTCCTCCACCACTCATAGAGAAAGCCTGTGAGTCCTGCTTCCTCCACCACTCATAGAGAAAGCCTGTGAGTCCTGCTTCCTCCACCACTCATAGAGAAAGCCTGTGAGTCCTGCTTCCCCCACCACTCATAGGCAGCAATAGTCTGGAGCTGAATTATTGAGATCTATAGGAGATTTTTCTACATGTGCTCTATGCAGGGAGAAGGAGTAGATAAGTCGTGACATCATCTATTGTTAGTAGGGAATGTAATGATTTGTCACTATGGGTGTTATCTGTAGAGGATTGAACTTCTATTGTGATACTGCCTGTTTGGTCTGTGATGTAAATGAGGTGACTGCTATTTTCTGCTAAATTTCTATATTTTTTAAAAATATAGTGAAATGGAAAATTAAAAATAAAATCATTAAAAATTCTATTCTTAAAAAAATGTGTTTCTCATAAAAAGGTAATTTAAAAAATAGGCCATTTTGGTGAAAGGTTCCCTTCCCAATCCTCAGTGACACTAAATGCACTGAAATAACCTAAGGAAAGATTCATTATCATCTCAATGTCTATAAAAAAACTGCAACATTATTAAAGTATTACGAAGAATTTCTCATTATATTTGGACTAAATAGCAAAACAAACAATGGACAAAAACCAAGACATACAAATAAAGTCGCCTTACCAGCTGAAAAGGGCATGTGAGCATCATTCTTCTTAAAGTTGCCTTTATCGTCCAAAAAATTGTTTGGGTTGAATTTATCTGGTTCATCATAATATTCAGGATCATAATGAACGGAGGTCAAGAGTTGGGAGACGTATGTTCCCTAAAAGAAGCAGAACATGTATTTACAAAATAAAAGTGAAAAGATGTCAAAAAGTTTCCTTGTGTCAAATTAACCCGTTTCCAGCTCTGTGCCGTACTATTACGTTGTGATGAGCATTTAAAAAGATACTCCAACTCCGCCAGATGAAATCTCTGAATGCCGTGATCAATAGCGATCACAACATCCAGTGGGTTTGGGGGTAAGATCGTCCCCCCCCCCCCGTCACTCCTCGGTCCCACCGGGATAAGATGCCATGCCATGGCCTCCTGACTGCCTATGCACAGTTCCCATAGGAACTAATGTGCGATGTTCTGCAATACTATGTATTTCAGGACATTGCACTGGGGATCTGAGATCCCAGCTTCAAGTCCCCCTGTGGGACATGTACAAAGTAAAAAACACACAAAAAGTTGTAACAATGTTGAATGTACAGTAGAAGGAAATCTCCCCATACACTGTGCTGTGAGCAATAGTAGACAATCATCCATTACACTGTACTGTAAGTGGGTTATGAACTACTGTAGACAATGTGTCTCTACACTATGTTGTGAGCTGACCGAGTTGCTGTAGATGATCTTCCCCAACACTGTACTGTGAGTGGGTTTTGAGCTAGTGTAGACAATGTGTCCCTACACTATGTCACTTTAGATGATCACCCCTTACAATGTGCTGTGACCTGGCTATGAGTTGCTGTAGATGATCTTCTCCTACACTGTGCTGTGAGATCTTGCAGATGATTTTCCCCATACGTTGCTGTGAGGTGCTGTAAACAATGTCACCCCTACACTGAGCTGTGATCAGCAGTAGACAATCTTCCTCTATAATGTGTCTATAGTTGCTCATAGACAATTGAGCTTAATGTTCCCTCTGCACTGTGCTGAGATCTCCTGTAGATGATCTTTCCCTACACTGTGATGTGTGCTAAGTAGTGATCATGCAAAGAATTGATAGCAAATGCATGTTCACTAGAAGTGTGAGGAGGTATTGCTGTCTAACCGGAGAGCTTCTCTAATGGATTTTGCACTTGTGTGTGGAAATACATAAAAGCTACAGAAAACAAAAGGTAGGAAATTCTTAATAGAAAAAAATGGAGTTCATATTTAAAAATATTGAAACATTTTATTTCCCATAGTTTCTTCTAATGTAGAAGTTGTATATATTATATTTAATATGTAATGATCAATTTTGTAACATTTTCATTGGTTGCTGAGTGGAGACAAACCTTGGGAATGGAGAATCCTTTGAACACAGTATTTGTTGATGTGCAGTGAGGTAGACTGAGCGGTACAATATCACAGAATCTCATAATTTCATAGATTGTTGCCTTTGTGTAGGGCATGTTATTTCTGTCCGCTATTGAAGGATTTCTATCTCGTCCCACAACATTGTCAATTTCCTCTTGTATTCTCTCTGGTTGGGATGAAGAATGTTGTCAAGTGACTATATAACAGGAGTTTTGTCTATGTAACTCATGATGTAGCCAAAAGTCATCAGAACAGCAAGATGAAGATTAACCTCACATAACACTGAACACGCCGACACTGGGTTGTCCATGACCTGGAATCCCTACTGATGTTGGGGGCTGCAGTAATGCCCTCGCTCCAATTCCATGCTGGGCCTCTAAGTGAAAATATATTTAAGCAAGTGTTCATTTCATGTGCTGAGGAACCTTTACGAGAATTTGGAGCTTACTCAACAATAAAAAGGTAGTCAGTAAGCTCCAAATACTGGTGACTGCAGGAAGAAAAATGTAGCATGAATAGAGTAACAGTGGGACTGGGAGACTATGGGACTGCTGGAGATGTCACAACTGTCTCAGCTGGATAGGTGAAATATATAATTCTTGGGACAACCCCTTTAAGAAATTTTAAAATCCCATGATTTCTATAAATAGATGAAAGTTAAATGGATTTCCCACACAAAAAAAGCAAATATAAATGTGTAGACAATTAAAAGTTTAAACAATTATGCAAATATATGAAAAATTTTGCAACGTGATAAATATTTTCTCTAATCATCGTAGTCGTGACAGTCTAGTGTCTTGATCGGTTGCCAAAGGACACAGCCATGGATGCATGAACTTTCTATAGTCTGGGGCTTCTGAGAAACCCAGCCATGATTTCTTTATTGTAGACAGGTTATCAGGAGGGACACTACATGTATGAGAAGATAACCCAACCACAATAAGGACATTATGGCTGGTTATCAGGAGGACACTACATGTATGAGAAGATAACCTGACCACAATAAGGACATCATGGCTGGTTTTCGGGAGGACACTACATGTATGAGAAGATAACCTGACCACAATAAGGACATCATGGCTGGTTATCAGGAGGGGACACTACATGTATGAGAAGATAACCCGGCCACAATAAGGACATCATGGCTGGTTATCAGGAGGGGACACTACATGTATGAGAACATAACCCAACCACAATAAGGACATCATGGCTGGATATCAAGAGGGACACTACATATATGAGAAGATAACCCGACCACAATAAGGACATCATGGCTGGTTATCAGGAGGACATTTCATGTATGAGAAGATAACCTGACCACAATAAGGACATCATGGCTGGTTATCAGGAGGGATACTACATGTATGAGAAGATAACCCGACCACAATAAGGACATCATGGCTGGTTATCAGGAGGGACACTACATGTATGAGAAGATAACCCGACCACAATAAGGACACCATGGCTCGTTATCAGGAGGACACTACATGTATGAGAAGATAACCCGACCACAATAAGGACATCATGGCTGGTTATCAGGAGGACACTACATGTATGAGAAGATAACCTGACCACAATAAGGACATCATGGCTGGTTATCAGGAGGACACTACATGTATGAGAAGATAACCTGACCACAATAAGGACATCATGGCTGGTTATCAGGAGGACACTACAGTCATGGCCAAAAGTTTTGAGAATGACACAAATATTATATTTTCACATGATCTGCTGCCCTCTGGTTTTTATGTGTGTTTGTCAGATGTTTTTATCACATACAGAAATAGAATTGCATTCATATTATGAGTAACAGAAGCTTATATTGACAGTTAGAATGAGTTAATGCAGCAAGTCAATATTTGCAGTGTTGACCCTTCTTCTTCAGGACCTCTGCAATTCTCCCTGGCATGCTCTCAATCAACTTCTGGACCAAATCCTGACTGATAGCAGTCCATTCTTGCAGAATCAATGCTTTAATTTTGTCTGAATTTGTTGGTTTTTGTTTGTCCACCCGTCTCTTGATGATTGACCACAAGTTCTCAATGGGATTAAGATCTGGGGAGTTTCCAGGCCATGGACCCAAAATCTCTATGTTTTGTTCCCTGAGCCATTTAGTTATCACCTTTGCTTTATGGCAAGGTGCTCCATCATGCTGGAAAAGGCATTGTTGAGCGCCAAACTGCTCTTGGACGGTTGGGAGAAGTTGCTCTTGGAGGACATTCTGGTACCATTCTTTATTCATGGCTGTGTTTTTAGGCAAGACTGTGAGAGAGCCGATTCCCTTGGCTGAGAAGCAACCCCACACATGAATGGTTTCAGGATGCTTTACAGTTGGCATGAGACAAGACTGGTGGTAGCGCTCACCTCTTCTTCTCCGAATAAGCTGTTTTCCAGATGTTCCAAACAATCGAAAAGGGGATTCATCAGAGAAAATGACTTTACCCCAGTCCTCAGCAGTCCACTCCCTGTACCTTTTGCAGAATATCAGTCTGTCCCTGATGTTTTTTCTGGAGAGAAGTGGCTTCTTTGCTGCCCTCCTTGAGACCAGGCCTTGCTCCAAGAGTCTCCGCCTCACAGTGCGTGCAGATGCACTCACACCTGCCTGCTGCCATTCCTCAGCAAGCTCTGCACTGCTGGTAGCCCGATCCCGCAGCTGAAACACTTTTAAGAGACGGTCCTGCCGCTTGCTGGTCTTTCTTGGGCGCCCTGGAGCCTTTTTGGCACCAATGGAACCTCTCTCCTTGAAGTTCTTGATGATGTGATAGATTGTTGACTGAGGTGCAATCTTTCTAGCTGCAATACTCTTCCCAGTTAGGCCATTTTTGTGCAGTGCAATGATGACTGCACGTGTTTCTTTAGAGATAACCATGGTTAACAGAAGAGAAACAATGATGGCAAGCACCAGCCTCCTTTTAAAGTGTCCAGTGGTGTCATTCTTACTTAATCATGACAGATTGATCTCCAGCCCTGTCCTCATCAACACCCACACCTGTGTTAATGGAGCAATCACTGAAACGATGTTAGGTGGTCCTTTTAAGGCAGGGCTGCAATGATGTTGAAATGTGTTTTGGGGGATAAAGTTCATTTTCTAGGCAAATATTGACTTTGCAAGTAATTGCTGTTAAGCTGATTACTCTTTATAACATTCTGGAGTATATGCAAATTGCCATTAGAAAAACTGAAGCAGTAGACTTTGTAAAAATTAATATTTGTATCATTCTCAAAACTTTTGGCCATGACTGTACATGTATGAGAAGATAACCCGACCACAATAAGGACATCATGGCTGGTTATCAGGAGGACACTACATGTATGAGAAGATAACCTGACCACAATAAGGACATCATGGCTGGTTATCAGGAGGGACACTACATGTATGAGAAGATAACCCGACCACAATAAGGACAACATGGCTGGTTATCAGGAGGGGACACTACATGTATGAGAAGATAACCCGACCACAATAGTGTGAGTAGAAATGGGCAAATTGGCTTGTAACAAGATGCGTTTGTCCCGAATATTCCAAATTGTTTGCTTCATTATAAAAACCAAACAAATGAAGATTCGTTTCGAGTGAACTAAAATGGCACCACATTACACTCTGGGATCTCTTCAGACCCCAGAGTATAATAGCTGGAGGCTCAAAGGAGGTGATAAAAATTAAAAAAAAACCCTCATATTAACCTTCCGTTACTTCTCTCTGAACCCCGGGGATGATAATGTTACAGAAGAGTGCCGGACGTCACAAGCAAGGAAAGTGTCAGATGCTGTGAGGAGGCCCAAAAGACGTAACAGAAGGTGAGTATAAATGTTTTTGTTTTTTTTATCTTTTATACCTCCCCTGGGTTTTCATCTATTATACTCTCCAGTGTATAATAATGTCACTTTTTATTTTGACATAACTTTGGCTGTGTTTGCCTTAGAGAGCTAGAAATTGGATAGATAGGTTATGAGGAGTCCTAATAGTATTCTACACTATGTTTTATAGATATATAGTCCTAGGAGCCCTGACAGTGTTATACACTATGTATTATAGATATATAGTCCTAGTAGCCCTGACAGTGTTATACGCTATGTTTTAAGTCAATTTAAAGTGTGGTTCATACCGAACTTCAGTCCAAAACAAACCAGGGACCCAAGCACAAAATTAATCTTGAGAGGTCCGCACATGTCTAGGTAGAGCCTGTTGGGTCTTGTGCCTTGGGTGCTAGGTGCAAGTAAGAATGCTAACAAGCCACTCTGATTTGGTCAGGATATTTTGTTACATGGCAGTGAATGCTTACCCTAGGACCTAAGTGAAGGAAAGCTTAGTTATGAGGACTCTCTATATCACTCTTACTGCCATTCCACTCCACTGGGCCCTCCTCTATGACAATAATATGCCTTCATATGAGTTCACCTGCTATCTCTGGATATCTCATGAGGATCAGGATTCCATATCGCA
This sequence comes from Leptodactylus fallax, assembly GCA_947044405.1. Classification (NCBI taxonomy): domain Eukaryota; kingdom Metazoa; phylum Chordata; class Amphibia; order Anura; family Leptodactylidae; genus Leptodactylus; species Leptodactylus fallax. The sequence goes on from CAMRHE010000327.1 coordinate 268,698, forward strand.
GAGTTGTACTGATAGTCTCTGTTCCACCAAAGAGAAGATCTTGAACGTTTCTTCCCAAACTTTGGATATAGAAAGGAGTGTCTGGGTTACCTTCTTCCTAAAAAATGAAATACATCCAAACATTGAATATAAATCCAAGGCTCATATCTACAGCAATATGGGCTAAGTCACAAAGGTGCTGGAAATGGGTCATTGTAGTCTAGACTGCCTGTTTCTGATCTCTAATCTCATCCTTAAAAGTGTCAGGTGGATTTTCCAGCCTAAACTGGTCCCACTATATGCATTATCAGGTACTGACCTTTCCTATGGTGTTCCTACCTCACTAAGATTTCTGATGTTGAAAAGTCAACTTTCAACAATTTTAAAATTTTATGCAAATTTACCTTAACTAGTCATGTGGGCGGGGAGCAGCTTCATCTAATCATAGTCATTGCACTGGATCACATTCTGTGAGGTGTGAATGACGTGTCCCTCACTGTCAGACCTCAGCCTGATACCCTACCTAATTGCTGGCCTCACACAGTGTGTTTAGTCTGATGACTACATGACTAGATGAAGCTGCTCTCCACCCTCATGGCTAGTTAAGGTAAATTGGTATAAAGTTTTAAAATCTTAGGACTTGACTTTTCAACATCAGAAAGGTTTATATGGGAGGGCACCATAGGAACGGTCAGTACTTGATGCTAGTGCAGTACTTGACATCTTTTTCAAACATCCGTGTTACATTCAAGTGTCTGTTCTTAACATTTGAGTTTCATCCATTTTTCACTGGTCCCATAGACTTTAATGGGTCTAGTCCTCAGTGAAAAACAGACAGGAATAGGACATGTAGAAAAAAACAAAAATGAGCGCACATAGAAATGCATGTTTTTATATGGCTTCCATGTGGCTTAGTCTAGGTTCACATCTGGGCATGGCTCTCCATTGTTCGGGTCTTCCGGGGGAGAGAGCTGGACTGCTAAAACAGCGGTTACGCATGGGCACCGGCTGACCCCATAGACAATAATGAGAAAAGTCCTCCGTGCAGCAGTGTGAATATATAGAATTAGTTTTTAGGAGTTATAAGGGTAAGCTGGTCTGTTTACAGCTTAGTGCACAAGCAGCTATCCAAGGGGCAGACACAGAGAGCTAAGGACCCGTGTGCAAGGGCAATTATGGGTCTCTTGTTTTCAATGACCTCAGCATAGAGCATTCCCTTTTCATCTCTCTAATAATCCACCAGTAATAACTAGCCATCAAGTTCAATGCTTTAGGAATATACATGCGATCTAATAGACACTAGAATGCTGAAGTTAAGGTGATAGGGCCCCCTGATGTGCTGGGCCCCTGTGCAGCTGCAAAGGTTGCACCAATGGTATGTCCACCCCTGTGTAATACTAAGTGAAGAAGCCATGGCATACAACCAAACGAACGCTACAGTCTCTGCTGCAGGGCTCCTGGGCTTCAGTCCCCTGCTGATCTTCCAAAAGATAGGTCATTAGTGGTATATACCAGGAAACCTCTTTAATCCTTAACACCCATCGTATTATTACAACTGATGCTGAGTCTTTAAACATGGTGGCTGCTTAGGAGCAGCTGAAATACAGCAGCAATGCCTGCGATCAGAGAATTTCAGTATATTGTCCCGGTACCCTGGCATTCAAACTATAAAAGCTTTGGACAAAATGTTGTCCTTTTTGGTGAGTTTTTATTACTTTTTGCTTTTGAGAGGTGAGATGATCAGAAAACATCAATTTTAACATCTGAATTTTAAGGTTGATGCGTTCATCATGCAGAATAAATAATGTCATATTTTTATTTTAGGGGTTGTTACGGATGTGGTGATACCATTTGTGTTTTTTAAATTGTTTTTATTAACAAGGGAACAAAAAGTCTATTTTTACTTTTATTTTCTGTAAACCAATTTAGGTGTTGTGGGCAACATTGACCACAGCATATAAAGGGTTAAATGGAAAGTAAGCTTTCTGACTGATAATGGGGGGATGACACCATGAACAATAGTCCATGGTATCCCCTTCCCTGGGGATATCTGAAGTGACAGGAACAGGAGAAGAAAGACATCCTTCTCCACTCCTTGGAGACTGTCAGCTGCTCGTGTTCTTCTGCACAACAGTTAAAGTGAAGCTGCGAGTATATGCAGCTCTACTTTAACCAGGGATATCTCAAGATCCAGGTAAGTTACTGACATAATCTTGGTGACTGTTATCTAAAAGAGTATCTCCAGAGTTAGAGCCATTTAAAGTGACTGCTCCCTCAGCACTCTTCCAGGACATCTCTTGCTCGGGGAAAGTGTAATGTTTTTTTCTCAAACCCTGAGCAGGATTCAATCAGAACAGGGGAGGGGGGCTTGGTAATTTGGGCTAATTAGAATATTATATCAGCTGTAATCTGTGGGGAGACGGAGGTGTTTTCTTGTAGCACCACCTTAGAGGAAATTAGGTATTTTTTTTGTCCACGTAATCCAAGAACATGTCGGGTCCCTCAAAGGAAGAGATACTCTTTTAGCTGTTAAACCTTTATGGTTTATGGATGTTGGTCCTGAGCAGGGGCCCCTTTAAGTCAGAACATACTAATAAGGCAAACTGAAAATTAGTTTTCTAAACCAGATGATCACAAAACAAGTCTGAACATATCCCAAGTAGCAGATTATATTCATTATAGAATTGGTCAGTTTTACCTCTTTTATCTTGATGAGGAAACAATCTATATAATCGCGAGGATTTTTTTGGATCAAGTGTCTTCTCATGATTTTTGACAAAATCCTCTGTGATATCATAGATGTCTTGAAAATTCCTCCATATCTTCTTATGTCGACCTGGGATATATTCCATAAAATCTGGATACATATTGTATAGCTGAGGCACAAGGAAAGAAAATCCTCATTATTTCCCTATTCGTTGGGGATTTGGTTACAGTATTATATACAATGCTTTGTTGCTGGCAGTGTCAGGGGTAACATGGTTTAATGCCTCAAAAATCCATGAGCAACAATATCAAGAGAGTATATGGAAACCTACAGGTACTTCAGGACAGAGGAGATGCTTCCTTGGAATCTCTGGTCTCTTCTAAATTATTTGGTTTGGCAGAGTTGAAATTCCTATGGGCCATTTTGAAAATATTTGGTTACAGCTCCTAGTTTATTAACTGGATCCAGTTCTTGTACAAAAATCCAACTGATAATTCAGATATTAAGGAACGACAAAATTCTTAATTTTTGTCTATAATGGATGACTCTGCTATATTTAAGATTGGGCTTTTATAGAGTTCATCAGTTACTTTCTAATAAGTTTTTGTTAAAATATAATGAATTAAATCACATTTATAATTTGCCTTTATATTATTATTTTAGATAAGTGGATAAGAAGTACCGTATATACTGGCGTATAAGACGACTTTTTAACCCCTTAAAATAATGGCTACAGTGGGGGGTCGTCTTATACGCCGGATATACGGGGGCCGCACTGTGTGAGGTGTTTTTTTCCCCGTCAGCGCGTAGAGAGCCGCTTCCTGGGACCGCCGCGCATGCGCGGCAATCCGCCTCTCACAGTCATTAGAAGAGGCTTAGTACGCGCTGACGGGGCGGCGCGCTGTATGCTAATGCAGCCGCCCCGTCACAGCGGTCGGCGTCACAGAGCTGGGGGTCACAGGCGGCACTTACAGAAGCATGTCGGATCTTCATTAATATCACAGCATGGATGCGAGGGGGAAAGCTGGCGGTGCAGTAACGCCAGATTCCCCTCGCATCCATGCTGTGATATTAATGAAGAGCTTACATGCTGGTGTAAGTGTGCATATTGCTACAATAAGTGCCGACCCCGCCCCCCTTCTCCTCCCGGTGACTCCCCGCCCCTGCACTAATCCTATTGGTTATACCTCACACAGTGCGGCTCCCTGCTCTTAGCATACTGAATATGTAAAAATATGTAAAATATGTAAAATATGTAAAATATGTAAAGAATATGTAAAAATACATATACACATACATAAAAGTTGAAAAATCACTTTACTAAGCTATATGGAGGGTTAACAACAGATTACTATCGTTTAGTAAGCTGTTTTTAACCCTCCATATAGCAATTTGGCCATGTCAGTATCTCTTTAAGTAATTACAGTTTAAGAAAGATGGCTGGGCAAGCAGGGAGAGCTGACCAATCCAAGCAGGATTTATACAACAAGCAGCCAATCACTGGTATAGCACTGTACATACCATAGCTTGCAGCGATTGGCTGCTTGTTGTACAAATCCTGCTTGGATTGGTCAGCTCTCCCTGCTTGCCCAGCCATCTTTCTTAAACTGTAATTACTGTAATAACACTGGGTACCGCATACAGTAATATTACAGTGGCAGTATTATCTGTACCTGTTCACACAGTAGCAACAGTACGGTACACACAGTACAGTATAAAAATGTCCAACAGTCAAAACCCCATCATGGCTCCACAAGCAAGAAGAAAGAAATATGAAGCCAGTTTCAAACTTAAAGTTATAAATTTTGCCAGGGAGCATAATAACTGTGCTGCTGCAAGACAGTATGGAGTTACAGAAAAGATGGTTCGGGACTGGAAAGCAAATGAAAAAGCTTTAAAGAGTATGCCAAGAGGTAAGTGTGCATTAAGAAGAGGCACCGCACACTGGCCAGAACTTGAAAAAATTGTAGCCGATATGGTGGATAAGCATCGCCAAAGCGGTTATGTAGTGACACGCAATCAAATACGCCTGTTTGCACTTCAGTGGGCCAAATCTAACCCAGATCACAGCAACAGATTTAAGGCCACTGCATCCTGGTGTACTAGATTCATGGCAAGACATAATATGGTACTGAGGCAAAAGACAAAAATTGCCCAAAAGTTGCCTGCTGATCTTGATGCCAAAGTGAATAATTTTCATCGCTACATAATAAAACAGCGCACTAAACACGGCTATCCGTTAAGTAGCATTGGAAACATGGATGAAACTCCAATGAATTTTGACATGGTTGGAAATAAAACCGTTCATCAGAAAGGTGAAAAAACTGTTTTAATTAAAACAACAGGGCATGAGAAGTCCAGTTTCACAGTCGTATTAGCATGCACAGCTGATGGCGCCAAACTGAGACCAATGATCATTTTCAAAAGAAAAACAATGCCAAAGCTCAAGTTCCCTCCTGGTTGTTTTGTGCATGTGAATGAAAAAGGCTGGATGGATGAAGAAGGGGTAAAGCTATGGCTTAAGATTGTGTGGAGCAGGCGACCAGGTGGACTTCTTAAAAAATCTAGTCTACTGGTGTGGGATATGTTCAGGGCTCATTTAACTCCAAGCACCAAGCAGAGGCTTGCAAGATTAAACACCCATGCCGCAGTTATTCCTGGAGGATTAACATCGCTGGTACAGCCGCTGGATGTGTGCCTAAACAAGCCATTTAAAGATCACATTCGAGAACAATGGAATGAGTGGATGGTTAGCGGCGAAAAGTCATTCACAAAAGGAGGAAACATGCGTGCTCCACAGCTGGATGTTTTGTGCCAGTTTGTCATAAAAGCCTGGAATGATATTGATGAAGAAACCGTCATCAAGTCTTTCAAGAAGTGTGGCATATCAAATTCATTAGATGGCATGGAGGACGACTACTTGTGGCAAGATGAAGAGGAAGTAGAAGAAGCTGGAGCTGAGAGCGTACCATCTGATACGGAATCTGATCCATACGATGATTGCCTTACAAATGTATCACAAGATGTCATTGATGTACTTATGATACCAGATGACGAACAGGAGGATTTTGAAGGCTTTTAAAGGGAAACTGTCATGCCAGCAAGACCTGTTACAATATCGCAGCTTACAGTTATGATCACCAGGCACTTGCTCTCTTGTTTGTTTTGCAAAGTTTTAGCTTTACCGTACATGTTTGAAACAACCTTATGTTTATAAGTGACAGTTTTGCTGCTATATACAGTACCTGCATGTCATATGCATTTGAATTAAAATTAACATGTTGAAATCAAAGCAGACTTTTTTTTCATTTGGGAGAGGGGTAGTCTTATACAGTGAGTATATACCAAATTCTATATTTTTAGGGCAGAAGTTGGGGGTCGTCTTATACGCCCAGTCGTCTTATACGCCGGCATATACGGTATTTATATGCGAGTCGTGTGACTATTTTTGATTTTATTGCTAAAACATTTAATAAAACAAAAGTTGAAGTCACTGACTTTAAAAAATGGAACAAGAATTGGGTGTAGTGTCACCGTCATTATGGGAATCAAGTTTGACAAATTTGGAGACTTTTTGTTTAAAAAAAAAAAAAAAAAAAAAAAAGAAGCATTAGCAAAATTGGAGATGGCTTACATGATACAGAGAGAGAATACAAAGAATATCAATGTCAAGAATCTGATTTATAATTCATTGTTTGTTGCTCGATCACTAAATTAGGGATAACCATAAATGTTTGCACGATATCATATTGGAAAAACCTGCTGATACAGGTAGTGAAATTATATGTTATACTCAGGATCAGTGGAGGTTCCAAAGGAAAATAATTCATAAGAAGAAACTCTGCATAGTCACTTTTACAGGTGTCCTGGCTGCAGACTTGGGGTAGATAATTCAGAATCCACATTGTACATATCCATAACATGAAACCCATAGAATCTAAGGGCCCCATGCTGTATGACTATGGGCTTCCAGTTTCAATGACCTGTGGCTATGGTAGGATGTTATGCCACATGGAGGCACCTGATGCTGCTAATGCTGATATGGGATTATAAAGTTTGCCAAATTTACAAGTGAATTTTATTCTAGAACATTTCCTTATACTCACCGTTCCCCACATGCTGCTCATGATACTGAAGTTGTTATTGATACTGTTAGTTATTGCCGTCAGTCTCTTGTCCCCATAATCAAAGCGATTCCCATAGACTATAGAGCAGATCACGTTGGAGACTGCACGACCCAAGTATGTCGTAGGATTCACCGGAGATCCTAAGCAAGAAAGGTCAAAAAGAGATATTAATGATATTAAATGAAAGGGAATTCAGCCTAAATATACACACGTGAACAAAATTGTTGGTACCCCTCATTTAATGAAAGAAAAACCCACAATGGTCACAGAAATAACTTAAAAAGTCAGAGTGGAATTTGCCAAACTACATGTTGACAAGCCACAAAGCTTCTGGGAGAATGTCCTATGGACAGATGAGACAAAAATCGAAATTTTTGGCAAGGCACATCAGCTCTATGTTTACAGATGGAAAAATGAAGCCTATGTTGAAGAGAACACTGTCCCTACTGTGACACATGGAGGAGGCTCTGTTATGTTCTGGGGCTGCTTTGCTGCATCTGGCACAGGGTGTCTTGAATCTGTGCAGGGTACAATGAAATCTCAAGACTATCAAGGGATTCTAGAGAGAAATGTGCTGCCCAGTATCAGAAAGCTTGGTCTCAGTCGCAGGTCATGGGTCTTACAACAGGATAATGACCCAAAACACACAGCTAAAAACACCCAAGAATGGCTAAGAGGAAAACATTGGACTATTCTGAAGTGGCCTTCTATGAGCCCTGACCTAAATCCTATTGAGCATCTTTGGAAGGAGCTGAAACATGCCGTCTGGAAAAGGCACCCTTCACACCCGAGACAACTGGAGCAGTTTGCTCATGAGGAGTGGCCAAAATACCTGCTGAGAGGTGCAGAAGTCTCAATGACAGTTACAGGAATCGTTTGATTGCAGGGATTGCCTCAAAAGGTTGTGCAACAAAATATTAAGTTAAGGGAACCATCATTTCTGTCCAGGCCTGTTTCATGAGTTTTCTTTTTTTTTTAAATTCTGTTGAAGCCTGGTTGGAAAGCAATGTCTGACTTTCATTTGTTCATTTTCATAGAATCTTTATATATTATTACTTTTGTCAGATTCAAGTTATTTCTGTGACCATTGTGGGTTTTTCTTTCATTAAACGAGGGGGACCAACAATTTTGCCCACGTGTGTAGATTGAATCTTCATGAAAGTTGAGTCATTTTGTAAATACTTAGCATTACTTATTGTATCTTGTACTGATCTTTACAGCATGTGTTATAGTAGTGATCTACATTTACAATTTGCAGACTTCAGAGCAGGAATCTTCCAACATTCTTTGCTGGCTCAATGTCTGCACAGACCTTACTCTTGTCAATTACAGCACGGTGGCTCAGTGGTTAGCACTGTTGCCTTGCAGCGCTAGAGTCCTAGGTGTGAATCCAACCAAAGACAACATCTGCAAGGAGTTTGTATGCTCCTCCCATGTTTGGTGGGTCTCCTTCAGGTACTCCAATTTCCTCCCACACTCCAAAGACATACTAATAGGGAATATAGATTGCGAGCCCTGTATGGAACAGTCACTGACAATATCTGTAAAGCGCTGCGGAATATGATGGTGCTAAATAAATAAATAAATAAATAAATATGTATAATAGTGTATCTACTGATTAAAGGGAATCAGCCTTGAGGAAAAAATTGGTAGAATCTATTAGATGCTCTTAAAGGGATTGTCCAGTTTCAGGAAATAAATTTTATTGTCTGTATAATGAAAAGTTTTACAATTTCCAATATACTTCCTGTATCATTTACTATCGGTTTTCAAGATCTCTGCTTGCTGTCATTCTACTTACTTCCAGTGGATAAAAATCAGTCCATGGTCATGTGATGAATACACAGGTGCACAGCTCGTTACAATTACAGCAAAGTTATCAAACATCTATCTGTAACGAGCTGTGAACCTGTGTGTTCATCACATGACCATGGACTCATTTTTATCCACTGGAAGAAAGTAGAAGGAATGACAGCAAGCAGAGATCTAGAGACCCCTGAGGAATTGATACAGAAAGTATATTGGAAAACTGTAAAACTTTTCATTATACAAACAATGACATTTAGTTGCTGAAACTGGAAAACCCCTTTAATGAAAAGCTCAGCTGATGCTCTTGCACTGACACTTGGGTTTGACACTGTTTACATCCATATTATGGTATCTCTTAGCCTTATTGTAGGAAATGGCACAACAAGCAATATACTGTAACTGAAAGAACTAAAGAATATGATCAAAGAGTCAAAGAGTTTCCAATCCAGGTCCAGAAGCAGGTAAAAGGGCTTATCCCAGAGGATCCCAGGCCGGGCTGCTTCTATATGCTCCCAAAGATACACAAAGATGGCAACCCTGGGAGGCCTATCATTTCTGGCATTGGGACACTGACAGAAAACATCTTGGGTTGGGTGGAAAATCTCCTACAAACCCCTTGTCAGGGATACTCCAAGCTATATCCAGGACACCACTGACCTTCTTAACAAACTGAATGCCCTGGGCCCACTACCTGAGGGTACCATTTTGGCCACCATGGATGTGGAATCCCTGCATACCAACATTCCCCACAAGGATGGAGTTGCAGCATGTCGGGTACACCTGGCAAAACAAAACCTCCCAACAGAACCAGTAACGCAGCTCATACAATTCATCCTTAGCCACAACCATTTTACCTTTGGAGAGGATCTATATCTACAGCGAATGGGAACTTCAATGGGCACCAGATGTGCACCCCAGTATGCAAATCTCTTTATGGCAGAACTGGAAGGAGCAGATTTATCAACATGCGCCACCAAACCTATGATTTACCTTCGTTATATAGATGATATCCTTGTCATCTGGACTGCAGGTGAGGAGGCCCTACTTCAATTCCATAATGACTTCAATAACTTTCACCCGACCATCAACCTTACACTTAGCTATTTAGAGAGTGAAATCCCCTTTCTGGACATCACAATATACATCAAAGACCACCGGCTACTCACATCGATATACCACAAACCCACAGACAGAACGGCCTACCTGAGAAACGACAGCTTCCACCCCAAGCACACAAGACAATCTATTATTTACAGCCAGGCTATACCATACAATCGTATTTGCACCGACAAAGCAGACCTGGACAAGCACCTCCAGGATCTGAGGGCAAGATTTCTCCAATTGGGATACAAACCAAAAGTGACGGACTACCAATTAAACAAAGCAGCAGCCATTAACAGAGACAGTCTGCTCACATATAGAGAGACCCAGAAAGATGCCCGAGTGCCCCTAGTTGTCACCTGCAACCCACAGCTGGAGATCCTACGAAGAATTGCCAAGGAGCTCCAACCTGTGCTACATAGGGACAACAGACTCAAGGACATATTTCCAGTCCCCCCTCTCCTTTCCTTTCGACAACCACCAAACCTGAGGCGTATTATTGTCCGGAGTGCCCTGAAGGCCCCAACTGAAAATGGCGCCTCACCTTGCCTGCAAAACAGGTCCAAGACCTGTAAGCACATCCACACTGCTGACAGTGTACCTGTCCCATAGTCACAACAGGTGCACAGAATTAGGGGGACATTTTCCTGCAGGTCTTCCAATGTGGTGTATCTCATAATGTGTGTGCAATGTCCCACCACAGGCCTCTATGTGTGGGAAACAGGGTAGAGACTTAGTCAGCGCATGAACTCACACAGATCCACCATTAATAACAGCAGAACCGATCTCCCAGTGGCCGCACATTTCTCCGGAGAAGACCACTCTATTGAAGATTTGCGGGTTGTGGTTTTAATGGGACATTTTAAGACGCAGAATGAGACGAAAGAATGGGAATATAAGTTAATGCAAAAATTTCAAACTCTGCAATTTGGACTTAATATTCATGCTAGCTTCATGTCACACTATGTATGAACTGTGAGGGTCACAAATCACCATGTGAAAGCAAACAGATAACAGCAAGAATTAGTGATCCCTCCGTCATGCACCACAACTTTACAGATTGTTTATTTTTTGACCAATTGTAAATAACTTCTCTACTTAGATTGCATTTTGTTTTTCTTTAAGGATTCTAAGATCCTTTGAAGGTCCATGTCTTTAGGATATAAAAAATCTGTAAATTTTCAGTTTCTTGTATAACACTATGTCTGATGAAGAGAGCTAGTACTCTCGAAAGCTTACCATCAAATATACTCAGTTAGCCTCTAAAAGGTATTGCCTGATTTCTTCACTCTTCCACTACGTTCAATGGCTAACACGGTACATTATATTACTTTACATTTGTTATTATAGACTTACCCTTTGTTTCTGTCAACCCTTTGATAAGGAAGTGCGCCTCCTCCAGGATTTTTTCCTCTATACTTCGTTTCCCCATGCCAAAGTTTCTCAGTGTCAGCAAAGTAAAGTGCCTGCGAAGTTTCCAGCCATCACCATTGGCAAATGCTATGTCTATGGGAACAATAGAACATAAGTAAAAAAAAAAAACAAAAAAAAACCAGACCCCTGAGACAATAATTAAAATGTAAACCTTATCTCACCTACATTATATCAATGTTCTTCCATTTCTCTCTTACCATTGCTCTGATCCATCCTCTATCAAAATATGTCAAATATCAAAGCTATAGAATGTTTATATACAGGCGTATAACTTGATTTTGTACAGAGAGAGTAGCTACACCTAAGCCCAGGAGCTTTATGAGGCCCATAAGGTATCTCTTCCCAATATAAGAACACCAGTGCTATACACCATACATCGTATTTGGGGCCTGGTACAGATTTTACATTGGGTGCCAGACACTTCTGCTATGCCTCTGGTTATATGTTGTTTCCAAATTTTGATAAGGATGCTTTAGAGACCGGGCTAATGCAAAGGGGGGCTTGTAGATGTATCTTATGCACCAGCTGACATGTTACAGACAATGTGTAAAACTCCAACCCACTGGAGTTAGAAGAAGAGATTACTGGTTGGCAATATCTTACTATCATCTTCAGCTGAGTTTGTCGAGTTGTGATAAACTTCCAGGGGTTTTGCCATAGGAAATAAAAAATAGGCTATTCTATCATCCAGCGATATTTTATTACAAATTTCTTGGGCTGTCCTTGGATTTCTTGCTCTCCGTCACTGCCTTACTAGGCTGATTTGCTTACAGAATAACAAAGGCATCTCTTTAAGCCCACCCTGCTCTTCTGTACCTGTCCCACCACTGTCACCACCATCCTTGTATATATGTTGTGTCCCAGTGAAAGCGCTACATTGATGGCAATACCTTATATGCATATTGATGCAGTTATTGTAATCTCTGAGGTACCTACCACTGAGTGGTGAGCTGAGCTGATGGAACAGTCCATGGCTTTGGATTCTCTAGTTAAGGAAATGGATGAGACAGCAAATCTCTTTCTCCCTATTCTAGTTAGAGATAGTACACAGTGAGGCTCTTCCTCCCTGAGCTGTGAGGATGGAAGGGGTTAGTTGTCCTCTTCATCCCTATGTTAGGTAGCAGGGTAAGGAGTTGGAGCTAGAGTCCCAATCCAGTTACAAGTCAGCCATTGTGTTGGTCTGCAGTCAGGAGATGGGAGTAATCCCTGCTCGTTTTTGTGGAAGTCGTGTCATGGTAACTGTTACATTGACCTCATAGCTACCTCTATATCATAGTGGTAGAGTAAGCAGCTATATTATGTACAGTATTTCCTTCATATATGTTTCAGAGTGTGAAAGCAGACTGATGGTTCATGGATATTTCACTATATGTCACTGCATGAAGTATTTATTTTATCTATATGACAATTATATAGGTGAAAGGGACATACATAACATAGCCACCCCCTCTAATGCTACAATATAATAATAGATCAATCAGCCATTTCATGTATTCATGTATCACAATGGAAAAGAGGTACATCTCCCATCCATAAGGTAGAATTAGCAGATTGTTTCACATGCACCCAAACTCAGATGTATTGTGCACAGCAGAGGCGTAGCGGGGGGGCAGGGGAGGTGGTGGCCCCGGGCCCACTTCGGGGCCGCCGCAACACAGGTTACCCTCACATATTAACTGTATCGTCGTCTGCATGACACCGATGCAGTTAAAATACATTCTCTGTTCATACGTAGCTCGTAAACCACAAGCCAATTCAGGCCTGTGGCCTACGAGCTGCCTTAAGACGTCTGCGTCCTGGCACAGACGTTTGCGCGATGACGTCATTGTCCTGCGCCGTCTGCGCCAGGACGCAGGTCCTGCTTCTTCAGTAAGCGGCGGCAGTGCCGGCAGTGGAGATTCCTCCTCGGGGGATCGGAGGTACAGTAGGTGAGTAGCATCGCCTTTTTTTTTTTAACTCACTTTGGGCATGGGGGGATGGGGGTAATACATATAAGAGGTCAGTTGGGAGCATTGGGAATTTAGATAAGAGACCATAACTGATATAAGGGGTATTAGGGGGCTTTAGTAAAAGAGGATATAAGTTATAGTGAAAGGTCATTGGGGGCTGAATGAATGTAAGGGGAGATAATATTAGGGGGCATTGGGGCAGTATTAAAGGGGTTTTCTAGGGAATAATAAAGTTTACTGGTAAAGATTGTATTGGGAAAATTGCATTAGAGGCGGGGAAGGTGAAACATAAAAAAAATACTCACTTGTTCCCGGGCTACCGATGTCCGCAGCCATCTGCTGCTATCTGTCCAGGCACACGCACACCGCTTCCCTGCCGCAAGTCCTGCACTGCATGTGATTGGCCTCAGCGGTAGCTGGAAAGGACTCAGTGATGTCACTCCTATACATGACTGGGTCCTTTCCAGCCATCACTGACACCACTGATGGCCTCAGCAGTCACGTATGGCACGTGTCTGAACAGACAGTGGCGGCAGACACCAGAGCACTGGGGACAGGTAAGGCTGGGTTCATACTAACGCTCGGTTTCCGTTTTTTGGGTCCACTTGGGGACCCGAAAACGGAAACCCAATTTGCTTGTAAAACGGTTACCTGCAGTCTATAATGGGGTCTGCTGGGTTTCTGTCTGGTTTCTGCCTGAAAAATGCGGAGAAAAAAGGCCTGCTTGCAGGACTTTTCTTTCCGCATTTTTCAAACGGAATGGGGGACAGAATCCCTCAACGGGGTTCAAGTGTTGGTGTGAACCCAGCCTGAGTATGATTTTTTTTTATCACCTACTCCACCTCCACTGTGATTTGTCCACTTCCTGGACAACCCCTTTAAAGAGGACCTTTCATGTCCTCATCAACCTGTGATTTTATATACCGCTAGAAAGCCGACAGTCGTCTTTCCCGTTATGTGTCCCGATGGAGGAGATATCGGTGCCGTTAGTTTTGGCACATATCTGTCCCCACTGTCAGAAGGGCGGTCCTGACAGTCTAGCGTCATCGCTGGGGTATCTGTGTGGCATCTGCTTTTCATGGATCCTTAGAGACTTAAGTCTATGATTTTACTGCCATCCATAACTAATCCCTCATCTCTTGATGCTAATAATACGTTTGTTGCTGTGTAAGCAGCGGAGTATACAGCTTTCTATGCTTGCCAGCATATGTGCGGACCCAGGGGTATGTCATGGTTGATGTTCTTGGACAGCGTGGTCATCGTCATCATCATCATCATCTTCTTGAAACAGATAAGGATCAGGTTCCTCCTCTGGCTGTGCCTGTGACATATCAAAGGCGTCCTCTGCATCCAAGGGAGTCTTGCTCCTTCTCTTCCAGTTTGGATTCCCAGTTCCTCTACCTTAATGACCCTGACCCAGATTTTCTTTCTCCTCCATCAACATAGGGAAATGACATTGACTAAGAGATGGAAACTGTTCCTCCTCTTCCATCCCTCGTTGCATGAGTGTAAGGGTTTCCTGTAAGATATACAATAGAGGGATCACATCATAGATGCTTCATTCTATGCTGCTAACAAATTTGATGGCTTCTTCAAAGAGTTTGAGAAGCTGACACACTTTCCTCATGAGCATCCAATGATATACCTTGAAGTAACACATTGTCCTGGTGGTCTGCAGCATGCAATAATCATTCACCACCATCTGCTGCTCACACAGATGCCCCAGCATGTTCAAGGTGGAGTTCCCCCAAGTTGGAATGTCACAGATAAGGCGATGCAAAGGCAGACCATTTTGTCACTGCAAATTGAGCACGGTGTTTTTTGTGACATACGAACAGCTGAAATGCGCAGAGATTTTTCTGGCCATGAGGAGCTTGTCCGCTGTGTGGCTCTTCTGATCCAGGCTCGTTACATCCATGAAACGAGGGTGTAGGAGGAGGAAGAGGAGTGGAAACGATCCAGAGAAGAGGATCCAAATGAGGAGGATGAATTCTGCATGGTGTTGGAACTGGGCTTTCCCAATCAGCGTAGAACTAGCATCTGGCTTTTCTGCATTTCTGGATTGTGGCTGCTGCCACTCAAAACGTTGACCTAGTGAGCCGTGAAAGCCATGTATTATCCTTGTTCATAATTGTTGCTCCACATATTGAAAGTGATGTGCACCTTTCTCCAGACTGACATATCCAAAGAAAAGACTATGTTCTCCAACACATGGCGATATAAAGCAGGGACAGCTGTCTTAAAGAAATAATGGTGGCTCAGTATGCTCCATCTCATTTGAGCATATGCCATCAGTTAGCGAGACGCACTGGGATCCACAAAGTGGTACGACAGCGACTGCACTGATAACAGCTTGGCCAGGTGCAAGTTCAGTTGCACAACTGTCAGATGACAGAGCGTGTATTGCTTTCATCTGGCCACATATACCATTATGGATCACTGACATTGGCGTGGAAGAATGAAACAGTTGGTGATAATGTTGATAACGATGACCATGTGCTAGTGCTGCATGTAGATGTGGACTGTCTACAAGGAGGATCACGGGGAGAAGTAGGAGAACATCATTGCTCACTTTCCCTACCACGGTCACTGTAAAGTCTATATTTCCACATAAGAGAGGGATACCTTTTAATGAGAGTACGTAGAGATGGCGGCCCTACATTTGTTCCTACACAGACACAGGTAAGTTTCTGCTTACAGATCTTGCGCATTACCATGGATTTATTGTTTGGCAATATACAAAAAAAATTCCCACAAGGTAGATGAACAAGTGTACTTGCTGCAGCCAGCCAGCAGCGGAAACAAGTCTGCCACCATCACCACCAGTAACACCCCCACCCTGAGAGGATCCCCTAAGTCTGACCTGGGTAGGTTTTTTGGATATTGAGCCTGTGCAATGGATAGAATTACTATCATCACTGTCACCACCCTCTGCATCTGACGTCACCTTGTCATCCACAGCAATGTCATCATCATCTTCCCCACTTTTTTATAACACATCATCATGGCCATGCACACCCTTAGAATTTCCACTTCCAGATATCCCCCTAGCTCCCTTACTAGAATGACTACCAGTAGAAGTAGTACCACACGCCTTGCCACTACTACCTCCACCACCACCAACAGCTTGTCAAAAAGAGGAGGAAGACTGCTTTGACTAGGAGAAATAGATTGCTCAGCAGGTGTTGTATCACTACCAGGGAACTGTGTCAGTGAAGAATGTGAAGAAGACACGGATAACAGTCCAGAAAGTCCCTGCAGTAAATTACGTGTTATGTAAGAGGAGGAACACACCGAAGTCTGACTCAATATCACATCACTCTTAGATGCAATATCATACAGTTACTAATATGAGCCAGCTAAATAATCAAAAACTTCATCAACATTCTCAGGAAGTACAACGATACTGTGGCTACTGGTGGTGCCATCAAATCCAGAAGCAGCGTTGCTCTTGCCACCCACACCCTTATTGTTAGTAGTAGTACTTGCACAAGTGTTTCCTCCTCCCCCCTTTTGTTTGTCTCCTTCCCTGTTTGTTTCCACTGATTTTTTAAATGCACAGACAGTGCTTAATTATTAACCAAAAGAACCCTGAAATAATGGATATTCTTTTTTTTTTTTTTTACATTGGTGAAGTATGCACTACTAGTACCACAGCCACCACTAGTACTGTCTACTGTACAGTACTACAGGATCATCTCAATAAATTAGAATAATTTTGAATACAATCCATAATCAGCGTCTTCCATGATTGTGTGTTCTACTGAACCAGACTAAGGGACCATTTAAAGGCTTAGGAAACCTTGGCAGGTGACACTGAATTTACAAGACTGAACTGAACTTACAATATTCTAATTTTCTTAGATTTGGGTTTTCATTACCTGTATTCCATAATCAACATTTATAGAAATAAAACATTTGAAATAGAAGACTCTGTGTGTAAAGAATCTACAAAATATAGGAGGTCACTTTTTTAATTTAATTACTGAAATAAATAAATGTTTCAAAGATATTCTAATTTATTTAGATGCACCTGAACTGTGTGTGATGTATATCGACTGAGTGTGACGCATACCGAGAAACACTTAAAATATCTGGATATCTTCAGATTAAGAATGATGCGCCTTTAAATTGTGTATGGGTCAGACCAGATCAGAGCAGAAAAAACCACCATGAAAATCCTAAATGTTTTAAGAGGAGGCTAGAATGTATTGGGTGAACACACCAAAATAAAAAACAAAAAAGGCTGAAATAACGGCCACAAATACTACTGTACATTACTACTGTTGTGACATACATCTAGAATTATATATGCAAACCTGCGCATACAGAGAAACACTTAAAATACTTTGTTCAGATTAACAACAATGATCCCTTATGAAAAAATGTTATTTCTTGCCCCAAAAAAGTCCTGAACAAAACATTTTTCACTAACAAGATTGTCTTCAGTACAAAAGACTGTTTAAAGAATGTACATAGAGATGAAATTGTTCTACTACAAGTACTGTCAGACAATATAAATTATTGCCTGGCAATGAAAGGGCTGTCTGCAGCAGACTCACTGAACCCGTCCTATCTATGTTTGTCAATTCTATTCTAGCACTGACCTGCCTGTGTATAATTATTGCTGATTCTCTAAGTCCTCCTATAACTATTGCTCAGTTTTCTGACTTGTGCTGCCTATAGCTGAGCTAATAGCTATAAGATGCAGTGAGATGGATCACATATGTGTGTGCATGTCCACCATTACACCAAATGAGGCTGATCATGAGTGTAGAACCTTATATAGTCCCATATGACATCAGCACTATAAGGTCCACCTACCACTGTCTATTGGCTGATAGGCTGTCAAATGTTGCTATCACATGATGTGTGAGTCACTGCACACATGATATTGTCTGCTCTGTATTTCCTGGTCTAACACATGGCAGCGGCCATTTTCTCGTAGCACTGCCAATTTTGTTTGTCCGAAGCGAATCACCATTTGTTCAGTTTCGTTAAAAAACCAAACAATTTGGAATATTTGGGACAAACCCAGCTCGTTACAAATTAATTCACCCATCTATATTTACAACCAATCGCCTTGTGATTAGAGGAGGAAATTGGATTGGAAAGGCTGAGAACCAAATCTTCAGGATTCAGTAAGAAAGCTGAAGGAGATTCAGTCACTACAGCCGGGGTCCCACATGGCATAAATGCCGCAGAGAAAACTGCGGCATTTTACAGTCACTGCATCCCACACAAACCTTGCGGAAAAATACGCGCAGCAGACATGCTGTGATTTCCAAAAACGTCCCGGAAATGCCGGCGGCTGCCACCGCAGTACTTTTTTGATGCGGCCCACTACATTGGGCCTTAGCCTACAGCAGAATTCTTCTTACAGTGAATATACTGAAAAACTTTGGTTTGCTAAAACCGTAATATCCCTATATCCCTGTAGGAAGACTACTGATAATTGGACCTGAATTTGAATTGAAATTGTTTATCAAGATTCTTTCGGTTTTGCAGGCTGGTGCTTAAGGCTGAGGCCCCACGTTGCGGAAACGCAGCTTTTTTTTGTTGCAGATTTTGCTGCGTTTTTTTAGCCAAAGCCAGGAGTGGATTGAGCAGAAGGTAGAAGTATAAGAACTTCCTATATATTTCCCATTCTTTCTGTAGTCATTATTGACTTTGGCTCAATAAAACGCAGCAAAATCTGCAACAAAAAAAGCTGCGTTTCTGCAGTGTGGGGCCTGAGCCTAAAGGAGTATTCTGATGAACATAGCAATATTTAAACTTATTGACCATTAAAAGTTAAACATGTTTGCAAATAGAAGTAATTAAAAATTTTGCAGAGTTTTAGGTTAAGGCCCCATGTGGCAAAAACCGCGTCGGAAATGCATCATGGTTTTTCAAACAGCATTTTTCACAGAAAGTCCGCAAAGTTTTCCTCTGCAGACTTTCTTCTTCAATTATACTTATACAGAAAACGCCAGCATTTCCGTAGGTATAATTGACATGCTGTGGCGGATTTTGAAAAAAAACAAAAACATTTCCACTGCAGATATTTTTCTGGAATGTGTGGATGGGATTAGCCTGAATACCATCCACTTTGCAGGTACAATGCTGCAGTTTTTGGTGCGGCCTTTCTACCATGGTAAAATCGCAGTGTTACGCTACGTGGGGCCCTGGCCTTAAAGATTTTTCCTAACCACATTTTTGGTGATAGTCTTTTGTCTTGATTTGTTGCCAGTGGATACGACAATGAATACATGTACTTTCTATGGTCTGGGACTTGTCAAAAACTGTCTTTATTGTGGTCAGGTTATCTTCTCATACATGTAGTGTCCTCCTAGCCCAGCCATGATGTCCTTATTGTGGTCAGGTTATCTTCTCATACATGTAGTGTCCCTCCTGATAACCAGCCATGATATCCTTATTGTGGTCGGGTTATCTTCTCATACATGTAGTGTCCTCCTGATATCCAGCCATGGTGTCCTTATTGTGGTCAGGTTATCTTCTCATACATGTAGTGTCCTCCTGCTAGCCCAGCCATGATGTCCTTATTGTGGTCGGGTTATCTTCTCATACATGTAGTGTCCTCTCCTGATAACCAGCCATGATGTCCTTATTGTGGTCGGGTTATCTTCTCTTACATGTAGTGTCCTCCTGATACCCTGTACACAAAAATAAATTCATGGCTGGGTTTTTGACGTGCCACACCATAGAAAGTTGCAGCGTTCATGGTCGTATCTATTGGCAACCGTTCAAGACCAAAGAATGTCACCACTAAAATGATTATAGAAAATCTGTAAAACTCTGCAAATTTTTAAATACTTATACAGACGTGGACAAAATTGTTGGTCCCCTCCCTCATTTAATGAAAGAAAAACCACAATGGTCACAGAAATAACTTGAATCTGACAAAACTGGAATTTGCCAAACTACATGTTGACAAGCCACAAAGCTTCTGGGAGAATGTCCTATGGACAGATGAGACAAAAATCGAAATTTTTGGCAAGACTCATTGACAGTTACAGGAATCGTTTGATTGCAGGGATTGCCTCAAAAGGTTGTGCAACAAAATATTAAGTTAAGGGAACCCTCATTTCTGTCCAGGCCTGTTTCAGGAGTTTTCTTTTTTTAAAAATTCTGTTGAAGCCAGGTTGGAAAGCAATGTCTGACTTTCATTTGTTCATTTTCATAGAATCTTTATATATTATTACTTTTGTCAGATTCAAGTTATTTCTGTGACCATTGTGGGGTTTTATTTCATTAAATGAGGGAGGGGACCAACAATTTTGTCCACGTATTTGCAAAAACGTTTAACTTTTAATTGTCTACAAATTCTAATAAAGTTATGTTCTTGGGAAACCCCTTTAATGGTTCAGTGTGAAAACTGTATTTTTATATAAAGAAGGTATGGCAGCACTGTGGCTCTGTGGTTGGCACTTTTGCAGCCCTGGTATCCTGGATTTGAATCTGACCAAGAACAACATCTACATGGAGTTTATATGTTCTCCCCATGTTCACCCTGTGTGGATTTCCTCCCACATGCAAAAATATACTGATAAATTGGTAAATTGGCTAAAGCAACTGACCCTTGTGGGTGTTGGGGATGTGTGTCTCTATGGCAGCCACTAAAATCCCTACTGTACAACACTCCCTGCCCTTTGAATCCCTTTGAGAAAAGTTCATTACAAACGTTTGTTCTTGTTGCATCTCCTACCATACGACTTTCTCCTACTGTGTACCTTACAGTACATTAAATGTATGGTAAGGTTAACCTCTATCCAACACAGCCAATTTTCAATTTTTACTCCCCACCTTCCACAAGCCATAACATTCACAGAGATTTATGGGGGCTTAATTTTTGTGGGACAAATTGTACTTCAAATTGTGCCATTTAGTATTCTGTATAATGTATTGGTAAGCTGGATAAAAAATTCAGAATGGGGTGGAATTAGAGAAAAACTGCATTTGTGCAACTTTCTTATGGGCTTAGGTTTTACGGTATTCACTGTGCAGCCAAAATGACATCACCTGTATTTTCTTGGACCATATGATTATGGCAATACCAAATTTATATAGTTCTATTTAGCTTTTAACCTCTTAAAAAATCCAAAACTTGGCAAAAGAATAAATAAATAAATAAATAAATTGGTGGGTCATCCATGCAATGGTCATGTGCATGAGGCCTTACTGAACAGTATTTTTTCCACACCTGCCTAAAAACTTTTTCACAGTTCTATATATGCCATATTTGCAAAGAGGAAAGGTTACATACAGTCATATGAAAAAGTTTGGGCACCCCTATTAATCTTAATCATTTTTAGTTCTAAATATTTGGGTGTTTGCAACAGCCATTTCAATTTGATATATCTAATAACTGATGGACACAGTAATATTTCAGGATTGAAATGAGGTTTATTGTACTAACAGAAAATGTGCACTATGCATTAAACCAAAATTTGACCGGTGCAAAAGTATGGGCACCTCAACAGAAAAGTGACATTAATATTTAGTAGATCCTCCTTTTGCAAAAATAACAGCCTCTAGTCGCTTCCTGTAGCTTTTAATCAGTTCCTGGATCCTGGATGAAGGTATTTTTGACCATTCCTCTTTACAAAACAATTCCAGTTCAGTTAAGTTTGATGGTCGCCGAGCATGGATAGCCCGCTTCAAATTATCCCACAGATGTTCAATGATATTCAGGTCTGGGGACTGGGATGGCCATTCCAGAACATTGTAATTGTTCCTCTGCATGAATGCCTGAGTAGATTTGGAGCTGTGTTTTGGATCATTGTCTTGCTGAAATATCCATCCCCGGCGTAACTTCAAATTCGTCACTGATTCTTGTACATTATTCTCAAGAATCTGCTGATACTGAGTTGAATCCATGCGACCCTCAACTTTAACAAGATTCCCGGTGCCGGCATTGGCCACACAGCCCCAAAGCATGATGGAACCTCCACCAAAGTTTACAGTGGATAGCAAG
Organism: Leptodactylus fallax; assembly: GCA_947044405.1. Taxonomy (NCBI): domain Eukaryota; kingdom Metazoa; phylum Chordata; class Amphibia; order Anura; family Leptodactylidae; genus Leptodactylus; species Leptodactylus fallax. The sequence continues at coordinate 290,781 of CAMRHE010000327.1, forward strand.
TGTTTTTCTTGGAATGCTGTGTTTTTTTGACGCCATGCATAACGCCTTTTTGTATGACCAAACAACTCAATCTTTGTTTCATCAGTCCACAGGACCTTCTTCCAAAATGAAGCTGGCTTGTCCAAATGTGCTTTTGCATACCTCAGGCGACTCTGTTTGTGGCGTGCTTTCAGAAACGGCTTCTTTCGCATCACTCTCCCATACAGCTTCTCCTTGTGCAAAGTGTGCTGTATTGTTGACCGATGCACAGTGACACCATCTGCAGCAAGATGATGCTGCAGCTCTTTGGAGGTGGTCTGTGGATTGTCCTTGACTGTTCTCACCATTCTTCTTCTCTGCCTTTCTGATATTTTTCTTGGCCTGCCACTTCTGGGCTTAACAAGAACTGTCCCTGTGGTCTTCCATTTCCTTACTATGTTCCTCACAGTGGAAACTGACAGGTTAAATCTCTGAGACAACTTTTTGTATCCTTCCCCTGAACAACTATGTTGAACAATCTTTGTTTTCAGATCATTTGAGAGTTGTTTCGAGGAGCCCATGATGCCACTCTTCAGAGGAGATTCATATAGGAGAACAACTTGCAAATACCCAAATTTTTGCACCGGTCAAATTTTGGTTTAATGCATATTACACATTTTCTGTTAGTACAATAAACCCCATTTCAATCCTTAAATATTACTGTGTCCATCAGTTATTAGATATATCAAATTGAAATGGCTGTTGCAAACACCCAAATATTTAGAACTAAAAATGATTAAGATTAATAGGGGTGCCCAAACTTTTTCATATGACTGTATACTGCATGTACATCATAGAGTGGATGCCCAGAAAATTCACATCAATAACTCAAAAATAGCTGACTGTTCACAACTTGCTTTTAGATGGAGAGATTCGGAGAGCAGCTCGGGAACATGTATAGACAAGATCTATCTGGAAAGAAGTAAAAAGGCAGAAGTACTGTAGGTGATCTAAGATAAACCATCATAATCTCACCGTGTTCTCCTATGAAGTTTAAGAAAACAGGGTAGTCTCCTCTATCACCAAATACATCATTTTGGTCAATGAAGGCTTCTTTCATTGCTTTATATCCACATACAACAATTCCTGGTTTCGGTCCAAAGTACATTGTAAAGACCGGCCCATATTTCTCTTTCATCTGTGGAAACATATTTAACCCAATATATGAACACACATTTGTCAAGGACATTCCCTCTGCTCTCATGTATGTTAACACAAAATCTCATCAAGTAGAAATACAGTTTGAGAACACTGTACATAGTGACAGACACTTGTCGAGGAAGCCCCACACTGGCTGCCCACCTAGAAATGAAAATCATTCTTAGCAAGCAGGATGGTGGGAATTCTCACAAAGGTCATGGTAAAGTTCAGGAGAAGGAGAAACCTGAGACCTTTTGGCACCATGATCGAAATTTACCATGGATCCTCTCCTCACCGATGTATGTTACTTAACCAGGAAATGAACTTATATGTGGATGAATATATACTCTTTAATATATGTATATGATCTCTTCTTGTAAGTGGAAATACTCTTCAGGACTGATATGACCATGCAGACTAGTGACCTCCGACCTGTGACTGCCCAATTGTTGCTAAACTCCAAGTATACTGGAAGTTGTAGTTTTGCAACAGTCTCCTGAGACCATTCCTGGCTGGGGAGTGGGCTTACTCACAGTTTTGCCTAAGAGCTCTGCCATATATTACAAATGGTATCTAAACATTCTCCAAAAGCAACTTCTCCCAACCATCCATGAACAATTTGGTGGTGAATAATGCTTTTTCTGGCATAATGAAGACCATGTAAGAAGGCAAAAGTGATAATTAAGCGGTTCAGAGAACAAAACATTTACATTTTGGGTCCATGGCCATGTAATTCCCAGATCTCAATCCAACAGGGAACCTGTGGTCAATTCTCAAAAAGTAGGCGGATAAAAAAACTACAGAAATTGTGATAAGCTCCAAGCACTGATTAGGTAAAAGTCACGTAAAATAAGGGTCAACACTGGGAATATTGAGTGTTTGCATAAACGTGATGTAGTTGTCAAAAAAGGCGGCTGCAAGAGATCCAGAAAGAGGACCAGATGCAAAAACTTAGAAAATGCAAAAACTTATGAAATGCTTATAATTGTACTTCATTAACCATAGAAATATCTGACTAAAAGATTGACAAACACTGAAAACAAAAATTTGTGTCATTCTCAAATCTTTTGGCCATGACCTTAGATTTTCTACTTTGGAGAGAAGATAATCATACTGGATCTTCTTCAGTCAGTCCCTTCATTCAGAAGACCTAAATGAGACCTTGAGGTATAACAATAAATGTTCCTCTGCCCTGTTGAAGAACCTTTGTACACTCAGCTAAAGAAAATATGTTAAGAATAAGCCAATGTAACCATGAAGAGGAGGAACTAAGTAAATCTGTCCCTAGTATAAACAGGCTCCATAAACCATCAGGGCTCAGACAATCCTGCAGAAGGTTTTGTGGCTTGTTTGAGCCTCGAGTCAGGAGATTGTGACAAATGTAATTCACGTTGGTTTTATTGGGGTAATAAATCTGTTCACTAGACATTAAACGGCTCCCTATATCGGAGGATTACACAGAGCACATTATGTGTCATTACTGGTTTATTACTTTTACTCTCTCATTTTTGTTTTTTTCACTTAAAGTGTAGAAAACTTTCCAACATCTTTTGATTTTCTGGCTAAGACCCCAAGTAGCGAAACGTAGAAAAAAAAACACTGCAGAAAAAAACGTTTTTTTCATTGTGTTTTTGCTGAGTTTTTACCTGCGGATTTTGAAAACAGCTTTTCTGCAGCAGATTTTTTTCTGCAATGTGTGGATGGGATTAGCCAAAATCTCACTCACTTTGCAGGTACTGTAAAATGCAGCGTTTTTTTGCTGTGTCATTTCCACAGCACCACAAACTCTGTGTTTTCGCAATGTGGGGTTTAGCCTCTGTCTATTTGCATCATTAATATTGCTCTCCGCCCACTGTGACTACTTAGGTTAATTTGCATATGTCTTTTTATGCTTTTAAATGTTTATAACTTTACTTTGCTACAGCAAAGATTACGGGGGGGGGGGAGGGAATTACTTCATCCTCTACATGATGAGGCCTTATGAGTGAAACACCACCTGAGTGGTTCCCTTTAATGGGTGTCTTACTGCTGGGGTCCCTAGCAAGCTGGTGGAATCTATGGAGAAGGTTAGCAGCAAGTTTTCAATTTCTTCTACAGTGCCACCACAGGAGAAATTGAGCAAAATAAATTGGAGGTCCATGTACTGCATGGACTTGCTGGGTCTTCCCAAGTAGAAAATGATCTTTGTAGCAGCTCTCTGGATAACAGATGAGGGTCCTGTTAGGGGGTTGGTTGGATAAAATGATATTTTAACACTAAGCTAAACACCCTCCCCCGCCTACCTTCTAATTTGCCTAGTTTACCAAAAATGTATATTTAACTAGATCACCGGGACTGTCACTTTTTCATATTTTCCGGTGATGTTCTGTTTCCCCTTTTACGGAAACGGAATTTCACCTATACTAACCCTCCCACCCCATCATACTTACCTGTCTTCCAGTCCAGATCTTCTGGGCATGGGACATCACTTCCTTCTGCGGGGATAGCTCCTCCTCTTCTTGATGTCTGCCTGCCTCCAACGCCTGCGCAATAGAGCCGGAGTGCCAGCTAAAGCGCATGCCGGAACTTCAGCTATAATGCGCAAGCACCAACAGACATCAAGAAGAGGAGGAGCAGGCTTCACAGAAAGAAGTGATTTCCCGAGCCCAGAAGATCTGGGCAGGAAGACAGGTAAGTATGAAAGGGGGTGGGTGTGAGGGATTGAGAGAGGGAGGTAATGTGAGCCAGCTCTGAGTGAAGCGCAAGGCATCATGGTAGTTGTAGGAAAACAGAACAGGAAGCTACCCATGTAAACAAATGCAGAATATGCCAGGAGCTCCCAGAGAAACCCAGAAATCGCTCAAAACACTGCTAAGTGCACTTATTAACCTATCAATAGCACTAAGACCTTTTTTGAAAAATGATGAATATTTTATAATAGGAAGTCTGAAAATGGCATAATGACAACTTACATAATGATGTTACTATGACATGGAAATACCATATATTAAATTAGACCATATATTACTATTATTACCCTATACATTAGATCGTTATCACATTTGCACCATTATATTGCCTTCTATCCATAAGTAACTCTCACCTTCATGAGTGTGTTGGAAACGTTCCCTGTGTTGATCTGAAGAAGATTTCCCAGCAATGGAATAGGCACAGGTCCTGGAGGGAGTGTCGCCTTCTCTTTGAAGATCTTCATGTAGCTCAGGATGATATAAGACAGGAAGATAATCAAAAGAAGAAGAAGTGTGCTGGTCCATTCCATACTGCCAAAGAAGTCACAGATTTATACAGCATTATATAGGTGTTATTATACAGGTGTAACATGTAAATGTACAAAGCAAAAACTATACAAATGCAAAATCAACACTAATGTTGGTGAGTACATTATCAACATCTAACAAAAGAATATCTCATACAACTCATACGTGATAAAATCCATTTTATTAAATATTAAAAATAGAGAAAAGATGGAGAAATACAGAGCCCCAATCACAATAACCATCAAAAGGAATGGGTAAGTATGCAACAAGGATATACAGTATAATAGGTCATCTGATGCAAAAACATTATACAGTACTATGTACCCAACTAATAGAGTAAAGATAAATATGAAAATACCATAGAATACATAATGGGTATACAGTGCTGGCCAAAAGTATTGGCACCCCTGCAATTCTGTCAGATAATACTCAATTTCTTCCAGAAAATGATTGCAATCACAAATGCTTTGGTAATAATATCTTCATTTAATTTGTCGTCAATGGAAAACCACAAAAAGAATTGTCAAAAAGCCAAATTGGATATAATTCCACACCAAACATAAAAAAGGGGGTGGACAAAAGTATTGGCACCCTTTGAAAAATCATGTGATGCTTCTCTAATTTGTGTAATTAACAGCACCTGTTACTTACCTGTGGCACATAACAGGTGGTGACAATAAGTAAATCACACTTGCAGCCAGTTGAAATGGATTAAAGTTGACTCAACCTCTGTCCTGTGTCCTTGTGTGTACCACATTGAGCATGGAGAAAAGAAAGAAGACCAAAGAACTGTCTGAGGACTTGAGAAGCAAAATTGTGAGGAAGCATGAGCAATCTCAAGGCTACAAGTCCATCTCCAAAGACCTGAATGTTCCTGTGTCTACCGTGCGCAGTGTCATCAAGAAGTTTAAAGCCCATGGCACTGTGGCTAACCTCCCTAGATGTGGACGGAAAAGAAAAATTGATGAGAGATTTCAACGAAAGATTGTGCGGATGGTGGCTAAAGAACCTCGACTAACATCCAAACAAGTTCTAGCTGCCCTGCGGTCCGAGGGTACAACAGTGTCAACCCGTACTATCCGTCGGCGTCTGAATGAAAAGGGACTCTATGGTAGGATACCCAGGAAGACCCCACTTCTGACCCAGAGACATAAAAAAGCCAGGCTGGAGTTTGCCAAAACTTACCTGAGAAAGCCAAAAACTTTTTGGAAGAATGTTCTCTGGTCAGATGAGACAAAAGTAGAGCTTTTGGGGAAAAGGCATCAACATAGAGTTTACAGGAAAAAAAAAAAGAGGCCTTCAAAGAAAAGAACACGGTCCCTACAGTCAAACATGGCGGAGGTTCCCTGATGTTTTGGGGTTGCTTTGCTGCCTCTGGCACTGGACTGCTTGACAGTGTGCATGGCATTATGAAGTCTGAAGACTATCAACAAATTTTGCAGCATAATGTAGGGCCCAGTGTGAGAAAGCTGGGTCTCCCTCAGAGGTCATGGGTCTTCCAGCAGGACAATGACCCAAAACACACTTCAAAAAGCACTAGAAAATGGTTTGAGAGAAAGCACTGGAGACTTCTAAAGTGGCCAGCAATGAGTCCAGACCTGAATCCCATAGAACACCTGTGGAGAGATCTCAAAATGGCAGTTTGGAGAAGGCACCCTTCAAATCTCAGGGACCTGGAGAAATTTGCCAAAGAAGAATGGTCTAAAATTCCAGCAGAGCATTGTAAGAAACTCATTGATGGTTACCGGAAGCGGTTGTTCGCAGTTATTTTGTCTAAAGGTTGTGCTACCAAGTATTAGGCTGAGGGTGCCAATACTTTTGTCCGGCCCATTTTTGGAGTTTTGTGTAAAATGATCAATGATTTGACTTTTTTTTTCATTCTCTTTTGTGTTTTTTCATTGCAAGCAAAATAAATGAAGATATTATTACCAAAGCATTTGTGATTGCAATCATTTTCTGGAAGAAAGTGAGTATTATCTGACAGAATTGCAGGGGTGCCAATACTTTTGGCCAGCACTGTAACTATGAATATATAGTACAATATATGATAATATAAGTGAGCCAAATACAATAAGTGATATAAGAGACTTTACTGGGTTTCTTGATAATTATTATTCTGATACAAAGTTTTAAATTTCCTTAAATCAATCTTAGAATTGGATATAAGAAATTTTGTATTATATCTTATCCCAAAAAAAAAAAAAAAAATTTTCTTTTCCACAAATCTGGCTTTTTCCTACAAACCCCTCTTAACTGATGGAGACTGCGAGTGCCAAACAGGGAGTTTCTAGCTCAACCCAAGTGCTTTATTCACATCAATATAGGTTGGTACTTCTATAATATCCTATATAATCCTGCAGGTGCTTCTGAGTGAGACAGAGTTAGGGAACAGATTTATCTCTACTTTCCGTGTGCAGTATATGGGAGGCATACACTCTACTAGCAGTATTCAATAAGCTATTAAAGGGGTATTCCTATGTCAGGGTATTCCTAATGCCATATCCACAAGATGTGGTGCCATAAATGTACAATAGATACAGGTCACACCTCAGGGACTCATGTTTATCTTGAGAAAAGTGTCCCCTGATCCACCTCTCATGGCCACTGTGAATGGAGAGATGGCTGAGCATGCACTTCTATAAGTGTTCCAAAAACAGACAAGCAAGTATTTCAATTTAGTCATAAACTACAAAACTGCAAATAATTTTGGTGTATGGGATTAAATAATTTTAGATATTATATTATTTATATATATTCATTATAATATTCTAGAATAAAATGTAGGAACAAAAAAAATCTTTCAACTCATAGATTGTATTCAAAAAGACCTACAAGAGGAATCCATTAGCTCAATGGATGGGTAAATAATATTAAAAAGATTGGGGCATATTGAAAGTGTCTAAAAGGAAAACTGTCATTGTTGCCACTCGGAACCAATCACAGAGCAGCTTTCAAGTTTCAAAAACACTGTAGGAACTAAAAACTGCTCAGACATTGGTTGCTATGGGGGACAAAGACAGCTTTTCTTTTAGATACTTTCATAAAAATGCCCCAAACTGTTTTGGTCCTTAAATTAAAAAAAATTAATAGTAAAAATTAAAAAATATAAAAAAAAACCAAAACAATAAAAGTTCAAGCCCCCCCACTTTCACTAGAATACATACTGTATAAAACTAAAATATTACTGTGAAACATATACACATTAGGTATCCCTGTGTCCGAAAACACCAGGTCTACAAACTTATAAAAATATTTTTCCTCTATGGTGAATGCCGTAGCGAGGAAAAAAAAAAATCAAAAGTGCCAAACTGCTGATTTTTCGCGGTTTCACCTCTGATAAAAATTTAAATAAAAAGCGATCAAATGTGTGATTGTCTTTCATGGAAAAAATGAAGACCTACCCTGAAAATAAGCCCTAGCCCTTTTTTTCGGAGAAAAAAATAATATAAGACCCTGTCTTATTTTCGGAGAAACATGGTAGCAAAATACAGTCTAGTATTATATTATGTAGTACAGGAGTAAATTGTAAATAAAAATAATCTAGTATAAGAGGATATAATAAAATATAGTACAATATAGTATAACAATGTGAGGGATTGTAAATTACATTAGTATAGTAATACAGGGGTAAAGTGTAATTGCAGCAGTTACAGCTTAGATGATGAGCTGTAATATTCTATATATTTATACTATTATCACAGTCCGTATTATATTATTTGCCTTGAATGAAGTCAGAGAAGTTTCTAACCTGAAGCAACAGAAGTGTCTCCGAGGTTGTGATTTTTATCCACTGACTAAGAGGGCAAAACTAAGAGCTAGACCATCAGTCTGTGGCCACATGACTAGTCCCCTAAAGCTTTTAATATGGGCTTAAAGAAGTTCTCCAGTGTCAACAAAGAAATGTTAATTTTTTTTTAATGAAAAGTTCCAATATAGTTTGTGAATCAATTCCTTAAGGTTTTATACAACTCTGCTTGCTGTCATTCTGTGATGGACACACAGGTGCACGGCTCGTCACAGCAATCAGAGCTCTGTCTTGTCACGAGCAATGCACCAGTGTATCCATCACATGACCATGGACTGGTCTTTTTTATCCACTAGAAGTAAGCAAAGAATGAAAGCAAGCAGAGATTTAGAAAACTGTGAGGAATTGATACAGAAAGTTTATTGGAAAATTGTACAACTTTTCATTATACAAACTATAACATTTGCTGAAACTGACCAATCCCTTTAAATGCTCTTCCAGGTATTTTATCTAAGCCAGAACACTGATGTGTGAATAAGACCTAACACCTGACTAAGTTGTGGACTTAAGGATGAGACACTTCAGTGATTTTTACATTGTTGGTGTAATTATTTGTCCCTGCACCGTGTCCTGCCATATGATTTATGTCTATATTAAGTGATAATATCTTACTCTAGACATTCATCATGTAAGTCGATTTCTATATCTTTTGTATTGAGTTATATATTTTATCTCAGCTATATTTTTTCTCTTTTCTTTCTTTGTATTCAGTCAACTTTATTTTACATAGTTTCATTCATTAATGGATTTAGATCGGTACATTATGTTTTAAAAAATAAATAATTCCGTTTTCTTGCACTTCCTTTACTGATGTCTGAGCAGCACTCCCATCGCTTTTAAAGCCCTTATAGTCACTTAGGTGTCTATTCACATTCAGGCATTCTTGCATGTGACATTATATACATGTAGCAATTATAACAGTGAATTTCGAATAGTTTTTTGCAGTTCCCTTCTGTTCCAAATCTGCCCTAATTCGGGTCAGTGCACTTAGCGTTGCACTTGGTGATGTTGCGCAGAACTGGAAATACTTTATGCAGGTCCATATTTTGACCTTACCCAATTGTTCTGTTTTATTCTCTGATTTGGTGAGAAACAAGTAATTTAATATTTAATCGTTTCCTGAAAATGGCCTTAAAGGGGTTGGCCCGTATTTTTTGTATTTATGGCCTATCCTTAGGATTGGTCATAAATAATTGATCACTAGGGCCAAGAGCTGACCCCTGCATGAATCAGTATATATATATATCATCTCTCTCTCTATATATATATATCTCTTATTATATAGAAATGATTTTCTGTCTGTCTGTCTATCTGTCTGTCTGTTCTTTATGTGCGATCAAATGACTGGACTGATCCTCACCAAATTTGGCACACATGTACATCAGTTGTCAGGGAAGATTTTAGACTCGGTCTCAGCTCTCTATGACGTACCATTCCTGAGATACAGTATTCCCAAAAAATGACCTGCATTAGCCAATACACACAGTCACATGTCCCTTATCAGCCAATAGAAGCTCGCAGGCGCTCAGTCTCCACATGCACACATATAGAAACTCCAAGTTTCCATAACAACCCCACCATTTTTCTACACTACACCCTTGGCTGAGCGGTGCCTGCTGTGTGTATATGTAGTGATGTAGCAGAGCTGTGTGTGTGTAGAGATGTAACAGAGTGGTGCATGCTGTGTGTGTATATGTAGAGATGTAGCAGATCTGTGTGTATGTAGAGGAGTAGCATAGCTATGTATGTAGAGATGTAGCTGTGCTGTGTGTATGTAGAGATGTAGCAGTGCTGTGTGTATGTAGAGATGTAGCAGTGCTGTGTGTATGTAGAGATGTAGTAGAGCTGTGTGTGCAGTGTCCATTATTGCACTGACAATCTCTCTCTTTTCGTTTTCAGTATACGGCAGAATATGTCGCTTCTGTTGCTTAGGTTTCCATAACAAACCAGCCAATTTTCTTCACTGCTGTACGTCAGGTTTAAAGGGGCAGGGTGCTGTGGTTGACACTGTTAGATTGCAGGTTTTTCACTGATATCCAAACTGAGAGACACATGATCACACAACGCTTATGGACCAATGGAAAATTGCAGGTTCTGCAGTCTTCACACATTTTATATATATACACACATACACACACACGTGGACAAAATTGTTGGTCCCCTCCATCGTTTAATGAAAGAAAACCCCACAATGGTCACAGAAATAACTTGAATCTGACAAAAGTAGTAATATATAAAAATTCTATGAAAATGAACAAATGAAAGTCAGACATTGCTTTCCAACCAGGCTTCAACAGAATTTTTTATAAAAGAAAACTCATGAAACAGGCCTGGACAGAAATGATGGTTCCCTTAACTTAATATTTTGTTGCACAACCTTTTGAGGCAATCCCTGCAATCAAACGATTCCTGTAACTGTCAATGAGACTTCTGCACCTCTCAGCAGATATTTTGGCCACTCCTCATGAGCAAACTGCTCCAGTTGTCTTGGGTTTGAAGGGTGCCTTTTCCAGACGGCATGTTTCAGCTCCTTCCAAAGATGCTAAATAGGATTTAGGTCAGGGCTCATAGAAGGCCACTTCAGAATAGTCCAATGTTTTCCTCTTAGCCATTCTTGGGTGTTTTTAGCTGTGTTTTGGGTCATTATCCTGTTGCAAGACCCATGACCTGCGACTGAGACCAAGCTTTCTGACACTGGGCAGCACATTTCTCTCTAGAATCCCTTGATAGTCTTGAGATTTCATTGTACCCTGCACAGATTCAAGACACCCTGTGCCAGATGCAGCAAAGCAGTCCCAGAACATAACAGAGCCGCCTCCATGTCTCACAGTAGGGACAGTGTTCTTTTCAAGATAGGCTTCATTTTTCCATCTGTGAACATAGAGCTGATATGCCTTGCCAAAAATTTCGATTTTTGTCTCATCTGTCCATAGGACATTCTCCCAGAAGCTTTGTGGCTTGTCATATAATTTTTATATATTATTATTTTTGTCAGATTCAATTTATTTCTGTGACCATTGTGGGTTTTTCTTTCATTAAACGAGGGGTACCAATAATTTTGTCCACGTGTGTATATATATATATATATATATATATATATATATAAATCTCAATCTCTCTCTCTCTAGCAAATGAAAGCATACAATGCACTGGCATACAGAGACATTTCTCCCTTTCTCTCTGTCTCTATGTTTCTGTTTTTCCACAAAAAAATGTAATAAAAGAAAATCAAAACATTATCTGTAAATCCCCATAACCTGACTTCTAAGTTACTCACATGTTTCTCATGATATGAGCAGAAAATACCGACCATTTTGCCTCACTCCTGGCATCCTGATAGCATTAAAGACTCCCTGCAGTACTAGAGATTATTAGGAATTTCAGTTCTGCTTCTTATTACAAACTAAACATCTCCAAATCTTCAATATGGGTTGAAAAAGCTCTTTAGTGGAAGCATTCGACTCCTTACACATAAACCTTTATTATCTTCCCTTAAACGTGAGAGGAACAAACTAAAACTCTTTGGGGTAAAACCTATTTATTTTGCAATGTCCCTATATCCTTACCTATTTTATAACTAAAAAACTGCAGACTTTACTACAATCATTTATATGGAGTAAAAAGAAAGCTAGGGTGAAGGCGAACATATTATACCTTCCCTTCTCTAGAGGTGGATTAAACTCCCCCTCAATTTTCAATACTACAGAGCGAAGATATTGATGGCACCCCTTTAATCTGCCTGTAATTGCTTAAAGGGGTTGTCCAGGCAAGGGAAGGTAAAAAAAAAAAACAAACAAAAAAAAACACACTCACCTGCCCCCAGTGATTCTCACCGCAGTCCGGTCCTGCTGCTCCGGTGTTTTCTTACGGCAGAAGACCCCGCCCTACTGTGACGACTCACATGACCACTGAAACCAATCAGCGGCCTCAGTGGCCTAAGGAAAGGACACGGAACATCACAAGTAATGACATCCCATGTCCTTTCCTGAGGCCGCTGATTGGCCTCACCAGTCAAATGCGGCAGGGAATTCTGCCGGAAGAAAGCGCCGTAGCAGCAAGACCGGACCACACTGGGAGACACCGAAGCACCGGCGACAGGTGAATATGTTTTGTTTGTTTTTTTTTTTTTACTTTTTTGACCTTCCCCCATCTAATAGAAAAAAAATGGTCAACCCCATTAAATCTGACTAAATTCTCCTATTACTATTGCTTGCAAATTTATAAGCTTTTCAAAACTGATTGCTCTATATGATGCAGTGAGATGAATCACAGATCCTTCCATATCTCTACCATTACTATAATGCCTTGTGATGCATGCAGCTCCTTATATACTGTTACATTTGGCTGAGAGGGGCTAGAACGTCACACACAGACTCACAAGACACAGATCTCTTCTGTAGTCTTTTCTGTGCAATATATGTGGCGGTGGCCCTTTTAGTTTGTCCAAGACAATTTGGCATTTATTCCGTTTTGTTAAAACCAAACAATTTAGAATATTCAGGTCGAACCCGGTCCATGGTGAATTGGTTCACCAATCTCTACCTGTATCCTCATCCAGCCTCACTATGCCAGCTAGTGATTGAATTATTGCATTATCTTACAAGATATAGTTAAGTAGTTATAGTTAAGACTTCTATTAGTTACAATGTAGTAAGGCATAGCAGATACAGTTTGTGTGTTCTGTCCAACAGTCTCCTCTTCCCCCCTCCCCTCTCAATACTTTTCTATGTTAGTCCAAGGATTTTCTAAGTTCCTCCTGGTTTATCAATATTCCGGCCAAGTGTATCTTCTTCTTTCATAGTCTTTCAGATCAGATTTGCTCCCTGTGCAGGAGACGAGTACCCAGCTAGGAACAATATCTACAAGTATCAAGTCAATATTAAAGCAAAGTGGTAATGTCTCAAACCTGTCTATTCATTCAACTATTGTAAGGGAATCGCTAGAGAAGTGATTCTCCAGTGTTACTGCAGAACCCTGGGGGGAGGGGCACAACAAGACAGTGATCCCTAAGCTGAACCCCCCCACTGTCCCTGGATAACTTACCTATCTGTCCTAGGCGACAGCAGCAACTGGTCAACAGGCCCTACCTAATATAGGTGATTACACAGAACGCAGACAGGACAAACAACAAAAAGGGAGGTCAGCTAGCCAAGTGGTCGGTAACAGACGAGCAATGCAGTACAAAATCACAATCCAAGAGAATAGTCAAAAGTCAAGGCCAGAGGTCAGGAATAGGAACACAGGTAACAAAAACAGCAAGGAGTAATAGCCAGAACGCAAGAAGCAATAGCCAGCGACCATGTGAGGGCTGACAACCTGTTTATAGAAAGTCTGGACCAGCCCCAGTCTGGATTGGTAGACAGGCTGTCAATCACACAGGCAAGGCTGAGATTAACTATTAGTGGAGCAGAGGAAAACCAAGGTGAAGGAGACGGGTGTGGCAGAAATTCAATTACAGACAGGAGGTATTAGGACAGTGTTTAGACTGAGCAACAAGAAACCTACGCAAGGAATCAAACTGAACACGCCTCCTTCGCCGTAGTGTGCGAGCAGAGGGTGGCGCAGAGACCCGAACAGGCAGAGACGTTACAACTATTACCCGAGCAGTAGATCGACAGACAAATTGTATCCACTACGTATCACCAACCCTTAAACCAACACGCCCCCGCAGAAACCTTAATCGCCTTGACATCCGCACGCTCTCAGACTCTCTCCTACCGCTCGCTGACATAATCGAACTCCAGGATGTAGATACTGCCACTGACTTCTACAACACCACCATTACCTCAGCCCTTGACTCTGTGGCCCCCTTCACTAACACCAGAGCCCGACCGATCAATAGGCAACCCTGGCACACTGACCTGACTAAAAAACTGAGACGTGCCTCACGGGTTGCTGAACGCTTCTGGAAGAAAAGTCACTCCCAGGAGGACTTCCTTAGGTATAAAGAGGCAGTTCTCACATTCAAGAACGCACTCACCTCTGCAAAGCAGGTCTACTTCTCCGCACTAATATCTGCCCTATCCCACAACCCCAAACAGCTATTCACTACCTTCAACTCCCTTCTCCGTCCTCCTGTGCCCCCTCCGACATCACTTATCACAGCTGACGGCTTTGCCTCTTATTTCAAAAGCAAAATCGACACCAGAGACAGTCTCACCCTACACCCCCAACAACCACTCTACCCAACTGTCCTGTGTTCTTCATCTTTAACCTGTTTCTCCACCATCACTGATGAAAAGCTCTCCACCCTAATCTCTAAATCCCACTTCACCTCCTGCACGCTCGACCCCATCCAGTCACACCTCATCCCCAAACTCTCTGAAGTCATTACTCCTGCCCTAACCCATCTCTTCAACCTATCCCTAACCAATGGATCCTTCCTTCTGCCTTCAAACATGCTACCGTCACACCTATACTTAAGAAACCCTCCCTTCACCCGTCCTCTCCAGCCAACTATCACCCCATCTCACTGCTCCCATACGCCTCAAAATTGCTGGAGCAACACGTCCACTCTGAACTGTTCTTCTATCTCTCGTCCAATGTGCTCTTTGACAGACTACAGTCAGGTTTCAGACCCCATCACTCCACAGAAACTGCCCTAACCAAGGTCACTAATGACCTTCTAACTGCCAAAGCCAAACGTCACTATTCTGTCCTCCTCCTCCTCGACCTCTCCTCTGCCTCTGACATAGTCGACCATTCCCTCCTGCTTGAAACGCTTTCATGCCTTGGCATCTCTGACCTGGCCCTTTCCTGGATCTCCTCATACCTCACCAACCGCACATTCAGAGTCTCCCACTCGCACACCACCTCCCCGCCACGCCCTCTTTCTGTAGGTGTCCCCCAAGGCTCCGTCCTAGGACCACTCTTGTTCTCCATCTACACTCTAGGCCTTGGCCAACTCATAGAATACCATGGTTTCCATTATCACTGCTATTCTGACGACACCCAAATATATCTCTCTGGTCCAGACATTACCTCCCTGTTGTCCAGAGTCCCAGAATGTCTAGCAGCCGTAGCCTCCTTTCTCTCCTCCCGCTTTCTCAAACTCAACATGGAGAAAACGGAGTTCATAATCTTCACCCCTCCACGCATGACCCCCTTACCTGACCCATCTATCAAAATTAATGGAACCAGTCTCACCCCAGTCCCACAGGCCCGCTGCCTTGGGATAACCCTAGACTCTGACCTATCCTTCAAGCCTCATATTCAAACCCTCAACACCTCCTGCCGCCTGCAGCTCAAGAACATCCACCAAATCCGCTCCTTCCTCACCCCTGAAACTACAAAGATGCTAGTCCACACCCTCATAATCTCCCGCTTAGACTACTGTAACACCCTTCTCTATGGCCTCCCAGCTAACACCCTCGCCCCCCTCCAGTCCACCTTAAACTGTGACGCTCGCTTAATACACCTCTTCCCCCGTTCTTCATCAGCCATCCCCCTCTGCCAATCCCTCCACTGGCTACCCATCGCCCAGCGAATAGAGTTCAAACTACTAACACTGACATACAAGGCCATCCACAATCTGTCCCCTCCATATATCTCCGACCTAATCTCCCGCTACCTGCCCGCACGTAACCGCCGATCCTCCAAAGACCTCCTACTCCTCTCTGCTCTCATCTGCTCCTCACACAATCGTCTCCAAGACTTCTCCCATGCATCCCCCATACTCTGGAACTCACTACTAAGACACATAAGACTGACCCCCACATTCACGAGCTTCAAGAAGGCCCTGAAGACTCACCTATTCAGGAAGGCCTACAACCTCCAATAACACTACTGTCACCACACCACCATCTGTACAGCTTCTACCCCCACCTTCTGTCTCTATCCCTCTTCCCTCATAGATTGTAAGCCCTTGCGGGCAGGGCCCTCTATCCCACTGTGCCAGTTGGTCACTGTTTGTATTATCTGTTTTGTATATCTGGTGTACTGTATGTAAATCCGCAAATGTAAAACACCATGGAATTAATGGTGCTATATAAATAAACAATAATAATAAAATAATAATCGCCAACTGTTCCTCAACAATCCTCTTAGAAACAGACAGTATGCAACATGTTGTGTAGAGGAAGAGGGAATCTGCCCCGGATTGACCACATTGAATGTCTAAATGCAAAAATATGTCTAATAAACCATTCACACTATTCAACATCTAAACTATCAGTAAGAAAGTAAAATATCTGTTGTGGCTATTTACACAATCTGTATCTTACTACAGCATTATCAATTGTTTGTCAAAGGACTGAAAAGCAGAAGCTAAAAACAAGGCTGGAGACATTCTCCCGAGAGAAATAACTATAGGCAATAGTTATAAGAACAAGAAGCAAAGGAATTGGAAATGACACAATACAGCCAGCACAAGTGTCCTCACTGTTTCACTAGGAATATACATATATACACCCCATACACTGCAAATACCATATACTGCACCAAGGGTATAGCTGCCCTAGGTAATAAGTGCCCCAGAGTACGAAAAAGTAACTTTGACTTGGCCATGGTACTTACTGTAGATATAGGAATAGTACAGCAAACAGAAGGCTTGCATTGCACACACACATACACTGGCACTGCACACATATACACATGCACTACACATATACAGATATGTCCTTCCTTACCTGCCTTGTGGTTCAGTTTCTTGACAAGTTTTCCCAAGCTGATATACTAGCTCTCCTATTTGTATCTTTGTGTGACCACCCAATGGGGAGGCGGAATTGCAGCATTTCAAGGGTTTTATTAGCCTGCCATGATATTGTGCTGAATTGGTTTAAAGACGAACAGGAAATATTAACCACATTGGAGATCAGATAAAATTGAACCTTCAATTATAAAACCACATAATAAGTAGTACAGGGGGATATAAGATACTTTGTAATATATCATATTAAAGAAATCTGTTTCCTTCTCCACTGAATAGGCTCTTCTCTTTTTAATTCTCCTTATCTTCACATAAACTGTATTTATATAGGATCCATCCATACACAGACGTCTAAGTACAGGGTAGGGGGAGAAGACTTATGTATTGCCTCATTCTGAACAGCAGCAGAGTCGTATCTTGAAATATAACAGTCTTAAAACAGCTCCGTGACTCACTGTGTAGCAGCTACAACTAATTCTGTATCTTTTTCAGCAGCCTCCTTCTCCACCCTCCCCACTCCATAGACTTCTATGTAAAAAGTAATTCCGTTTTATTAGTGGACACGGAAACATATATTTTTTAATAAGATATATTACAAAGTTTCTTATATTTGCCTGTACTATTCATTTATGAAAAGTTGTTGTATAATTGGAGGCGCACTTTAACTGTAGACACATCTATACATATGGCTTGTATCATGGAAAGTGGGATAGAAAAGGCTAATGGGGCTTGTGCCCTTTTTGCTGAGTGCCATGAGGGTGCCAGCAAGCTACTTTGTCAAGCTCTGCACATGTATACACATGCACTGCAAACTTAACATGAGCATTCCACATGTACAGAAGTAGCAAAGTTACATCGATGTTATCAATTTTAATATCTTTTCACAAAAGACATTAAAAGTTATTGGAATTGTTGTGAAAAAGTTGATATAACACTGTGTGCCAGTGCAGATACAGCAATTTTGTAGTGTTAACATTTGCTACATCTGTACATATATTGTATACACTCATACACACACTTTACATACTGTATGTACAATATAAATAATATGTAGACATAGGTTATAGGAAAGGTCTGGAGCACTTACTTGAGAAAATGTGTTGCTGCCAGTATTCTTCTTGATAGGGAAAGGATTCAGGATTTCAGTGCTCTAGTGGTTATAAGGTGAGGGAAATGAGGCAATAGTAGGACGTAAACTGCCAAGTTATTGGCAGCATCTCTATAATACAAAAAAGGTTCATTCACCTGGTAGTAGACACTGCCCTGTAAGGTGTCATGAATCTGTGTGCAGCGTGTACTGCAATATCCACAGCTGCATTGTGCACTGTATTGCAGTGTTTTATACATAAAATATTCTGCATGTAGTCTTGAAAAACACTTTATGATTAGAGATGGATGAAATGACTTTTACTGAGCCATACAAATAACTTTTACTGAGCCAGAATATTACAAATTGTTATTTTTTTTATTTTATTATTTTTTTACGAAGCCAAACAAATAGACCCTAGGAGTATAATAGGTGGAGGCCCAGGAGAGGATCGAAAAAAAAACAAAAAAAACATTCATACTCACCTTCCCTTACCTCTTTTGGGCCTCCTTGCAGAATCTGCCGCTCTTCTGTGACATCATCGTCCCAGGCTCACTGCAGAGTTCAAAAAGTGGTAAGGGAAGGTGAGGTTTTTTTTTTTTTTTACAACTCCCCTGGACCCCAGAATTTAGAGAGCTATACATTTAATATATAAGTTCATAGGAGCACTAAAAGTGTTCTACACTATGTTT
Organism: Leptodactylus fallax; assembly: GCA_947044405.1. Taxonomy (NCBI): domain Eukaryota; kingdom Metazoa; phylum Chordata; class Amphibia; order Anura; family Leptodactylidae; genus Leptodactylus; species Leptodactylus fallax. The sequence goes on from CAMRHE010000327.1 coordinate 309,427, forward strand.
TATAGATATATAGTCCTGGGAGTCCTGACAGTGTCATACACTATGTATTATAGATATATAGTCCTAGGAGCCCTGACAGTGTCATACACTATGTTTTATAGATATATAGTCCTAGGAGCCCTGACAGTGTCATACACTATGTATTATAGATATATAGTCCTAGGAGTCCTGACAGTGTCATACACTATGTTTTATAGATATAGAGTCCTAGGAGTTCTGACAGTCTCATACACTATGTTTTATAGATATACAGTGGGTGAGGAAAGTATTCAGACCCATTTAAATTTTTCACTCTTTGTTTCATTGCAGCCATTTGCTAAAAGCAAAAAAGTTCATTTTAATTTCCCATTAATGTACACTCAGCTCCCCATCTTGACAGAAAAAACACAGAAATGTAGATATTTTTGCAAATTTATTAAAAAAGAAAACCTGAAATCTCCCATTTCCATAAGTATTCCGAGCCTTTGCTCAGCATTGAGTAGAAGCCGCTTCCTTTTGAGCTAGTACAGCCAGGAGTCTTCTTGGGAATGATGCAACAAGTTTTTCACATCTGGATTTGGGGATCCTCTGCCATTCTTCCTTGCAGATCCTCTCCAGTTCCGTCAGGTTGGATGGTGAACGTTGGTGGAGCCATTTTCAGGTCTCTCCAGAGATGCTCAATTGGGTTGAGGTCAGGGCTCTGGCTGGGCCAGTCAGGAATGGTCACAGAGTTGTTCCGATGCCACTCCTTTGTTATTTTAGCTGTGTGCTTAGGGTCATTGTCTTGTTGGAAGGTGAACCTTCGGCCCAGTCTGAGGTCCAGAGCACTCTGGAAGAGGTTTTCTTCCAGGATCTCTCTGTACTTGGCCTCATTCATCTTTCCTACAATTACAACCAGTCGTCCTGTCCCCCATAGCATGATGCTGCCACCACCATGTTTCACTGTTGGGATTGTATTGGGCAGGTGATGAGCAGTGCCTGGTTTTCTCCACACATACCGCTTAGAATTAACGCCAAAAAGTTCAATCTTCGTCTCATCAGACCAGAGAATCTTATTTCTCATAGTCTGGGAGTCCTTCATGTGTTTTTTGGCAAACTCTATGCGGGCTTTCATATGTCTTGCACTGAGGAGAGGCTTCCTTCTGGCCACTCTGCCATAAAGCCCTGACTGGTGGAGGGCTGCAGTGATAGGTGACTTTGTGGAACTTTCTCCCATTTCCCTACTGCATCTCTGGATCTCAGCCACAGTGATCTTTGGGTTCTTCTTTACCTCTCTCACCAAGGCTCTTCTCCCACCATTGCTCAGTTTGGCTGGACGGCCAGGTCTAGGAAGAGTTCTGGTCGTCCCAAACTTCTTCCATGTAAGGATTATGGAGGCCGCTGTGCTCTTAGGAACCTTGAGTGCTGCAGAAATTCTTTTGTAACCTTGGCCAGATCTGTGCCTTGCCACAATTCTGTCTCTGAGCTCCTTGGGCAGTTCCTTTGACCTCATGATTCTCATTTGCTCTGACATGCACTGTGAGCTGTGAGGTCTTATATAGACAGGTGTTCGCCTTTCCTAATCAAGTCCAATCAGTTTAATTAAACACAGCTGGACTCCAATGATGGACAGCATGTGAGTTATATATGAGGGTCACAGCAAAGGCTCTGAATACTTATGGCCATGTGATATTTCAGTTTTTCTTTTTTAATAAATTTGCAAAAATATCTACATTTCTGTTTTGAAAAATTTAAAGGGGTCTGAATACTTTCTGTACCCACTGTATAGTCCTAGGAGCCCTGACAGTATCAGGACTTGGAAAGGGGTGTCACTTCACTGAAAATCCACATGGTGGAGATTGCATCCTATCCACTATATCCAATGCTCAGATCACTATTTGTAGACTTTAACCCTTAATGAATATTCTATATGAGCTGCCAGGGATAACTGACATAGTTGTTTGCAACTGCTGATCTTGCAGGGACTTAATCATAACTAGAGATGAGTGAACCTCGAAGGATTTGTTTTGTTTCAGGTACAGACAGCTCGGCTCCCAGATTTGTTTCAAGTTGTACAACTTTGATACAAGACCCACCTTAAATTGGCTTAAAACATAGTGGTAGGGTCTGCAGAACCAGTATACAACCCCAGCCCTGCAGATAGATAGGTTAGTGTCACCAGAACCAGAATATCACCCCAGCCCTGCAGATAGATAGGTTAGTGTCACCAGAACCAGCATATCACCCCAGCCCTGCAGATAGATAGGTTAGTGTCACCAGAACCAGCATATCACCCCAGCCCAGCAGATAGATAGGTTAGTGTCACCAGAACCAGCATATCACCCCAGCCCAGCAGATAGATAGGTTAGTGTCACCAGAACCAGCATATCACCCCAGTCCTGCAGATAGATAGGTTAGTGTAACCAGAACCAGCATATCAACCCAGCCCTGCAGATAGATAGGTTAGTGTCACCAGAGCCCAGCATATCACCCCAGCCCAGCAGATAGATAGGTTAGTGTCACCAGAACCAGCATATCACCCCTGTCCTGCAGATAGATAGGTTAGTGTAACCAGAACCAGCATATCAACCCAGCCCTGCAGATAGATAGGTTAGTGTCACCAGACCCCAGCATATCTCCCCAGCCCTACAGATAGATAGGTTAGTGTCACCAGAGCCCAGCATATCTCCCCAGTCCTGCAGATAGATAGGTTAGTGTCACCAGAACCAGCATATCACCCCAGCCCTGCAGATAGATAGGTTAGTGTCACCAGAACCAGGATATCACCCCAGCCCTGCAGATAGATAGGTTAGTGTCACCAGAACCAGCATATCAACCCAGCCCTGCAGATAGATAGGTTAGTGTCACCAGAACCAGCATATCACCCCAGCCCTGCAGATAGATAGGTTAGTGTCACCAGACCCAGCATATCACCCCAGTCCTGCAGATAGATAGGTTAGTGTCACCAGACCCCAACATATCTCCCCAGCCCTGCAGATAGATAGGTTAGTGTCACCAGACCCAGCATATCACCCCAGCCCTGCAGATAGATAGGTTAGTGTCACCAGACCCCAGCATATCTCCCCAGTCCTGCAGATAGATAGGTTACTGTCACCAGAGCCAGCATATCACCCCAGCCCTGCAGATAGATAGGTTAGTGTCACCAGAACCAGGATATCACCCCAGCCCTGCAGATAGATAGGTTAGTGTCACCATACCCAGCATATCACCCCAGCCCTGCAGATAGATAGGTTAGTGTCACCAGAACCAGCATATCACCCCAGCCCTGCAGATAGATAGGTTAGTGTCACCAGAACCAGTATATAACCCCAGCCCTGCAGATAGATAGGTTAGTGTCACCAGACCCCAGCATATCACCCCAGCCCTGCAGATAGATAGGTTAGTGTCACCAGACCCCAGCATATCTCCCCAGTCTTGCAGATAGATAGGTTAGTGTCACCAGAACCAGCATATCACCTCAGCCCTGCAGATAGATAGGTTAGTGTCACCAGAACCAGGATATCACCCCAACCCTGCAGATAGATAGGTTAGTGTCACCAGACCCAGCATATCACCCCAGTACTGCAGATAGATAGGTTAGTGTCACCAGAACCAGCATATCACCCCAGTCCTGCAGATAGATAGGTAACAATAAAACAATGTACTGTATAGGGTAAGGTATTCTGTGCAATGCAGCACAAAGAAAGGTAAATTGACATATACCAGTCCACAGGAAGTCAAAAGGACACTCATTTATCCTGCATCATGTGAACAGGGTCTCATGGATACATTTGACATGTATAGTGCTAATGCAGTGTGAAAGCCTCCTTAGTAATGCAATATGTTAACGGATATGCAAAACACAAAAGACTGTACTATTTGCATAGGGGCACTAATAGTAGGGCACACCCAAGGTAAGATATGTTGTGGCATTAGTTTATATAAGCAGCCAGCAAATTCAAGGAAATTATAATTAGATAATAAAATTATAATTATATATTTATTACAACGATTATCACATGTCTATTATCAACACTTACATTATAATTAGCTTGCAGAGGTTGTCTATTACATCAGTTCTCAACCTGTGGTAGGTGTATTCGAGGAGGTACATCTCACAGCCTGAAGATGTAGGCACTACGGCTGGGAACTACCTCTCTGGGAATGGCAATGAGTGCTCAGGTTCTGAGGCTCCTGGAGAACTAGCCAAGGATCCAAGAAGAGCCAGACATTGGAAGATTTTGGATCAGGGTTAAAGGGGTGGGTTTCCTCTACGACTAGGCTGGGCTGAATAGACAGCTGCTGATTTAGATGTACCGATCTGCAGGTATGACAGACACAGCTCCCCTGCAATCAGATGGTCCATGGCTTCATATGGTTATGGTGGTATCTTCATATACCACCATATCTTCTCTCATTCTCCTCCTCAACTTTTGTGTCCTGAATTTTCATCTTCCTTCTCCTCAGCTTCCGCAACCTACTCCCTCCTTGTCCTCGTCTCTAATCCTCTTCAGCCTCTTATAGCCTCTGTGTCCTCCTCCTCAGCCTCCTTGTCCTGCTCTCCCATCCTTCTTAGCATATGTCTGCCTCCTGCCATGTGTGCTTCCCTTCATCCTTCATCTCTCATCCTATACTATTACCCCTCAAGATATAGCAGGTAGTCATCCTACTCCACTACTGCCCCATCTCCTGAACAGATCATGTCTAACTAGAGATGAGCGAACCTCATGAGATTCATTTTGATAAATATTCGTGGGTTCATCTGGCCATTTTGTTTTGGGCTGAACTTATTTGACATGAACCAGAAGTGCTATTATTATACTCTAAATCTCTTCAGACCCCTTTGTATAATAAGTGGATGCCCTGAGAAGGTGCCAAAACCTAATAAACACTTATACTCACCTCCCATCACCAGTCCTGGGCTCCCTTAGGGTCCTCTTACTGCCTTCTGGCAGTACGTAAGTATATAATACAGTACAGTAATATATACAGTATAGATAGTGGCACAAAAACAAAATACAAATATTTTGCAGGGTCAATGGGATTCTGCACATAACAGGCTGAAACACATATTACAATATACAGTATACCTCTACATCCAGTAAACATCTACATCCAAACGGTGACATCTACCAATAGATTTGCTTTGACTTTGCAATTCCTGAGCCTCTTTGGTGATACAATATATAATCTTATTACTTTGGCTCAGTTACCTTATTGAACAGGTACCTTCTAGCTTATTTGCATCGTACTTGGCTGTTTCCATCAGTACCATAGAGATGAACATCACCGCAGTGTACATGTGCTACTTGTTGAACCATTCATGCAGAGCACATGGGATACCCATTTTTTTGATCTTTGGGGTTCCCAGTGATTGGATCTTCGCTGCTCAGACAGTTATTCCTTATCCTGTGGACAGTTTTTAACTTTCCAAACTCATTAAAGTCGATACTAACTATTCATATTACTGGACATGTTCATAGCTGACAATTATCCCAAATTTGGCCGGTCAGGTTTCTCATTTAAGACATAACTATGTGTTAATATTGAGAAATCAGTGAAAGTCAAACACTAAAAAAAAGTTGTCAGACGTAGATGATTCCCGTCACACATGTGGAGTCCTCAGATGAACTGAGGTTGTCCAAGAGAACTGCAAACAGACAACCTATGGATCAATTGTGTGCAATAACGTTAATAATTAACATTAAGAGCGTCATATTAATTACTTCACACCATAAATCTGGGGATGCATCAAAAGATCTTACTCCATTAGAAAACAATTGGCTTCTTTTTTGGAAGAATTGTTATCTAGCACAAGAGTTTTTGGAGATTACATAAAGCTGACTGATCATGTGAGCAGAGAATATTTTGAAAAAGATCAAGATTGACGTGTAAAGTAAGTGATCTGCTCTTCTCTCTCGGAGGCAGCGCCAGTTTATGTTACCTCTATTGAATGCAGGTTGTGTGATGATCTTACCACAGTCCTATTACATTTTTCTTGCTCTTCAAGTCAGATTTTCTGCATTAGTCGGTTCTTTGAAAATCGCAGCAAGCACTACTTTGATCCAATTCTCTCACCAGACTTGACCACTTAAGTCAAAGGGTCGCTGAAAAAAACACACATAAGCCATCAGTGTGTAAAGGTGCTGTCAGGTAGTACCAAGTCAGTGGCGATATGGCTACTGTGGCTGGCACTACACTCCTCCACGGCCAATGCAACACCATTCCCAGCCTGCATTCCACCTCATTTTCTATATGAGGAAATGCCATGGCAAAAAACCCTGCGTTTTACATTAATTCTGGCTAATTCCATCCACACATTGCAGAAAAAAATCCACAGCGGAAAAGCTGCGATTTAAAAAAATGCAAGTGTTTTTGCATATCTCAGCATGTCAATTAACACACTGAATTTACCCATGGTGGGACTATTAAAGGATTATCATTATTATTATTATTGTTATTATTATTATTGTTATTATTATTATTATTATTCTGTCAATTATACCTATGGAAACGCTGGTGTTTTCCGTATAATAGAAAAACCAAGTTCACAGAGGAAAACTCTGTGGACTTTCTGTGAAAAATACTGGAAAAAAATGTGATGTATTTCCGCCTTGGTCCTTTCCACCGCTTTTTTTTGGCTGTGGCTCGTTGCATGGGGCCTAAAAGTTACACAGTATTAGTTTCTGCTCCAATGTGTAGAACTCATCAGTGACATTACAAGTGACAGATGAATACAACAGCTGAATGTTAGACTTCGCTTCACAAGATTCCAGGCTGTGCTGTAGAGCCGCACATTTCCACTCTTGCAGGGGAACCAAAAAACTTCCACCAAAAACCCATCCACTTATTTGTGCGTGTTCTTAGGGTATGTTGTTTTATAGAACTGAATAGTGTATCTATAACGGTCTGTTCGACTCACAGCCACACGTTATGGTAGGGAATCCCATTGTATACCATCTTTGAAATTCATTTGCCAGACAGGCAGAATCCTATTAATCATATCCCTAAAATATAACGTTTATTACAATTAGTTAGAAGCACATGTTATACTGGTGTGTAACAAGCAGCTGATATATACCCCTATAAGTATATGGTGAATTAATTTTAATGCATTGGATTCCCTCTCCAATCTTTATTAAAAAAAATTTTTCTTGCCACATACTGACTACCTTGGTATTGTCCAGGTGAAGCCAATCTCAAACTGCCAAGCTAAAAGAAAATAGAGTCTAAAAGAAAATGGGGTGCCTGGGAATTTTTTATACATGAAAGTTTTGCATGCTTTTGTTTTTTTTTTTTCATTTGCACCCGCTTGGGGTACATATGACTATGTGTAATATTTATATACAGTGTGAAACATCTGGAGTCCTCCGAAATGCTCAAATACAATCTCTAGTTTAAGTGTCTGCAGTGAGATCAGTAGACATGGGCAAACTGGTTCATAAGGAGCTAGTTTTGTCCCGAATATTCCAAATTTTTCCTTTTTTTAAGGAAAATGAACAAATGGCAAATTGCTTTAGGACAAACAAAAATGGTCACGCTACGAGAAAATGGCCAACCAAGAGATACAAAGCAGACAATGTCATGTGTGCAGTGACTCCCACATCACATGATAGCATCATCTGACAGCTTCTCAGTCAATAGACAGTGGTAGGTAGACATTACAGTGCTGATGTCATATGGTGTATAAAAACTAGGACACTACTGATCAGCCTTCAGTTGCTGTAAATGGTGGACATACAAACAGCTCTGTGATCCATCTCACTGCATCATTGCGAGGCTATAGGCAGCACAGTTCAGAAAATTCAGGAATTCCAGCAATAGTTATAGGAGGACTTAGAGAATCAAGCAATTATAGACAGGAAGATTGGTGCTAGAGTTCAATAGACATAGATAGGACAGGTTCATAGACAGTGACTAAAATCTGTGCTGCTGCTTACACAAACAGTTAACCCTTTCATTGCCAATATTCTATATTGTCTGACAGTACTTACAATAGAGCAATTTTATCTCTATACACATATTTTTTTTTTACGGAAGACAAGGAAGTTTTTGGGCAAGAGTTAAAGGGGTTGGCCTCTTTCAGACCAATATTGAGGGACAAATATTATTTGTATAATAAAAAGTTGTACAATTTTCCAATATACTTTCTGTATCAATTCCTCACTGTTTTCAAGATCTTTGCTAGCTGTTATTCATTCTACATTTTTATTTTTTTCCCGCTATAAAAGGAAAAGAAAATATTCATCATATATGTCTATAAACTTTACATATATAAGATTTATATTTGTGCGGCATTTTTGGACTTCGGAATACTTAATGTGGTTAGGTTTATAGTTATTTTTTTTTGTATGTGATCTAGAGAAAAGGGGGATTTCAATTGTTATTTTTATTTATTTTGTAAAATTTAGGTTTTCAATCAAGGGGTTCTGTATTCCAGCGTACTGTAAAATCATTTTACTCCTAGAAGTATACTATTAACAGGTTCGGGATCCTTCCGTACACTCCGGACTATGATAGTAATATAAAGTAATATATCTTCAGGTGCCTCAGTCTCAATTGACCAAGGCATCCAAATAGTAAAAAGCTTGCTATAAGATACAGAAAGAAGAGAGACAAAGTGCAATAGGTGAGTACTAGAGTATCAAAAGAATCTAAAATATATATTATAAAATATCTAAACTTATCTAAAATATATTTTATATATATAGAACTCAAATTTATTAAACTGTAAGTAAGCTTTTATTTTATATAACTCATATATAACTTATATAGCACAGGTGAAAGGAACAAACTTTGCATTATTCTTTATTAAAAAAAAGTGCTTGTGTCTTTAAGTATTACTCCCATCTTTACTTCTTATCCAAGTGATTTTGGTTCATACTCCGTACACAAACTGATGTTTACAATGAATAGATAAAAATGGCAAAAATATAAAGATAAACCAAATAATAAATAAAACTCAACTTTTATTAGAAAAATTTAAAACACAGACATCCAATAATCAGATGTCACCCATAACTAGCCTAAGTGATCCTTTAGATAAACCTATCCTAATCAAGGGGGATACACGAGTAAGATACTCTTTAAAACCCCTTATTATATTGATACTGGAATATAGGTAAATCAACCGCAAGAAAATGCTGTATCTCTGCGGTAAAAGTGAAAACACCGCAGACCAAAATAATAAAGCTGCAGCAAGTTTCACTAAAGCACTCAAAATATCCTTAACCTATGAATACTAGAGATGGTATATATAATATATTAGTGAAGTGGAATTTCAAATCGCCAATATGAAGCTCAAAACGCCACACCCAAACTCTATATAGACTATACTGAGAGGGCAGGAGACCATAGGCCCTATAAGGAGCATGATAAACCAAATGCCTGATCTAGTCCCTCTCTTATGATAAAACATATAAATCTCCTCTTTCCCTCATCACCCTACGCGTTTCCCCTAGTGGATAATTCTAACACCAGGTTCATCAGGGGAGTTTACAAGCTTCATGGAGAAAAAATGCACAGATAGCAAGGAAAATGCGGTAAAAACCACAGTTCCCGACGCCCAGATGGTAGGCGCCGGTACTTCAATGTTAAGCCTCGGATACAGCGCTACACAGCAGTCTATATAAATGGGAAGCCTGCATGCCCCTGACCAATCCCGCTTGTGCAGCATCCCAGAGTGCTACTGCATTTATGTGTTTGTATTGTGTGCCTCTGGGTTATATGTCTGTAAGTTCTGTTCTGTGTTAAGTGTATTTTTGTGCAGCTTTCCCTTTGTATTTTTCCCCCTGCAGTGTTCAAACCCAGACTAGGTTCAGCCCTGGCCTATCACAGGCCACTGGGCGGGGTTGTGAGGAGATATAATCTCAGCGGCGACGGTTGAGATGGAGTTCAGTGTATGCAGCAAGCCAGACAAGGTGTGCAGAGCTGACCTGCCACCAGACTGGACTGAAGGCCAACCGCCGCCACCACAGCCTCAGGAGGGATAACATCAGCCCCAGGCTCATCTCAAGACAGCTCAGAGCTAGAGAGTAGAGATTTCCAAGTGGCTGGACTTAATTTGTGTCGTGCCCGGAGGAGCAGGAGAGGACCCTGGCAGGAGAGTCGCATTCGGGCCTAGTATCCAGGTAACCAGATCCCTGTCAGGACTCCCTGTAACTCTATCCCCAGTATAGCAAGCTGGGAGAGGTACAGAGGTGGAGTAGAGGAAGCCATCTTGTGGAGCCTATACTGTCTTTGGGGCACCCTCCTAGAACCAAGGCTGGGATTAGGACACTGCAGGACTACTACCCCCATCAGGAAGCTGCTGTTGTCCTTTTGTTCAAGTTGCCTTAATAAATGGCTGTTTGGTTTACCTGCAACGCTGAATCCTGAGTCGTGCCTGCTTTAACATCAGGGCTCTTCCGACCAACACCACACCGGCTCAGGTAGGAGAGATTCCTCTGCAACTGGAAGTGCCCCGGGGAAAAGAACTACTACCACCACCATCCGGTAGTGCTGCAGGACCCCCCTTGACCTTGTCTGACCTAGGAGTGGGACTGGAGCCGTTTGGGAGCGTGCTCGGCCTGCTAAGTGGCACAGCATCCGCCACTACTACTCCCATCCTCCGGTCTCATCCGACTGGGTTGCGACGAGGCGATTTTTGGCGTAGTCGGCAGGATTATGACTCCCGTGTCCTTAACAACATCTTCAGACTACGGTGTCAAGATCCTAACTTCATCATCTCTACAACAGGTGAGCTGAAACCCTTTATTTGGCTGTGTGAGAGACTTTTGCCCTGTGGATTTATACTGAGGACTCTGTTTGTGTGCCCGGAGCTGTTTGTCGCTATCTCCCTGGATTATTTTTGCAAAGACTGTGGACTGTTGCAACTGTTTGCGTGTTTAAGCCACTTTATTGCATGCCAGAGGGCTGCCAGCCGTTACCGGACTGTATACTGTGCTGCGACATCACCGGTACACGTGAGCCCAGCCCCCGAGGGGTTAACTCCAGCCTCAGACGGAGCTGCATCATTCAAAATTTGTACAGCTCCGCAGAGGTTAACCACCAGCCCGGCAAAACCAGTGCTCAGGCGGGAAAGACTGACGTCAGAAGTGCATCAGCCAAGCTCCACCCTCCTGCTTTGAAAAGGACGAATCAGCAGCCGCTGACGTCAGCGGGACAGCCCTCTCTACAGGACAGCGTCATTGGAGCCTCCTGGGCGCCGCCATCTTGGGTGAGTCCAACCCTAGACCTGTCCTATGCGTAGTAGCACTGCCCACCAGCATCCATCTTGAGGAGAAGTCCTGGAAAGTTCCAGAGAGTGTGCGTTAGTCGACTTGTGTACATGCAGAGTAATTTGTCCTGCTACATTATGTCACGTCCCCCATCTGTCCGAGGTATTAACCCTGATCCGAGCGCCTGGACTTGGGGAGAGGAGATGGACGTTGAGGAGGCTATGGAGGAGATTCCTGTGGATGCGGTGCTGACTACTTCGGGGACTTCGGCCGGAGTCCCCGTTTCTCCTGCTGCTGTCCCGCCAACTGCTGTTCGCGCCCGAAGGCCTACTACCATCGCCGGGCGCCAACAACTTAAAGTGGAGGAAGAGAAGGCGGATTCTCGTCGACGAGCTGGCCTAAAACCACCTGTGGAGGGCGAGGTGCCTGATCGGAGAAGAGGTACCGTTATGGCCTTTGACTGGAGAAATGGCTGTGGATACATCGCGGAGGACTCAGAGCGGACCAACGTGTTCGTCAACTGGAGGTCGGTGAAGAGGCCTGGGTTGCCAGACCATCTACACAATCTGCACCCAGGTGAGAGAGTGGAGTTCACCCTGAAGGTAGGCCCTAAGGGTTTCTGGGCCGCTGACGTGGACCGGATCCCTATGTCACCACCACGACACGAGGTCTGGGAGGACTCTGCCACAGCCACCCCTGGTCGCCTGCTAACAACAGCCGCAGGCCTGGCCTACGGTCCACTTCCCTCCGTGGCTGCACCCGTAGCACCTGCATCACCGCCACACCCTACTCCTGCTGCATCGCCACCTGCTGTCCTGAGCACTATAATCATCTCGGGGGGGTGACCACTTCTGTATCGGAGGTCACTCTGCAACTCCTGCAGCTGCACAGCAAGTGGAGCCACCTGTCTACAAAAGCAGCATGAATCCAGCCACCGTCACCGCCTTCTACAAAGCAATGGAGAAGAAGGGCCTGGACTTCCGACACCTGTCCAGGTTGCCTAAGGCTGCACCCCCGACATCTGCACAAACTTCACGTCCCAAGACACCGGGATCTTCTTCCACAGAAGCTGAGGATTAAAAGGTCGCCACCCGTAAGTTTTGTGCCCCCAGTCTACACCTGACTGGGGAGATCAAGTTTCTTTGCCCTCCAGGGCGCCCCCTGGAGTGAATTCTTTGAACTCATATACTGGTGTATAGTCCCAAGTTTTTGCCCCTCTACATTTTGTGCCGAACTTTTGGACACTTCCCCTGTTTGACCAGTGCGGACTTGTGGACACTGCCCCAGTTTTTCCCTATTTATATCCACCTGTCCTCTTGCTCCAGGATGGACACTAACTTACCTGTGCCCTGGAATTCCTATTCATCTAAATTGTGACCCTGGGAGTGGACACTACTACGAATGTGCCTCAGGGACCTTTATCTGTGTTCCCCTTTTCCCTTGGAGTTTTGCTGGTGCCTGAGAAGGGACACTCCTGATTTTTTGTGCCTTAGTTACCAAGTGTAAATGTGGACTTTTATGTGAGACGAAACAACAGGGCAAAATAGATGTGTTGTATATACTTTATGTGTTTATCTGTTATGTTGTTTGTTTTGTCTTGTCCGCTGTATTGCCTTCCCTAGCCTGGGCAAAGTTTCGCCAAGGGCGGCTCAGGTAAAAATAGGGGGGTGTGCAGCATCCCAGAGTGCTACTGCATTTATGTGTTTGTATTGTGTGCCTCTGGGTTATATGTCTGTAAGTTCTGTTCTGTGTTAAGTGTATTTTTGTGCAGCTTTACCTTTGTATTTTTCCCCCTGCAGTGTTCAAACCCAGACTGGGTTCAGCCCTGGCCTATCACAGGCCACTTGGCGGGGTTGAGAGGAGATATAATCTCCCCGGTGACGGTTGAAGTTCAGTTCAGTGCATGCAGCAAGCCAGACAAGGTGTGCAGAGCTGACCTGCCACCAGACTGGACTGAAGGCCAACCGCCACTACCACAGCCTCAGGAGGGATAACATCAGCCCCAGGCTCATCTCAAGACAGCTCAGAGCTAGAGAGTAGAGATTTCCAAGTGGCTGGACTTAATTTGTGTCGTGCCCGGAGGAGCAGGAGAGGACCCTGGCAGGAGAGTTGCATTCGGGCCTAGTATCCAGGTAACCAGTTCCCTGTCAGGACTCCCTGTAACTCTATCCCCAGTATAGCAAGCTGGGAGAGGTACAGAGGTGGAGAAGAGGAAGCCTTCTTGTGGATCCTATACTGTCTTTGGGGCACCCTCCTAGAACCAAGGCTGGGGTTAGGACACTGCAGGACTACTACCCCCATCTGGAAGCTGCTGTTGTCCTTTTGTTCAAGTTGCCTTAATAAATGGCTGTTTGGTTTACCTGCAACGCTGAATCCTGAGTCGTGCCTGCTTTACCATCAGGGCTCTTCCGACCAACACCACACCGGCTCAGGTAGGAGAGATTCCTCTGCAACTGGAAGTGCCCCGGGGAAAGAACTACTACCACCACCATCCGGTAGTGCTGCAGGACCCCCCTTGACCTTGTCCGGCCTAGGAGTGGGACAGGAGCCGTTTGGGAGCGTGCTTGGCCTGCTAAGTGGCACAGCATCCTCCACTACTACTCCCATCCTCCGGTCTCAGCCGACTGGGTTGCGGCACTCGTTGCTTCAGTGGGTGTGTCAGAGGTACCACACCCACCTCCTCTCATTGGTGCATGGGAACGAGACCGTTGCCATAGGGACATCGACGCTAAAAACATAGCGGCGGTGAATCTCCTGTGGATAATCAGCTATTTCTAAGTGAGGTCATCAGTTGTTGCTAAGATAGCAAAAATTAGGGATAAAATTGAGACGTTACTCCAAGGACAACGACGCTAAAACCATGGGAACTAAGGAGGAGGATATTGGATCATATTGGGAATATTAATAGATGTGAAGATCAACCTATTAGTAGACATGTCTGGGAAGCCCATGGGGGTGATCCGAGTCATGTCTCCTTTCAAGACATTGAACTTGTTAAACCCAATATACGGGGGGGGGGGGTGATTTAGACCGCCGCATTCTTCAAAAAGAAGCCCAATGGACATACCGATTGAAGTCGGTTAAACCACAGGGCCCTAATGAAGTGATTTCCTTTACGTCCTTCATTTGAATCCTGTGGGTTATCTCTATCTCCTGCAATTAATATTTCATCCCCATTTTATTCATTTTTTTTTTTTTCCTCTATTAACAATCTTGATCCTGCTTTAGTGTATTCCCAATTTATAATAAAGGTGGGAGATGAGAGATGGGCGAGTTATAGTAAATGGTCTGCCGTATCTGTGCACTTTTGATAGCCATACTTTTGATCAATATTTCATATGAGTTTTATATCTATCAAAATATCTCGTGTTATCATTATTGGTTCATGCTCCGCTATTTTAATACTTGCTATGGCTGAATAAGTATATATGTTTGAAACAAGATGGCTGTTTTGACCCATTGAATTTATATTATCGAACTATGCTAGTAGAGCAATATCTGATGATGTAATTCTGAAACCGCTGTTTATCTGTAGCGATCTCATCGGCGTCATGGTTTTAGCGTCGTTGTCCTTGGAGTAACGTCTCACTTTTATCCCTAATTGTTGCTATCTTAGCAACAACTGATGACCTCACTTAGAAATAGCTGATTATCCACAGGAGATTCACCGTCGCTATGTTTTTAGCGTCGATGTCCCTATGGCAACGGTCTCGTTCCCATGCACCAATGAGAGGAGGTGGGTGTGGTACCTCTGACACACCCACTGAAGCAACGAGCGGGATTGGTCAGGGGCATGCAGGCTTTCCATTTATATAGACTGCTGTGTAGCGCTGTATCCGAGGCTTAACATTGAAGTACCGGCGCCTACCATCTGGGCGTCGGGAACTGTGGTTTTTACCGCATTTTCCTTGCTATCTGTGCATTTTTTCTCCATGAAGCTTGTAAACTCCCCTGATGAACCTGGTGTTAGGATTATCCACTAGGGGAAACGCGTAGGATGATCAGGGAAAGAGGAGATT
This sequence comes from Leptodactylus fallax, assembly GCA_947044405.1. Classification (NCBI taxonomy): domain Eukaryota; kingdom Metazoa; phylum Chordata; class Amphibia; order Anura; family Leptodactylidae; genus Leptodactylus; species Leptodactylus fallax. Next base: position 324,623 of record CAMRHE010000327.1, read on the forward strand.
TATATGCTTTATCATAAGAGAGGGACTTGATCAGGCATTTGGTTTATCATGCTCCTTATAGGGCCTATGGTCTCCTGCCCTCTCAGTATAGTCTATATAGAGTTTGGGTGTGGAGTTTTGAGCTTCATATTGGCGATTTGAAACTCCACTGCACTAATATATTATATATACCATCTCTAGTATTCATAGGTTAAGGATATTTTGAGTGCTTTAGTGAAACTTGCTGCAGCTTTATTATTTTGGTCTGCGGTGTTTTCACTTTTACCGCAGAGATACAGCATTTTCTTGCGGTTGATTTACCTATATTCCAGTATCAATATAATAAGGGGTTTTAAAGGGTATCTTACTCATGTATCCCCCTTGATTAGGATAGGTTTATCTAAAAGGATCACTTAGGCTAGTTATGGGTGACATCTGATTATTGGATGTCTGTGTTTTAAATTTTTCTAATAAAAGTTGAGTTTTATTTATTATTTGGTTTATCTTTATATTTTTGCCATTTTTCTCTATTCAGTTTTTTTTTGTATAAATTCCGACCCCTATTGGTATATGATGTTTACAATGAAGTCTAAGGAGAGGGGAAGGGGGGGATGAAGAGAAAGAGAGAGACAGAGATATGAGGCCGTCTAAAACACTAAATTAATCATTTCTCAGGAGAAAGCAGGAGAGTAATTTCTTATAACCTAGCTGTGTTGTGAAAGAAAACTGTCTCTGTATAGTACAGATGTCTGCTTTTAGGAGCTTTCCTTTTCCTCCCTTCTCCTCTCCATAGACTTATATGGTACAGATTTGATCAGTGGCAGAATATTTTACAAAGTTTATCTTCACCTGAATTATTGATTTAGAAAAATAAAAAATAAGGTGAATTGTTAATGTCTCAGAGAGAAGCCCCAGCCGGCAGCTGACACCCAAAACTCAAAGTGTCAAACTGCTATCTTTTGCTGTTGATGTCACTTCCTCCAGATCATGTGGTGTGGCCGCCAGATCTCTACAGTGTAGGGAGCCAGTAGCAGATAGATCTTCACGCTGTGCTGTGGCCATGCTGGGGTACTGTCATGTAACTCCCATTCAGGGTTTGAATGCAACCAGACTCCCAGGTGAAACTACAGTGAAACCTTTTTGAGACTTCAACCCAAAATGGAGTCAAAAAGTGTCTTCTAGAGGGGGGCTTTTTCACTATATACAGTAAGATCAAATGAATCCATTCAAGCATAGTAGGTTGTAAACAGAGATAGCGTCTAAATCTTTAGACACTGAACAAGTTGTATCAAAAAACATTCTTGATCGTTTTTACAATCTATCATTGAAGAAACTTTTCTAGATAAAACAGAACACACTGTGAGTGAAATGACCTTTATTTCAGGACATGTGACTACTATTACATACAGGAGTAAAACAATTGTGAATTTGATTGATCCTTGTATATTGCTTGTGCCATATAAAATAATATTACAAACGTGCTATAATATTTACCACCCTATGTAAGATGTCTGCATGCTCTGGCCAATCACGTCTTCCCCTGCTGCTCCCCCTTCCACCTTACAACATGCAGTCTCACAGACACACAGAAATCCTGCAGCTGCATCTCCCTCATCCATATCTTTACACTAGATGTATTTTCTGGTGATTGAGGAGCTTTCTGAGCATTTACAAAGAAAGGGAAAGTACCAGATACCAAACACCAAAGACATATAGTGTGACATCTTATGCACAGTATGGCTGTATATTTTACTTCTGATTTATGATGAAATAATGATAAGTACATTACACCTTAGGCATGCAAATAATATTATTAACCATGAGTCTATATAAGCCATGAAGCCCACCATGTTTATTCATGTTCATTCCCACAACAAATGTACTATATGTTAAAGGGATATTCAAGATTTCATGGCCTAGAGATTAAATAATCATACAATTTTTAATGTACATGTATTTAAGATTTTGTTCACATATCTTTATTATATCAGTCCAGGGGCGTCTCTCTAAAGAAAAACATGGTATGGCCCACCAAAGATTAATGTGATGCATCAATATAAGAACTAAATAGGACTAAACACGGTGTCAGTCATATAACCCTTACATGTGTCATGTGACCCCTGGCATTCAGTTACCACTATCCAAATATCTAGGAAAATAGTAGTTTGTGGTGAAGAACATATACAATATTACTACAGCATCATCTCATCATCATGTCTGTCATTGTATATACAGCATTACCACCTTCAGCATCATCTCATCATGTCTGATGTGTGTGTTATATATATATATATATATATATATATATATATATACACACACATACACACACACACATTCACACACGTGTTGGGCTATTATCAGAACAAACGTTCCTATTGATTTCAATAATTGCCCTAGATATCGAGTAGTGCAAAACCGTAGCTAAGGGTTCAGCACAGGAAGGGGCGGGTCAAACACCCCCAAGTGGGCACCCAACTCATTTATGTCAACATTATCACTATACGGTGACCATATAGTGGTAACTTTAGACTCTGCACAGGGTTCTGTAGACAATTTAGGTGAATACAGTACAGGAAACATTTCATGACCTACCGGTGATGTCACTGACTGTAATCATCCACATTCAGTCTCCATCTGGAATGGACCGCCATGACCACTTCTTCCTGCAGAGACTTGTTTGCAACACAGACATCTTTGGCATCTTTTCCAATAAAAAAAATAATCAGTAGAGTTCTAACACCTGGGACCCCTGCTCAGCTGTTTGAAGGTGACTACAGCACTTGTGTAAGTGCAGCGCCTGGTCAAACATGACTGCGGCATCCAAGGGATTCCGGCATTTTGCAGCCCACCCGGGCTCTCTGCAGCCAATAAATAGCTGTTTTTGGTTGGCGATTCGCCGGAATTTAATTTGGATCGAATAGAATCATATCGCGAAATTCGGCAAAGTTGCTGAATCGAATCTTTGAGTACTTCACTTATCTCTAATTGTATTATTTGTTTCATAACAGCCATGCAATGTAACCACAGCCCCATCCTATACAATTCTATAGGACAAGGTTGTAATTACATTACACAGTCACTATAAAACAGCGTGCAATGTATACAGAGAAGGGGTCACCGTGCCTGCATGTGCACAATCGTTGCTTCAAACAGCTGGTTGGTGGAGGTCCCAAGTGTCATTACCCCGCTGATGTCTTATTGATGATCTATCCTGAAGACTGGTCATCAATAAAAATGAGCTGGAAAACCCCCATAATAAAGCCCAAGTGCTCCTTAATTTAATACTGCCCAATTGCCTCCTTATATTATGCCCTTTGAGATAAATACTGCCCCCAATACCTCCTTATATAAATGATATCAGTTATATTCATAAAGCCCTCTAATGACCCCTTATATTCTTCATGCCACCTTATACAAATGATCTATCCCCTAGTAATAATGCCCCTTAATGAGACAGCCCCTTATTTTCTTTAAGCCCGTTACATAAATTTCCCCTCATAGTAATAATGCCCCAATGAATCTTACATTCTCTATGGCCCCTTATATAAATTATCTCCACCCTATAGGCATAATGCCCCATAACATACTCTCTATGTCTCATATAATAAGAATTGGCCAAAAAAATAGATAAAAGTTATACTCACCTGCCTGTGATCCCTTGCTGCACTGGACCCGCTGCTTCTGCCATCTCTCCTGTCTCTGCTTGCTGACAAGCTGCTTAAGCACAGACAGGACATCTGCCTCTCAGCACAAGCGGCACAATGCAACGACACCATTGCGCTGTCTTGGGCACAGTCTTGTCTGTGGTCCCAATGCCATTTAAGCCAGCAGGTCTGTAGTGGCTTGCGGCTTACAGAATGGTAGAGCAGAATGCTGAATGCTTCCTGCTCTACCATGTATTTCAAAAGGTATTAGTGTCCTTAAGAAATGAATTTGTTTATGGCAGGTCCCTCTCTGCCCTCTGCCCCCTCCCCACTCGCTATGGCACTGGAGTAGTGTAATAAGGTCTTACAAAGATTACAGTAAGGATGAGTCCAGTGCTGAAGGCATATAACAGAGATGCCTCAGGTTGAGAAACAGATTTCAGCCTAGTCCATTGCAGTGCAAAAGTTTGGAGACCAGCAGCAAGAAAGAAATGATAGTGACAATAAAAATGCAAAAGAGAGGAACCCACAAAAAATAGGCATCAAATAGGCATCATTTGACATCAATGACCCCTGAGACAGAAGTGATGTCAAATAGCCAACAAGACCCTGAGATGATGCTGGAGAAAATAAGAGCTCCTTATGAGAGCCTTCAACAACTGGCCATGGAAAGGAAGAAAACACTGAAGAAATCAGTTTTATAGGTACCTAAGATTCATAGAACACAGCGTATATTTATATAATGAACATTTCTAAACCCCTATGAAAATAAACACGCAGGAAACTCTGCATTTACAATGATATAGAATATTTCATAGTTTGATTCTGAGGCTGGAGATGGAGTAAGAACGTTTACATTGACTCTAACTTTAGCTACCCCAATACCCCTATTGTACAGCCCTGCAGAGACAGCCATGATTGTCTCTAAGCTATTCAGCCCATAGATGGATTATACAAGACTGTTCCGTGGGTTATACAATTCTACTATGCAGATAGGAGTCAACTACATTGATTAAAAAAAATTATATACATTTTTCTTTTTCTTTTTTTTTTATAGCAGATTAATTTACATAGCATGTACCCTTCTTTTTTTTTTTTTTAGGCTTCAAGAGAAGAACGTGGTACAAAACAGCACTTGTACTCTGGAGGAATACTCCCAAGGCCGGATCCTATTGGTCTAATACCTAATTCATGATTTGGAACTAGGGGTTTGAAGGTGAAATTTTGCAACAAGCATGTAAAGTAGAGAAACAGCTCCATCCGGGCCAGACTTTCCCCAAGACATATTCGTTTTCCTGTCCAAATAAACACAACATTAATAATGGTTATAAATGCCTGAAGAAGCTGCAGCTTTTATAGCCAGAAACACAAATGAAAAGGAACATAAACATATCAACAAGTTAATGTGGATTTGTTGGGTCTCCTAATTGAGGGCAGCATAGGCTAGAGGAGGGAATACTGAACTAGGGGATATATAATTTGATATTTTAATGTAAAAAAATGTTTAACTGCAGCCAGGACTCAGAGAAAGCCTGTGAGTCCTGCTTTCTCCACCACTCATATAGAAAGCCTGTGAGTCCTGCTCCCCCCCCACTCATATAGAAAGCCTGTGAGTCCTGCTTCTCCCACCACTCATATAGAAAGCCTGTGAGTCCTGCTTCTCCCACCACTCATATAGAAAGCCTGTGAGTCCTGCTTCCTCCACCGCTCATAGAGAAAGCCTGTGAGTCCTGCTTCCTCCACCACTCATATAGAAAGCCTGTGAGTCCTGCTTTCCCCACCACTCATATAGAAAGCCCGTGAGTCCTGCTTCTCCCACCACTCATATAGAAAGCCTGTGAGTCCTGCTTCTCCCATCACTCATATAGAAAGCCTGTGAGTCCTGCTTCCCGCACACTCATATAGAAAGCCTGTGAGTCCTGCTTCCTCCACCACTCATATAGAAAGCCTGTGAGTCCTGGTTCCCCCACCAATCATATAGAAAGCCTGTGAGTCCTGCTTCTCCCACCACTCATATAGAAAGCCTGTGAGTCCTGCTTCCCCCACCACTCATATAGAAAGCCTGTGAGTCCTGGTTCCCCCACCAATCATATAGAAAGCCTGTGAGTCCTGCTTCCTCCACCACTCATATAGAAAGCCTGTGAGTCCTGCTTCCTCCACCACTCAAAGTTTGTGAGTCCTGCTTCCTCCAGCACTCATACAGAAAGCCGGTGAATATACTCAGATCATGGAAAACTATACATCCCGATGCTCAGATTCTCCCAGGAGATCTACATTATATGTCAGTCTGAAATCTTTTATGCAATCTCTAAGTAAAGACTAGTGCAGAGATTCGATAAAAGATGTTTATTTGTAAAGTTGGCCTTAACCTACATTCAGTGAGTCTGAGTAATGGCCTCATGTGTAAGAAGGCCTACCGACTTCCGACCTATCTCCCTCAATGGTAGATACTGGGAAAAGGAGACAGGAATAATCAGCTGAGCTGAGTGTGCTTGTTTATAGTGGAATCGTCTATCTCATGAGTATGGCCAAATTTATTGTCCCTTTAAAATGAATTCTTCACCAGTTTTTTCATTTATTTATTAAATAAAGGTAGAGAAATCTATCACTTTTTTCTAGTATATTTCTGTTTTCTGATTGTAGATTTTTAATGCTATTTTCTGTACATGGTTATGAGAGATTCTCCTCTGCATTTAGTGATATAATTAACAGCTTAGTCATGGCCATAGGCAGCAATAGTCTGGAGCTTTTGAGCTTTTGCTAAGTTTTCTAGATGTGCTCTATGTAGGTAGAGGGAGTAGATAAGCTGTGACATCATCTATTGTTAGTAGTGAATGTAATGATGGGTCACCATGGGTGTTATCTGTAGAGGCTTGAACTTCTATTGTGATTGTCTGTCTGGTGCGTGATGTAAATGAGGTGACTGCTGCAATGAAAATCCTACAGAATTAACAAATATTAGGCTTCTACTAAGGTTCAGTGAATAGAGTGAAAATTGCAGGATATTGCACTTAAAATAAAAAAATATAGTGACATGGGAAATGAAAAATAAAATCATCAAAAATGTGATTCTTAAATGTGTTTAAAAACTTAATTTAAAAAATAGGCCATTTTGGTGAAAGATTCCCTTCCCAATCCTCAGTGACACTAAATGGACTGAAATAACCTAAGGAAAGGTTCATCACCATCTCAAAAAAAACGCTGCAACATTATTAAAGTATTACGAAGAATTTCTCATTATATTTGGACTAAATAGCAAAACAAACAATGGACAAAAACCAAGACATACAAAGCCCAAATAAAGTCGGCTTACCAACTGCAAAGGGCATGTGAGCATCGTTCTTCTTAAAGTTGCCTTTATCATCCAAAAAATTGTTTGGGTTGAATTTATCTGGTTCATCATAATATTCAGGATCATAATGAACGGAGGTCAGGAGTGGGGAGATGTATGTGCCCTAAAAGAAGAAGAACATGTATTTACAAAATAAAAGTGAAAAGAGCAAGATGTAAAAAAAAGTTTCTTTTGGGTCCAGTTAAACACTTCAATTGATAGGCGTGAAATCTCATCCTGTAGGACGTCCATCCTAGGTGTCCTTACCTAAAAACTATGTAACAAAGTGATATGCTAACTATGCATTGTGCTTATTATTTAAAAAAATAAAGTTGCAAATATCCATGTCGCATCGCAGAAGTTTTCACTATTGAAGTCTGGATGCTATGACCCCCGCCCATCTCTAGCACACAGACCAGGAATTCTTGGCTCTTTGAATAAGACTTGTACAGGATTTATTCCTAATATATCCTACAGATGGCTCTCTGAGGATAACCGAAGGGGCACAGTGCTCACCCAATTACTTTAATTCCTTTATTGTAGAACTCAATTGGGTTCTCAGGAACTTTAGACTTTAAAGCATAACTAAACTTACAAACATCTTTTGATTTTATGGCAGTATTTGTGATATTAATGAATTTTGTAACATAGTTTAATTAACTATTTTTGTCTCTTTTCTGTGAAATCCTGCATTGCTTTATTCTTCTGCTTGCTTGTTTATTGAGATCTGTCCCTCTTTTTCACTGTGTACAGGCTTGTGTGTAATGAAGAGAAAATAAGGCTAAGGGATGTGAGATGCTTTAGACTAGCGGTCCCCAACCTTTTGTTCACCTGGGATTGGCTGCCGTAGAGGATGGCCCAGTGGGGTGGGACAGGGGCGGGGCATAGATGGGGCTTTGGTCATATAGGGGCGGGGTTATATGCAGGCTCCACCGTGTGGACGGAAAGACTCTCCGCCGGGATGGTAAAGTAAGCAACACCGAGGCTGGATACTTCATGCTAGGCCACGTTGCTATGGTAACGTGTAAACTATTGGGTAGCGCGGCATCCTTAGCAGCTACAAGACACCGTGCTACCCTATAGTTTACATATTACCATAGCAATGTGGCCTAGCGCGAAGTATCCAGCTAAGACTGAGGCCAGCCCGCTTACCGGCAAAGAACCCCCAATGGCCTGGTCCTGGTTGGGGACCCCTGCTGTAGACAATCTCCCCCTACACTGTACTGTAAGTGGGTTGTGACCTATTTTAGACAATGTGGTCCCTACACTATGTTGTTTTAAATGATCACCCCTTACAATGTGCTGTGACCTGCCTATGAGTTGCTGTAGATGATCTTCCTCTACACTGTGCTGTGAGTTGTTGTAGATGATCTTCCCCATATTTTCCTGCGAGGTGCTGTAAACAATGTCACCCCTACTGTTATGATTAAACTGCAGATGCAAGGCTACAATGAAAGCAACAGCAAGAAATTGGCTGATAACTGCAAGCAGTAGAGACAGCTATCTGCACCTAGCACACCTCTGATAGCCAAGCCAGAACCCAAGGTGCCTTCACCAGAGTTCACCGCAAGGAGAGATGGACTTTTGCTGGATCTGGGGATCTGAATTGTCACCAAACAGATAAATGTACTAATAAAAAATGCACTTCTGCAGAAACCAACGCTAGTAAAGTAAACTTACAAAGTGTCATGGATGCAGAAGAAAAGTCATACAGCAGGGTCAAAATCAGAAGAGAACAAATAAGCAGAGACGGGAGAGAGAAGCAATATCCGAGAAACTAGCCAAGGATCAAAAATCCAGCCGGGAACATCACAACAGAATCAGAGGTAAAAGGGGCATCCAAGGAGAAAGCCAGAGGTCACAAGTCATACAGGTACACACAAAATGGAAAGCCAAACTACCAGGTAGCAAACTAATTAGTTGGCAATTGTCTCAGGAGGGTGGTGTCTTATATATAGGTCTCCTCAGCTGCTAACTAGACCAAGCCAGGAAGCCTCTGAAAGTGCAAATACTTCCCAGGTTTACATGGTAATGTTAAAGGTGCAGCAGCTGGATAGAGAATCCTGACACCTGCACTGTGCTGTGATCAGCAGTAGACAATCTTCCTCTATAATGAGTCTATAGTTGCTCATAGACAACTGAGATTAATGTTCCCTCTGCACTGTGCTGTGATCTCCTGTAGATGTTCTTTCCCTACACTGTGCTGTGTGCTAAGTAGTGATCATGCAAATAATTGATGGCAAATGCATGTTCACTAGAGGTGTGAGGAGGTATTGCAGTCTAACCAGAGAGCTTCTCTAATGGATTTTGCACAGAATGCAATAGAGCAACTTGTGGAGTGTGGAAATACATGAAAGCTACAGAAGACGAAGGGTAGGAAATTATTAACAGGAACCAAATCAAGTTTATATTTCGAAACCATTAAAATTCTACTTTCCATGAATTATTCTAATGTAGAAGTTGTGTATATTATATTTAATAAGCAATGATCAGTTTTGTAACATTTTCATTGGTTGCTGAGTGCAGACAAACCTTGGGAATGGAGTATCCTCTGAAAACAGTATCTGTTGATGTGCAGTGAGGTAGACTGAGCGGTATGACATCACAGAATCTCATGATTTCATAGATTGTTGCCTCCGTGTAGGGCATGTTATTTCTGTCCGCTATTGAAGGATTTCTATCTCTTCCCACAACATTGTCAATTTCCTCTTGTATTCTCTCTGGATTGGGATGAAGAATGTTGACAGGAGTTTTGTCTATGTAACTCATGATGTAGCCAAAAGTCATCAGAACAGCAAGATGAAGATTAACCTCACATAACACTGAACACGCCGACACTGGATTGTCCATGAACTGGAATCCCTACTGATGTTGGGGGCTGCAGTAATGCCCTCGCTCCAGTTCCATACTGGGCCTCTAAGTGAAAATATATTTAAGCAAGTGTTCATTCCATGTGCTGAGGAACCTTTACGGGGATTTTGGAACTTACTCAACAATAAAAAGGTAGGCAGTTAGACTGCTTTCACACGGCAGTGTTTGGTCAGTGATTTTGTTCAGTGATTGTGAACCAAAATTAGGAGTGGAAACTACACAGAGATCAGGTATAATAGAAATATTTGTAACTGTTCTGTGTTTTTAACTCACTCCTAGTTTTGGCACACAATCACTGAACAAAATCACTGACCAAACACTGCCATGTGAAACCCGAACACGGATGTGAACCGGGCCTAAGCTGCAGATACTGGCAACTGCAGGAAGAAAAATGTAGTATGAATAGAGCAATAGTTAAATATGTGTGATATCACTCCATTAATTTCTATGGGACTGCTGGAGATATCAAAACTGTCTCAGCTGGATAGGTGAAACATATAATTCATTGGGACAACCCCTTTAAGAAATTTTAAAATGCCATGATTCCTCTGAATAAACGAAAGTTAAATGGATTTCCCACAGACATAAGCAAATATAAATGTATGGACAATTAAAAGTTTAAACAATTTTACAAATTTAATTAAAAATTTTGCAGAGTTTGAAAAAATTTTTCTAACCATCTTACTGGTGACAGTTTTTTTTGTCTTGATCAGTTGCCAAGGACACAACGATGGATGCAGGAACTTTCTATGGTCTGAGACTTGTCAGAAACCCAGCCATGAATTCCTTAATGTAAACAGGTTATCAGGAGGACACTACATGTATGAGAAGATAACCCGACCACAATAAGGACATCATGGCTGGATTTTTAGGAGGGATATTTCATGCATATCCCTCTTAAAAATCCAGCCATGATGTCCTTATTGTGGTTGGGTTATCTTCTCATACATATAGTGTCCTCCTGATAACCAGCCATGATGTCCTTATTGTGGTCGGGTTATCTTCTCATACATGTAGTGTCCCCTCCTGATAACCAGCCATGATGTCCTTATTGTGGTCGGGTTATCTTCTCATACATGTAGTGTCCTCTCCTGATAATCAGCCATGATGTCCTAATTGTGGTCGGGTTATCTTCTCATACATGTAGTGTCCTCCTGATAACCAGCCATGATGTCCTTATTGTGGTCGGGTTATCTTCTCATACATGTAGTGTCCTCCTGATAACCAGCCATGATGTCCTTATTGTGGTCGGGTTTTCTGCTCATACATGTAGTGTCCCCTCCTGATAACCAGCCATGATGTCCTTATTGTGGTCGGGTTATCTTCTCATACATGTAGTGTCCTCCTGATAACCAGCCATGATGTCCTTATTGTGGTCGGGTTATCTTCTCATACATTTAGTTTCCCTCCTGATGTGGGTCAGACCATAGAAAGTTCCTGCATTCACGTTTGTATCTATTGGCAACTGATCAAGAGAAAAGACAGTCACCAAGATGGTTAGAGAAAAGCTTTAAAACTCTGCCAAATTTTTAATTTATATTTGCAAAAATGTTTAACCTTTAATTTTCAACAAATTTAAATATGGTTATTTTCATGGGAAAATCCCTTTCAGTAACATTCAGCCAGTGGCAATGATTGGTAGAAATGTCCAAACAGTTTTATGATATCAACGTGTCCTTCCTTACTGTTCCATCTAGCTGGACATGTCCATATTTTGCATCATAAAGCAATATCCTAATAAGCATCTATGTACACCCACCCATTGATTGTGTTGTTAAGGCTAAGGCCCCACGTAGCGTGCCGCAGCCAAAAAGCGCTGTAGGAAAATCGCATTGTGGTTTTTCCCACAGCACTTTTCACAGAAAATGAGCCAGCGTTTCCGTAGGTATAATTGAAATGCTGAAGTCTATTAAGAGGGGAGAGTGAGGAGGTCACTAGAAAAGACACACAAATAGCTGCAGCTGCTACACTCTGAGTGAGGGAACCAGTTTACAGCCTTATCCCTGCTCTCCTCTCTCTAGAATGTGTGTGAATACTGGGTACGGGAATGGACTTTATGTAAATATACAGTCTGACTCAAGTTAAGGAAAAAGCAGCCTGATAAGTGAAGAAGGAAACATATTAAGATATGTTACACAGTTTCTTATATTCACCTAAACTATATATGAAAATTAATTTTATATCTGGCAATATGCTTTAAATGATAGGTCATGTTAGGTTCACACTAGTGTCTGAGTCTCCGTACAAGACTCCATCCCCCATTCCGCTTAAAATTGGCGGAGAGAAAAGTTCTGCAGGGTGGACTTTTCTCTCCACCATTTTTGGCGGAAACCGGTCGGAAAACCGATGGAGCCCATTATAGTCTAATTCCGTGTGTATCCGCTTTTTAAGCGTATAGGGTTTCTGTCAGAAACAATGGGTTTCTGGGTGAGTCAGAAACAATGAGCTGAGTGGGTGCAGAAGTTGCCTTGTCCAGTTACATATGCTTAAAAGGTGTTATATTATTTTAATACCGTGTTAGAGTGTCCCAGTATTCACCTGTTCCCATGTTCAGCTCTCACCATAGTTCTGTTTTCAGAAATGTTATTTAGCTGGGGGTGTGAGCCATTAGGACTAGTGCCCTGGGTGCTCAGTGCTAGGCAAGAGTGGTAACAAGCCTCTCTGTCTTGGTCAGGATGTTTTGTTACATGACTGTATGTTTACTCTAGGTGATGGAAAGTTTCTTTATGATGACTCTATACCGCTCTTTGTTACTGTCATTCCACTCCAACTCCAAACTCCAAGGAGAGGGTCTTTATTGTGGGTCCTCTTCTATGATGTCCATATGCCTTAACATTTTTATTTTTTGCTTGTATACCTCACATGTTATAACAAAGGCTAAAGACACGTTCTGAGTTCACCTGCTATCTCTGGATATCTCATGAGGATCAGGATTCCATATCGCAGAGTTGTACTGATAGTCTCTGTTCCACCAAAGAGCAGATTTTGAATGGTTCTTCCCAAACTTTGCATATAGAAAGGAGTGTCTGGGTTACCTTCTTCCTAAGATAATAAAATACATCCAAACATAGAATATAAATCCAAGGCTCATATGTAAAGCAATATGGGCTAAGTCACAAAGGTGCTGGGAACGGGTCATTCATTAGAGTCATCCTTAAAGGTGTCAGGTGGATTTTTCAGCCTAAACTGGTCCCACCATGTGCATTATCAGGTAATGACCTTTCCTATGGTTTCCTCCCTCACTAATATTTTTGATGTTGAATAGTCAACTTATACGATTTTAAAACCTTATGCAAATTTACCTTAACTAGTCATGTGGGCGTGGAGCAGCTTCATCTAGTCATATATTTATTGCACCAGATCACATTCTGTGAGGTGTGAATGACGTGTCCCTCACTGTCAGATCTTAGCCTGATGCCCTACCTAACCGCCGGCCTCACACAGTGTGTTTAGTCTGATGACTACATGACTAGATGAAGCTGCTCTCCACCCCCATGGCTAGTCAAGGTAAATTGGCATAAGGTTTTAAAATCTTAGAACTTGACTTTTCAACACCAGAAAGGTTAGTGAGGGAGGGCACCATTGGTGATAGTGATTAGGCTGGAGAACCACCAGAAATACCTTAATACCTTACTTTCCTGGGGTCCCATGATTCAGAGACCTTGGGGACTTTTCTTGCTTTCTAAGACCTCATACACACATCAGCTTTTTTCTTTAGCGTACTGTATGTTTTCACTGACCTCCGTTTTCAAACATCCGTGTTACATTTGTGTGTCCATTCTAATCATTTGAGTTTCATCCATTTTTCAGTGATCCTATAGACTTTAATGGGTCTAGTCCTCAGTGAAAAACAATCACGAATAGGACACGTTGTATAAAAAATTAAAAAATAAACGGATATAGAGATGCATTGCATAAATGGATGTGTGCATTGCCCTATAGACTTGAATGGGTCAGCATTCTACAAGTGAAAAACAGACAGAACACTGAATAGAAAAATGGCGGTGCGATTTTCATTGTTGTCACAAGGCTGTTGTGTGAATAAGGCTTTACTCTGGCTCATAACAACTTTTTTAACATCCATCTGTAGAGGTGCTATGGATAACAGGGAGGAGGGTGATAATGTCTCTAGTGGGAGCATCCTCAAAGAACTCCAGGACTTGTGAATGAATCTACTGCATGATATTTACCTGGGGCAGTTTGTAGAAGATTCAACTAGAAAAACTGCTCGGTTACATTTTATATTATCTAGCACTGCTAGAACTTTTACAGACCTCTGTCGTGTTGTAGATAAAGTACACAATGGCCATTTCCTCAGACTGAGCTGGATAAACTGGCCAAATAGGCAACAACATTTTGGTAAGTATAAAATGATACATTTTGGGGCAAGCAGTAAACATGGCATTTATACGGTCAATGGATACCTATTGGGTGAATCTCCATTGGATTAGGATTTAGGTCTAATAGTTGATAAAAAAAAACCTAAAATTAGAATATGAAGTGTCAATCTGATGCTTCAAAAGCCAACAAAATGTTGTCCTGTATTAGTCCTGGCTTGTTCATAATGTGCTAGTAGAATTTTCATCTTGAATATGCTGTACAGTTTTGGGCACCAGTCCATATAAAGGAATCAGAAAACTGGGACGAGTTCAGAGGAGGACAACCAAAATGATACAAGACAATAAAAACTTCAGCTGTAAGAATAGGTTATCCGCATCGAGGCTGAGGAGAAGAGCAGGGGCTAACTGATGGTTGGCTACCTCGATCAAAGCATTGCACTGGAAACGTCTCAACCCTCCATCAAGCACTGATCTTCTCTACTTTATGAAAGATCTCAATAGCCTGGAGGGTCTGACCGCGTCCCTGAGCAATATGGTGGAGCCATTCCATTCAGTATGTAATCCACGGGACACCTACTACATTATGCGAGGTCTCTGAGAGCCCCACCTTTTTCTCCTTGCCCACCCTCCAATCTCTTACTGTTTGTGTCATCCCCCCCCCCCCCAAGTCTGATGTATTTTTTATGATATGCCATTCATTATTGGTTATTGTTTATATCTGCAGGGTGTTGAAAATTTTTGGTTTTGTGAATGACAGAGCATGGATACATGCGGATAGAAGAGCTAGAGGTCTTCCTTTTTGTTATTGTTATTAATGTGGTTACACCAGGAATCTGTTCAAATGCCAACAGGTGTCAGGTACGGAAGGCTTTTTGATGAGTTTTTATTACTTTTGTTTTTAACAGGCTGGGTGGTTTTTTAGGGGTTGTTACGGATGTGATTTATGTTTTTTTTTTTTCTTTTTTTTTAACAAGGGAACAAAAAGTATTTTACTTTTTTTTCTGTAAAACAATTTAGGTTGTGTCGTCAGCATTGACTGCAGCAAATAAATGGCAAGTATGCTTTCTGATTGATAATAGGGTGGTGGCATCATAAACAAAAGTCCATCCCTCCCCGGGGTATCTGAAGTCACAGGGACAGGAGAATAAAAACACACCTCTCCCCATCCTGCACATTGTCAGCTGCACAACCGATGAAGGGAAGTCCTGAACAGGGGCCCCTTTAAGTCAGAACAAGCTAATAAGGCAAACTGAAAATTAGTTTTCTAAACCAGACGATCACAAAACAAGTCTGAACATATCCCAAGTAACAGATTATATTCATTTTAGAATTGGTCATTTTTACCTCTTTTATCTTGATGAGGAAACAATCTATGTAATCACGAGGATTTTTTGGATCAAGTGTCTTCTCATGATACTTGATGGAATCCTCTGTGATATCATAGATGTCCTGAAAATTCCTCCATATCTTCTTATGTCGACCTGGGATATATTCCATAAAATCTGGATACATATTGTAGAGCTGAGGCACAAGAAAAGAAAATCCTCATTATTTTCCTATTTGTTGGAGGGTTTGATTACAGTATTATACTGTCATGGCGGTAAGTGTTGGCTCCCTTGACATTTTTCCAGAAAATTATTGCAATTACACGTTACACATGTTTTGTTATACACAGGTTTGTTTCCTTCGTGTGTATTGGAATAACACACAAAACAGAAAAAAAAAAGCCAATATAATTTCATGCAGAACTCCAAAAATGGGCCGGACAAAATTACTGGCCCCTCTACTTAATATTTGGTTGCACACCCTTTGGAAAAAATAACTGAAATCAATTGCTTCCTATAACCATGCACAAGCTTCTTACATCTCTCACCTGCAATTTGGTGCCATTCTTCTTTTGTAGACGGCTCCAGGTCTCTCATATTTGGGGGGGGGGGCCTTCTCTTCTCCCAAAAGAAATTTTAAGATCTCTATAAAGGCGTTCAATTGTATTTAGATCCGGACTCATTGCAGCCACTTCAGAGCTCTCCAGTGCTTTGTTTCCATCCATTTTTGAAGTATGTTTGGGGTCATTGTCCTGCTAGAACACCCATGACCTAGGACGCAAACCCAGCTTTCTGACACTTGGCCCTACATTGAGACCCAAAATTCTTTGGTAATCTTCAGATGCACAGTGTCAAGGCCCCCAGTGCCAGAGGTAGCAAAACAACCCCAAAACATCTTTGAACCTTCACCATATGCGATTGTTGGTCCTGTGTTGTTTTCTTTGCCTTATTCTGTTTTTGGTAACAGTAGACTGATTGGCGTAACCAAAAACCTCTATCTTGGTCTCCTCTGTCCACAAGACGTTTTCCCAAAAGGATTTTGGTTTACTCATGTACATGTTGGCTGTAAACTGCAGCCTAGCTTTTTTCTGTCTCTCTGTCATCAGTGGGGTCCTCCTGGGTCTCCTGACAGATAGTTGGCGCTGACACTGATGCAACCTGAGCCTGCAGGACAACTTGAATTTCTTTGGCACTTGAGCAGGGTTGCTCATTCACCATCTGGACTTTCCTGCGTCACAACCTTTCATCAATTTTTCTCTTCCATCCATATCCAAGGAGATTAGCTACAGTGCCATCGGGTGTAAACTTCTGGATTATGTTGGATACCATGGACAAAAGAACATCAAGATCTCTGGAGATGGACTTGTAACCTTGAGATTGTTGATATTTATCCACAATTTTGGTTCTCAGGTCCTCAGACAGTTCTCTTCTCCTCTTTTTGTTCTCCTTGCTTAGTGTGAACACACAGACACACAATGCAAAAATTGAGTCAACTTATCTCCTTTTTATCTGGTTTCAGATGTAATGTTTATGTGCCCACACCTGTTACTTGCCACATGTGAATTTGAACAAGCATCACATGCTTGAAACAAAGTTATTTACCCCCAATTTTGAAAAGGTGCCAACAATTTTGTGTAAAATATCTCATTTGCTTTTTTTTTCTCAGTTTTTTTCTGTTGATCCAATACACACAAAGGAAATAAAAATGTGTATAACAAAACGTGTAATTGCAATAATTTATGGGACAAAGAATTCATGTTCTGGAAAATTTTCACAGGTGCCAACACTTATAGCCATGACTGTATGTAATGCTTTGTTACTGGCAGTGTTAGGGGTAACATGGTTTAATGCCTCAAAAATCAACGAGCAACAATATCAAAAAGAGTATATGGATACCTACAGGTAGTTCAGGACAGAGGGGATGCTTCATTGGTATCTCTGGATGCATCTAAATTATTTAATTTGGTAGAGCTGAAATTTCTATGAGTTATTTTGAAAAAATATATGGCTACAACTCCTAGTTTATTAACTAGATCCAGTTGCTGTACAAAAATCCAACTGATAATTTAATTGTTCAACTAATAATTATATTATTATTATTATTATTATTATTATTATTATTAAGGAAAGCTCTTTGGGGATTTTATCTGTCCCGGAGTGCGAGACAAGGATGTCCCCTTTTCCCTTAATGTTTCTTCATTACTTATAGAACCTCTATGATATAGGAGGACTCCAGTATATTGGGCTTTAGTTATAGAGTTGAGACAGATAAACATTCTGCACATGTTACTATTATTGTTTTAAAAATTACAAGTACTATTTTTGATCACTTAAGGCATCTACAGGTACATATACAGGAGCATCTCATTAATTAGAATATTTTTGAAATGTTCATTCATTTCAGTAATTCAGTAATACAATCCATAATCAGCATCTTCCATGATTGTGTGTCCTACTGAACCAGACTGAGGGACCATTTAAAGGCTTAGGAAACCTTGGCAGGTGACACTGAATTTACAATATTCTAATTTTCTTAGATTTGGCTTTTTATTATCTGTAATCCATAATCAACATTTACAGAAATAAAACACTTGAAAAAGAAGACTCTGTGTGTAAAGAATCTAGAAAATATAGGAGGTCACTTTTTTCATATAATTACTAAAATAAATAAACATTTCAAATATATTCTAATTTATTGAGATACCGCTGTATATATATGGCTTATATTATTGCAAGATATTTTTTTATTTTATTAACTAGTAGATCTATGAGAAAAGATATTCCATTAGAAATGTTAATTTTTAATTGTTGGATTAGATCTAGATTAGACATGTTATCTACTATCTACTTTACAATTTGGTAGAATACCATAATATTACATTTTTGTCTATTTTGGATGACTCTGCTATATTTAAGATTGGGCTTTTATTGAGTTGAGCATTTCTTTTCTAACAAGGTTCCATTAAAATATGATGAATTAAATCACATTTCTAATCTACCATCATATTATTAGTGGACATAAAGTATTTTCATGCAAGTCACATGGCTATTTTTGATTTTATTGGTGCACAAACAAATAGCGGGTTATTACTGAAACATTTAATAAAATAAAAGATTTTATTTACTGGGGACTCTAAGGGTTTGCATAAAAAATGGGAATAATAATTGGGTGTAGTGTCACCGTCATTATGGAAATCAAGTTTGAAAAATTTAGAGACTTTTTGTTTAAAAGAAATTCACATAAAATAACACCATTAAACATGAAGGATGTGGCAGAGGAGGCAGATATATTGCACATGTTTAGGACTTGTTCTGAGCTGGCTTTGTTCTGATTAGAGGCATTCGCAAAATTGGAGATGGCTTACATGGTCCAGAGAGAGAATACAAAGAATATCAATGTCAAGAATCTGATTTATAATTCATTGTTTGTTGCTCGATCACAATTGTCGATCACTAAATTAGGGATAACCATAAATATTTGAATAATATCATCTTGGAAAAACCTGCCGATACAGGTAGTAATATTTGATATTTAATGAACTCAGGATCAGTGGAGGTCCCAAAGGAAGGTTACCAGAAGAAACTCTGCATAGTCACTTTTACAGGTCTCCTGGCTGCAGACTTGGGGTAGATAATTGAGAATCCACATTGTACATATCCATAACATGAAACCCATAGAATCTAAGGGCCCCATGCTCTATGTCTATGGGCTTCCAGTTTCATTGCACTGTAGCTATGGGAGGATGTTATGCCACATGGTGGCACCTGATACTGATAATGCTGATATGGGACTATAACGTTTGCCGAATTCACAAGTGCCAGACTTTCAGAATCTTATTCTAGAACATTTCCTTATACTCACCGTTCCCCACATGCTGCTCATGATACTGAAGTTGTTATTAATACTGTTAATTATTGCCATCAGTCTCTTGTCCCCATAATCAAAGCGATTCCCATAGACTACAGAGCAGATCACGTTGGAGACTGCACGACCCAAGTATGTCGTAGGATTCACCGGAGATCCTAAGCAAGAAAGGTCACAAAGAGATATTAATGATATTAATTTAAAGGGAATTCAGAATAAATATAGATAGAATCTTCATAAAAAGTTGAGTCATTTTGTATATACTTTGCATTACTTATTGTATCTTGTACTGGTTTTAAGTTACAGCTTGTGTTATAGTAGTGATCTGCATTTACAAGTTGCAGACTTCGCAGCAGGAATCTTCCAACGTGCTGGCTCAATGTCTGCACAGACCTTACTCTTGTCATTTACAGTATAATAATGTATCTATTGATTAAAAGGAATTGTCCTTGAGGAAAACACTGGCAGAATCTATGAGATGCTCTTAAAGGGGATGTCCAGCTTCAGGAAATAAATGTAATTGTCTGTATAATGAAAAATATTACAATTTCCCCAAATACTTTCTGTATCAATTCCTCATAGTTTTCTAGATCTCTGCTTGCTGTCATTCATTCTGGCTACTTCAGGTGGATAAAAATTAGTCCAAGGTCATGTGATGGACACACAGGTGCATAGCTCGTTACAATTACAGCAAAGTTATCAAACATCTGTCTGTAACGAGCTGTGCACCTGTCTGTTCATCACATGACCATGGACTGATTGTTATCCACTAGAAGCAAGTAGCATGAATGACAGCAAGCAGAGCTCTAGATACCCCTGAGGAATTGATACGGAAAGTATATTGGAAAACTGTAAAACTTTTCATTATACAAACAATGACATTTAGTTGCTGAAACTGGAAAACCCCTTTAAAGAGGACCTTTCACATCCTGATGTATATGCGGTTTTACATTCCGCTAGAAAGCCGACAGCGCGCTGAATTCATTGTAGGAAAGGCGTCACTTACCAAATTCTGCAGAAGGTTGCAGTCATGAATTTTGTCAACAGGCAAACACAACAAGCAATATACTATAAGTTACTTTCCATTTGTTATTATAGCCTTACCCTTTGTTTCCTTCAAATCTTTGATAAGGAAGTGCGCCTCCTCCAAGATTCTCTCTTCTATACTTCGTTTCCCCATGCCAAAGTTTCGTAGTGTCAGCAAAGTAAATCGCCTGCGACGCTTCCAGTCATCACCATTGGTAAATGCTATGTCTATGGGGGTAATAGAACATAAGTAAAAAAAAAAAAAAAAAAAAAACACACAACAAACCCCTGAGACAATTACAATGTAAACCTAATCTCACCTCATCTCACATTATGACAAATGTTCTTCCATTTCTCACTTACCATTGATCTGATCCATCTTCTATCAACCACATTACAGCTGTGCTACAAAGTTTACATACCCTGGCAGATTTTTTGGGTTCTTTTTGGCCTTTTTTCAGAGAATATGAATGATAACACAAAAACTTTTTCTCCACTCATGGTTAGTGGTTGGTTGAAGCCATTTATTGTCAAACTTCTGTGTTTTCTCTTTTTCATAGCCTCGTGACTAAGGGGACTGCTCCCCGAAACATGTAAGCTAAACACCCCTCTTTTTTGCATAAACATGGAAGATTTTCTCTGTGTTTTTTATCAATTTTTGTGATGCTTATTAATTCGGTGACTCACAGCGATGGGGTCCTGAGTTTGAACTGACCAAAGGCAACATCTGCATGGAGTTTATTTGTTTTCCCTGTGTTTGCATGGGTTTCCTCCACATGCCAAAAATATAAAGCTAGGTAAAATGGATAAAACAACTGACCCTTGTGGATGATGGGGATGAGCGCCATCATGGCAGCCACTAACTCCCCTAAACAACAACGATCCCTGCACTGTGTCATGTGTCCTACCATACAACTTTTTCCTACTGTGTTCCTTACATTAAATGTATGGCAAGTTTAACCCCTTCCTGTCACAACCAATGTTTGATTTTTACTCCCCGCTTTCCAAAAACCGTACCTTTTTTATTTTTCTGTTCACAAAGCAGTATGGAAGCTTAATTATTGCGGAACAAATTGTACTTCGTCATAATACCATTTAATATTCTGTACAATGTAGTGGGAAGCTGGAAAAAAAAATTCATAACGGGGAGGAATTTGAGATAAACTGCGTTTGTGTGACTTTTTTACGGGCTTCGTTTTTACGGTGTTCATTGTGCAGCCAAAATGACCTGTTACCTGTATTTTGTGGGTTGTTATGATTATGGCAATATCAAATTTAGGGGAAGGCCCCACTAAGCGGGCCACAGTGAAAGAAGTTCTGCGGGAAAAACCACGGTGGAAACGCATCGAGTGTTCATCCGCAGACTTTCTGCTTCAAATATACCTATAGGGAAATCGCTGCCATTTCTGTAGGCATAGATGACATGCTGCGATTTGCAAATACGCGATGGTTTTGGACACATTTTTCACTTTTATTTATAGACCCCCTAGGTCTACTCCACAGTATATCTATGCATGTGGGTTGTTATGTGAATGTAGGAGTTATTTGTGTAGTACTTCTTGCATGTACCGAACGCTCAGACACATAAAAGCTTTTGGCAGGTGTGGAAAAAATACTGCAAAGTAAGAATGCTATCAGAAATAGAAGGGTTAATCATTTATTTTTGTCTATTAGCAAAATTTAGTGAATGAAGCAAAAAGAAATGTATCATCAATATTTGGTGTGACCTTTTGCCCTTTGACTTCCGTCACTTCCTCTCGGTACTTGCAGACAGTTTTTGGTAGAACTGGGCAGGGAGGTTGTTCCCGCTGCCATCTTGGAGAACTAAGCACAGATCTTCTGTGGATGTTGCTTGCTTCAATCCGTCTGTCTCTTCATGTCATCCCAGACAGACTGGAGGATGATGAGATCAGGGGATATATCTGTGGGGGCCGGATCGTCACTTCCAGGACTCCTCCTCCAAAGGGCAAATTATGCACCAAGTATCGATGGATATAAATTTATCTTTTCTTCATTCACTTTAAATAAACTATTAACCCTTCTATTTCTGAAAGTATTCTTACTGCATAGCATTTTTTTCACACCTGCCTAAACCCTTTGCACAGTTCTATATATGCCATATTTCCAAAGAGGAAAGGTTACATATACTGCATGTACATCATAGAGTGGATGCCCAGAAAATTCACATCAATAACTCAAAAATAGCTGACTGGTCACAACTTGCTTTTAGATGGAGAGATTCGGTGAGCAGCTTGGGAACATGTATAGACAAGATCTATCTGGAAAGAAGTAAAAAGGCAGAAGTACTGTAGGTGAACTAAAATAATCTCACCGTGTTCTCCTATGAAGTTTAAGAAAACAGGGTAGTCTCCTCTATCACCAAATACATCATTTTGGTCAATGAAGGCTTCTTTCATTGCTTTATATCCACATACAACAATTCCTGGTTTCGGTCCAAAGTACAGGGTAAAGACCGGCCCATATTTCTCTTTCATCTGTGGAAACATATTTAACCCAATATATGAACACACATTTGTTTTGTTTTGTTTTGTTTGTTTGAGTTGGAAGGGACCTCAAGGGCCATTGAGTCCAACCCCCTGCAAAAGCAGGAATTCCTAGATCATCCCAGCTATATACCTATCCAGATTCCGCTTGAAGATTTCAATTGATGAAGAACCCACCACCTCCCGTGGCAGCCTATTCCACTCCCTCACTACCCTTACTGTTAGAAAGTTTTTCCTAATGTCTAATCTGAATCTCCTTCCCCTTAGTTTCATCCCATTACTTCTCGTGCTTCCTTCTGCTAATGAGAATAGGGTAGATCCCTCTGCACTGTGACAACCTTTCAGATATTTAAATACCGCTATTAAGTCTCCTCTTAGCCTTCTCTTCTGCAAACTAAGCAGTCCCAATTCTTTTAGCCTTTCTTCGTAGGACATGGTTTGTAGACCTTCCACCATTTTGGTTGCTCTTCTCTGGACCTGCTCCAATAAATCGATGTCTTTCTTAAACTGGGGAGCCCAGAACTGTACACAGTATTCCAGGTGGGGTCTCACCAGGGCAGAGTACAGCGGAATAATTACCTCTCTTGATCTAGCTTCAATGCTCGTCTTGATACATCCTAGAATTTGGTTAGCCTTTTTAGCCACCGCACCGCACTGTTGACTCATGTTGAATTTGTGATCTATTATTATGCCCAGATCCTTTTCCCCTGTACTCTCACTTAGTTCTATTCCTCCCATACTATATATGCCTCTTGCACTTCTGTTACCTAGATGTAGGACTTTGCATTTGTCCCTGTTGAATACCATTTTGTTCACCTCAGCCCATTGTTCCAGTGTGTCTAAGTCCTTTTGGATGCACTCTCTCTCCTCTCTAGTGTTGGCCATTCCTCCTATCTTTGTATCATCTGCAAATTTTATTAGTTCCCCATTAATCCCATCATCCAGATCATTTATAAAAATATTAAAAAGTACTGGGCCCAGGACAGAGCCCTGTGGCACCCCGCTTTTTACTTTCTTCCAGTTTGATGTATAGCCATTTAGAATTACTCGTTGTGCCCGATCATTTAGCCAATTGTGAACCCACCTTACTGATATTTTATCAAAGCCATACTTGATCATTTTTTCAATAAGAATGTTATGTGATACTTTATCAAAGGCCTTACTAAAGTCAAGATATACTATGTCCACTGCATTCCCCTGGTCCAACCATTCAGTGACTTTATTATAGAAGGAAATAAGATTAGTCTGACAAGATTTATTAGGCATAAAGCCGTGCTGGCTCTGATTAATTAAAGCCTTCCCATCCAGGTACCTAATTAAATGTTCTTTAACGATTTGTTCAAAGATTTTTCCTACTATCGAGGTCAGACTTACCGGCCTATAATTTCCTGGGTCGTCCCTATTCCCCTTTTTGTAGATGGGGACCACATTTGCCCTTTTCCAATCTAGAGGGACCACTCCTGTCTCCCATGACTTATTAAAGATTATTGCAAGGGGTTCTGTTATTTCCTCTGCTAATTCTTTTAAAACTCTAGGGTGCAAATCATCCGGTCCTGGGGACTTGGTTTCCTTAATCTTAGCTAAATGTTCTCTTACCAAACCTTCACTTATAATCAGCTTGGAGTCCTCATTCCCCTCATCACTATCACCATTAATGTTGATATTTCCATCCATTTCTTGGGAGAAGACGGATACAAAATATGAATTTAGTAACTCCACCTGCTGATCCACCATGTTAATTTTTTCACCCTTTTCGTTCTTCAGGACTCCAATGGTTTCCTTCACTTTTCTTTTGCTCTTAACATATCCCCAAAAACCTTTTACCTTACTCTTAACTTCTTTTGCAAGCTTCAATTCGTATTCAGCCTTAGCTTTTTTAATGCTTATCTTGCAGAGTCTGCAAACTGCTGTATACTCTCCCTTAGATATAGCTCCCATCTTCCACTTGTTGTATGTTTCCTTTTTCTTTTTTAGTAGGTTATGTAATTTTTTGGTCATCCATCCTGGAGTTTTTAGGCGATTCCCATTTTTCTTGCTTCTAGGTATTGTTAGTTCCTGTGCATTAATGATTTCCCTACGGAAAATTTCCCACCCCTCATGTGCATTTTTGTGCTTAAGTATTTTTCGCCATGGAATTCTACTAACCCTTACCTTTAGGCCCCTAAAATCTGCCCTACTAAAATTGAGCCTTCTAGTCTTTGTCTTCTCAGGTCTTCTTCTTACAACCCCAAACTCGAGTATAGCATGGTCGCTGAATCCCAATGTCCCTGCTATCCTTAATTCCTTAACCATGTCCTCCTTGTTAGTTAAAACTAGGTCCAGAATGGATGTTCCTCTCGTGTTTTTTTCTACTAACTGGGCAATGAAGTTGTCTGCTAGAGAGGATAAAAATTTGATAGAGCTTTTACTCGTAGCTGTGTGAGTTTCCCAATGAATATCTGGGTAATTAAAGTCTCCCATGATAACAATTTCAAATTTCTTTGAAAGCGTGGTCATTTGCTGTGAAAAAATCTCATCCATGTCTTCTGTCTGTCCTGGTGGTCTATAATAAACACCTATTATGATGTCCTTATCATTGTTTTTCCCCTGAATTGTTACCCAAATATTTTCCAATAAGTTATCATTTTGTAAAACTGTGATTTCCGTGGAAATGTGATCTTTTTTAACATACAATGCAATTCCTCCCCCTCTTTTATTAGTTCTATTTTTTTTGAATAAGTTGTATCCTTCCATCTGTATGTTCCAATCATGCTTATTGTTCCACCAAGTTTCTGTAATACCAATGACATCATATTTTTCCTTCTGTATTATCAGCTCTAATTCTCCCTGTTTATTTCCCAAGCTTTGCGCGTTTGTGTAAAAACATTTCAGATTGTGCTCTGTTACTTCCTTTTTCTTAATTTCATTCTGAGTATCCTGTCTTGGGTCCTCATTACCACATCTAGTAACCTTGTTTAGTATATCCTTTAGCTGCATGTTCTTGTCTTCCTTTTTACTTCCCATCCACTCCTCTTCTAGTTTAAAGCCCTCCTGATAAGTGTGGCAAGTCTTCTGGCAAATATGTGTTTCCCAGGCTTTGTGAGATGTATACCATCTCTAGCAAGGAGTCCATCATAGAGGTAATTCACTCCATGGTCCAGAAATCCAAATCCTTGCTCTCTACACCACTGCCGAAGCCACTTGTTTACCTCTAGTATTTTATTCCATCTCCTGATACCATAACCATCAACTGGGAGAATTGATGAAAATACTACCTGCGCATCCAGTTCCTTCACTTTCTTTCCTAGATTTTCAAAGTCTTTACGAATAGTTGGTAAATCATTTTTAGCCATGTCGTTTGTACCCACATGTAACAACAAAAATGGGTAGTTATCCTTAGAGCTGAAGAGGCATGGAATCCTATCGGCCACATCCCTAACTTTTGCTCCTGGGAGGCAGCATACTTCTCGTGCAGTTAAATCTGGCCTGCAGACAGCTGCCTGTCAAGGACATTCCCTCTGCTCTCATGTATGTTAAGATAAAATCCCATCAAGTAGAAACACAGTTTGAGAACACTGTACATAGTGGCAGACACTAAGGGAACCTTGTCGAGGACGCCCCGCACTGGCCGCCTACCTAGAAATGAAGACCGTTCTTAGCAAGCAGGATGGTGGGAATTCTCACAAAGGTCAAGGTAAAGTTCAGGAGAAGGAGAAACCTGAGACCTTTTGGCACCACTATAGAAATTTACCATGGATCTGGTATGTCACTTAAACAAGAAATGTACTTCCATGTGGATGAATATATACTCTTTAATATATGTATATGATCTCTTCTTGTAAGTGGAAATACTCTTCATATGACCATGCAGACTAGTGACCTTCGACCTGTGACTCCCCAGCTGATGCTAAACCCCAAGTATACTGGAAGTTGTAGTTTTGCAGCAGTGAGAAAACAAAAGTTTGAGACCTGCAAGGCAGTGAATGACACCCCCAACCCAGAAGACCTGTGAATAAACTCATTTAGACTTGTGGGGTATTTTTTTTGTTGTTAGAGTTTTTCGTCTACAGAATATGACTTGTGATTATTTGGAGAGAACATTTTCTGGGCCTTGTATATCAACAGCTTTTGCCAATATTTTTGGAAGGATTTGTGGATTTATTATCAGAATTGTCGGTGGTGAAAAAAATGATCTATTCTCTTCTGTAAATCATCGATCTTCTTGTTTTCACCCATCATACTCAGCATTTGGATTTTGCAATTGCTATTTTTCTTGGCAGCCTGATTCCAGGTATCCTGTAGCATTATCTTTTTTCTTGGAAGTGTTGATGTGAAATCTTGGCTTTGTCACGGTATCTATTAGGTTTAGTCAGTCATATTCTACCATGTCTGTGCAGGCTGAAAGGTGTGTCTGTGTTACAATAGGTGCAGAGATCTAAACAGTTACTGATATCATCTCTGTCACTCACGGATTACCACTTACCACCTAGGAATAGAGGACGGGGTAAGTGGGACCTTCTTCAAGTAACTCTCTCTCATGGGTGGTGTATAAATATCAAAAACTATCAAGCAACTAAAGGCTAAAATGTAAACCTTATGCATTTGTTTGCCCACCGCAAGTCGAACCTGTATGTGGAGCTTTAAGCAATGGCAAGTCATCTGGACTTAGACGTTAAATGGGTTAAAGTCAAGGTGTAGCCAAATAATAAGTGGTAAATTATGAGTATTACCAGCGGCAGAAACACTTGTATAATAGCACCTCACACTCCAACATTTCACACCAGTTAGGGGTGGATCAGTCTTGCATTAGCTTCATATAATGCACAAGACTGAATTCAATTTATTCTTACAACACTTTCACATTGCAAAATGAAATTGTATATACCAGTGTAAAGGGGGACAGTCCTGGAGCCGTGCTGTGCTCCAAGCTATCTAGCTATTCTGTTTCTGATGTGCATTGATTCCATCAGCATAGCAGCAGTTAACCCTCAACTGATCTCCATGAACTATTACAAATTATTAAAATATACAGTATTGAGAAAAAAATGTAGGCAGGTGTTCAAAAATGCTGCAAATTAAGAATGCTTCCAGAAATAAAAGGGTTAATATATTATTGTCAAGTAACAAAATAAAGTGAATGAAGAAAAGAGAAATGTAAATCCCCTCAATATTTGGTGTGACCTTTGCCCTTTGGAGGAGGAGTCCTGGAAGTGATGATCCGGCCCCCACAGATATAGCCCTGATCTCATCATCATCCAGTCTGTCTGGGATGACATGAAGAGACAGACGGATTGGAGCAAGCAACATCCACAGAAGATCTGTGCTTAGTTCTCCAAGATGGCGGCGGGAACAACCTCCCTGCCAAGTTCTGCCAAAATCTGTCTGCAAGTACCGAGAAGAAGGCAAAGGGCAAAGGTCACACCAAATATTTAAGGGAGTTACATTTCTTTTTTGTTCGTTAACCCTTCCATTCTTACTTTGCTTAATTCTTTCTACACCCAATTATCTACATTACTGTACATTGACCTGTGTTGGGGGAATCTGTGAAGCAGGTGAATCTGTAGACATGTTCAGACACAATGAATGACTCTCGATTCTAGTAGTTTGATAACTTGCCCACGATGAAAAGAACTTTGTCACATAAATCCACTTCAAACAAGTTAAAGGAGTTTCTGGAACATTCATATTGATGGCCTAGCTGCTGTGACTGATGAATGTGACATCATTGGCATAGGGAAGAGGCTGCGGAGCTGATCTGTGAGTGTTGGACCTCCCTCGATCACATACTGATGAGAAGTTATCAATATGCAAGTCCTGGAAAACCCCTGATACTAAGAACTGTTTAGATTTCCTTTGCATACATTATAAAAGGCAGATGACAAATATACTTTTACTCAGCACAAACATGTCAGAAATAAAAATAAAAAAAAAATCTAAAATTTAATAAATACAAAAAACAAGCCCTGAGTTAACACTTACACTTCCTGGGTAATAACTGGAAGTGACAACCGTACAATGAAAATAATTCAAGGAAAAGGTTATAGGTAAGAAGCTTAGCAATTTCCAGAAACCCAGGTACAGCATGATATCATCGCCACATGTAATCAGGGAACACACTGTGCTGCAAAACCTTGCAAAAACATTGGCATACTCTACAGAGGTCCTACAGACTCCAAAGTACTTGAAGCGGTTTGACTATGAAGGCAATTTATCTCCTTTCAGTGGGGGTCTGACCCTTACTGAATAGGGCTGTACTTTGGCTATGTCCAGCAGTGCCATACATTGTATAGGGGCTGTGCCCGGAGTTGGAGCTCAGCCTTTTTACTTGAATGGGAGTAAGCTGCTACTCTACCATGGGACAATGAACATATCATCATTGGTACAGGGAAGAGGCCACAAAGCTGAACTGTGGGGGTCCTGGGTGTCAGATCCCCATTGATCACAGACTGAGGACCTGCTATAAGGATACGGGTGTCAGATCCCCATCCATCACAGACTGAGGACCTGCTATAAGGATACGGGTGTCAGATCCCCATCCATCACAGACTGAGGACCTACTCTAAGGTACGGGTGTCAGATCCCCATCGATCAGAGTGAGGACCTACTCTAAGGATAGGTCATCAATACACAAGTTCCAAAAAACCCTTTAATATGAAGAGCTAGAGCGGTTTAGATTTCTATTGCATACATTATAGAAAAGTATATAAAATGCACTTTTATTCAGCACCGAGTTTAACACATAATTAGTGAAGGAACAAACCTCGCGAGACTTGTTTCAGACCAGATTTGTTCAGTCTGAATTAGAAATGCTATTATTATCTGGGGTCTCTTTGGACCTGGATACTCACCTTCCCCCCCACCGCTCCTGGGCGTCCATTCTGCATCTGTAGACTGTTGTGGTCCCTTCTCTGATGGCATTGCTGAGTCCCAATCACTAGGAGTGCACCAATGTCATGATGCAGGGGCAAAGTGTCATGACATCGGTGCACCATGTGTGACTCCTAAGGCCCAATCATAGGCCTCCGCAATGACCCTAGGGCATGTAATTTTGGAAAAGATTTTGGAAGAGGCTGCAAAAGACTGTGGGTAAAGACCAGATACAAAGAAAGGAGTCCAGAAGACCAGGAGAGTTGGGGAAAAGGTGAGTATCACTGTTTATTTTGTCCACATCTCCCCTTGGGCTTCTGATTATTATAGTATGGGGCTTGAAGAGACCCTAGAGAACAATAATAATTCAAGGGTGACAAACCCCAAAAACTTCAGATTGGAAAATTTGTAGCGAATCCTGCTCAGATTACAAATTAGTTTGCTCATCTCTAATAATAATATACATAAATATATACATCACATAAATATATACATACATGCATTCATACATAACATACATATATACATCACATGCATGAGGAGGAACTAAGTAAATCTGTCCCTAGTATAAACAGGTTCCATAAACCATCAGGGCTCAGACAATCCTGCAGAAGGTTTTGTGGCTTGTTTGAGACTCGAGTCAGGAGATTGTGACAGATGTAATTCACGTTGGTTTTATTGGGGTAATAAATCTGTTCACTAGACATTAAAGGGTTCCCTGTGTCAGAGGATTACACAGAGCACATTATGTGTCATTACTGGTTTATTACTTTTACTCTCTCATTTTATTTTTTTTTTTCACTTAAAGGGTATCAAAACTTTCTAACATTTTATGATTTTCTGGCCGTGTTTGTGTCATTAATACACCCTGTAAAATCCTCTCACAACACATTCCGTCTCCTTTCTATGGATTCCTGCACTTCTTTATTGTTTCTGTCTTACAGGTTGTGGACGGCTTTCACTAGGTCTATGGGTACAGGTGTACGGGCTCTTGTATATCGCTCGGAAGCTGAAGCTAGGGGAGGGTCACTTCAAACTGATATACATCTAGAAAAATGCTTTTTGTTCCAAAGGGGATTGTCATGAGTTGAGTATCATTTGTTTTTTAACATTAGAATCCCCATTCCAAGCCCTGCTAAATATACAATTTTTCGGGATTGCTGAAAAATCTCAAATTGTCAAAGATTAGAACATCAAGCTCTACAGCACTACACTTGTCTATGGGTCGTGTCTGGTACTGCAGCTCAGCTCTAGTGAAGTCTATGGGGCTGAGCTGCAATTCCACAACCAGACTGTTGACTGGCTTATCTGGAAGAGAACACTCATGTTTTGTTCAATAGATGATTTGCAGGTAAAGACGGAAATGCCATAGTGAGAAGGTCATCGCATACAAGAATGGTCTCCATCCAGTCTCGCCACACAATAATGTTTTTATGTATTTTCTACCATTAGAATTCTTTACTTGGACTTTATCTTTTGTATTTTGCTGGGATATTCAAGGCTTTATCCGTATAATGTGTCTATATTGGAAATCCGCAGGATAATGGGCAAGCTGCATGATAATAACTTATAGTATTTCACTGCTGATTACATTTCACACATTTGATCTCAATTACTTTTTGGAATTATCAGAGTGTTCGAGTGCAGGAAAGTTGTTTCACTATTATATGGCTGGGATTACCCAGATCATGTATCATGGTGAATACTGGCAAAGTCTTTGTGGATATTACATTAAATAAATCTTCTGTATATTTCGCTTGTGCTCTATATCTGTTATATCATTGATTGACAATAGTGATATATAAAAGAATCTGAGTGTGAATATGAATCAGAGATTTTAAAGGGAACTTGTCGGGTGGTTTTATCACCATAAACAGGCCCCATCATGTGCAGGATCTTGGATTTACCTTTCCATTGCTGCCCTCTGTGAAGTTATAAATGTTTGAAAGCATAAGAAGTCATATGGAAAGGATCCTAAGTAGTCACAGGGGGCGAGGAGCAGCTTCAGGCTATCCGTGCCGTCCGCTTGCTAATCTTACCTCCTGGATCTGATCGACATCTCTCTTGTGATGTCAGGGAGACTGTGAGGGAGATATCAGCCATAACCAGAAAGACTATGGAAAAGGAATGACTTCATCCTGCTCATGATGGGGCCCCTTTATGGGGGAAACACCACCTGAGTGGTTCCCTTTAAGGGGTGTCCTACTGCTGGGGTCTCTAGTATTTACGTGGAATCTATGGAGAAGCATGGCAGGAAGTTTTGGTTTTCTTTTACAGTGTCACCACTGGAGAAATTGAGCATTACACAATTTCCATTAAAATAAGGTCCATGTATTGTGTGGATTTGCTGGGTCTTCCAAGTGTAAAATGTTTTCAGTAGCATCTCTGGATAATAGATGAGAGTCCTAAATGTTGGGTTATGACTTATATTTAAGAATAGGAAGCCTGAAAATGGGTTAGCTATATAAAAAAAGACAATTCCTTAAAACCACTTATAGGATGCCATGAGATTTAGGGTCCTTTATTGACAAGCTGCTGTGTGATCCCATGGACTTCTCTGTGAATGGCTCAGTGACTTGACATAATGACAACTTACATGATGATATTACTATGATATGGAAATACCATATATTTCCATGTATTATAGTGGGATCACATTTGCACCATTATATTGCCTTCAATCCACAAGTTACTCTCACCTTCATTAGCGTGGTGGCAATGTCCTTCGTATCGATCTGAAGAAGATTTCCCAGCAATGGAATAGGCACAGGTCCTGGAGGAAGTGTCGCCTTCTCTTTGAAGATCTTCATGTAGCTCAGGATGATATAAGACAGGATGAAGATGAAAAGAAGAAGAAGTGTGCTAGTCCATTCCATACTGCCAAAGAAGTCACAGATTTATACAGCATTATAGGTGTTATTATACAGGAGTTACATGTAAATGTACAAGTATAATCCAAGCATAACTGGGTGAATTTATCAAGCCCTGCACTCCAGAATTGTGGTGTAAAAAAAGCCACAAAAATAATGATTTGCAACTTTTTGAGCTCAGCTTCACAAAAATGTAGCAACTTTTTACATTTTTAAACCACTCAGTTTTTTGAGCCAAAGCCAGGAGTAGAATAAGCAGAAGGGAAAAGAATAAGAACTTCCTATATATTTCCCATTCCTTTTTATAGCCACTTTTGGCTTTGGCTTAAATAAACGTAGCAAGATCTGCAACAAAAAAAAAAAAGCAGTGTTTCCGCAACGTGGGGCCTCAGCCTAAAGAGGAACTTTCATGTCCACATACCGATGTGTGGTATTATATATGAATTCAGTCGGGTTTGCAGGTATTTGCCCCGGTGGTGGAGATATCGGATCTATTAAATTTGGCATCATTGCTAGGCGGTAAGGAACATCCCCCCGGACAGTATTCTTTACTGCCCAGCAATGACGCTAGGCCGTAAGGCCTGCCTTACTCACAGCGGGGAGATATCGGTTCTGAAACTAACGGCACTGATATCTGTCAGTGCGCTGGACTCAGGCTTTCTAGCGGTATATAACACTGAACATAGAGGAGGACATGAAAGGTCCTCTTTAAATTAATCGAAGAAGTGAATATAAGAAATGTTGTATTATATCTAATCTAAAAAAAAATGTGACAGAGGTGTTAGATTGCAACAGAAGTCTATGGAGAATAGAGGGGAGGGCAGAGTAAGGGCTGAGTGAGAGAGAAGAGACTCAGGAACAGACACAGAGAGAGACTGCTGGTGCTAAACAGGAAGTTTCTAGCTCACCCCTAGTGCTTTATTTATGTATATCAGTACAGGTTAGTACTTCCATATAATATCCCATATGATCCAGCAGATGCTTCTGAGTGAGACAGAGTTAGAAAACATATTTCCTCTACTTTCTGTGTGGAGTATATGGGAGGCAAACTATTGGTTTACGCAAAGCTTTTTGAAAGGTCAGGTAATCTTACTACATTAAATTCCATTTTCCTACAGTCTGCACTGGGGAAAGAAATGCACAGTGTATTATCACTGAATTCAATATATTAGCAGTATTCAATAACCAATTAAATGGGTATTCCTATGTCAGACAGTAATGCCATATCCACAAGATGTGGTGCCATAAATGTACAATAGTCACACCTCAGGGACCCATGTTTATCTTGAGAAAAGTGTCCCCGGACCCACCTCTCATGGCCACTGCGAATGGAGAGATGGCTGAGCATGCATGGCTCATTCCATTCACTTCTATAAGTGTTGCAAAAACAGCCAAGCAGGCATTTCAATTTAGTCATAAACTGCAAATCATTTTGGTGTCTGGGATTAAATACGTTTAGATATTATATTATTTTTAAATCAATTATTACATATTTAATATAATATTCTAAAATAAAATTTAGGAATAAAAAAATCTTTCAACTCATAGATTGTATTCAAAAAGACCTACAAGAGGAATCTATTAGCTCAATGGATGGGTAAATAAAGATTCGGGCATATTGAAAGTGTCTAAAACTGTTATTGTTACCACTCGGAACCAATCACAGAGAAGCTTTCATGCTTCAAAAGCACTGTAGCACTATGTTGATCAAAACCAGCTTTTCTTTTAGGCTGAAGCCCCACGTTGCGAAAACGCAGCATTTTATAGAACCTGCATAGTGAATGGGATTCTGGCTAATCCCATCCACATATTGCAGAAAAAAAAATCTGAAGTATAAGGGCAGAAAGTCTGCAGAGGAAAACTCTGTGAAAATACAATGAAAAATGCTGCAGAAAAAAATGCAATGCATTTTGCTACAAGGAGTCTTAGCCTTAGACACTCTCATAAATATCTCCCAAACTGTTTCGGTCCTTTATCAATTATTCAGCAAAAAAATAAAAAATAAAAAAATATAAATAGCAAATAGTAGTAATAAAATAAAAATAATAATAATAATAATAATAATAATAATAATAATAATAATAATAATAATAATAAAATACATGACAGTTAAAATAATAAATTTTTGTTAGTTATTATTAACACCATTAATATTTGTTTTTATAATATGAATACTACATGATAAATCAATGATTAAAATATTAAATAATTAATTACCATTAATAACAAAAATTTTTATTTTTATAAAATATAAATTATTATTAATTTGTATTTTTATTAATAGTGTCCAATTATTTTGTGAAAAACTGTATTTTAATATAATATAGTTTACTTTTCAAAAATATTGTATACAATGTATTATGATATAGTAAGATAAAGTACAGTATTATATTATGTAGTAAATGTAAATAAGAAATAATCTAGTATAATATAATAAAACATAGTAAAGTATAGTATAAGCAAATGGAAAGAAAAGACATAAGGGGGGTCTGGGAGGGGCTTAAGTCAATTTCGGGTCGTAAACAGTCGGTCTGCCAGATTGAGGCAGATGTTAACTGGCTTAATGAACTAAACCTATTCTTCAACAGATTTGATCACACACCAGCTCCTCCCACCCCAGAATGTCCTTCAGCTCCCCTCACCACAATGACTTCACCCCATTCACCCCATGTGGCTACTTCCCAACAGACCAGTAAATCCAGAAATCTGTCTTTATCTGGCCACAGTCTGACCTTCACACGGGCCCAGGTGAGGAAGGAGATGAAAAAGATCAAGGCGAGGAAAGCCGCAGGGCCAGATGACATCAGTGCAAGGCTAATTAAGACTTGTGGGGACCAGCTGTGTGGTATAATTACATATATGTATAATATGAGCCTGAGGCAGGAAATAGTCCCTGAATTATGGAAATCTTCTTGTGTGGTACCAGTTCCAAAGAAACCTCACCCTATGGACCTCAACGACTACAGACCTGTAGCACTGACATCCCACTTGATGAAGATCTTAGAGAGATTGGTTCTCACACATCTTCGCCCTCTAGTGAGCCCCGCTATGGACCCTCTCCAGTTTGCTTATCGACCGGGCATTGGGGTAGATGATGCCATCATCCACCTTCTGCACAGGGCTCTGTCTCACCTGGAGAAACCAGGGAACACAGTGAGAATAATGTTCTTTGATTTCTCCAGTGCTTTTAACACCATACAGCCCAGGTTACTGAGAGACAAGCTGGGCCTTGCTGGAGTGGACCACCACCTCTCCAACTGGATCCTAGACTACCTCACAAATCGACCTCAATACGTGAGAGCCCAAGACTGTGTGTCAGGTACCGTGATCTGTAATACGGGGGCACCTCAGGGTACGGTTCTCGCCCCTTTCCTCTTCACACTGTACACTGCTGATTTTAGGTGCAACTCATCCAGCTGCTACCTACAGAAGTATTCTGACGACTCTGCAATAGTAGGCCTCATCACAGACGATGATGACAAGGAGTACAGAGAACTGAACCGGTTTTTTGTGGACTGGTGCCACCGGAACCACCTGAAGATTAACGCGGGGAAGACCAAGGAGATGGTGGTGGACTTCCGTAAAGGCAGATGCCCTCCAAAACCAGTGGACATCCTGGGGACGGGCATCGAGATTGTGAACACCTATAAGTACCTGGGTCTGCTCCTTAATAATAAGCTGGACTGGGCAGATCATATGGAGGCCCTGTACAGGAAGGGCCACAGCAGGCTCTACCTGCTTAGGAAGCTGAGAGCCTTTGGAATCCGGGGGGCACTTCTTAGGACTTTCTTCAACTCGGTAGTGGCATCAGCCATCTTCTTTGGAGTGGCCTGCTGGGGGAGCAGTATATCAACCAGGGACAGAAATAAACTTGACAAGCTGATTAGAAGGGCCAGCTCTGTCCTGGGGAGCCCACTGGACCCAGTGCAGGTGGTGGGTGACAGAAGGATACTGTCCGTGGTGAGCTCCATGCGGGAGAATAACTCCCATCCCATGCATGAGACTGTGATTGCGCTGGGCAGTACTGTCAGTGACCGACTGCTCCACCCTAGGTGTGAGAAGGAGCGCTATCGGAAGTCTTTCCTCCCCACCGCGGTTAGGCTGTACAACCAACACCGACCTAAGCGGAGATCATTACATACAGAGAACTGAAATATCTCTCTGCCTGTTAAATCCCCCCCCCCCCCTCTGCTACGTCCTATCTGTCTGTCTGCTATCAATGTAATGCCTCTCACCTTGGAACATTCCTGTACATGTTGTATTTGTATTTGTATCTGCTTATCTTATCTTTGCTGCTGTAACACACTGAATTTCCCCACTGTGGGACTATTAAAGGACTATTATTATTATTATTATTATTATTATAACAATGTGAGGTATTGTAAAACACAATAGATTACCAATACAGGAGCAAATTGTCAAATGTAAATAAGTATATCATGTAATAAAATATAGTACAGTATAGTATAGTATAACAATGTGAGGTATTGTAAATGACAGTAGTATAATAATACAGGGGAAAAGTATAGTAAATATAAATAATCTAGTATAATAGGATATAATAAAATATAGTACAGTATAGTATAACAATGTGGGGTATTGTAAAACATAGTAGTATAATAATGCAGGGGAAAAATGTAGTAAATATAATCTAGTATAATATGATATAATAAATATAATACAGTATATGCCGCAGATATAGCTGAAATGATGATCTATATAATACTCTATATAAGTATTTACACTATTAGGACAATTCAGTCTTATATTATTTGCTTAAATGAACTTTCTTACCTGAAGCAGCAGAAGTGTCTTGAGCTTGTGACTCTAATCTAGGGATTATAAGAAAAGCAGCCAGTTGTAGAATGTCTGAATGTTTTTAGTTACTTTATTGGCATCAGTTACAGATTCAGTCACCTCCTACTTCATTTTTCATATAAAAAAATTCTACTGATCTCAGTTTAGATAATAAAAAGAAAAACTTTCTGTATCAATTCCTTAAGGTTTTATACAACTCTGCTTGCTGTCATTCTGTGAGGGACACACAAGTGCACGGCTCGTCTCAGCACAGCAATCAGAGCTCTGTCTTGCAACGAGCAGTGCACCTGTGTGTCCATCACATGATCATGAACTGGTCTTTTTATCCACTAGAAGTAAGCAAAGAATGACAGCAAGCAGAGATCTAGAAAACTGTGAGGAATTGATACAGAAAGTATATTGGAAAATTGTACAACTTTTCATTATACAAACTATAACATTTATTTGCTGAAACTGAACAATCCCTTTAAATGCTCTTCCAGGTATTTTATCTAAGCCAAAACACTGATGTGTGAATAAGACCTAACACCTGACTAAGTTGTGGACTTAATAACTAGACACCTAAGTGATTTTTAGGCTAAGGTCCCAAGTAGGATCCTGCAGCAAAAAAGTTCTGTGGGAAAAAAACGGGCGGAAACACATTGTGTTTTTTCCTGCAGCATTTTTCACAGAAAGTCCAGAGGTTTCCTCTGTGGACTTTCTGCTTCCATTATATCTATAGCGAAACTGCTGGCGTTTCTGTAGTTATAATCGACATGCTGGGATTTCCAAAACCGTAACGATTTTGGATATCACAGCGTGTCCGCTACATGTATTTTACCACACTGTGGGGACAGTGACTGTAAAACTCCACGGTTTATGCCACGTGTGGCCCCGGCCTTACACTGATTTTATTTTTTTACATTGTTAGTGACAAACAGAGCATTACAAGAAAAATGCAATTGTATGTCCCTGTACCACGTGTATAATGTGTACAATACCAACTGTACCATGTGTATAATATGTGTATACCAACTGTACCACGTGTATAATGTGTGTATAATACCAGCTGTACCACGTGTATATGTGTATAATACCAACTGTACCACGTGTATAATATGTGTATACCAACTGTACCACGTGTATAATGTGTGTATAATACCAGCTGTACCACGTGTATAATGTGTGTATAATACCAGCTGTACCACGTGTATATGTGTATAATACCAACTGTACCACGTGTATAATGTGTACAATACCAACTGTACCATGTGTATAATGTGTACAATACCAACTGTACCATGTGTATAATATGTGTATAATACCAACTGTACCATGTGTATAATATGTGTATACCAACTGCACCACATGTATAATATGTGTATACCAACTGTACCACGTGTATAATGTGTGTATAATACCAGCTGTACCACGTGTATAATATGTGTATACCAACTGTACCACGTGTATAATGTGTGTATAATACCAGCTGTACCACGTGTATAATGTGTGTATAATACCAGCTGTACCACGTGTATATGTGTATAATACCAACTGTACCACGTGTATAATGTGTACAATACCAACTGTACCATGTGTATAATGTGTACAATACCAACTGTACCATGTGTATAATGTGTACAATACCAACTGTACCATGTGTATAATATGTGTATAATACCAACTGTACCATGTGTATAATGTGTACAATACCAACTGTACCATGTGTATAATATGTGTATAATACCAACTGTACCATGTGTATAATACCAACTGTACCATGTGTATAATATGTGTATAATACCAACTGTACCATGTGTATAATATGTGTATACCAACTGTACCACGTGTATAATGTGTACAATACCAACTGTACCATGTGTATAATATGTGTATAATACCAACTGTACCATGTGTATAATATGTGTATAATACCAACTGTACCATGTGTATAATACCAACTGTACCATGTGTATAATACATGTATAATACCAACTGTACCATGTGTATAATACCAACTGTACCATGTGTATAATATGTGTATACCAACTGTACCACGTGTATAATACCAACTGTACCACGTGTATAATATGTGTATAATACCAGCTGTACCACGTGTATATGTGTATAATACCAACTGTACCACGTGTATAATACGTGTATAATACCAACTGTACCATGTGTATATGTGTATACCAACTGTACCACGTGTATAATGTGTACAATACCAACTGTACCATGTGCATAATGTGTACAATACCAACTGTACCATGTGTATAATATGTGTATACCAACTGCACCACATGTATAATATGTGTATACCAACTGTACCACGTGTATAATGTGTGTATAATACCAGCTGTACCACGTGTATAATGTGTGTATAATACCAGCTGTACCACGTGTATATGTGTATAATACCAACTGTACCACGTGTATAATGTGTACAATACCAACTGTACCATGTGTATAATGTGTACAATACCAACTGTACCATGTGTATAATGTGTACAATACCAACTGTACCATGTGTATAATATGTGTATAATACCAACTGTACCATGTGTATAATGTGTACAATACCAACTGTACCATGTGTATAATATGTGTATAATACCAACTGTACCATGTGTATAATACCAACTGTACCATGTGTATAATATGTGTATAATACCAACTGTACCATGTGTATAATATGTGTATAATACCAACTGTACCATGTGTATAATACCAACTGTACCATGTGTATAATACATGTATAATACCAACTGTACCATGTGTATAATACCAACTGTACCATGTGTATAATATGTGTATACCAACTGTACCACGTGTATAATACCAACTGTACCATGTGTATAATACCAACTGTACCACGTGTATAATACGTGTATAATACCAACTGTACCACGTGTATAATATGTGTATAATACCAGCTGTACCATGTGTATAATATGTGTATACCAACTGTACCACGTGTATAATATGTGTATACCAACTGTACCATGTGTATAATACATGTATAATAC
Source organism: Leptodactylus fallax (assembly GCA_947044405.1). Classification (NCBI taxonomy): domain Eukaryota; kingdom Metazoa; phylum Chordata; class Amphibia; order Anura; family Leptodactylidae; genus Leptodactylus; species Leptodactylus fallax. The sequence continues at coordinate 365,053 of CAMRHE010000327.1, forward strand.
CAACTGTACCACGTGTATAATATGTGTATAATACCAACTGTACCACGTGTATATGTGTATAATACCAACTGTACCACGTGTATAATACGTGTATAATACCAACTGTACCATGTGTATATGTGTATACCAACTGTACCACGTGTATAATGTGTACAATACCAACTGTACCATGTGCATAATGTGTACAATACCAACTGTACCATGTGTATAATATGTGTATACCAACTGTACCACGTGTATAATATGTGTATACCAACTGTACCACGTGTATAATGTGTGTATAATACCAGCTGTACCACGTGTATAATGTGTGTATAATACCAGCTGTACCACGTGTATATGTGTATAATACCAACTGTACCACGTGTATAATACGTGTATAATACCAACTGTACCATGTGTATAATATGTGTATACCAACTGTACCACGTGTATAATGTGTACAATACCAACTGTACCATGTGCATAATGTGTACAATACCAACTGTACCATGTGTATAATATGTGTATACCAACTGTACCACGTGTATAATATGTGTATACCAACTGTACCATGTGTATAATACATGTATAATACCAACTGTACCACGTGTATAATGTGTACAATACCAACTGTACCATGTGTATAATGTGTACAATACCAACTGTACCACGTGTATAATATGTGTATAATACCACCTGTACCATGTGTATAATACATGTATAATACCAACTGTACCACGTGTATAATGTGTACAATACCAACTGTACCATGTGTATAATGTGTACAATACCAACTGTACCACGTGTATAATATGTGTATAATACCAACTGTACCATGTGTATAATATGTGTATACCAACTGTACCACGTGTATAATGTGTGTATAATACCAGCTGTACCACGTGTATATGTGTATAATACCAACTGTACCACGTGTATAATGTGTACAATACCAACTGTATAATGTGTACAATACCAACTGTACCATGTGTATAATATGTGTATAATACCAACTGTACCACGTGTATAATACGTGTATAATACCAACTGTACCATGTGTATAATATGTGTATACCAACTGTACCACGTGTATAATACCAACTGTACCATGTGTATAATACCAACTGTACCACGTGTATAATACGTGTATAATATCAACTGTACCACGTGTATAATATGTGTATAATACCAGCTGTACCACGTGTATATGTGTATAATACCAACTGTACCATGTGTATAATACATGTATAATACCAACTGTACCACGTGTATAATATGTGTATAATACCAGCTGTACCACGTGTATAATACGTGTATAATACCAACTGTACCATGTGTATAATATGTGTATACCAACTGTACCACGTGTATAATGTGTACAATACCAACTGTACCACGTGTATATGTGTATAATACCAACTGTACCACGTGTATAATGTGTACAATACCAACTGTACCATGTGCATAATGTGTACAATACCAACTGTACCATGTGTATAATATGTGTATACCAACTGTACCATGTGTATAATATGTGTATACCAACTGTACCATGTGTATAATACATGTATAATACCAACTGTACCATGTGTATAATATGTGTATACCAACTGTACCACGTGTATAATGTGTACAATACCAACTGTACCACGTGTATAATATGTGTATAATGCCAACTGTACCACGTGTATAATACATGTATAATATCAACTGTACCATGTGTATAATATGTGTATACCAACTGTACCACGTGTATAATATGTGTATACCAACTGTACCACGTGTATAATGTGTACAATACCAACTGTACCATGTGTATAATACATGTATAATACCAACTGTACCATGTATATAATACATGTATAATACCAACTGTACCACGTGTATAATATGTGTATACCAACTGTACCACGTGTATAATGTGTACAATACCAACTGTACCACATGTATGTGTATAATACCAACTGTACTACGTGTATAATACCAAATGTACAGTGTGTATATATATATATATATATATATATATATATATATATAATCTGCACATTAACTAGGACGATCCGTTAAAGTGCAGAAAACTGCTTTCATTTCTCACATTACCTAGCTAATCTGCACATTACCTAGTTAATGTGCACATTAACTACTAGGCAATCGTTAAAGTGCAGATGTCGCTATGTCAACATCACTATGTCAACGTCGCCGGCATTACAGTGAACATAATGCCGGCAAAAAAAAAAAAAAACAAGGATCGGGGACAGTATAGGGAAAGGTTGAAGATGGTTTGCTTTCAAAGCCCATTCAACTTGAATGGGTTTTGAAAGCAAATGGGCGGGTGTGTGTGTGTGCGCGCGCTTATACCCTCTGCGCTGCGAACCGGAGACGCTGCTGGCGAAAGGAGGGAGAAGAAGAGGGGGACGGAGTAGGGACAGCAGGACTACGAGGTAAACAAACTTCTGGACTTTAACTATCCGCAAGCCGTGAATGTGCACATTACCTAGGTAAAATGTGGAAAACTCCTGATTCCGCACTTTAACGGAGCAAATCAGCAGATTACCTAGGTAATGTACACATTCACTGATTTCGCACTTTAACGGTAACATATATATATATATATATATATATATATATAAAATACCAAGTGTACCATGTGACTTATTGTATAGCGCTTCAGAATATGTTAGTGCTTTATAATAACATGACTACTATGGAATACACAGTTGTTATTGAGCTTTGTATATATGCAGTATAATGTAAGGTCTACAATAAACAATAAGATTATTACAAGCCATCAAGGAGCTCATTGACCACATAACACCAGTCACATAATTTAGCAGGAGGAAAGGAATAACTAAAAAAGGTAATACTAGCCGAATTATATTCACTGGGGGACATCATGAATGAAAAAAGTTCAGGGTAATTCATCTTCATGAAGCCTGGGCCGAGTCTCCCTAATAATACAATATTCATTGAAATCCTAGTTTTCAGGATGGTGCGTGACATTAGGTAAACTAAATACAATATATAATGATACCTACAGAATACGATAATAGACATTTCATTCCATAACCTGTATTTTATGTTTTTCTATGTTTTTGATTTTTATGTGAAAAAGGAATAGAATACAAATCCCACCCAAGAGTACAAAAACATACAAAATATACAGTACACTGTGTCATAGCCGATAACTCTATGTCCTAGCTTCATGATGCATGGAGGGATTGTGGACCCACAAGAAAATACATCTGCAAAACATCTAACTCTGGCCACATTTTTATCTTACATAATAAAAGTTGGACATTTTTCAAGGAGATGCCGGAGTCATAACCATATTTGTCAGTTAAAGTGTAACTAAACTTTCTGACTTTTGATTTTCTGGCAGTATTTGTGTCATTAATAGACTTTGTAATATACTTTGTTAATAAATTTTGTCTCCTTTCTGTGAAGTCCTGCGTTTTCACTCTTCTCCTTGTACTCTTGACATAGAGGGAATAGGAAACAGTAGTGTCATTGCCATCAGAGGAAGGTTACACGAATGGCTCCCAGGTGTCATTGCCATCAGAGGAAGTGCCAGATGGAGTGAGGAAATGTGATATATACTGTATACCTGCCAGATGGAGTGAGGGCAGCACATTTCATATCTCTTCCAGTATTGACTCTGGCACCACAATGGTTTACATTACCTTCACTGTATACAGTTTGTGACTGCGTAATGGGTCAAAGACCGCTGATATATTGACAGATGTCAGTGGAGTGATGTGGCTGTTGACCAATGTCATGGTTTAAGTGCCAACACCATGAGATTTCTAGGTCAGTTTACTGAATGCTCATGAGCACATGAAATATTACTCACTAGGGCTGCATTCACATCTGCTCTGGTCCGTCCTGGGCAAAGCTGTCAGAAATTGCAGGATGAAAAAGTACTGCAAGCCCAACGTTTTTGTCTGGCAATTTCAGTTACAAACAAAATGCATACCCAACAGACCTGGCAGATCCTGTGGGGCCCCTCAGGCTCCGTTTTTGGCCGGACAGAAGAACAGAAATGAAAGCAGAGATATGAACGCAGCGTAACCTTCCATGAATATTCCTATGGTTGGTATACTACATAATGAAGCAGAATAATATTTCATACTACTAAGGAAAAAGCAAAAATGTAATCCATGGTGGAGTAAATACAGTCCATTTGTGCCCTGTAATAGAATTACAATGCAGCAATACTCTATGAAGGGCTGCTATTTTATGTAGCTAAATGTGAATGTCACTCACCATAATAATGTTGCAGGGACTCTCAGACAAGGGCAGACTCTGTTATATACCCAAAAAGGGTTTTTTATGGATCCTCCAGTTTGTGTCTATAGTCGGGGTGCTTTCTAAAATTGTACTAGTAATATTCCAACACAAATAGACACACTCACTGGTCCGCATTTCCATATTCCAGCCATGCCTGGCTACAGCAGAATGAAGCAAGCGCCATGATAATGTCATCAGTGCGCCGCCTGCATCTTGGGAGAAGGCACAAATGGCTCATTCTCATTCTCCTGTGCATATGTCCACTGCCTGCTAGGATACTTTTTACTCAAGGGTTGATCCAGGTTGGCTTTCCACTTCTTCCAGGTTCTCTAGACTGGCTGTTATTTTAACAAGTTTTGGAGAACCAAGGTGGACCAGCTGGACCCCACCCTTTAACCCTCTAACAGTCACATTAAAGAAGTTGTCTGGGCAAAAAAAAATAGGCTGGGGGAGGTGAAAAAAAATATAAAAAAATCATACTCCCCTGTCCCCAGTGCTCCGGTGTCCCCCCAGTGTGGTCCGGTCCTCTGCTGGGCTGTCTTCTCGAAGTGAAACTCCTCGTCGTCTGTGACGTCCCGGATCCCTTCTGCTGAAGCCGCGGCCTCAGTGGCATCAGGAAGAGACCCCGGGAAGTCACACGGCTTCAGCGGTCACATGCAGTGGGGACAACGCTGGGAGGCACCAGAGTATTGGGGAAAAGTGAGTATGATTTTTTTTTTTTTTCACCTTCCCCCGACTTATTTAAAATATAACATTTTTACCTGGACAATCCCTTTAAGGCTGAGACCCCACATTGCTGCAAAGCTTTTTTTTTTTTGTTGCAGATTTTGTTGCTGTTTTTTGAGCCAAAGCCAGGAGAGAATTTAGCAGAAGGATGATATATAAGAGCTCACTTTACATCCTTTACTTTGGCTCAAAGAAACCGCAGCAAAATCTGCAACAAAAAAAAAGCAGCTTTTCTGCAACGCGGAATGCAATGCAATGGGAGCTTAGTCTAAAATGGCAAAAACCCTTTCAAAAATGTCACTTTTTTATTAGAGATTTTGTATTTATGGCTCCAGTAAATATTACTGCCACATAATTCTGGAGCCTTATATGCATTAAGTGCATTTTAACCCTTTAGCGATCTAATGCATTTTAGCCTGAAACCAAGGGTGGCTGTTTTATCCTTCTCCACTTTCATAACTTTGTAAATTTTATTTCAATGTAGCTTTAGAAGACCTGGTATTTTGTGTGTACATAAGACTTTTTGATCGGCTTCTATTGCTGTTTGTTTTTGATGAGATGATCAGAAAACATCAATTCCGGTCTCTGAATTTTAAGGTTTATGGCATTTATCATGTACAATAAATTAATAAAGTACTAATGTTATTTTATGGGTTGTTACTGATGTGGCAGTACCAGTGGTTAAAGTGAAAGTGAGCATATGCAGCTCCACTTCAACCAGTGATGTGTTGGGATCTGCAGGGGGACAGGCATGGCCTTGGTCTTATTTTAAAGCCTAGATTGCAACTCTAGCCCCCGCAGCTACAGAGTTAGAGCCATTTAAGTGACTGCTATTTTAGTTTCACTAAACATCTCCTGCTCAAGGTAAACTTTAATGTACTTTGCTCAAACCCGAGCAGGAGATGTTCAAGACTGTCAGGCAGTTAAGGGGGGATTGTGAGGGGGGGGGGTTAAAGGGGTTTGCTTACAAAAGTCATTTTTGCTATATTCATGAGATATGCAATAGATGTCTGATAGATGTTGGTCTGTCTGGAATGACATGAAGGGACAGAAGGATTGGAGCAAGCAATATCCACAGAAGATCTGTGCTTAGTTCTCCAAGATGGCAGCAGGAACAACTCCCCTGCCCAGTTCTGCCAAAAACTGTCTGCAAATACCAAAAAGAAGGCAAAGGGAAAAGGTCACACCAAATATTTATGGGGTTTAGATTCCTCTTTTCTTCCTTCACTTAATTTTATTTCCAAAAATAAACTATTAACCCTTCTATTTCTGAAAGCATTTCTACAGTGAATACTCTTTTAATATCTTTACACAATTAATCACATACATATACATCAGGTAATGCACTAGGTCATCAATAGTAAAGTCCTGGAGACCCCTTTAATGACCTCAAAGTCATTGACAGAGCCCTTAAACACTTGGGGCAGATTTTCTACGCTGGTCTAATAGGTAGCTTAACTTTAGATCAGTCAGTCAAAAGATGCACCAAAGTTAACAAAGTGGCCGATGTTTGATGGTAAATTTTGTACATCTGTAGACACTTTTAGACTAAGGTCCCACGTTGCTTTGATACATTTTTTGAGTCAAAGTCAAGGATGGCTTGAAAAGGAATTGGAAATATTAAGGAAATGCTTATTCTTTTCCCTTCCCTTCTTTTCCCTTCTGCTAAATTCACTCGGGACATTTTGCTTAGTAAATTTCCCCAAAAGTGTACACTGTCTCCCTCAAAGAAATACTAGAAGCAACCATGCCCTCATGATCATATCCCAAAGTAATAAATGCAAGATGGCGGACAGTTTTCCTTTTTTTCACTAGTCTACCATTAGTAGAGCTCATCCTCTAGAGCCTTTACTTGCCTGTGTTGATTCGTTTCTCAGCGATGTTCACTTTTCACCACTGCTGATGACCTACAGATACTTCTTTCAGGCCAACCTACGTAAAGGACTGATAACACTGATGTGCTCCAAGCTCGGTCCCAGTGGAAGCTGCACAACGGCTGCAGAGGAGTCACACAAGAGAAAAAGCAGACGCTGGGTGGAACTGGCTTAACAAACGATTCCACTCCTTTATTTGTAAAGAAGATTAAAACTTGTCACTTTGCATATCAAGTTAGTAAAAAGCTTCAGAATAATGAATGACTAGCGTCGTCTTTCTGAAATCACCTCAATTCAATAAAACAGCCAAATTGGTGTCGCAATTGCATAAAGGACAATTATATAAAAAGCTGACGCAGGGAATGCAGTTACCTAAAAAAAAAGGGGACACATTTACAGCATGCACATGTGATACACTCCTGATAGAAGGTTCCAAAAACATCTCCACTCCTCCAATCCCAATTAATCCTGCAAAATAACCCAAACACTCAAGTGCCGCAGATCTCTTGTGTAAAGTCCAAGTGGCATTTTGTAAGCACTGACAGACATGCCTAGTTTATCAAGACTCTACAGCTTGTTAGTAAATTAGGCGCCCACCGATGCACCAGAATGGAAATGTCTGCCAGTCAGGAACCGGCATAGATTTAATGTATAAAGCCGGGGCCCCACATTGCAAAAACGCTACGTATTACAGTACCTGCAGAGTAGATAGGTTTCTGGCTAATCATCCACACATTGCAAAAAAAAAATCTGCAGTGAAAATGCTGAGATTTCAAAAACACTTGTGTTTTTGTAAATCGCAGCTTGTCAATTATACCTACAGAAATGCTGGTGCATTCTGTATAGGTATAATAGAAGCAGAAAGTCTGCAGAGGGAAACTCTGTGGACTTTCTGTGGAAAACGCAGCGGAAAAAAATGCGATGGGTTTCCGACGTGGCCTTTTCCGCAGTGTTTTTTGGCAGTGATTCTATGCATGGGGCCTTAGCTGAACTCACGCCAGAAAACTGGGGCTGCCATGCTCCATCCACATTTGCAGAACAGGGAATATGGTGCACAATTGGAGCAACAAAGGGCCTTGCACCAAATGTGCACCACAATATCACTCATCTAAACTGGTGTAGAGGCAGGGGCGTAACAACCGGTAGTTTTTTTTTTTTTTTTTTAATAGGCGTTACCTGCTGGAGTAACCCCAGCAGGTAATGGGACCTATTTGCTTAACAATCCCCGCTCCTGCCCATGGTCGACTGTGCTTCCCATTCTGCGGAGGCGGAGGTGACTGTGAGCAGGAGCGGGGATTGGTAAGTGAGGCCACAGACCATGAAACCCACAAACACTGCTATCATTATACTCGGGGTCTTTTTGGAGGGCCAGGGGAGGTGAGGAAACATAAAAAACACTGTTACTTACCTCTCCTACACTCCACAGGCTTCGGGCCTGTTTGGTGACGCCACGTGGGCCGGGCCTGCGTCATTATGCGTTGCAACGCCGGCCCGGCTCACGTGAGATCTGATCCAACATTGAAGATGGCCGAAGTAGTGGGGAGTGCGCCAGAGCCAGGGAGAGGTAGGTAACATTGTATACAGAGTATAGTAATTGCTCATGTATGGTCCACTATTGGCATAATACTGTGTGCAGGGGTCACTATAGAGCATAATACTGTGTGTCGGGGCCACTAGGGGGAATAATACTGTGTGCAGTGGCCACTATGGGGCATAATAGTGTGTGTAGGGTCCACTATGGCGCATAATAGTGTGCGCAGGAATGCAGTTTGTGCGGGGGGGGGGGGGGGGTTGGGGGCAGCGGTTCAGGGGGGGGCCCCATGTCATATGTTCGTCTTGGGGCCCAGCCATTCCTAGGTACGCCACTATGTAGAGGGATTGATAAAATCCCCCTGATAACTCATTATTCCCCACATTGTTTAGGTGTTCATTTTGTTTGTAAAAAAACATTAGCCCATTATGATGACTTGTAAGTGCTACAGGCTTGTTGTTATTTGGGATACAAATTTTTGGTCACTCCATTACACTGTGTGTTGGGTGAGCAGAGCAGGAAAACAAACAAAACAATAAATAACAGTTTTTTTCAGATCAGCACAGGCTAGACTGTATATTGGGTGGACAACAATAAAAAATGCTTAAATAATGAAGATTTTTTTCATATTAGCAAAGGAAGAATCTGAGCTTTGCTGTTATATCAGTAGTTTCTATGTATTTAATGAAAAAATGTAATCTTTTGCCCCCCACAAAAACCTTAACAAAAGATTTTTCACTAACAGGACTGACTGTTAGTAAAAAGTATGCTTAGACACTTTGTATCCAGATCAAAATTGCTCTATTGCACAACAGACTTAGGGCCGGTTCACATCTGCGTTTGCTTTCTGTACAGGGGAGTCCGCTTGGAGACCCCCAGAACGGAAGCCTATATGCAGAGAGAAGCGGTTGACATCAGGAAATCTGTGGACCCCATAGACTATAATGGGGGGGGGGGGGGTGCTGCCAGCTAGTGATTGATTTATTGCCTTATTTTGGATAGTGGTAGAACATTATCTTACAAGATAATAAGTTACAAGACCTCTATTAGTTACAATGTAGTAAGGCATAGTAGATACAGTTTGTGTGTTTTGTCCAACAGTCTCCTCTTCCCCCCCTCCCCTCTCAATACTTTTCTATGTTAGTGCAAGGATTTACTAAGTACCTCCTGGTTTATCAATATTTTGGCCAAGTGTATCTTCTTCTTTCATAGTCTTTCAGATCAGATTTGCTTCCTGTGCTGGAGACGAGTACCCAGCTGAGAACAATATCTACAAGTATCAGGCTAATATTAAAGCAAAGTGGTAATGTCTCAAACCAGTCTATTCATTCAACTATTACCTGAGCAGTAGATCTACAGACAAATTGTATGCACTATGTATGGCCAACTGTTCCTCCACAATCCTCTTAGAAACAGACAGTATGCAACATGATGTGTAGAGGAAGAGGGAATCTGCCCCGGAGTGACCACATTTATAGTGCTAGAACTCTGCTATGTGTTTATGTCTAAATGCAAAAATATGTCTAATAAACCATTCACACCATAACAGCTAAACTATCAGTATAAAAGTAAAATATCTGTTGTGGCTACTTACACAATCTGTATCTTACTACAGCATTATCCATTGTTTGTCAAAGGCCTGAAAATCAGAAGCTAAAAACAAGGCTGGAGACATTCTCCCGAGAGAAATAGCTATAGGCAATATAAGAACATCTCCCTGCCTGGGGTGAAGCAAAGGAATTGGAAATGCCACAATACAGTCAGCACAAGTGTTCTCACACACATATACACTTGCACTGCACACACATACACTGGCACTGCACGCACTTACACTGGCACTGCACACATATACCCTGGCACTGCACATACATACATTGGCACTGCACACATATACACTGGCACTGCACATATACAGATATGTCCTTCCTTACCTGCCTTGTGGTTTGGTTTCTTGACAAGTTTTCCCAAGCTGATATACTAGCTCTCCTATTTGTATCTTTGTGTGACCACCCAATGGGGAGGCGGAATTGCAGCATTTCAAGGGTTTTATTAGCCTGCCATGATATTGTGCTGAAATGGTTTCAAGATAAATAGGAAATACTAACCACATTGGAGATCAGTTAAAGTGAACCTTCAATTATAAAACCACATAATAAGTAGTACAGGGGGATATAAGATACTTTACAATATATCCTATTAAAGAAATCTATTTCCTTCTCCTCTCAATAGGCTCTTCTCCTTCTACTTATATTCACTCAAACTGTATTTATATAGAATCCATCTTTGTATTAACCTCACACAGAAGTCTAAGGAGAGGGGAGGAGAAGGAGGCTATTAATTGATTTATTGCTGCAGAGTTAAAGTGTTATCTTGAAATATAGCAGTGTTAAAATAGCTCCATGTTTTACTATGTAGCAGCTACAGCTAATTGTGTGTCTTTCTCAGCAGCCACTTCCTCCCCACTCCATAGAGATGTAAAAAGTAATTCAGTTTTATAAGTGGAGAAGGAAACAGATTTCTTTAGTAAGATATATTACAAAGTTTCTTATATTTGCCTGTGCTATTCATTTATGAAAAGTTGGATGTACACTTTAACTGTAGACACATCTACATATGTGGGGTAGCGAAGGCTAATGGGGCTTGTGCCCTGGTTGCTGAGTCCTATGAGGGTGTCGACAAGCTACTTTGCTTTAGTCATAGTATTTAGATTTAGTGATAATTCAGCATACTAAATCTTTTCCCTGAGTGAATAAAAAGCAATCTATAGGTTTGCATTACAGATATACAAAACATACATAGCACTGCGCACAGACATACACTGCAGACATACATAAACCCTAGGAAAAAGGAAGGCTACCAGTGAATGTTCCTGGGGCAATATGTGCCATGGGAGTGCTAGCAAGCTACTTTGGTAAGCACTGCACATATATACCATGTACTGCAAACATACATAAATATATTCATGCACTGCACACATAACATGAACAGTCTACATGTACAGACGTAGCAAAGTTTAACATTACAATAACAGCAGGCTGCACAGTAATAGCTTTTCATAAAAGACAACAATAGTCACTGGAATCTCATGAAAAAGTTGAGATAACACTGTGTGCAGTGTAGATGCAGCATTATTTGTAGTGTTAACATTTGCTACATCTTTACATACATTGTATACAGACATACGCTGCACACATGGCACAGGCAGACATGTATATACATGTGGAACACACATACATGTACTGTACAGATAATACTGACACATTTACAAGTACTACATACATAGTATACACATACATGTATTGATCATGTATATAAACAAGTACTGACATATACATACACTTGCACTACTCAGATAACACATGCACTGCACGCATATACATGCCCAATATACATAGTACACATAGTCAATGTATGTATATCATGAGCACGTTACACATATGTACACAGGTACTGCACACTTACTGTACATACAGAGGCACTGCAAACATACATATACATACACTGCACACATATATATGTATTTGTTCCACATACAGTGCAATGTATCATATACACACTGCCTTCTTGTATACACTCACACACACTTTAAATACCGTATGTATGTAGACATAGGTTACATGGATGGTCTGGAACACTTACTTGCCACTAACAGTATTCTTCTTGAAAGGGAAAGGATTCAGAATTTCACTTTTCTAGAGGTTATAAGGTGAGGGAAATGAGGCAACAGTAGGAGGTAAAAAGCCAAATTGTTGGCAGCATCTCTATAATATTAAAAAAATCAAAAGGTTGTTCACCTGGTAGTATGAACTGCCCTGTAAGGTCTTATGAATTGGGGGGAAATTGTGTACCGTAATATCCAGAGTTGCATTGTGCAGAACCAGCATATCACCGCAGCCCTGCAGATATAGGTTAGTGTCACCAGAACCAGCAGATCAACCCAACCCTGCAGATAGATAGGTTAGTGTCACCAGAACCAGCATATCACCCCAGCCCTGCAGATAGATAGGTTACTGTCACCAGAACCAGCATATCACCTCAGCCCTGCAGATAGATAGGTTACTGTCACCAGAACCAGCATATCACCCCATCCCTGCAGATAGATAGGTTAGTGTCACCAGAACCAGCAGATCACCCCATCCCTGCAGATAGATAGGTTACTGTCACCAGAACCAGCATATCACCCCATCCCTGCAGATAGATAGGTTACTGTCACCAGAACCAGCAGATCACCCCAGTCCTGCAGATAGATAGGTTAGTGTCACCAGAACCAGCAGATCACCCCATCCCTGCAGATAGATAGGTTACTGTCACCAGAACCAGCATATCACCCCATCCCTGCAGATAGATTACTGTCACCAGAACCAGCATATCACCCCAGCCCTGCAGATAGATAGGTTAGTGTCACCAGAACCAGCATATCACCCCATCCCTGCAGATAGATAGATTACTGTCACCAGAACCAGCATATCACCCCATCCCTGCAGATAGATAGGTTAGTGTCACCAGAACCAGCATATCACCCCAGCCCTGCAGATAGATAAGTTAGTGTCATCAGAGCCAGCAGATCACCCCAGTCGTGCAGATAGATAGGTTAATGTCACCAGAACCAGCATATCACCCCAGCCCTGCAGATAGATAGGTTACTGTCACTAGAACCAGCAGATCACCCCAGTCCTGCAGATAGATAGGTTAGTGTCACCAGAACCAGCATATCACCCCAGCCCTGCAGATAGATAGGTTACTGTCACTAGAACCAGCAGATCACCCCAGTCCTGCAGATAGATAGGTTAGTGTCACCAGAACCAGCATATCACCCCAGCCCTGCAGATAGATAGGTTACTGTCACTAGAACCAGCAGATCACCCCAGTCCTGCAGATAGATAGGCTAGTGTCACCAGAACCAGCATATCACCCCAGCCCTGAAGATAGATAGGTTAGTGTCACCAGAACCAGAATATCACCCCAGTCCTGCAGATATATAGGTTACTGTCACCAGAACCAGCATATCACCTGCTGGTTCAGGTTACACTAACCTATCTATCTGCAGGGCTGCGGTGATATGCTGGTTCTGGTGACACTAACCTATCTATCTTCAGGGCTGGGGTGATATGCTGGTTCTGGTGACACTAGCCTATCTATCTGAAGTTGATACGCTGTATTCTGGTGTCAGATTCTATTTAAAGAGGTTTTCCAGGACTATCCAATTAATTACCTAGCCTTAGGATCAGCACTCCCTCCTATCAGCTAATTGCAGGGCCTGACGTGCGCCAAAACCAGCTGCCTGGGTTACTTTCATTACAGGCATTTATGGTATACTGTAAACTCTTCTGGGACCTATGTTGAAAATGAGGATCTTTAATGCTTGTCAGTTTCCAAAAATCTTTACCAAGTGCATGGAGAGAGAGCTCTGTTGTCACTTCTTCAGTCAGAACATGGTTTGTGGGACCTACAGTCTGAATATTCCATCAATGTCTGGAATGGGTCAGTGTAAATGTTCAATAACTTTTCAGATTAACCTTTATTGATTTCTTGCTATTCTGGGTGTTTCGGAGGACTTGTTATCACAGCTGGGTGAAGCTTCCACGTTACCAACAGCAACAAACAACAACAACCATCTTAATGCACCTTTAAAATAATGGACTCCAACCCCAGATCAGCGGCTCAGCAGTTTATTGTGATATTCTATGTATGGCAAGAGTGTTATTTGCTCTCAAATACTAAACTGTGTTTTGAGTCTTGATGCAAAAGTATCTAAAGATGAGATCTCTCTGATCTCTCTCTGTAAGGCATTCCAGAGAGTGGGGGTTTCATGGCTGAAGGCTTTGTCTCCAAATCGTTTAAGATGGATCCTGAGGATGGACAGTTTATTTGCGCCAGCTGATCTGAGAGGTTGGCAAGGATTATGGGGTTTCAGAAGTTCTTTTAAGCAGTCAGGGCTGAAGTTGTTTATGGATTTGAAGGTCATCAATCAAAATGTAAAATATATTCTCCATTTTGCAGTCAGCCAGTGCAGTGAGCGGAGGATGGGGGTTATGGGAACATCTTGGGGTTGTTTGGCTATCAACCTCATAGCAGCATTTTGGACTAGCTGAAGATGATGTAATTTTATTACGTGAAAGACCTACATATAGGGCATTACAGTAGTAGTTATGTGAGGTAATGAAGGAATTGTGACATGGTTGCAGCGCTGGGGTCCTGGGTTCAATCCAATCCAACCAAGGGCAACATTTGCAAGGAGTTTGTATGTGATCCCTGTAATTGCAACATGCTGAAAATATACTGACAGGTTAATTGGCTTCCTGTAAAAAATAATTGACCCTTGTATGTCTTGGGGATGTTTGTCATTATCATGGACCAGCGTGGAGAGATCTTCTGTTGAAATAAGATGTATGATTTTTGCAATGTTCCTCATCGGAAAGTACAAAGATTTTATAATGTAGGATACCTGGTTACTGAGAGACAATTTGCCATCAATAATTACATCTACGTTGTTCACATGGTCTGAGCCTTTATATAGGGTTATATTTACTAGGAATAGGGGTGGTGGATGTACCTGTTGCCATTTTGCCATTGAGCACTGACCTCCAACCATGAGAGCTTCAGTTTTGTTCGGGTTCAGCTTTAGCCAGCTGGTATCATCCATTCTTGTAGTTCAGTTATAGGCATAAACTTATGGCTGGAGATGGGTCCCTGACTCTGGGCTTGAAGAATATGTATAGTTGGGTATCATCTGCGTAGCAGTGATAGACCAGGTCATGACACTCTGCAAACAGCATTGGGGATAGCTCCGAGCCCTGTGGAATTCCATATTTTAAATCTGGAGATTTTCATTTGTATTTAGTGGACAAAGTACTTCAATAACTTTATTATATATTACTGGATCTTGTGTTTACTTGGCTGAAAGTATTTTACATTTTAGTATAAAACAGATTTGGAAGCATCTTGTTATCAACCAATATAAATTACAATGTTGCCTTCTACAGACTGGCACAGAATGGACCTGAAGCCCGGTGAATTTACCCTCCACTAAGCAAGTTAGCGAGGTACAGCCCTGAGCTGGTAAGTAGGGGGCACATTGCCAACGCCGCTGATTGATGGAGTGAGATCGATCTCATCAGGATTCATGCTGGGTTTGAAACTAAAATTTTGCAAGAAAGTTGTGAAAAATATGAAAATTTCCATGCAGGCTAAACCTTCCCCCAGACAGATGCGTTTACCTGAAAAATAGAAAGAAATATAATCATTACTATATTTTTTTATTTATCACAAGATTTTGCTTATTTTTATGTGTTTCTTTTTAATTATGGAAATCAAAAAAAGGTGAAAATTTAACATTTTGCTCCCAGGGAGGATGTGGACAGTCATGAGGCTTTTCATAACTAGAGATGAGTAACAAGCCGGGTTTATTACAAATTATTTATGAATATCTTGAGTTTAGATTTTTGGGATCTCTAAAATGATAAGCACTGATGCTCTCCTTCCCTCACCTCTACTAGGCTCCCATGCCATGTCCTTTTCTGGCCTCTTCCTGCCTCCTGGATGATGTCATAGGCTCCACTGAGGCTTGTGATTGGGTAGTCATATTTATGATGCTTTGTCACAAGCAGCGTTCATTATTTTTTCACACCTCTCCTGGGTCTCCGCATATTATATTCCCGGGTCTGAAGACACCACAGAGTATAATAAAAGCACTTTTGGCTCAGGCTGAATAAGTTCCGTCCGAAACTAAACTAGTGAGCAAACCTCGTGTATTTTCATGAAATGAATCTTGTGAGGTTCACCCACCTCATTGTAGTGATGTTTTCCATTTGCCCTCTAATACATGATGGTATGAATTTAATGGTGACGCCTACAGAAGTAATAGATACAAGGAGGAGATAGAAGGAGAGTGCTGCTAAGAGTCAGTGGATGCAGGTGAAGTAAGCTAAGGCCCCACGTAGCGGGCTGCTGCAAAAAAGTGCTGCGGGAAAAACTGCTGCGGCAACGCAGTGCTTTTCACAGAAAGTCTGCAGAGTTTTCTTCTGCGGACTTTCTGCTTCTATTATACCTATAGTAAATCCGCCGGCGTTTCCATAGGTATAATTGACATGCTGCGATGATAATTATACCACGCTGAGCATATATTTTTACAATGTGTGAATGGGATTCTCATCCACTTTGCAGAGACCGCAGAGACAGTAAAATGCTGTGGTTTGCACCACAACGGCGTTTGCAACACGTGGAGCCCTGGCCTTAGGCTAAGGCCCCATGTTCTAGCTTCTTTTATAATTCCACTTGTAGCTACTCCTGGATTTGGCTCAAAAAAATGCAGCTTTTCTGCAATGTGGGGCTTCAGCCTTAAGTTATATGCTGTGTGAGAATGGGACCTATATATATATTTATAGACATATATTTTCTGTACCTGAAGAGAAAGGCATAAAAGCTTCATTATTCTTGAACCGATTATTCTCATCTAAGAAATTTTCTGGGTTGAATGCTTCTGGTTTCTTGAATTTCTCAGGGTCATTGTGTACAGATTTGAGGACTGGGATGACGTTTGTGCCCTGGAGAGCAGTCATATAGAGTATTCATTGATATGTTTTACTCATTGCATTACTTACTGTTAGGACTGGACAATTTACCCAAAATTAAAATCTCAGTTTTTCTTTCAACTATAAGGGCAATTCCCGATTTTAATCTAGATTTTCTTGTTTTTGAAGTTAAGTGAGTTGACAAGGTGAGAAGTCAGATATATTCGATGCAGGATTCTTCGACCTACTATCTAACTATTTCCTACAGTGAAGAAACTGTTGATCACTAACCTACATTTCTTCAGGGCTGTTTCTTGTGACTTTAACCTATCTATCTGCAGCGATGGGGTGATATGCTGGTTCTGGTGACACTAACCTATCTATCTGCAGGACTGGGGTGATATGCTGGTTCTGGTGACACTAACCTATCTATCTGCAGGGCTGGGGTGATATGCTGGTTCTGGTGACACTAACCTATCTATATGCAGGACTGGGGTGATATGCTGGTTCTGGTGACACTAACCTATCTATCTGCAGGGATGGGGTGATATGCTGGTTCTGGTGACACTAACCTATCTATCTGCAGGGCTGGGGTGATATGCTGGTTCTGGTGACACTAACCTATCTATCTGCAGGGCTGGGGTGATATGCTGGTTCTGGTGACACTAACCTATCTATCTGCAGGGCCGGGGTGATATGCTGGTTCTGGTGACACTAACCTATCTATCTGCAGGGCTGGGGTGATATGCTGGGTCTGGTGACAGTAACCTATCTATCTGCAGGGCTGGGGTGATATACTGGTTCTGGTGACACTAACCTATCTATCTGCAGGGCTGGGATGATATGCTGGTTCTGGTGACAGTAACCTATCTATCTGCAGGGCTGGGGTGATATGCTGGTTCTGGTGACACTAACCTATCTATCTGCAGGGCTGGGATGATATGCTGGTTCTGGTGACACTAACCTATCTATCTGCAGGGCTGGGGTGATATGCTGGTTCTGGTGACACTAACATATATATCTGCAGGGCTGGGGTGATATACTGGTTCTGGTGACACTAACCTATCTATCTGCAGGGCTGGGGTGATATGCTGGTTCTGTTGACCCTAACCTATCTATCTGCAGGGCTGGGGTGACATGCTGGTTCTGGTGACAGTAACCTATCTATCTGCAGGGCTGGGGTGATATACTGGTTCTGGTGACACTAACCTATCTATCTGCAGGGCTGGGATGATATGCTGGTTCTGGTGACAGTAACCTATCTATCTGCAGGGCTGGGGTGATATGCTGGTTCTGGTGACACTAACATATCTATCTGCAGGGCTGGGGTGATATACTGGTTCTGGTGACACTAACCTATCTATCTGCAGGGCTGGGATGATATGCTGGTTCTGGTGACACTAACCTATCTATCTGCAGGGCTGGGGTGATATGCTGGTTCTGGTGACACTAACATATCTATCTGCAGGGCTGGGGTGATATACTGGTTCTGGTGACACTAACCTATCTATCTGCAGGGCTGGGGTGATATGCTGGTTCTGTTGACCCTAACCTATCTATCTGCAGGGCTGGGGTGATATGCTGGTTCTGGTGACACTAACCTATCTATCTGCAGGGCTGGGGTGATATGCTGGGTCTGGTGACACTAACCTATCTATCTGCAGGGCTGGGGTGATATGCTGGTTCTGGTGACAGTAACCTATCTAACTGCAGGGCTGGGGTGATATGCTGGTTCTGGTGACAGTAACCTATCTATCTGCAGGGCTGGGGTGATATACTGGTTCTGGTGACACTAACCTATCTATCTGCAGGGCTGGGATGATATGCTGGTTCTGGTGACACTAACCTATCTATCTGCAGGGCTGGGGTGATATGCTGGTTCTGGTGACACTAACATATCTATCTGCAGGGCTGGGGTGATATACTGGTTCTGGTGACACTAACCTATCTATCTGCAGGGCTGGGGTGATATGCTGGTTCTGTTGACCCTAACCTATCTATCTGCAGGGCTGGGGTGACATGCTGGTTCTGGTGACAGTAACCTATCTATCTGCAGGGCTGGGGTGATATACTGGTTCTGGTGACACTAACCTATCTATCTGCAGGGCTGGGATGATATGCTGGTTCTGGTGACAGTAACCTATCTATCTGCAGGGCTGGGGTGATATGCTGGTTCTGGTGACACTAACATATCTATCTGCAGGGCTGGGGTGATATACTGGTTCTGGTGACACTAACCTATCTATCTGCAGGGCTGGGATGATATGCTGGTTCTGGTGACACTAACCTATCTATCTGCAGGGCTGGGGTGATATGCTGGTTCTGGTGACACTAACATATCTATCTGCAGGGCTGGGGTGATATACTGGTTCTGGTGACACTAACCTATCTATCTGCAGGGCTGGGGTGATATGCTGGTTCTGTTGACCCTAACCTATCTATCTGCAGGGCTGGGGTGATATGCTGGTTCTGGTGACACTAACCTATCTATCTGCAGGGCTGGGGTGATATGCTGGGTCTGGTGACACTAACCTATCTATCTGCAGGGCTGGGGTGATATGCTGGTTCTGGTGACAGTAACCTATCTAACTGCAGGGCTGGGGTGATATGCTGGTTCTGGTGACAGTAACCTATCTATCTGCAGGGCTGGGGTGATATACTGGTTCTGGTGACACTAACCTATCTATCTGCAGGGCTGGGATGATATGCTGGTTCTGGTGACACTAACCTATCTATCTGCAGGGCTGGGGTGATATGCTGGTTCTGGTGACACTAACATATCTATCTGCAGGGCTGGGGTGATATACTGGTTCTGGTGACACTAACCTATCTATCTGCAGGGCTGGGGTGATATGCTGGTTCTGTTGACCCTAACCTATCTATCTGCAGGGCTGGGGTGACATGCTGGTTCTGGTGACACTAACCTATCTATCTGCAAAGCTGGGGTGATTTGCTGGTTTCTCCCTTTAAATTGGTCTAGATTTCTCATAGTACATGTTGTTGCTACATGTTTAAACTAGTCAAATTTTACTCTGCCCTTTTTCCTGACTTAGTTTACACCAAATATGTGTGAAAACCCTGCAGGGCTGAGTTGATATGTTGGATTGTAGTGACAGACCCCTTTCAAAATGTCTACCCTAAATTTACAATGTATAGTTATTAGACATGACTTGTAAATCTACTATCTATTGGGATATTTTTTATATATCTTTATTTTCTTTTTAGTTTTTTATAGTTTAGTGTCCATGTAACTGTAGTCCACAAGATTGCAGACATCTCAATGAATTCCTTTACACATCAGCTGTAACTCAATACTTAAAATCACTCAGTAGGAGTATTGAAAAAAAAAAAAAAATCTGAGTATAGCCCAGGCTAAAAGACAGATGTCGTGAAGGAGAGTTGTCATTTCATTGCTCCAGATTTATGCTAAAAACTGCTGCAGCACTGTATCTACTATCTCTCTAATAAATGGTGCTCCTGGACATCGAACTGACCTCTCTGACATTTACATACCCTAAATGGACAAAATGCACAGGATCTATTGTCACATCAACCATAAAATGTGCTTCACCTCTCACCTTAGGCAGATGATAACCTCTGAACTGGGTGTCCCGTGTAACGCAATGAGGTCGACTTAGTGGAATGATACTGGTAAAACGTTGTATCTCGTGGATGACCGCGTCAGTATATGGCATCTTGCTTCTGTCCTCCACTGTTGGGCACCGGTTTCTTCCAATCACTTTGTCTATTTCCTGGTGAACTTTCTTTGGTTAGATATATAGTAATCCATATGAATGCTAAGCTTGAGTACAATAGTGAAACATAACTAGACCTAAAATACTGGACAAATTGACCAATTTAGACCAAGCGTTCTCAAAATCCCACACGGTCATGTATTAATAATTCTCAATCTTTATTGTGACTTTCAGAAATTGATCTGTTGCACAGGGTTGTAGCTATAGGATCTATAGGATAATACACCGATACACCCCCATCAATCTTCAGAACCGGGGATGTATTACTCCCCACTGTGAACTCAGCCTTGGGAAAAGCAGCAAAGCTTCCTGGTGAACACAGATGCTCCCACCGGTTAGAAACGTATCCTATCTTATGAATGGAGAATAATATGGTGTTGGGCATAACCCTTTTAAAAGAAACACATGGAAAGTAGGTCTTGGATGGGCTCAAGAATTTGATGATATGTCTCTTGCTGTAGGGTCTTGGTTGGGCACTTGACCTCATGCTCATCTAACAAGGAATGCTCCACATTCAGCCTCATCTCATGGTTGTTTGTCCAATTATATAGCTTAGTAATGTCCAATAATAATATATATTCCCTTTTGTCTATCACATAGAGGAAGATCAGGTATATTACAATCTATCCTTGTTCACTGAGTGTAGTGGTATTTTCCTTTCTTTGTGTACCAGCCAAATCTCCCCAGGCTATGTGTCTTACATATTCTATTAGATAGGTGTCATGTATATCATTGTAGAATAACATTAATGGCTGTACAGAAAGTTCTAAATACATTACATTCTTCTGATGAAGACATAATATGACGTAACTGGATAAAGAACAGAAAGTACAGTCATGAGAAAAATAAAGTCCAATTTCTTTGAATTCAGGACATAATAAAAAAAAAAACTGGGGTTTGGAAGATCTTAAAATTATGTAAAATACAAATTGTGTGTCATTTTTATTTTGCAAAAACTGGGCAAAATGCAGAAGCAGTGTGTGTGAAAAATGGAGTACACCCTTAGCCTACATTTACACAACCGTGGGTGAAAACGGCTGTGAAAAATGTGAATTTTTTATTGCTTTTTTGAACCCGTGGGCCACCCATTTACATGGATCCCTCATATAGTATATTGTAATGTAAGGAAGGATCCGTGAAAATGGACTAAAATAGAGCATAACCTATATTTTGAAATTTTATTATAATGGACCGTCAAAATATTGGTTATGTGAATAGCCCCCATTCAAATACAGTGAAATTAATGTGGCTGTTTGATGGATGTTAAAAAAAATGACTGTCGCACGGAGAATTTTCACTGTTGGGTCAATATAGGGTAAATGCTTCCATAGGGAATAAGACGGTAAGTAGCAGGTGCTGCTCATCAGTTTGCTGGTCTGGGACATTCAGGCATGTGTTAACACAGTGCAAAGGAGGAAAGACATCAGCAATGATCTTAGAGAAGCAATTGATATTGCCCATCAATCTGGGAAAGGTTATACGATCATTTCCAAACAATCTGAAGCCCATCATTCTGCAGCGAGAAAGATTATTCACAAGTGGAAAATATTCAATTTTAATCAGTTAAGACAGTTAATCTTCCCAACAAATTCACCCTAAGGTCAGACTGTGCAAAAAAGCTACATCTAACACTCCACAGGTCTCAGCGTGTTAAAACTTCATGTTATAAAAAAGGTGTGCTACAAAGTGAAGTCTCCTAGACAACTTTCACATCACTGGTAATCATATGCCAAAACGGCCACCCACCCTCCCCATCCTGGTTGGTTATTTTGATCTACCTCACCCCTAATTTTCTAGTTATGCCCCTACCTGTGACTATTTGTATGAGTAGTATGACCTTTGTTCATCTTTGGGAATCCCACCTGGATACAATACTGTCCACCTAAACTGAGCAAAAAAGGTGATCATACATTTCTGTGGCTGTTTCTATTGTTTCCTAGACTCACATAGACTTCAATGGATATGGTCATGTAGTCTCATGTAGTCTGTTACCATGGAGACGTAGAGGTCTACTTACAATAATAATGCAGAAAACAGGAGGTCTTAGAGATTTTGACTACATGATTATATTATACAGAGTCTATTACCATAGACCATGGTATTAAAATTAAAAAGATTTAAAAAAAAACAAAAAAACTTTTGCAAATAGAAAGTCTACATTCAAAGTGCATTTTTTAAATTTTAGATGCAGTAGAACAAAAAAATCTTTATCCCTGTACTACAAGATTACTGTGCACATTATCTGTACTGTACAATCACTATGTGCATCATCCCCATGTGTAATAAACACTAAAATGATCAAATACTTTTCAAGTTCTGGACCTGCTGGTTAAGGAGGACATGGTAAAGTGTGGCCCCATTACCGGTTGTGCTATGGGGCCCCATGGTTACAATGTTTTCCTTTCACCTTTCCCCAGCCAGAGCTAAGGACTTGAAAATTGTCATTGATGAGTTGAAGAAGTGACAGGAACCTCGTGTCTTTATACTCAAACCGATTATCAAAGACAATTGAGCAGATGACATTGGAGACGGCTCGACTCAAGAAGAACGTTG
This sequence comes from Leptodactylus fallax, assembly GCA_947044405.1. NCBI lineage: Eukaryota > Metazoa > Chordata > Amphibia > Anura > Leptodactylidae > Leptodactylus > Leptodactylus fallax. The sequence continues at coordinate 388,271 of CAMRHE010000327.1, forward strand.
GATCAAAATACTTTTCTATAGAGCAAACATAGGTATCACCAGTGCTCATATACATGCCAACAGTAAGGATGAAGAACTCAACTAACAACTCATTTAATACATATTTTCAGTATCATCTTTTGCAAAAATAAAAACTCGCAAATTTTTGAAAATCAATCAGTGCAGAAAACTTATTACAGAACATGCAAGATTTCAGGATGCCATGGCCCTTACGCTTTGTGTTTCTGAACTCTTCCAATGTGAATTGTGCTTCTTCTTGAATTCTTTCCTCTACGCTCCTCTTCCCCATTCCAAAGTTTCGAAGGGTTGCCAAAGCAAAACGTCTGAGGACCTTCCACTTCTCCCCATTGGAAAATGCTATTCCTGAATTAAGGAAAAATATTTATGCGCAATGAAATTTGTGCAGACTTGTAAGGCTTTATTCAGACAGTCAGAATGTGGCTGCATTTTAGCATCACTATTACAGCTGCAGCTCCTGACTGCCGGTCTCATGACATAAACTGAAATCTTCATCAGGATCGGATACTGTCAATGTGGGTTCCTTAGATTTTGTATTCACTTGGGATTTATATCCATCTGAATGAAGCCTATGTTCTAACTGAGAGTTGCTAAAACAAATCTGTCTTCAGCAGGTATTGTCCATGCCAAAGTTGGATTTTCTGAAAAGTTCAGACTTTTTTTTTTTAAATAAAAATTGACAATTGTCAAATTGACAAATTGTCCTTCAAAAAAAACAGACAGAAACTGAAGTTTAGTTTTTTTTTCCCATTGATGTAAGCGAATGAGCATCAGTTTTTTGCATCCTTGAAATAGATTTGAAAAACATGATCTGAATAGACCCTTACTTTGATTTTTATATAACTTGAAATATTCAGACATTTCCACAGAAATTTCATTCAATTTTTTTAATGATAAAAGCAAGTTCAGTCATGTGTATGTGTGTGTATATACAGTGCTGGCCAAAAGTATTGGCACCCCTGCAATTCTGTCAGATAATACTCAATTTCTTCCAGGAAATGATTGCAATCACAAATGCTTTGGTAATAATATCTTCATTTATTTTGCTTGCAATGAAAAAACACAAAAGAGAATGAAAAAAAGTCAAATCATTGATCATTTTACACAAAACTCCAAAAATGGGCCGGACAAAAGTATTGGCACCCTCAGCCTAATACTTGGTAGCACAACCTTTAGACAAAATAACTGCGAACAACCGCTTCCGGTAACCATCAATGAGTTTCTTACAATGCTCTGCTGGAATTTTAGACCATTCTTCTTTGGCAAATTTCTCCAGGTCCCTGAGATTTGAAGGGTGCCTTCTCCAAACTGCCATTTTGAGATCTCTCCACAGGTGTTCTATGGGATTCAGGTCTGGACTCATTGCTGGCCACTTTAGAAGTCTCCAGTGCTTTCTCTCAAACCATTTTCTACTGCTTTTGAAGTGTGTTTTGGGTCATTGTCCTGCTGGAAGACCCATGACCTCTGAGGGAGACCCAGCTTTCTCACACTGGGCCCTACATTATGCTCCAAAATTTGTTGGTAGTCTTCAGACTTCATAATGCCATGCACACGGTCAAGCAGTCCAGTGCCAGAGGCAGCAAAGCAGCCCCAAAACATCAGGGAATCTCCGCCATGTTTGACTGTAGGGACCGTGTTCTTTTCTTTGAAGGCCTCTTTTTTTTTCCTGTAAACTCTATGTTGATGCCTTTTCCCAAAAAGCTCTACTTTTGTCTCATCTGACCAGAGAACATTCTTCCAAAAAGTTTTTGGCTTTCTCAGGTAAGTTTTGGCAAACTCCAGCCTGGCTTTTTTATGTCTCTGGGTCAGAAGTGGGGTCTTCCTGGGAATCCTACCATAGAGTCCCTTTTCATTCAGATGCCGACGGATAGTACGGGTTGACACTGTTGTACCCTCGGACTGCAGGGCAGCTAGAACTTATTTGGATGTTAGTCGAGGTTCTTTAACCACCATCCGCACAATCTTTCGTTGAAATCTCTCGTCAATTTTTCTTTTCCGTCCACATCTAGGGAGGTTAGCCACAGTGCCATGGGTTTTAAACTTCTTGATGACACTGCGCACGGTAGACACAGGAACATTCAGGTCTTTGGAGATGGACTTGTAGCCTTGAGATTGCTCATGCTTCCTCACAAATTTGCTTCTCAAGTCCTCAGACAGTTCTTTGGTCTTCTTTCTTTTCTCCATGCTCAATGTGGTACACACAAGGACACAGGACAGAGGTTGAGTCAACTTTAATCCATTTCAACTGGCTGCAAGTGTGATTTAGTTATTGCCACCACCTGTTATGTGCCACAGGTAAGTAACAGGTGCTGTTAATTACACAAATTAGAGAAGCATCACATGATTTTTCAAAGGGTGCCAATTCTTTTGTCCACCCCCTTTTTTATGTTTGGTGTGGAATTATATCCAATTTGGCTTTTTGACAATTCTTTTTGTGGTTTTCCATTGACGACAAATTAAATGAAGATATTATTACCAAAGCATTTGTGATTGCAATCATTTTCTGGAAGAAATTGAGTATTATCTGACAGAATTGCAGGGGTGCCAATACTTTTGGCCAGCACTGTATGTATGTTTGTTTGTATATGTGTGTGTGTGTGTGTACATGTGTGTATATGTGTATGTGTGTGTACATGTGTGTGTATGTGTGTGTATGTGTGTGTGTGTACGTGTGTGTACATGTGTGTGTGTATATGTGTATGTGTACGTGTGTGTATATGTTTGTGTACATGTGTGTGTGTATGTGTGTGTGTGTAAGTGTGTGTACGTGTGTGAGGCATTACATTTCCTTTCCAGATATTTCTGCCAGATCCCGCTGACCATTGCTGGTGCCCAGAGTGTAATACATTACATAGTGAAGGTTCCAGTTACTGATCTCATCTGCAGCTTTCACAATATTTACTGTGCAGATCATTTTTGTGCACATAGAATGGGTCACGTTTTGTTTGTGAAGTTTCCATGTCTGAATAATGGTAGGAATACAACTTCATGCATATCTGTTCCCCACTACTCAGACACTAGCGCTAATCTGGTATTGTAAATCTGCGGGTCACAGGACGGCCACTAAATAAAAGGTTTATATAAGAATTATGCAAGTAACCTTAACTGGGAGCAAAGCCAGCAGTCAGAATGTAAGATGGCTTGTGAGATGATGTAACTGAGATAACATTCTCCGCTCTCTGTGTCCTGGGAGGATTTTATATGATTACAAAACACGCACATGAAGACAAGGCCAACCATTATAGGGGCAATGTGGGCATACACAATAATGCATGATAATAGGGTATGCCAGGATAGGAGAGGGCACATATGCTAAGGAAATTCTATGCTACTCACCTTCCTTTCTCCAGAAAAAGATAAGTGGAGATGTCGGGGGAGGGGTACAGAGATACTAAAGTATAGGATCCCAGGGACGTGGACTGTTGCTTGGCCAGGACATTTTAGATTTCCAGGGCAGATGATTTTTTTACATTTTTGAAGCAAAGACTAGTTAGAATGCCAGGAACTAAGAGGCCCTAACAGGGGTGTAACTAAAAAGTGCTGGATCTCACACCAAACCTGACTGCAGTTGTGTATTTAAAGGGGTTGTCTGGTTTACAAAACCTATTTTCAGATACTCTTTTAGAAAATTAAAAAAGGTATTCTAGCCTGAAAAAAAATTTAAAAAACAACTTCATGTATTATAAAATAGTAAAAAAGCTACACTAAGCTTACCAATGTGAGTGCCAGCAGTGGTCATAGGTCCAGGGTCGGACTGGCCCATCAGGGAACCGGTGAATCCACTGGTGGGCCCCGAGCCCCGACTATTAGTCCTCAAGTCATGGGGGCCCGATTGGGATCCTGACCATCCCGATCGGGCCCCTGACCAGTGGCGTAACGACCGGGCTTGGCGGGGTATAGGGCCCGCGGCCATCTGGAGATGGCCGGGGCCCCGGACCATTATGATAGCGGTCGGGGAAAGCCTGGTTCCCCGACCGCTATACATACTGTTATTGGAAAGGGACCCTGGCATATTGTAGGCCCCTTTCCAATAGATGGCAGCCCAGGGGATGTGACTGAAAATAATAAACACATATTCTCACCTCTCCGGGGCACAGCGTCTTCTCCGGAACTCCTCCATCATGTGACTGAGGCCTGTGATTAGGCCCCAGCGGTCACATGGGGCGCGGCCACGTAATGACGTCAGTGCGCCCCCACGTGACCGCTGAGGCCCAATCACAGGCCTCAGCAGCGACGTCGGAAAAGGTCCTGAAGACGCTGAAGATGACAGGATGGAGCGAGGATGCCAAGGAAAGGTAAGTCAAGGTGAGTATGAGAGTTTGTTATTTTTAATCACTTCCCTGGGCCTCCGATTATTATACTCTGGGGTCTGAGGAGACCCCAGAGTATAATAATAGCACTGAAGCGGAGGGGGGCTATTGGGCACATATAATACTGTGTGGGGGCCCCTGTGGGGAGTATATAATACTGTGTGGGGGCCCCTGTGGGGAGTATATAATACTGGGTGGGGGCCACTGTGGGGAGTATATAATACTGGGTGGGGGCCACTGTGGGGAGTATATAATACTAGGTGGGGGCCACTGTGGAGAGTATATAATACTGGCTGGGGGCCACTGTGGGGAGTATAAAATACTGTGTGGGGGCCACTGTGGGGAGTATATAATACTGGGCGGGGGCCACTTTGGAGCGTATAATACTGGGTGGGGGCCACTGTGGAGCTTATAATACTGTGTGGGGGCCACTGTGGAGTTTATACTCCATAAAGTGGCTCCTTCATTTTTTTTTTTTTTTTTTTACGACGGGGCAGGTGAAAAAAAGCAAAACCAAAAAAAAAACCCCAAACTTTCTTTCCTGTCCCCAGTGTCTCCCAGCGCGGTTTGGTCCTGCAGCTCTGTTGTTTTCTTCCAGCTGAAGTTCCCCCTGCACGTGACTACCTGTGACGTCACGTGACCCCTGAGGCCAATCAGCGGCCTAAGGGAAGGGACCTGGGATGTCACAGCCAGTGAGGACTTCTGGCAAAAGAAGACAGCGGAGCTGCAGGACCGGACCGTGCTGGGAGGACACCGGAGACAGGTGAGTATGTTTAGCATGTTTTTTTTTTTTTTGGGGGGGGGGGGGGGGGGGATTATAAAAAAGAAAAAAATTATACTGGACAACCTCTTTAAAGTGCGGCGCATTAGGGGGGCCCTGGGGGGTATATTAAAGGGATTGTCCAGGCATAATTTGTTATGGTTTATCCTCAGGATAGGCCACAGATACCTGATCTGTAGGGGGCTGACCACGGACCGATCAGCTGTACGGAGCCACTTCTGATGCCCGTCCTGTACACAATACGGGGCCAGAAGCAGAAAGCTCTGTCCACTGTATATTAGCCGGGCACCTTCACTGCATCTCAGTACTTATTGAAGTCAGTAGGAGCTGAGCTGCAGTGAAGGCGCCGGGCTGCTATACAGCGGATGGAGCTTTCTGTTTTCGGTCCTGTATTGTGTACAGAACGGGCTCCGGAAGTGGCTCCAAATAGCTGATGGGGCCATGTGTCAGCCCCCTACCGATCAGGTATTTATGGCCTATCCTGAGCATAGGCCATAAAAAAGATTAACCCTGGACAACCCCTTTAATATGCCCCACACAGTTTAATGTCCCTCCCCCCACAGGATGTTAGCCTCCATCACTGCTCCCACACAATATAATGACCCAATCACTGTTCCCCTACAGTATGGGGGAACCAGTGAAGAGGCCACTATGTGGGGGGACCAGTGACGTGACCATAGAAAAATTTGGCCCAGACAACCCCTTAACAGAGGTTGTCCATAAACTGGAGCGACCACTGTGTCGGCCGCCAGGGAGGTGTAAAAATAAGAAAATTAAAAAAAAAAAAAAGCATACTCACCTGTCCCCAGCACCCCATTGTCTCCTGCCTGTGTCTGTTCGGTTTCATGGCGGCGCCTCATTTCTGGAAATCCTGTACCTAATTGGTCTTAGCGATCACATGAGGTGCAGGACTCCCAGCAAGGAGTCGCTGGCACGAGACTGAATGGACACTGGCAGTGGAAAATGGAGTGCCAGGGACAAAGTAGTATGCTTTTTAATTTACTTATTTTTTACTTTACACCTCCCGCCAGCTACATGGGTTGCTCCAATTCCTGGACAACCTCTTCAAAGGATTTATCCATCTTTCTAATATTGATGGTCTGTCCTTAGGATAGGCCATCAATATTACATCTGCGATGATACAACAGCCAGGACCTCTGCAGATCAGCTTTTCCAGGACAGTGCGGCTACAGATAAAGGTAACAATTCTTGGAGGCACGCTGTTCACTTGCCATACAGGGTGTAGCAGTAGGTTTAGGTAGTGCAGTGGTACACATGGTATAGTGGGTGAGCAGCATGGCTCCCGGCATGTTATTACCTTTAGCCGCCCTGTCTCGGTACCGCTGATCTGCAGGGGTCCTGATGGTGGGCCCCTAGAAACAATTCCACTGGTGGGCCCTAGACATCCCAGTCCGACACTGAGCATAACAGTACAATGGAATATTCGTTTTTGGGGGGGGACTACAACTCTCAACAGATCCAGAGCATCTGGAGCTGCTAGGGGTTGTAGTTCTCAGAGGGGTCAGTGAAGCTGAAAGATTTGCGGGCAAAATAGGGGGGAAAGTTGTTTTGTGTGTGTGGTAACTAGTACTTACCTTCACACTGTTGTTCCGGGCTCCACTGCTGAATCCCGCCGCTGCGCACAGCGTCATGACGTCATTGACGCTTGCAGCAATGCGCTGCAATTTGATTGGCTCCAGCAGCTGTCAATCAGGATGCAGGCTTCAGGAGACGGGCCCATGACAAGGTAGGGACAGTCTCCCGTCGCTGCGCTCCGCCGGCAGCGGCCATCTTTATGGTAGTAAAGTCCGGCCCTTGACCATTACTAATCCACATTTTGTCAATGTAAATGCATTGGTCAGGGGCCTGATCGGGCCCCTGACCATCCAGATCGGGCCCCTGACCAATGCATTTACATTGGTAAAATGTGGACTAATAGTCGGGGCCCACCAAGGGATTCACCGGTTCCCCAATGGGCCAGTCCGACCCTGGCTATTACCACAGCAAGCCCACGTGTAAAGATGGTTATGGCTGATGCTACATATATCACATCTTTTACTTACAAATAACAATTAAAATCACCTCGTCTGGAGTGTCCAATGTATCAGTAATGTCCCAATGGACAGTAATAGTTATTCATTACAATTAATAATGAGTCCTTGGTTATTTTGTGGCCTTTCAATGGTTGTGTTAGAATGTTGCGATATTATGCTTAATTGACTCCATGAGAAGTTGGAGACCTTAACTAAATTTGAGTTAAGTTAAGGGTGGACAACTGTATTTTAAAAATAAAATCATCCATTGATAGGTCTGGAAAAGATTAGAAATTCTTGGCTACACTTGCTGCAGCATCATATCTGATTATATAACACAGCAAAAGCCATGAAAAAAGCTGAGATTAAGTTCTATGCCACAAATGAATAGTAAAGCTGAATATAAGAAACTTGGCAATCTAACTAAAGAAAAATGCTTATTTATATATAGAAGTTTATGGAGAGAGGAGGGGGAGGAGTATGCTGCTGGAGGGAGGGGGAGAATGCTGCTGGAGGGGAGGAGGATACTGCTGGAGGGGAGGAGGATACTGCTGGAGGGGGAGGAGGATACTGCTGGAGGGGAGGAGGATACTGCTGGAGGAGAGGAGGATACTGCTGGAGGGAGGATTATACTGCTGGAGGGGGAGGAGGATACTGCTGGAGGGGAGGAGGATACTGCTGGAGGGGGAGGAGGATACGCTGGAGGGGGGAGTATGCTGCTGGAGGGAGGAGGAGGATGCTGCTGGAGGGGGAGGAGGATACGCTGGAGGGGGGAGTATGCTGCTGGAGGGAGGAGGAGGATGCTGCTGGAGGGGGAGGAGGATACTGCTAGAGGGGGAGGAGGATGCTGCTGGAGAGGAGGGAGTATGCTGCTGGAGGGGAGGAGGATACTGCTGGAGGGGGAGGAGGATACTACTGGAGGGGGAGGAGGATACTGCTGGAGGGGGAGGAGGATACTGCTGGAGGGGAGGAGGATACTGCTGGAGGGAGGATTATACTGCTGGAGGGGGAGGAGGATACTGCTGGAGGGGGAGGAGGATACTGCTGGAGGGGGAGGAGGATACTGCTGGAGGGGGAGGAGGATACTGCTGGAGGGGGGAATATGCTGCTGGAGGGAGGAGGAGGATGCTGCTGGAGGGGGAGGAGGATACTGCTAGAGGAGGAGGAGGATGCTGCTAGAGGGGGAGGAGGATGCTGCTGGAGGGGGGGAGTATGCTGCTGGAGGGGAGGAGGATACTGCTGGAGGGAGAAGAGGATACTGCTGGAGGGGGGGAGGATACTGCTGGAGGGGGAGGAGGATTCTGCTAGAGGGGAGGAGGATACTGCTGGAGGGAAGAAGGATGCTGCTGGAGGGGGAGGAGGATACTGCTGGGGGGGAGGAGTATGCTGCTGGAGGGAGGGGGAGGATGCTGCTGGAGGGAGAGGAGGATATTGCTAGAGGGGGAGGAGGATGCTGCTGGAGGGGGGGAGTATGCTGCTGGAGGGGAGGAGGATTTTGCTGGAGGGGGAGGAAGATACTGCTGGAGGGGAGGAGGATACTGCTGGAGGGGGAGGAAAATACTGCTGGAGGGGGGGAGGATGCTGCTGGAGGGGAGGAGGATGCTGCAGGAGGGGAGGAGGATACTGCTGGAGGGGAGGAGGATGCTGCAGGAGGGGGAGGAGGATACTGCTGGAGGGGAGGAGGATACTGATGGAGCGGGAGGAGGATACTGCTGTAGGGGGAGGAGGATACTGCTGGAGGGGGAGAAGGATACTGCTGGAGGGGGAGGAGGATACTGCTGGAGGGGAGGAGGATACTGCTGGAGGGAGGGGAGGATACTGCTGGAAAAGACACACATACTGCAATTGATAAGATCTGCAACATGTTGTAACTCAGATTACTCATTTCCCTCCACTATTACTTGAAAGATAATGCTCTACCACTGCACAGAATGGGGCAATAAATCAATTAATAGTAAGTAGCAGCCTCCTCCTCCCCCATCCCCTCACCATAGACTTCTGTGTGTGAAGTTGAATACTGATATGGGTGCTATTAGAGATAAAAGGCTGAGTGAAGGGTAGAAGGAGCAAAGAAGCCTGATAAATGATCTCCATAATGAGACATATGATAAAGTTTCTTATATTCATAATATATATATTTATAGAAGTGGTTCCATAATTGGAGGTCCACTTTAAATTCTGCTACAGTGTATTAGTAGCTCAGCATTATTCACTATATTATAGCTTAACTGCAATACCAGACACAACCCAAAGATTCTTCTATCAAGGATCTTCTAATCCCGTTTTATTTTCATGTGGCTTGCACATGTTTATCAGGAAGCTGCACTAGGCAAGTGTGAGGTCCTGGATATTAAATGAAATGTAGTTTATTTAATGAAATTCAGAAGCCAGATTTTTGTATTGACCCTTCTCTCCTGTATATTCCCCTCCTTGGCTTTGTGATCTTCTATCAATTCTATGGAATATTTCTAGAATTATGTGTGGTCATTATTTAAATCACATTGTATTTATAACTATGTATCAACTTTGCCTATTTACAAAATGTAAAAAATTGACTTATGTAGATGCCCCATAAAGTGTCAGTCACTTTCAAATATGGATCTAACATTGATATCAATTACACTTGTATGAATGAAGCTACACCCTGTCTTTTCTATATAAAATATAGCTATTAAAGGAGTTTTCTAGACAATTGATATTAATCACATCCTTAGAATAGGCCAACAATATCAGAGCAGTGAGGTCCAACACCGGGAATTCTTACAATTCAGCTGATTCAAGAGCCACCAAATTTGGAACTCTACGTTGGAAAGAATTAGAACCAGACAGCTCCATCCGCTGTCAGTGGCAGGGCTGGGTTACTGCAGCTCAGTTCCCATTTGCTTTAAAAGTAAGTACACAATGGGCAGAGCCATCTGCTTCTGCCTCAGTCCACTTATATATATATATATATATATATATATATATATATATATATAGTTCTGTTGCTAGCTGCTCTCCAAATCAGCTGATCAGTGTGGGCGATGGTTGTAGAACCTTTAGCAATCTAATATTGTTGACCAATCCTAAGACTGACCTACCCAAAGTCTTGGATAAATGAATGTACTGTATTATTGTACACACTCAAAATACAAAACTACAAAGCTTCAGTACAAGACCCCCAAAGCACCCATGAGCACCGGAGCATCTTACATTATACAGACAATACAATTACCAATTAATATTTATGTGTATCAGATGCAAGTGCGGAATAGTTCCGAGCCAACAATGGAATACAAAAAAATGTGATGTGACCATAGAGTATGCAAAGACTAAGGATATGCTAACATGACCTGCTAAAACAATTGTGCTAAACTCTAGACTGCATTTTGTAAGGGTCTTAAAGTTCATAATTAAATTTGGTAAAAAAAAAAAAAAAGAATTGGCATTATGTAAAACTCATGGCCATACATTTCCTCATCACACTATACAGTCATGGCCAAAAGTTTTGAGAATGACACAAATATTATATTTTCACATGATCTGCTGCCCTCTGGTTTTTATGTGTGTTTGTCAGATGTTTTTATCACATACAGAAATATAATTGCATTCATATTATGAGTAACAGAAGCTTTTATTAGTATAATGTTGTACCGTGTTAGCCATTGAAAGTAGTGGAAGAGTGAAGAAATCAGGCGATACCTTTTAGAGGCTAACTGAGTATATTTATAAGTAAGCTTTCAGGAGTGCTCGCTCCCTTCATCAGACATGGTGTGATACAAGAACTGAAAATTAACAGATTTTTATACACATGGTTTTCAAAGCATTTTAGAGTCCTTAAAAAAAATTGCAATCTAAGTAGAGAAGTTATTTACAACAGGTCAAAAAAACAGTCTGGAAACTTGTGGTGCGTGACGGAGGGATCAGTAATTCTTGCTGTTATCTGTTTGCTATCAGGAGGTGATTTGTGACCCTCACAGGTCACACATAGTGTGATTTGAAGCTGGCATGAATATTGAGTTCAGTTCATGGTTCAAACATAGTGTGACATGAAGCTGGCATGAATATTAAGTCCAAATTGCAGAGTTTGAAATTTTTGCATAAATTTATACTCCATTTCTTTTCTTTTCTCCTGTGTCTTAAAATGTCCCATTAAAACCACAACCCGCAAATCTTCAATAGAGTGGTTTTCTCCGGAGAAATGTGCGGCCACTGGGAGATCGGTTCTGCTGTTATTAATATTGGATCTGTGTGAGTTCATTCGTTGACTGAGTCTCTGCCCTGTTTCCCCCACATAGAGGCCTGTGGTGGGACATTGCACACACATTATGAGGTACACCACATTGGAAGATCTGCAGGAAAATGTCCCCCTAATTCTGTGCACCTGTTGTGACTGTGGGATAGGTACACTGTCAGCGGTGTGGATGTGCTTGCAGGTCATGCACCTTTTATGTAGGCAAGGTGAGGTGCCATTTTCAGTTGGGGCCTTCAGGGCACTCCGGACGATAATGCGCCTCAGGTTTGGTGGTTGTCGAAAGGAGAGGAGAGGGGGGACTGGAAATATGTCCTTGAGTCTGTTGTCCCTATGTAGTACAGGTTGGAGCTCCTTGGCAATCCTTCGTAGGATCTCCAGCTGTGGGTTGTAGGTGACAACTAGGGGCACTCGGGCTTCTTTCTGGGTCTCTCTATATGTGAGCAGACTGTCTCTGTTAATGGCTGCTGCTTTGTTTAATTGGTTGTCTGTCACTTTTGGTTTGTATCCCAATCTGAGAAATTTCATCCTCAGATCCAGGAGGTGCTTGTCCAGGTCTGTTTTGTCGGAGCAGATACGATTGTATGGTATAGCCTGGCTGTAGATTATAGATTGTCTTGTGTGCTTGGGGTGGAAGCTGTCGTTTCTCAGGTAGGCCGTTCTGTCTGTGGGTTTGTGGTATATTGATGTGAGTAGTCGGTGGTCTTTAATGTATATTGTGGTATCCAGAAAGTGAATTTCACTCCCTGAATAGCTAAGTTTAAGGTTGATGGTCGGGTGAAAGTCATTGAAGTCATTATGGAATTGAAGTAGGGCCTCCTCACCTGCAGTCCAGATGACAAGGATATCATCGATATAACGAAGGTAAATTATAGGTTTGGTGGTGCATGTTGATAAATATGTTCCTTCCATTTCTGCCATAAAGAGATTTGCATATTGGGGTGCACATCTGGTCCCCATTGAAGTTCCCATTCGCTGTAGATATAGATCCTCTCCAAAGGTAAAATGGTTGTGGCTAAGGATGAATTGTATGAGCTGTGTTACTGGTTCTGTTGGGAGGTTTTGTTTTGCCAGGTGTACCCGACATGCTGCAACTCCATCCTTGTGGGGAATGTTGGTATACAGGGATTCCACATCCATGGTGGCCAAAATGGTACCCTCAGGTAGAGGGCCCAGGGCATTCAGTTTGTTAAGAAGGTCAGTGGTGTCCTGGATATAGCTTGGAGTATCCCTGACAAGGGGTTTTAGGAGATTTTCCACCCAACCTGAGATGTTTTCTGTCAGTGTCCCAACGCCAGAAATGATAGGCCTCCCAGGGTTGCCATCTTTGTGTATCTTTGGGAGCATATAGAAGCAGCCCGGCCTGGGATCTTGGGGGATAAGTCCTTTTACCTGATTCTGGATCTGGACTGGAAACTCCTTGATCATACTCTTTAGTTCTTTCATATAGGCCTCTGTGGGATCACTTCCAAGTTTGGAGTAATGGATGGGATTTGACAGTTGCCTGTTTGCTTCCTGGATATAGTCTGAGGTGTTCATTATGACTATTGCGCCCCCTTTGTCAGCTGGTTTTATTATTATATCCTGATTTTCTTTCAGTGATGTAATAGCCTTCTGTTCCTGCAGGGTTAGGTTATGCACCTGTTTCTTTTGTTTCTCTAGGATTTCTGATTTTACTTTGCTTCTGAAACCTTGTCATCTGGACTGCAGGTGAGGAGGCCCTACTTCAATTCCATAATGACTTCAATGACTTTCACCCGACCATCAACCTTAAACTTAGCTATTCAGGGAGTGAAATTCACTTTCTGGATACCACAATATACATTAAAGACCACCGGCTACTCACATCAATATACCACAAACCCACAGACAGAACGGCCTACCTGAGAAACGACAGCTTCCACCCCAAGCACACAAGACAATCTATAATCTACAGCCAGGCTATACGATACAATCGTATTTGCTCCGACAAAACAGACCTGGCAAGCACCTCCTGGATCTGAGGATGAAATTTCTCAGATTGGGATACAAACCAAAAGTGACAGACAACCAATTAAACAAAGCAGCAGCCATTAACAGAGACAGTCTGCTCACATATAGAGAGACCCAGAAAGAAGCCCGAGTGCCCCTAGTTGTCACCTACAACCCACAGCTGGAGATCCTACGAAGGATTGCCAAGGAGCTCCAACCTGTACTACATAGGGACAACAGACTCAAGGATATATTTCCAGTCCCCCCTCTCCTCTCCTTTCGACAACCACCAAACCTGAGGCGCATTATCGTCCGGAGTGCCCTGAAGGCCCCAACTGAAAATGGCACCTCACCTTGCCTACATAAAAGGTGCATGACCTGCAAGCACATCCACACCGCTGACAGTGTACCTATCCCACAGTCACAACAGGTGCACAGAATTAGGGGGACATTTTCCTGCAGATCTTCCAATGTGGTGTACCTCATAATGTGTGTGCAATGTCCCACCACAGGCCTCTATGTGGGGGAAACAGGGCAGAGACTCAGTCAACGAATGAACTCACACAGATCCACCATTAATAACAGCAGAACCGATCTCCCAGTGGCCGCACATTTCTCCGGAGAAAACCACTCTATTGAAGATTTGCGGGTTGTGGTTTTAATGGGACATTTTAAGACACAGGAGAAAAGAAAAGAAATGGAGTATAAATTTATGCAAAAATTTCAAACTCTGCAATTTGGACTTAATATTCATGCCAGCTTCATGTCACACTATGTTTGAACCATGAACTGAACTCAATATTCATGCCAGCTTCAAATCACACTATGTGTGACCTGTGAGGGTCACAAATCACCTCCTGATAGCAAACAGATAACAGCAAGAATTACTGATCCCTCCGTCACGCACCACAAGTTTCCAGACTGTTTTTTTGACCTGTTGTAAATAACTTCTCTACTTAGATTGCAATTTTTTTTAAGGACTCTAAAATGCTTTGAAAACCATGTGTATAAAAATCTGTTAATTTTCAGTTCTTGTATCACACCATGTCTGATGAAGGGAGCGAGCACTCCTGAAAGCTTACTTATAAATATACTCAGTTAGCCTCTAAAAGGTATCGCCTGATTTCTTCACTCTTCCAGAAGCTTATATTGACAGTTAGAATGAGTTAATGCAGCAAGTCAATATTTGCAGTGTTGACCCTTCTTCTTCAGGACCTCTGCAATTCTCCCTGGCATGCTCTCAATCAACTTCTGGACCAAATCCTGACTGATAGCAGTCCATTCTTGCAGAATCAATGCTTTAATTTTGTCTGAATTTGTTGGTTTTTGTTTGTCCACCCGTCTCTTGATGATTGACCACAAGTTCTCAATGGGATTAAGATCTGGGGAGTTTCCAGGCCATGGACCCAAAATCTCTATGTTTTGTTCCCTGAGCCATTTAGTTATCACCTTTGCTTTATGGCAAGGTGCTCCATCATGCTGGAAAAGGCATTGTTGAGCGCCAAACTGCTCTTGGACGGTTGGGAGAAGTTGCTCTTGGAGGACATTCTGGTACCATTCTTTATTCATGGCTTTGTTTTTAGGCAAGACTGTGAGAGAGCCGATTCCCGTAGCTGAGAAGCAACCCCACACATGAATGGTTTCAGGATGCTTTACAGTTGGCATGAGACAAGACTGGTGGTAGCGCTCACCTCTTCTCCGAATAAGCTGTTTTCCAGATGTTCCAAACAATCGAAAAGGGGATTCATCAGAGAAAATGACTTTACCCCAGTCCTCAGCAGTCCACTCCCTGTACCTTTTGCAGAATATCAGTCTGTCCCTGATGTTTTTTCTGGAGAGAAGTGGCTTCTTTGCTGCCCTCCTTGAGACCAGGCCTTGCTCCAAGAGTCTCCGCATCACAGTGCGTGCAGATGCACTCACACCTGCCTGCTGCCATTCCTCAGCAAGCTCTGCACTGCTGGTAGCCCGATCCCGCAGCTGAAACACTTTTAAGAGACGGTCCTGCCGCTTGCTGGTCTTTCTTGGGCGCCCTGGAGCCTTTTTGGCACCAATGGAACCTCTCTCCTTGAAGTTCTTGATGATGCGATAGATTGTTGACTAAGGTGCAATCTTTCTAGCTGCAATACTCTTCCCAGTTAGGCAATTTTTGTGCAGTGCAATGATGACTGCACGTGTTTCTTTAGAGATAACCATGGTTAACAGAAGAGAAACAATGATGGCAAGCACCAGCCTCCTTTTAAAGTGTCCAGTGGTGTCATTCTTACTTAATCATGACAGATTGATCTCCAGCCCTGTCCTCATCAACACCCACACCTGTGTTAATGGAGCAATCACTGAAACGATGTTAGGTGGTCCTTTTAAGGCAGGGCTGCAATGATGTTGAAATGTGTTTTGGGGGATAAAGTTCATTTTCTAGGCAAATATTGACTTTGCAAGTAATTGCTGTTAAGCTGATCACTCTTTATAACATTCTGGAGTATATGCAAATTGCCATTAGAAAAACTGAAGCAGTAGACTTTGTAAAAATTTATATTTGTATCATTCTCAAAACTTTTGGCCATGACTGTATAGTCTAGTAGTTATAGAAATTCACAGCTTGTTATTTCTTTCAGATTTAATCTTTGCAATACTGATGCTAGGTTCACATTAGCATACGGGCGAATCCACCTGAGATTCTGCTTAAATAGACGGACAGAAAAGTCCTTCAATTTCAGTATAAAATCAGCAGAAACCAGGCACAAAACCGGTGGACCCGTTATAGTCTATGGGGTCCGCGGGTTTCCCCAGGTAGCCGTTTTTTTAAGCGGACAGGGTTTCCGTCCTTAGGGTCCCCAAGCAGACCCAAAGGATGGATATCCAGCACTAGTGTGAACCTAGCCTTAGTGTAAAATGTTTGCTAAATCAACAACAAAATCCATAGCTGAATCGTCATGTAACACATGGACATTTTGCCATATTTTTTTTACATCTTGTGTAGTATCTATAATAGTGACATAACTAAATTAATTCAATATTATGAAATAAATGGATATAATAAAACCTCTGACCTGTCACCATATTGGAAAACATTTTAGTGATGTTCAGTTGTGGTTAGGTCTTCGTTAGAATTAATTTGTGTTTTGCTTGTTGAATTTCTCTTGTCCCCTTTCATCAGTAAAATATGAGATGTATGATGCTGCAGTAAATATAGCTTGTACTTTCAATGTCCCTTTTTGTGTTGCACAATACTCATATATTTATTATACACCTTTCTTGGATTCAATCCAAAGTGTTGGTTATATACATCACAGTTTAATCATGGTGGTCATGGCAAAATTTTCTCTTGTTAAAATAGAACAAAAAATTTTCCAAATATATCTCTCTGCTTAGCTTTCTGTCTAGATCTGACAACAGATAATTCCAGAGCACATGTTTTTGTCTGTATTGTGACTCCAGGTTGTATAGAGACATAATAGGATGCGCATAGATAAATAATCCACCAATTGCATACGGAGGCATACAGACATCTGCCATCCACTGTCCACATTACTGAGGGTACAATGGAGCATTTTATGGCAGTAGTAAAATGCTTCAGGGGACTCCATGTGCCGCCATAAAGCCCTCTGATGGTTTAGGATCTGACCACTAAGACACCCAGCAAAATGAGAATGGGGATCCCAATTAACCTGCATGAATGAAGCGGCAGTGCCCATGCTTGACCATTGCTCCTTTAATTTATAGGGACTAATGGAGAAAATGGAGTACAGTGTACAAAAGGTCCCATAGAACTCCCATTCTTATTAGGTCAGATACCCAGCAATCAGACACTTATCCCTTATTCCTCTAAAGTACAATACCTATATCAGAGCACTCATTTTATATTAGCATACAAAGTCCTTCACCTGGTTCTTCCACATTACTCTTCACTGCACTCTCGATACTAACCCAAATGCAACCTCCATTTGACCTATGATGTCTCTTATCACCTCTTAATACTAGAACCTTCAAGTCTTCTCCTATACTACTTCTTCCTGTCTCCAGCTTTTCAAGCTTTAAAATTCATCCATAAATTCACCTCTCTAGGATTGTAAGTCTCTCTTCATCCTCTAGTCTGGCACTATCATTTCCAGTACCTAAGATGATCATACCTCTTCCAAACTCTTGACTTTTTCCCAGTGATTCCCAAGCTGGCTTCCCTGGTGCCATGTGACCCAGAAGACTGCAGCAAGACCTCTCATTTTTACAATGGACATGCCAAACAGATTTCAGCCTGCCTGAAGATGACTGGCGCAGGGGCAGACTGTAAATCTTGGCTAGATTAAAAAGTATAAAATGCTTTATACACTCCTACGCTAAGCTTGTTTGATTTATGAATTTCAATGGGTGTTCCCTGGGAGTGAAAACATTTTTTTCGAGTTTCCCTCCATAGTAATAATGGTGAGAATATCGACTTTATCCATTAATCCCATTAGAATGTAAGCTACTATGGGCACGGTTCCCTCCTATTATTATGTTTCGCTTGCATTGACAACTATACTTGTTTTATGGTTTATTATGATATTTTGATATATCTAGATAGGCGTTCTGATTCTTTGCCAAATCTCAATAGTAAATCGGAGACCTTTAGCAAATATTATGGTCAGACAATAAATTGGAATAAATCTTCATTGCTTCACCGAAGAGATTACAAGTTATCTGATATAAAATAATTCCACTTTGGACTCACGTCAAATATTTAGGCATTTTGTTAAATACACTTTATATGATTATGAGGTATTAAACTTAATCCCATTTTTGGCCTATGTGAGACAAAATATATATGATCTAAATTCAATTTTCCATTTATGTCAAGCGTTACTCATAAAAATAATAATATTATTGAAGGTTTTTTTTATTTTGAAAAACGCCTCATTGTGGACCAAATTCGCAACATCAAAACCAGACGGCAGGTTCACACCCAGACTTTTGCTGAAGCCTTGCTGTTGTGCTGAATATAGTATGTGGTTTAGCATTGTCTTGCTGAACTCTACAAGGCCATATATTGTTCTGAAACCTCTATGTACTGCTCAGCACTGTCCTAAGGGCCCATAGATCATGAGCGTCCTATATTCACTATTAGCCCTGTCCCTTCTGCACATGGATTTCTCCAGATTCTCTGAATCTCCGTCTAAGATTCCACTTAAAATCAGTGGAGAGAAAAGTCCTGCAAGTGGGATCTGAGACAGTGTGCCTGAACGCTGCCCGAACACTAGTGAAAACCTAGCATTAGAATCAAAGATGGTCAGAGGTTCACCAATCTGTGAAAACTACATCTAAAAATTGTGGAACGATTTCAGAAAAATGTTCTTCAACGTAAAATTGCAAAGACTTTGAATTATAGTCTATGGGGCCCGCAGGTTTCCGCGTGTAAATACTATTTAAGTGGATAGGGTTTCTGTCTTTTGGGTCCCCAAGCAGACCCGATGGACAGAAACCCAAATGTTCTATATTCTATTGAGTAACTTTCACCTTCTGATATGTGTTCTGTGTTCTCTTGTGTAACTTTCACCTTCTGATATGTGTTCTATGTTTTATTGTGAATAAAATATGGTTAGATGAGATTTCTAAATCATTGCATTGTTGTTTTCTTTACAATATAGACAGTGTCCCAGCTTTTTTGGAATTGGGGTTGTACGATATTTAAAGGGAACATAAAATCTATATTTTTTACTCATGAAAACCACAGAGTAAGTCCAAAACCCCTTATGAGGAGCACATTAATTATACCATATTAAAGGAAAAATTCCTTCCTGACTCCAAATTTGGAGAATTCAGAATCAGAATGAATCCCTGGACCAAACTCTCATGTCCAAATAACTAGATCTTATAATTTATAGTTAGTTTATTTATAACTCGAAATTGTATTTGGCATCAAATAAGTATCTAGTCCTGTGTCTAGTGCTGATATGGTATCTGCCAGTACTGCCTCTTGGTTTAGGGCATTTTACTACTCTAACTGTAAATAATCCCTTTGATATATAAATGTCCTACATTATTGATAGAACAAAGAAGACAAGAAGATACTTTTTATTTGTCCTGTAACTACTTTTTGATTTTTTTTGGATGGGTTTTAGAGAACTTCGGTAATTCCTGGGTGTGGAAGTTTTTCTCCTGCCCTTGTCTATTATTATAACTTGCTTCTGACATGATTTTTTTGTAAATTAGTTTGAATTGACTGCAATTTGTTTTTCGCACACAAGGTGTCCCACTTGAGTTTTCTTCTGTGTGTACAGTCATGGCCAAAAGTTTTGAGAATGACACAAATATTCTATTTTCACATGATCTGCTGCCCTCTGGTTTTTATGTGTGTTTGTCAGATGTTTTTATCACATACATAAATATAATTGCATTCATATTATGAGTAACAGAAGCTTATATTGACAGTTAGAATGAGTTAATGCAGCAAGTCAATATTTGCAGTGTTGACCCTTCTTCTTCAGGACCTCTGCAATTCTCCCTGGCATGCTCTCAATCAACTTCTGGACCAAATCCTGACTGATAGCAGTCCATTCTTGCAGAATCAATGCTTTAATTTTGTCTGAATTTGTTGGTTTTTGTTTGTCCACCCGTCTCTTGATGATTGACCACAAGTTCTCAATGGGATTAAGATCTGGGGAGTTTCCAGGCCATGGACCCAAAATCTCTATGTTTTGTTCCCTGAGCCATTTAGTTATCACCTTTGCTTTATGGCAAGGTGCTCCATCATGCTGGAAAAGGCATTGTTGAGCGCCAAACTGCTCTTGGACGGTTGGGAGAAGTTGCTCTTGGAGGACATTCTGGTACCATTCTTTATTCATGGCTGTGTTTTTAGGCAAGACTGTGAGAGAGCCGATTCCCTTGGCTGAGAAGCAACCCCACACATGAATGGTTTCAGGATGCTTTACAGTTGGCATGAGACAAGACTGGTGGTAGCGCTCACCTCTTCTTCTCCGAATAAGCTGTTTTCCAGATGTTCCAAACAATCGAAAAGGGGATTCATCAGAGAAAATGACTTTCCCCCAGTCCTCAGCAGTCCACTCCCTGTACCTTTTGCAGAATATCAGTCTGTCCCTGATGTTTTTTCTGGAGAGAAGTGGCTTCTTTGCTGCCCTCCTTGAGACCAGGCCTTGCTCCAAGAGTCTCCGCCTCACAGTGCGTGCAGATGCACTCACACCTGCCTGCTGCCATTCCTCAGCAAGCTCTGCACTGCTGGTAGCCCGATCCCGCAGCTGAAACACTTTTAAGAGACGGTCCTGCCGCTTGCTGGTCTTTCTTGGGCGCCCTGGAGCCTTTTTGACACCAATGGAACCTCTCTCCTTGAAGTTCTTGATGATGCGACAGATTGTTGACTGAGGTGCAATCTTTCTAGCTGCAATACTCTTCCCAGTTAGGCCATTTTTGTGCAGTGCAATGATGACTGCACATGTTTCTTTAGAGATAACCATGGTTAACAGAAGAGAAACAATGATGGCAAGCACCAGCCTCCTTTTAAAGTGTCCAGTGGTGTCATTCTTACTTAATCATGACAGATTGATCTCCAGCCCTGTCCTCATCAACACCCACACCTGTGTTAATGGAGCAATCACTGAAACGATGTTAGGTGGTCCTTTTAAGGCAGGGCTGCAATGATGTTGAAATGTGTTTTGGGGGATAAAGTTCATTTTCTAGGCAAATATTGACTTTGCAAGTAATTGCTGTTAAGCTGATCACTCTTTATAACATTCTGGAGTATATGCAAATTGCCATTAGAAAAACTGAAGCAGTAGACTTTGTAAAAATTTATATTTGTATCATTCTCAAAACTTTTGGCCATGACTGTATTCTTTAAATGGTTTTATTGCTTAGTGTCAGTTTTAATCATATCAGATAGTAAAGATCTACCATATACGCCTTATTATTGTACTTTGGTCTCTCGAGTTTTTCTTCAATATATATTGCTAAGAGAGACTTCATTTAAACGATACAACATGATGGTCAAGTATTAGATTATTTTTAATAATGTGAGTGTTTTTTTTCATCCACTTTGGATCAGATCACTTCAAGCCATCAGTATTTGTCTATATTTAATTTGTTATATTACTTCAAAGTTACTGCTAAATACTTAAGGAATATTCCCATCTGGGACATTTATGGCATATGCACAGGATATATCATAATTTTCTGATAGATGCAATTCCCACCCCGGGGATGCACATATACATTAACGATCTTATTTCCCTCATCTTGCACAACTGTGCGTAGAAAGGTGGTTGTACTTGGGGTGGCATAATCCATCAGTTAATAGCCTATGGGGGACACTATATAGTGTGGGGGTATGTAACAGGGGCCCTTAATGTATGGGAGCCTGAAACATGGACCCTGTTACAGATCTCCATACAGTAAGGGCCCCTCTTACACATGTTATAGGCTCCCATACAGTAAGGACCCCTGCCACAGGCCCGTATACTGTAAGGCCCTTACTTAGGGGCGGTAAAGGGACCCATATTGTATGCGGGTCTGTAACAAGGGCACTCACTGGGTTGTAATAGAGACAGTATACTGTATGGGTCCAATAAAAGAGGCAAAGTATTGTATGGAGGCCAATAAATGGACAATATACTGTGTGGAAGGATTAGTAAAGGGGGAATTATAACTTTTGGGGGCCAGTTAAGGGGGGCCTTACAGTGTGGGAAGTGTGGGGCCCAGTCAAAAGCTTGCTATGGAGCCCTGTCTGTCCTAGTTACCCCCCCTGATGTGGGTGTAGTCAGACATTAGGCTATAGGGTTGGAGCTGCCAAAGATATAACAGGTGTGTATATGTAAATTCTCTCTAGACCTTGAAATGGCAACGAAAGTCTAAAGTTATGGGACCAGTAGAGTTGAGTGCAACACTTCTGTAAGCAGGAATGCAGCTGTGGGACTAAGACTCTATTGCTATCTGTGTATTGTAAGATATCTGTGAATCACTGCAAATATGTCAAGCAAGAGACAATGGTATAGCCTGTTGAAATGTTCCTGTATATAGTTTGCCTATGGCTGATGCCTCTGCAGAGTCCTCGAGAAAACATGTGGTGGAGGAGAAGGAGACTCCCTCCCAAGAGGTATACTGCTGAAGATGGGAGAACTCCATACAGAAGAATGAATACTGAACTTTGCTGTATCTTCCTTTAATGCTTTTCTAGACTTTCTCAAAAACTTTTACCTAAATAGCTTTTATACTGCAAACAGGGTCTCATAGTTTTTCACCATCGCACCTCCACAATGTTACTTGTTATCATTACTTGTCTGTTTCAGGCAATCGACACCGTCCACCACATGTAGTGCATATTACTCAGTGTGTCTTCTGCCTTCCCTCTCTATTTGGAAAATCCTCTATTAAAGTCCCCACCCTGGTGTAATACACTGATATATCCCCACATTGGTGTATGTGCTTCATTAAAGTACTACCTACATCATAACATGCTGCGGTTTCTAACTCTCTGATGTCCTCATGCCTGACCAATCCTCATCCATCTTGTGACCTTTGACAACACACACAATAAATAATAAGCATAACCTTTTGAAGTGCCCCTCCCCTCATCGGCAAATTTGATATCTGTAAATACTGACAATGCACAGAGTATACCGGACAGATCTCCTTACAAAGGCTGTTTTCGACTAAGAGGAGGTGAAATAGGATAACCACGTATATTACAAAAATATTCACAAAACCCCTCCCTACACAATAGTAAAAAAAAGTGAAAGGACTGTTACACTTTAATTTACCATTTATTTGAGAATTTCAAAGAATTGTAGCCTTGTGAATGAGCCATTGCTATTGCCCAGTGATGCTATATCTTTAACATGGCGGCATGAAGATTTGGTGCAACCTTTTGGGTGCTGAAGTGTGAAAGAGATACAGGTGACCTGGGAGGGGTGTGAAGGGTGTGCAGAAAGGGAATTGCTAAATATGAACTATTGTACATGGATTAGGAAAAACTGGATCGATTATATCTTGGAAAAATGACATTATAGAGTTAAACTTTTATCAATGTCAGTAATTTATTAATATGTCGTCAGTACAAAAAATATTTCCAATTTCTGAGAACTGTGCAGTCTTCTGGCTGCAGGAGGACGAGATATAAAAAATTAATCTTCATAGTAAGAGCAGCCACAGCTTGGAATGCCTGGCCATAATAAATGCAATTTGTATGAGACCATTTCAGAACGGTGGAGATGACTTGATCGAGGTGGATCAAGGTTACCGAAGAATTATCGTAAACGCGGCCACAATTGCCAGAATGTTAATATGGTCTCCCGCCTCCCATTGTCTCTTATGTAAACATTTTCTTCTACTTCATTATAATTTTTATCGTCATGTTATTTCACCTTTCACAAGGTTTCCATAAGAGCTATATAGATTAACCCCTTCCTGCCACAGACATTTTTTGTGTTTGCATTTTTGTTTTTTTCTCCACGATGTGAACTGAAAAATAAAAAAGTTCTGGCTTTTGGAAGACGTGGAGCCATTTAATGCTTTGTAGGCTATGATGAAAATCTGGAAAAAAAAATCAGAATAGGGAGAAAGTGGGAAAAAATTCAGTTGTAGCACTTTTTTGTGGGTTTTGTTTTTATGGTATTCACTGCGCAGTAAAATGACCCTTTATTCTGTGGGTCATTATGATGATGGTTGTAGCAAATTTATAAAGCTTTTGTTATGTTTTAATTCCTTTAAAAAAATATAAACTGTTGAAAAACAATTTTCCATATTCTGACACCCATAATGTTTTCATATCTCTGCGTACAGATCTATGAAAGGGGCACTTTAAATTGGTTGTTAAAATGACACCATTTTGAAGAATATATCAGTTGATCTCTTCTTTTTTTTTTTGGGGATGAGAAGTGACAAAAAAAAAAACATTTTGATTATTTTTCTAGTACATATTCACTGTATGGGATAAATATGTTTATATTTCAATAGAACAGGCATTTTTGGATGTGGGACACCTAATGTGGTACCTAATTGTATGATTAGAGTTGTCTCTGATCCCGGGCACCGCTGTGGAATCCCTGCCGAGTAATACAGCAGAGATTTGGTGGCTATGGACCTGGTCAGTTCCTAAGCGTGCGCCATCTTTGAAGACCTGACATCTTCTGTACATCTATGTCTATGAATGGATTTCCAAGAAATACAAGGATCAGGTGAGTCCTCCAGAATGTGAGCAGGGTATATAGAGTGGCTGTTCAAACTTAGATGGAGATCCCAATCACAAAACTCTCCTCATATATTTATTAAACAATTTGGGATTTATTTCAATGTTGCTAGCGACTTGTTTTTCTGAAGTTTTGTAAGCTCGATGTTCAACATGACAGATCCATTTCTAGCAGCAGCCTCCGAGCTGAGCCATGTGACACCCTCTAGAACATCCTGTAGGTTATATTAGAACAAGTCATTTCATGGTTCTATGTTCAACCGTATCGAATTGAAAATAAGGATAATTTAGAGATTATTTTTTTTTTAATATAAATGCTAATTTCGGGGAAGAACCTCCCCTGTGACTGTTCATGCTGAATGAGTGACGGGCATGAAATTATTTCATTTTCATTATTTCATTATTTAATGCACATGGAATTGCACAGAATGTTCGATCTTAAATCAGATGTAAATGAATATTATAGTACATGGCAGAGTGGGACGTGCTGGAAACCATGGAGAAAATCCAATAGACCCCAATGACAGTGCACAGGATTTATCAGATGTTGATGTTCCTGTTATGATATGGATTTGTTTTTTCTGGTATTTTTGCTGTTCTGCTCTTATATCAGAGTGAAAATATTAGCCTGATGTGAAGAGACTTTTATTACATTTATATGCTTAGACATTCACTGCAAGTCAGTTCTAGCAGATTTAGGGTACATGTACAGTTACACTCATATTACATGTTTTGCTGCTGTTTTCTCAAAATTGTGGGATTTTATTACAATTTTATAAAGGTTAAAAAAGTGAGATCAGACCACACCATGTGAATAATACCCAAGAATGTGTTAACTCGCTGCAGTTAAAACCACCTGCAGTTTAGGTAAAGTTTTAGGGGACGGCTGTAGCCAATCACAAGCCTCAGCAGTGACCTCTTCACAAACATGACTGCTGAGACACGCCATTTGTGAAGAGGTGTCCGCTGAGGCCTGTGATTGGCTGCAGAGGTCACCTGACACAAACAGCGGGGGACCTATGTAAAGCAGAACAGAGCTGCCGGCACTGGAAACAGAGGCCTGGGGGGAGGGAAGTATAGGTTTATATGTCTGGCTCCACTAGCAGCAATATCACATAATTATAAAAATGAAGCAGAGAACCCCTTTAATATGTTTCACCTGTAAAATAAAAAACTAGGGCTGTGGAGTTAGTTGGCCAAACCTGACTCTTTTAATTCTCCACAATTCACTGAAGGAGTAAATAATATAAAATGTAACTTTTATTAATAAAGCATCTAAAAAGAGACTCCGATGAATTAAAATGCAGGGATATAACCCGGGGTGCTCAAAACCTTACAAATCAATGGGTCATTCCCCTTATTGTCGCATGCATCCAGGGGTGTAGATAAGTGCACTCCCCAATTCCTCTGGTATCACATAAATAGAGGGGGGTGATAGCAATAGAGTCCCCAATTGCTCTTATGAGAATTAGTGTACCACCTCAATGTGACTCGCCTGGTCGGGGCACATCAGGAGGATAAAGCAGTATATGAGAGTAGAATGTACCGTGAGGCGCCCGATAAATCTATATACATATGTGCCTGAAGAGAACCCACTATAAAGCACCAGATAAATATATATTTATCTGCCGCACTCTCTAGGAGGAATACTCTAAGCCACAGGAATTAGTAAGAACATGAAGACAACAAAACTGCCCTACAAGAGAGGAAAACCAGGGGAAAACAGCAGTTCCCAGGGCCCTGAGGGTGCGCACTGGTACCCCCGTGGCTGCCTACCTGCGTCATATGGTGGATAGCCCAGCGATCACTTAGACCCGCCCATTCAGGTAATAGGTTACAGAAGCAGAAAAGATCCTCTAATTCACAAAAAAACAAATGATTGTACAAATGATGTAACAAACTCTGCATCTAATTAATTATAGAATATCAATAATTGAATCATATTATTAACAGTAAGTAATAATTCCTGTACCTGAACATTGCAGTTGTAAATACAATATATATGGGAGAAATGCACCCACTTATACTGTGAGCCCCGACTAAGATCCAGAGGTGTGATGTCATAGATCTGGCCGCTGAAGAATTACAAAAGGCCCACATTGTCAAGTCTATGATTGTCTGTCGCTTTGTACAATCATATAGGAGCCAAATGCTTTATGAGCCTTGTTGAGGTTAATAGGGGTTGTAAAGCAATAATCCAGAAGACAGTACTGGGGCAAATCTGCTTTATTTCAGATGTTTTAGCCCTATTTTTGTTGTTAATTTAATTGGGGGAAAGGGTAAAACCAGAGGTGGGAACCTCAATACATAAAGGATACGTTCACATTGTGTATTCGGCTTTTTCCATAACTCCCATAGAAATAGATAGAGACGTTGCCCAGATGCGGTCCCATCCAGGCCCATCTCTCTATTCTTTGCCCCGTGATGTAGCATTCCCTAGTCAGGGTTTACTTTTTATTCCTAATGGACTTCCTATATCAAGTATTTTTATCTTTGTGGGGAACCTTAGATTTTTAGTCAGTGTCAGACTGGGAATCTATGATGCAGTCGGAGGCCCCGTATGTGCACATTCACTTATTACCTCCTGTATGATGGCGTTTTTGCCCCTGGGGGTCATATTATTAAATAAATCATTATTTGTCAATCATCCCATAAGAACTGTCCTTGACAGACTCGATTAGCATTATATGGGATTGTCTTCTGCTGGCCCAGCATTGGAAGATCCTCTGGTACTCTGGGGAGGTCAATCCGATTCTGTCTCCAATTCTGATCTTAACATGTAAATATAATACAGGATATTTCTCTAGAATGTCTCCATACTTCACTGAGAGGCTGACCCAGTAACGTTGTTTGTTGCTGTTGATGTAGCTTGTTGGTTGTCCTCTTGGCCCTGTTACCTACATTAGTGATGTTTCTAGCGTGAATTGACATTGGCACCTAAAGATTGGTTAATATTTAGCAAATTCTGACCTGTGCATGTGTGTTCAGAGGTCCAATTCTGTAAGAATGCTAATGCTAAGTTAGAAAAGCCCTGTCGAGAGATCTAATATAAGTACGAGGTTTTAGCTACTCATGTTTTATTTTTATTACTGTGCCAATTTTCTTTTTTCATAATCACAATTTTAAAAAAAATTAAGAAATTTAAATTTGGCACAATTAAACACTTAAAGAGATTGTCCGGGCAAAAAAATATTTTTAAAATAGGCCGGGGGAGGTGGAAAAAAAAAATCATACAGGTTCGAGGCATTAACATGACAGATGTGGCCGGAATCACCGCCTAGGGGAAACTATGGGGCAGGACTGCGACTTCAAAATGATCAGAAATGTATCCTGATTAATTTATTATCTTTTCATGCAATCTTATGATTATAGGAGGATTAACAGGAGTACAATATAAAATGATAGGGTTTTCACTCAAATGTGAGAGCAATTTTTAAAGGAATTGTCCAGGTACAACTAGTACTCTGTGTGATACCCAATATACCTGGCATGAGGGTATGGAGCAAGACACAGTCACATCTTTTGGCATGTCTTGATAGTTATGGCATATCCTGTTAAGTCCATGGTACTAGAATTATGTCAAGGTGACAAAAACAAACACATTCCATACAAGTCCTATACATATATATCAATCTTATTATTCTCAGCGGGGAATAAGGCATATCTTGTAGGGTCGTGGAAGATTTCCCAAGCCGCTGCTCTCAGGAGTAATGTCAATGTCCTTGGGGTCTACAAGAGGCTTTGGGTTGAAGTTTTGAAGAATGGTAGTGAAGAAAATGAAGAGCTCCATCAGGGCTAGACCTTCCCCAAGGCAGACTCGCTTCCCTAAAAAATATTCATTATAGTTAAATTTAACAGAAGAAAATACCATCTGTATTAATACATGTCTATCCTCCATTAGTATACTGATCTACCCTCCATTAGTATATATGTCTACCCTCCATTAGTATACTGATCTATCCTTCATTCTATCCTATTGTACAGAATACAATATAAACTTCTCCCCCCTCACCACAAGGCTCTCCATAATGCTGCACCTCCCTACATTTCCTCCCTCATCTCTGTCTATCGCCCCAACCCGTACACTCCGTTCACTCAATGACCTAAGACTAACATCCTCTATTATCAGAACCTCCCACGCTCGTATACAAGACTTCTCCCGAGTTGCACCACTTCTCTGGAATGCTCTATCCCGGACTATCAGATTAACCCCCAATTTCTACAGCTTCAAGCGTAAACTAAAGACACATCTTATCAGACAGGCCTATCACAACTCCTAATGTAAACCCTTCCGTAGTTAGAATCCCTAAAACGTCCCCTCTGTTGACGCTCCCGCATTACCTCACAGGATATGAGGCCGTATCAGACTAACTTTATATGTCTGCACTTTACAAGACACGACTGGTGACGGCTCCTACAGCTTTATATATATGTAATGACAGTAGCCTCCATTACAGAATTGTCTGACCATTGTATAAGCAATGCTACCTCCGATGCCGCCCCTGCTACCTCCTGTGTCACCCCCTCTACCTCATAGATTGTAAGCTCTTGTGTCACCTCTACCTCATAGATTGTAAGCTCTTGTGTCACCTCCTCTACCTCATAGATTGTAAGCTCTTGTGTCACCTCTACCTCATAGATTGTAAGCTCTTGTGTCACCTCCTCTACCTCATAGATTGTAAGCTCTTGTGTCACCCCCTCTACCTCATAGATTGTAAGCTCTTGTGTCACCTCCTCTACCTCATAGATTGTAAGCTCTTGTGTCACCTCCTCTACCTCATAGATTGTAAGCTCTTGTGTCACCTCTACCTCATAGATTGTAAGCTCTTGTGTCACCTCTACCTCATAGATTGTAAGCTCTTGTGTCACCTCCTCTACCTCATAGATTGTAAACTCTTGTGTCACCTCTACCTCATAGATTGTAAGCTCTTGTGTCACCTCTACCTCATAGATTGTAAGCTCTTGTGTCACCTCCTCTACCTCATAGATTGTAAGCTCTTGTGTCACCTCTACCTCATAGATTGTAAGCTCTTGCGAGCAGGGCCCTCAGTCCCATTGTGTGAATTGACTATTTCTTTGTAATGTATCTTTTTTGTCTGTTCTTGAACCCTACAAATTGTACAGCGCTGCGTAATATGTTGGCGCTATATAAATAAAATGTATTATTATTATTATTATTATTGGTATACATGTCTATCCTTCCTTAGTATACTGATCTATCCTTCAGACATTATGCTTAACGTAAACATTATATATATATATATATATAGATCTATTTTTCTGCTATATAGATAATTTTATTAAAAATGTTAACATTCTTAAAAGCATATGAACTACAGCTAAAAAGATTTGAAGAGGAGGAATCATCACAAATCTTTATGTTAAAGTAACACTAAACCTAGGAATAAATGCTAAAAGTAAACAGGAGATTGCCATACCCCTTCGGTCCACCAGGCTACAGACTGTTTTGCATGTCTTGGAGAAATCCTGCAGAGAACACAGGAGTTCATCTCCTGTTGGTGGGTTCCATCTTTTTCTGGAGATTGGTTGAGGGGTGGGGCATAGCCAAGGGGTGGGGCTTAATAATATTTTTGTCCTACTACAGAGAAGACACAATAGCGTGGCTCCTAGATGTGTGCCTAGCGCGCAGATGTAATGGATTACATGGCTGAGCCTCTGGGACACATATAGTAGAAACGGTTCTTTATATCATGTTAAGTTTTAATTGCAATCTGAACTGATGTGAAGAGATGAAAGGAGGAAATGCAGGAATATTTTTTTCTATGCTTAGTATTGTTTTAAATATATTTTTATATACTTGGTGTAATTTAAATTTTTTCATGTCATTAAAAATGACACCTCCTGTTCTGTAGTGATCACTTCTCAGGCGCCATCAATTTATAATCACAAGCGGGATTACAATGAACAGTAACTTCTCTATTATAAAACTAGAGGCAGATAACACAGAATCCACCACTGACAATAGTGATCTCCGGACACTAGTTTACTATGGTCTATGTTGCTGCTGTTAAGCAAATTCCAAAATTGCTGTTAACACCACAGAGCAACAGCTCATATAATATGGCTGCTTCTATAATCCAGTACTGAAAATAATATAACAATAATAATAATCCTATAAATAATATTAATAATAATAATAATAGTAATAATAATAATATAAATAATAATAATATTAATAATAATAATAATAATGATAATATAAATAATAAATATAATAATATAATGTATATAAAACATAACAATTTGTAATAAAAAAATAAAACATTTTAAAAATTATGTTTCAGTATTTGGTTCTAATTCATGAAACAAATCCAGTTAAACAAATCACCTTCTTTCTGCTCTAAGAATTTAATTTCCTCCTCACTAAGCACTAAGTAGACAGTACCTGCTGAAAATGCCATGAATGCCTCATTCTTCTTGAAGAGCCCATTCTCATCCAGAAAATGTGTTGGGTCAAAAGAGAGCGGGTTTTTAAACTTAGTGGGATCGTACTGAGATGTACATATCAAAGGCATGATGTTAAGACCCTAAAAACACAAAAAAATATGGAAATATCTTATTCAGAAACAATCCAAAAAGACCCTTTTACAAAAAAACACATTACTGTTGTGGTTTATCTAGATATCAAGGAGATTTATCACAAGAAAAATTTTTAGTCAGTTTTGCTGGAGTCTGAGTTGGTGTAAGCTTGCAAAATGTATCAAATTTTGTATTTTGTAAAAAAAAATTGTCACATCTATTCTAACTTCTGTCCTAAGATGTTACTTCACTTTCTATGTCACCATAAACAATTGTGGCAAATTTTTGCAATTTCTTAAAAAGCGTACAGACAACGAGACAGGCTAACCACACTCACTTCCCCACCCACTTTTCAAAAGCAGAGTGAGTGGTGTTAAAATGCAAAATGTCACAGAATTGTTCTAATTTACAGCACTGTTCAAACAGTACAATCTCTCGCTGCTTTTATCTTGTGCACAGCATTTCTCTGACACAATAGGTCACTGCCCTGTGCATGATCAGCACACTCATCTGCTGCTGCTGCTGCTGCTTCAGTGATCTGATTGGATGCAGAATTAAGAATTAAGTTCTGTCCTTATCAATTAAAAAACACTTCTCTATCATACATAGGACTGTCTTTTTTAACAGGTTGATATCTTTCATTACCTCCAACAAGATAAGAACACTCATATCCTACTGTGGTCAATTAACTCTTTCAGTCATTACATTCTTAGCTGTATCACTGGAAAGCATAATCCTCCAGGTGTTAGTTTTAATAAACTCAAGGAAACAATAGGTTCTTATAAAATTTCAAGCATTTTCACACAGTATGACAATGCGTAGGATTAGGGTTATTAGGATTATAGCACATTGATTGAATTATATTCACTTAATACAGTAGTACAAAGTTTTGCACCTGTTCGGCTATTAGGTTTAATATGTATGAGAAATAAGACTCTACGTATGTACTTTAGGGCCTCTCCAATTCAGTTCCATGAAGGGAGGCATCTCTTATTTCAGGACTTGTTATGTAAAATGTATTTTTTAATATTGGGTTGCAATTTCCCAAAGAACATCTGGACTTTTCAGCAAATCACCTTGAAATGTTTGTAGCAAAATTGAAAGTTACTTGAAGGTCCAATTTAAAATATCTACTACTTTGGACTGGACTTCCATTGTGTGTTAGAAGGACCTCTGAATTCCATGCAGCAAATTTATGGAGAATAGCGTTACTAACGCCAGTCTTCATAGCCCCGTAGTGGAGGGCACGCCTCATATAGGACAAGGTGCATGCCTACTCATAAATGAGATGCAGTCTCCACCCCATTTTAGCAAAAAAAAAAAAAGACTTTTCATGCCTTTTATGCTAGAAAACTGAAAAGAGATGAACCCTCACTGTTCTGTCCAGCAGTCATTCCATAGGACCTGCAGAATGGCCAAGTCTCAAATAATCCTCTGTTTGCCCACTGTGCAGTGACTCATCTAATATGGGGTCTGGTGTTTATAGGGGTATTCCCATCTCCAGGATCATATTTCAATATGTAGCTGAAGTTATTTTAAGTCTTTTACCCAATACATTGCTTTATCTATCTTGCTCCATTTGCCAGATATTGCTCATTATGCCTCCTCAGCGTTTACAGCCGGTTGCCTAGGTTTCAGACCACCTCACTGACCGCGTTGATGACTTAGTCTCTGTTCCCCACCACCTATATTATCTTCTCTTTCTCTCAAAAGTGCTCTCAGCTGCTGAGTCCTGATAAGGACTAGAACTGTGCCTTGATCAGTGTCTCTGTTATCTCTGTATGTAAATTCAGAGATAACTGTGCAATTTAGAACAAGCACAGGGAATTCTGCTGGCTGAGCTGAAAACCAGGAAGTGGGGAGTGAGGAGGAGACAGGAGGGCAGGTGAAACCTTTAGATGGGAAAGACTCTTTAAAGTGAACCTGTCACTAGGCTTGGATCCCCTAGGTCAGTACATCCTTATGCTGGTGTGGTTCAGGGTGCAAAACCTGGTGCACCCAGTATTATCCACAATTTCATTCACCCATTTAGTTTCATTCCAAAAGTTTTAGATTGCTAAAGAAAAGTCAGCTCCGGCTGCTCATGATGCATGCACTGTGCACAGGTAAAAATGGTGAATGGTGAATGTAGACCTGGCATCATTGCGCCTGTGCAATGTGGCCAGCTTCAACTGCACATGGTGCATGCGATGTGAGCTCTTGACTCTTCTCCAGCAAGCTAAAACTTATGTGACTGGGTGAATAGAGCAGTGGACTGGACTGGGATTTTAGGTTTGGGTCCCTAAACCCCAGCAATATAAGGACAAACTGGTTTAGGGACCTAAACCTGGGGACAGGTTCACTTTAAGGGGACTTGAGCATTTATCTCAATTAGGGCCCAAATACTGCTGGTAGCCTCATATATACTGAAGTAGCAAAGTGTATCTTGACGTCTATCAAGTCTGTCTAGAGGAAAACCAACACAGACAAGAAATACAAATGTAGATCTTTGTTGGCACATCCAGCCAGTTACTAATACTTCAATGTATGTGTCTGAGGCTTTAGATTGTCAGCAAGTTCCATCATGACTGGTTTGCTCTGCCAAAAAATGTCTAATGTCTGTGACCACCTTAAAACAACAAAGGTAAAGCTGTTACACCCGGGTGCCCAAAGCGCTTACTTCATTTGTCTTTTTAATTCAGACCATGAACTGAATGTCCCAATCCACAGAATTATAATAACTGGAAGACTGTGTAAAGTCTGTTTACAGAGGGATAGCCCATTATAATACAAGGTGTGCACCAACATATCGCCTGCTGTACAGACAGTTCTAACTAGTTTGGGAGTCAAGGCCAGGTCACCTATTGATGTTTCTTTGGCAAAACAAAAATATGGAATAAGGTTCTCTTAATGAAGTCTTTATGATGTGCTGATGATAATATAGTATACCTTACAGACATTATATAATGCTTAATTTCTCCTGTGATGGTGGCTACAGTGGAAAAAAACTCCACTGTTGGACTGAGGTTCCTTGGGCCCACCAGATAAAATGATTCCTGGGACCCACCAATCCGACACTGGTGAACACTTACTGCCATATTATCAATAGATTACTAGTGATTGGTGGGGGTCCCTGCAGGGGAACATCTTGTGACCAGTTTAATGTTGAGGGACTTCTACCAAGTAGGAATTGATACTCCTTTAACACATTACACTACACAGTGTACCGAGCCCTCAGCTTTCTGCTCTATATACTGTACTCTGAAAAGCTGATTGGTGGGGCTGCCAGATATGAGACCTGCACAGAATCAATATTGATAACCTATCCTAAGGAGAGGTCATTAGAACTGAGTCTTGGAGAACCCTTTTAATTTTATATCCATAGCCAACAAAAATCATTAGCTCATCAGCAATTCCATGGTTGGCTGGAATGGCCAAGACAAAGCCAATGTCTTTGACCACCTTACGACCCTTAAGACAGCAATTACAAATTATATAACTGTTTTATTTAAGAGGTTTTGCTTTGTACAAACCTTACTTGTTAGTTGGGACCATTGACAGTAAGCAGATCATGTCCTGTTCAATTTCCCTACAGCACCACTACATGGAATATCCTGTGTTACACAGTGGATTTCCAAATCAATAGGTTGTCTGTATAACACAGGACAGTCCTCTAGATAAAGAGACATTCCATACTGCTCTCCTCTCTATTAACTCAGAATCCCTTAAAGGGGTTTTCCAGGGACCAAATTTAACCAATGTCATCAGTTCGCCAAAGTGTTTGTAAGCTTTGTACTAAATTCTTAAGGTATTAAATGTACCTCAGGTAAATTGTAGCCACGAAATGTAATGTCCCTTGTTACAGTATGGGGAACACTCATGGGAACTATGTCAGCAAATCTCTGAATCTCATAGAGGACAGCCTCGGTGTAGGGCATCTTACTCCTGTCATCCATACAAGGACTTCTGTCTCGGCCAATTACTCGGTCAATTTCTTCTTGAACTTTTTCTATTTGGAAACAATAGCATTGTGGTTAACAAAGTTTCTGAATCATTGACAATTCTGTAATTTGCAGTAATAGTTCCTTTCTATAGTCCAATGGTGGATGATGCATTACAGATGTACACAGATGTTAGATTACTGGACATCTGTCAGGCCAAAATGCCTCCCAAACTTATGTAGGGACCTTTAGGAGCAGACACATATTATGGAGGCCACAAACCAATGAAACAATGCAGAGATAATTATCTTTTATATATTCAAATCAAGTCTATAGGTGGACCATGGGCAGGCCAGAATTGTCAAAAAAAAGTCAATCATGATGAAAGGACACCAATTCCAGAGAAGAGCAGGAGCTGCACATAGAAGGCTGATTTGTGTATCCATAAAAAGATTATCTCCACATTGCTACATTTTGTCCCTGGATCCATACTTGAATACATTATTTACCATTATGTATTTTAGTGCCTGCATTAAAGAGAGGTGTCCAGGGATGGCTGGAAAAAACAATCACATGGGTAAATCCCATGACTGCTGCCATCTTGTACCCTATGAATGGAGCAAGCGGGCCTTGTATTTTTAACCTAGCCTATATATACAGTTAATGGCTGGATAGATAGATAGATAGATAGATAGATAGATAGATAGATAGATAGATAGAAATCTTCTTACCTGCCACTTCGGGATGCTTCAACATGATTAGGAACCCATACCTCAGAGTAGACCCAACTGTTTCGGTACCAGCGAAAAAAAATATTGACTGTTGTCTTCAACATTGTCTCATAGTTGAAGTGAGAATTTGGGTTCTTCTTTTCCTTCAAAGGGAATGCAGTTGAGTTAGTGTCCATCATCAAGAGTAATGCAAGAAAGTTCAGTACATATCTATATATGTGGGCACAGTCAGAATGTACTCTATGTACAATCACAGTAATCGGGGCAAGCAACAAAGACTGAATACCATTCTGTGGCCTGATACTGGGTCATGTTCTAATTCAGTGCACAGTGGGAGGAATTTATTGAGATCGGGATTAATAAGAAACCCTGGCCTCTTAATCATTTTGGCGCATCTTGAAGGGTCCTGTGCACAAAAAAAATGAAATCTATAGCATAGATTGGGGTAAATGATGTAGGTTTCAGCTATAACTCAAGCCATATAGAAAAGTTATAGCAAATCTTGTTGGCTGAGGTGCCCTTGCCTGGCTCACCTTGGTCCTTGCCTTGCTTTGCCCACTGTCTTAAAAAGTGTCAAGCGAACAGAAAAACATCTTTGGGGCAAATCGGGACAGTGCACCATTTCTATGCCAATTTTCCAGCCTAGGTTGTTTACTAAATTTCCGCCAGTATTTCTAGATTTAGATATAACAAAACCAATCGGGGATTCATCTCGGACAAACTAAAGTGGCCATCGCAACATGCATTGCAGTGTATTATTATACTCTGCAGTCTCTTCAGACCCCAATGTATAATATGTGGAGGCCCAGGGAAGGTGAAAAAAATAAAAAAATAACTTTATTCTCACCTTCCCTGACCTCTTTTGGGCCTCCTCATGGAGCTCTCCTGGTGATGTCTTGCGCCCGGAGTCACCACTGGGGTCTGTGATTGGGCCACATCAGTCACATGGGCATGCTTAATATTATGACATCATGACACTCGATGTGCCCATGTGACCACTGAGGCCCAATCACAGCCCTCAGCAGTGACCCTGAGCGCATGACTTCATCGAGGAGACTGACAGAGAGCACTTAACGATGAGAGGAGGCTTAAAAGAGATGAGGGAAGGTGAGTATAGGTGTTTTTTATTTTTTTATACCTTCCCTAAGCCTTTACATATTATACTCTGGAATATTTTCACTTCCGGTTCTATGTGAACTTGTTTGACCTGAAACAAATCAGGGATCTGAGAGTTACCCAAACCCGAAACAAAACAAATATTGGGAGGTTTGCTCATCTCTATATGCCACACATCTTAGGACTCCCAACTTAGGGCACTACTCCTCTAATAAAATTTTATATGGACAAAGTAAACTAAGTGCCAAAAATGTCACTTCCCTCGGTAGTCGAATATTTGATTCCCAGGAGAAAGCAGCTCCAAAAATTGGAAACCTTAAATTGCTTGGAAGAAACAGAATCTGGTAACTTGAACACTTACTTGCTCAATCTTTATGAGAAAACAGTCAATGAAGTCACGTAGATTATTTGGGTCAAGTGTTTCTTTATTCATTCGAAGTCTCTTGGCCACAAAAGCCCCAAGTTTCACATAGTTTTTATAGATTTTTCTGTGTGGGCCTGGAATGTGCTTCATGATTTTTGGAAATACAAACAGAAGCTACAAAAAGAATAAAAAAAAAAAATAAAAAAAAACAGATCGTGAATGGAGCACACCCTATATAAATGGAGATGAAAATTCTAAATTTTATCTAACCTGCCCCCATGTGGAGCTCATAAGGTGCCAACTGTTGTTGATAAGGTAGAGCAAAGTCAGAAATTCTTCATCTCGATAGTCAAACCTCTCCCCGAAGACCAGAGAGCAAATTATATTGGATCCGGCTGAGCTGAAGCCAAATGTTGGGTCCAAAGGCTTTCCTGTTACGAGATGTGATACATTAAAATATAGGACTGTATTTTATTTCCACTTTCATTGTTTATTTTACTAGTGAAAAAGGGAGATTTTGCTGGGATTCCCATCTTAAATGTCACAGACGGTATATCACCATTATATGCCATAACATTATGGTTAGTGGGAATCTGACCTCAATCTCTATCCAATCCTCTACACTGCAGCTCCGCCTTTGTTCATTAATCCTGAGGATTGTGGGGATTCCAGCATTTGGGCTCTCATGATCAGTAGTATGAAGCCATTCAGCTGTGATATAGATTTTCTTATCTCAACCTACCATTGAAATTGTGATTTTGTTTTCTTGACCTATTCTTAGAAAAACCAACAAGGTGTAATTTTTGGGGGTTGCAAAATAAGTAGTAGTCCCTTCTGTGGCCCAACACATGTCTTGTACACTGCAGCTCCACCTTCGTCTAGTTGAAGGGGCTCAAGGGCTACCGTCAGAGCTGTTCTACCCTTGTTTTGCTTTTATGACATCATAAAAGTCGAATTGATGAAAGTCTCTTAGCTTTGACCCCACTGATCGCATCAATGAGTTTATATTATTGGAGACCATCAAAGTGGGAAATAAATGTTGGTCATGAAACCTTCAAGTGCTATCACCGAGAGGTTTTCATAACTTCCATTTATTTCAATGGAGAGTCTGTGGGTTCCTTTTCCATTGGTGGTGACTTCAGTACTAAGCTATCAGCCCTAGGGCTGTGGAGTTGGAGTCGGAGTTGTGGAGTCAGAGTGGTAGGTAACTTTGGGTAGAGTCAGAAAAAGTTTACTGATTCCAACTTTGGCTTCAAAATAAAATGATGATTTTAAAAATATATATATTATACAATTGTCAATATTGTATAATTAATTAGATACATAATTTGTTGCATATTTATTTTCTTAGAAATCAATCACTGTTTTGTTTCCCGAATTAGAGGAGTTTTACTGCATCTGCCTGACCATGGCTCTCAGCTATTGGTTAAGAAGTCAGAACAAGAGTAGGGGTATAGAAAAATAGGGGAGTCAGTGGTTTGGTCTACAATCACAAAAACTGGGCCTGCAAGTCATACAGTGGTGCATGTGATCAACCACCACTCTATGGACTTACATAGAACTGTCAGAGATTGTTGTCCGAGATCTCCAGTCCCAAGGGAATAGAGCACTGGCTGAGGATGTGTCCCAAACTGCACTCTATTCTTATAGGGCATTCTGGGGACATTTACAGACACCCATTCTCACCTAATTGGTCTCAGTGATCAGACCCCAAATGCTCACACATTTATCTCCTATCCTGTGTAGAGGGAATAAGAGAACATCATGGAAAATGCCTTTAATTTATATAATATTTTCATTCTCTATTGACACCACATAGGCTATTGGCGTACCTTCACTCTTTCTGAACTCCGCTATCAGATACTGCGCCTCTTCTTTCACTCTCTCCTCCAGGCTTCTTTTTCCCATTCCAAAGTTCTTCAAAGTAGAGATAGCAAAACGGCGAAGTTGTCTCCATCTTTCTCCAGTCCCGTAAACAATACCTTAATAGAGATATCAATAGCTAGAAATGGCTAAATTTGCTGCAAAAATATTGTCAGAATTCAGACACGGACTCAGGGGCCAATTTCTGCTCATCTATCAAAATGTGCTCAGTGCATGGGAAAAAAAAAGCAGAGAAAACACATTAGACACATACAAACTCCATACATGTGGCCCTAGGTCAAGAACACAGTGCTGCAGGACAATGCTGCTAACCACTGAGCCACCGGGTTTTCCATTGCATCGGATTGTATTTCTTATTTGCTAGGCTTCTTTCTGCTGTACATATTGTTATCTTAGGCTCCCAACATGTACATCAGATGTTTCTGTAACTTAAATTAGGCTGGACATATAGGCCAAAAAAGGGTGCATATAGTTGGGTGAGATATGTTGGGAGTCAATCATTGCAATGGAATCCAATTACATGTGTTAGGGCTATGCAGTATGTGCTTTTTATTTTTTCTAGATTTTCTACATATAGTACGGAAACAGTTGGAATTAGTGGAAAACGCAGGTCTTGAAGTCTGGGGTGACTGTGGTTGTGGCTTTATTGGGAACCTGAGAAGGACAAAAGTTCTATCTATATGAGGAAACAAGAACTATAAATGAAGTGGCCCCGTTACATATTTTACACCGTAGCTTCAAAGTTACTTATGTTGTAACTGGTAAAAAAGTAACAACAAGGTAACCAGATATAGTACATGTAGGCAGAACTCTTACATACTGCAGAGAACCTTCTATTACAAGCTATACAATGTGAGTTACCATTCCCCTTGCTGTACATCTGAACTGCTGGAAATTCTCCTCTGCCACTGAACTCCTCGGCGTGGTCAATGAGCGCCTCCTTCAGCACCTGGTACCCGCACAGTACAACGGTAGGACGTGACCCCAGGTAGAACGTATACATAGGACCGTATTTTTTGCTAAGCTGTTACAATAAAAAGGCAAAGTAAGTCAATATAAAGTGCAATTTCACCAAAAGACACTTCGATCAAGTCATGTTGAAGCAGACTGGCACAACTAGTACACGGAGGAGTTACATATATTGTACAAACTTTTTACTTTCTCAGATGTGGTAGTTGCTTTTTAAGATAACTAGGTGGAAAAATCTCAATCACCCCTCAGAATCGGGCAACTATATGTAAAATAAATGTAAAAGGCCTTTGTCCAACTCACCTCAACCAAGGACTTAATGAGGTCATCCATCTTAACCTGGTGCATGTTCCCAATAAATGGAAGTGGAGTAGGCCCAGGCGGTAACCTTCCCCGCAGTTTCCTTTGAGATAGAAACAGCAGAGACACCAGAAAGATGAGAATAAGTATAAGGAGCGTGCTGAGATCCATGGTGAAGTGGCCTGGAGAAGCTTCGATAGAGTCTATGGCCACGGCACTATATACCCAAACACAGGAAAGTTTATGACTCAAACTGAGAATTTCACCACTTGTTCAGCAAACATCTTTCTCTAGCACAGATGTCACTGGGTCATTGTGCTTGGTCTTGTGCCATCTTTGCACAGAGGATCTTGAAATGGCAGTATGAAGATAATGCAACTCTACTGTTAAGCAACCAAATGTTATGTGAAATGAAAAATGAAAAAAATTAAAATGACCCACTGACACATCCTGTGGCCCACACCATACCCCGGGTGCTGTGCAGCGTGGATCATGGTTTGGTATGGACATTATGAATATTAGGCCTGCAATTATTTACCTTGTTTGGCTTGTGACCTGATTCTGTGTATCACTGCTTCAGACTGATCTCCTGGACACAAAACTTTGGCTTGTGACTGGAATACCCTTGTCTTCTGATTCAAACTCTGCCATGATCTCTTGGAATACCGAACCTGTGGCTTTGTTACCGGATACTACGTGTCTACTGATTCTAGCCCTGAAGTAATCTCTTGGAAAACGACCTTTTGGCTTTTTATTGGAATACTGCTTAACTCCTGGCTCAGACATATCTTTCTTGAACAGACTACTACTGGAACATTTCCTGATTCATCCTCCTGATCCTGTTCATCCTAATGACGTCAACGGGAATTTTGACAATAAAGCTCCTTCTCCTGATGCTCAAGATATGATCACTGAGTTGCTCAGGAAAAATCCTGCACCATAGACAGAAAACAACTATTTTTTCCCCTGGTTTTCCAGGAGGAGCACATGAGGTCAAAATACATCCATTTATGAGTGACATAGACTTTGATGGCATTCTTAGTCAACTTCCTGAGTATATTCCTTAGCTTGTATCAAAGGAGGACACCAGCAAGTGTTGTTTATATTTGCACTTGAAAAAGGAGAGTCCTTCCCCAAAACGCGTTGTGCCTTCTGTACCCTAATAAAGAGACCTTCATTCAGAAAAGTGACCTAAGATCTTCCTTTACAAGAGCGCAGACAGTCCATATCTTGGGGAACACACACCCCCTTCTTTATTGCATTATGAATATTAGGTGACTTTCTTAACCTCATTGTGATTTATTTGGATTGTCCTTTATAGAACCTGAGATTTCCTTGTCATATGCTTTGTAACATCCATACCTTGCACTCCTACACTGTCTAATTTTTTTATGTTTTGTTTTTTTCACTTAAATTGTGTCTGTGACTTTTTTTTTCAATAAAGTTAGTGTTTTCTATTCATATTCTGCCACATTGTGGGTGCATTTATCATATAACATTCATAGGACTTATATAACTTCCCAAAAATGTTTTTCTGCTACTACGTGTTTACAGCCCCAACTGCATGTTTAATACTGATGAGCTATCCACCTATACTCACTTCTCCTGCGCTCCCTTGCAGCCTTCAATATCTCCTCAGCCTCTAGGCTGATGTTATGGGGACGGCTGAAGCCTGTGACTAGTCCTAACTAGTTACCTAACCAATCTGTCTTTGGGCTACTCCTGAGGGTGTTGTCTAAGTGGTCCCATTGGTCTTCATCCTTTGAACCCTGTGCAGGGATCTGGTTTACACTGCAGGGGACCACCAGGTCGCCACCTCTAAGAGTAGTCCTGGTGTAGTTAACAGCTGACCTAAAGATCAGAGAGATGCTTGTGCAAAGCACCAGAGGGTCAGGTAATAGCATGATCAAGACCAGTCCGAAGGTCAGGGGCAGGCAGCAGAGAAGCAGGGTCGTGGGAAGCCAAAAGGTCATATGCAGGAAATCAGCAGGTCAGGAACAAAATCAGTAGCAGGGTCAAGAAACAGGCCAAGGTCAAAATACGGATCAATCAGGAGCAGAAGCAGTAAACCAAGAACCTATGTTGCCCAGGCGCAGTGCAGAAGGTGGGGCGGTTTAATATGAGTGTGAACTGCACTGGGCAGGGCTCACAAGTGAACTCAAGATAACTTTCAAGTTTCTGAGATGGAGGGCAAGTTCATTACAAAAAACCCCCAAAAAACTATGGCAAGTGCAGGCAATAATGTGAAGTAGCGAACCTGTAATTAACTGTCCACCCCCCACCATAAGTGAGTGTGGGGTTTGTTTACATTGCTGCAGCTGTGAGACCTCCCTTAAAGGGAACTTAAAGGTGTTGTCCAGTTTCAGCAAATACATGTTACTGTTTGTACAATAACAAGTTCTACAATACTTCCTGTATCACCTTCTCATGGCTTTCTCTGCATGCTGTTAGTCTTTACTTGAAGCTTTAATTAGAATTTTATAGTTTGAAAAATAAGGCAAATTCCTGGACTGTTCGAGAGCAAGCGAGTAAATGTCAGAGATTGGAAACATTTCATTTGTTTACACATTATTTTCCCGTATATTTCCAGGAAACCTATCTAAGCAAAGAACTGGTTCAAACAGGTATAAAATGACAGACGGGTCAGGATTTCAGGCATTTACATATAACTCCTGTCTGAAGAGGATTCAGATCATTCAAGGTTCCTCTGCCACATTTTTCAAGGGTCTAAATCTGCAGCTATTGGGTCGTATTCACGCAGAAAATACTGCTGCAAAAAAAAAAAGAAAAAAGGGCATCATTTGACCATTTGGTGTGACTTTTTTTCACCGTGGATTCCACAGCAGAATGTCCACAATAGAAATTCCACTACTAAAATGTCCCATAACTTTCCAGCCTTAGACTTGTGACAAACAGGAAGGAAGGAAAAGTCTTTGACACTGTAGAAATAGTATTGTGGTTACAAGTAGGCACTGGCGCAAACATGGCACATTGTGACACTTCTTGGTGCATCTAGTTTTGGATACATTTTCTTTACTTGTTAGACATGTGGGTGTACATTCTCAGGTAAAGGGGCGTGACTTAAATGCACCTAAATTGTGTTGTATAATTCTGACTTGAAGTGATTCAACTAAGTGGTGGAATAAACTAGACAGTGTAAAGATACGTCAGACACTGTGATAAATCTGGTGTATCTTCAGACTACCTGTCTAATGGTAGGATCACACTAGCGTTCGTCTCTCTATTGTTCGGGTCTGCATGGAAACCTGAAAGACAGAGAGCCCATCTGTTAAAAAAGTGATTACCCACGGACCCCGGGATCTGGTTGGTGTCCATTGGGTTTCCGCTGGTTTTATACTGAAGGAATCCTATAAATGTGAACCTAGCCTTAGTTAACACTGTCGACCTAGTAGTAAATCTGGGCCATTGTGTTTTACATTTCCAGCAAAGTGGATTTTAGGAAAGCTCATCCAAATGGAAATGAAATGGAAAATGAAGTGTTGTATTTAAAAAAAAATGGAGCAAGTGAATTATCTTTGAGGAATTGCTGCGATTGTGCTGAGGTTTTTCCCAATAAACACGAGAAGGAAATCTTCAGCAATAAACACTAACATAGAATTTTATTGTGTTTTGCTTCCAATTGCACAGTGAAAATACAAGTAAAATAAAGTTCAGGAAGTTTTTGGTT
Organism: Leptodactylus fallax; assembly: GCA_947044405.1. Classification (NCBI taxonomy): domain Eukaryota; kingdom Metazoa; phylum Chordata; class Amphibia; order Anura; family Leptodactylidae; genus Leptodactylus; species Leptodactylus fallax. The sequence goes on from CAMRHE010000327.1 coordinate 432,294, forward strand.
GAATGATCAAAAATGCAAAAAAAAAAAAAAAAAACAGCAGAAAATAAAGGAAAAATGCAACGAAAATGTCCATTTGGCTTAGGTTTTCTTGCTTTCCTTATTAGTCTATGGTGAAATACAGCATCTAAATAATTAGCACAAAGATAACTAAAATGCAGCAGTTTTTCAAAAAAATCCACCATATTGTTTTTTCTGCTGCAGACTTTTTCAGTATTTTGTGGATGAGATTTCTTAAAATCTCATTTTAATTACTGGGAAACACAAACCAACCACTGTGACTGCGCCTTACCAAGGTCAAATCCGACATTGGGCAGATTTACTAAAACTGGCTATGGCCACACATTGCGGAAACGCAGCGTTTTTTGCTGCAGATTTTGCTCCAGTTTTTTGAGCCAAAGTCAGGAGTGGATTAAAAAGGAATGAAAAATATAAAGGAGTTTCTTAGACGTTTCCCTTCTGTTAAATACACTCCTGACTTTGGCTCAAAAAAAGCAGCAAAATCTGCAACAAAAATTGCTGCATGTCCACAATGTGGGGCCTCAGCCTAAGGCTTCATGCAGGCGTCCAAGTGTGCCATCTGAGGGGACGTCCAAGGGTCCGTTCCATTGAAAGTAAAGCAGGTCCTATCCTGATCCGTTTCATCTGGAAAGAATGGATACAGGTAAGTGCATAATGGAATGCCGAGAGTCATCCGGCTGCTGCAATATCGGCCCCAACTCGGATGCACGCTTGGCTGTGTGCATGGGGTCTAAGGTTAAGGCTCCCACATTGCTGAAACCCAGCGGGGAAAAAATGCTGGGCTTTACTGTGCCAGTAAAGTGAATGAGATTCTGACTAAACTCATCCACACATTGCAGAAAAAGGGGCTTTGGAAAAAACTCATCCATTTTTGAAAAGCGCAGCGTGTTCATGTTAACTGCAGAATCGCCAGCGTTCTCCTTGTGGATTTAACAGAGGAAGGAAAAAAGGAGGTGAGAAAAATGCTGAAAAAATGCAATGAAGAACACTGCAGAACAAACCTCAGTATGTTTTTACAGCATTTTGCCAGCAGCATTTTTTAGCTGTGTTTCGCTACGTGTGGCCTAAAACTACACAGTCATAAACATCTTAACCTGCCCCAGATCTGTCTAATGCTGGATGATAACTATGGTGCATTTATAGGCTAAAAGCACTGAGAGCCCCCTGGTGTCTGTACTGTCCTATTGCAGTCAGTTTAAGCTAAATCTGCAAACCAACACTCTACTATGAGATTGTATCTCGTGCATTTCAAGTTAGACATCTCAGGATATATCTAGTAGCAGCTACAGTAAGAGGTAACACACCTGTATTCAGCATTGCTGATGGCATCAAACAGGTTAATTTTCCAGAATCTGAGTTTTTGCACCTATTACATTATTATACTCTTTCGGAAGTCATTATGCTTACATCATGTGATCGCTTGGGCCCAATCACAGGTCACCATGTGGGCAGAAGAGGCCAGGGAAAGGACATCAGATATCGCAAAAGAGCCTAGGACAGGTGAGGAAAGGCGAGTATCAATTTTTCTGCACCTTCCCTTGCCTGAAGTGACCGCAGAGTATAAAAGGGATTTATGGGTGGCAAACACCCAAAATCAAGAGTTCATTAGGGTTTATAACAAACCCAGATATCTGCAAACAGTTTGCATATCTCTAAAGGCCTCCTTCACATGGGGGAATTAAGGTAGGAAATCAGGTCTGTCCATCGGCCAGTCAGAACCCAGTCAAGAGTCCTGGACTCCAAGCACTGACTTCTGACGGGCTCTGTTGCAGTTTTCAGTCTTCTTTCTTGGGCGCGCTCAATATGTTCCACCTCTCTGATGTCACTGACCCCAGGTCACCTCTGAGGCTTGTGATTGGGCTGTCCAGTGGGGGTGTCTACAGACCCCATACTATAATAATAGCAAAAGTTTAGTCTAAAATGTATCTTCCTGGCAAACCTTGTGAGTATTCGTGAATCACCCATCATTGGTGCAATCCATTCTATTTGTGTCTATGGGTGATCAACCAGTGGCGGAGATTGAACTCAGGTCTTTCAAGGCTCTATTTAGCTTGTTATTATATTGCCTGGATTGGTTTCAAGTCCTTAAGCAAACTGGAGATCGGTTATATGTGAACACATTCATACAGATGGCCGGTGTGTCTATATACCCTGGATAGACTATTATATAGATGCCGCGGGCAGCTGAGATGACATCTAGAGGCAGCCGACCAGTATTCTCTACTGCCCCGCTTTATGATGGAATGTCAGGCATCAGATTTTTTTCTTGACTCAGGAAACCCATTTATATTATTTCATTGGTATAACTAAAATAGTTCTGATGTTGAAAGGAATAAATGACCTCACGTGTATGATGTCACTCTGAATGTTATGGGAAGGTTTAGAAATTAATCTTTTGATTAGAAGAGATTATATTATTAGAAACATAATTATTCCAGAATTAACACTCCACAATCTGACTCCTATATTCCGTATCATCCGGTCAGCAGAATGGGCCAAACTGGAGAACCATAAAGTAACTTAGAATAACTTTGTCAGAAGAGAGTTCTAGAAAGTTCTAGAGAGAATTCCTCCACGCTCTCGTCTAATCCTCTCCAGATTGTTTCTAACAGTAACAACAATAAAATGTGGATAAAACCAGTTTTATACAGCCTTAATATGGTGGAATTTTAATGTCTGCGATATGGGCCCAAGACACGGTAAACCTACAATTTACAGGGCATTGAGGTTGTGATACAGATGCTTAAATGCGTCCATATTAGATCTGTGGGTAGTTTTGTAAAGCATATCTCCCATATGGTTTTTGAAATTTGGTCTCTACTAATGATGGTGAAACCTCACAAGATTTTGAGAATATTTGCAAGGTTCCCCACAAGTTTTGCAAGCGACACAACGTCGGTGTGCTCCACGCGAAGACTCAAGCCCGGTCACAGGCCTCAGTGATATCACACAGGACGTAGGGAGAGAGGAGCAGATGCCGCCAGAGCCCTGGAGGGGTGAGGAGAGGTGAATATTAGTGTGTTTGTCCTTTTTTTTTAGCACCTCCCTTGGGCCTCCACCTATTATAGTCTGTGACCCCGGAGTATAATAATGATTCATTGGCGGCAAACCCCAAAGATCTCAGGTTAAGCTGAACCAAAGATGTTTTATAAATTTGTAATGAACTTGACTCATTACGGCCTGGTTTACTCGTCTCTAATGTGTAAGCATTGACTTGGGGTCACACTCCATAGTTGTGTACAATGGTCACTACTGTATATACACAATGTCCTTATAAGATGGTAACTGGTGAAGGTAAATTAGTCAAGAACATGGTTTGACCCAAATATTCCAAATTGTCTGTTTTTTAACTAAACTGAACAAATGCTGATTCATCTCGGATTTACAAAAATGGCCGCCGCCACGTATTAAGCAGGAAATACCGAAGAAACACGTGTGTATGAATCACTATGTGACGTTCTAGCATCAGCTGACATCATCATCAGCCTCTTAGCCAATGGATGGTGATAGGTGGACACCATATAGTGCAGGGGTCATATACACTATATAAGGTAGAATCCTTAGTCACACTGTCACTACTACCTGTTAGGTGACTGTTATTGCCATAGTTCATGTCCTCTCCAGTAGATAATTTTGTTGCACTTTATATTTTGCACCTGTGATGTGCACCGGGTCTACCAGTCCTGCCTTCTGGTTGCTATCTCCCTTACACTTTACAGACGTGTCTCCCCTTAGCTCTCTTACCGACATTCCCAGTATTAAATGGCACCATTACAAATGATAATTTGTCCTGCAAACAATAAATCCACATATCATTCTGTGAAAATAAAAAAGTTATGGCTTTAGTCATTTGGAATGTAAAAAGCTAAAATGCAAAAATGAAAGATGGCGGCAGTGGAAAGAAGCTCATTTAGCTCCAGTTTGGTTAAGGAGTCCATTTCTCACAAAACCAAACTTCTTGACAGGCTGCAATTCACAACACAACTATGGATGGCCATACACAGACACACATAGACTATCACTTTGTGATACAATATCACAAAATCACATTTTTGGAAAAAATGTTAATATTGTGACAGACACAGCCCAACCAATAGGAAAGGAAGGGAAGGGCAAGTCTTCGCCTACCTGTAGCTTTATTGTATCATTACCACTGGGCAGGGCTTCCTCATGTCAATCATGGCTTCCCACTACCCATCCTTCTAGCAAGATTTGAGTGGAGGCAGTGTGCAGATGAAATAGTGAAATTATACAAGCACCCACAAATGCTCAGGTACCCCGGTTTTACATATAGAAGCTTGGTTTTTATAGGAATATTTATTCAACAAGACGATAAAACAAGCGTGAACTGATCAAGCCCATAGAATGGCCACAGTAGTGGAATCTGTGCAGTTGATACAGTTACATTGTCTATGAAAGTAGGTCAATAAAGAAATTACACACAAAGAGGATGTGGAGTGTGATGTAATATATATAAGCTCAATACCCGATGGTGTGATAGTGATTTGTGTCTCCCACATTGCCTTTAAGAAAAAACAAGCCCTCCTCAACATGAGTATTGCAAGTAAACAGGAACAGGAGGTATAGACTGCGACTTGTTCGGTCCAAACTGCAAGTGCTGTTATACTCTGGGGTCACATGAGACCCAGGACATAATAACTATCATTGAAGGAGAGGGGCAGAAATATAATAAACACTCATATTCACTTACCCTCCCCTGTCCTGGGCTCCCTTGCAATATATGTCTTCCAGCCTCCTGGGTGACATTAGTGGCCCCGGGTCACCACTGAGGCCCAGGAAAGATCACCAAATGTACCAAGGTAGCCCAGGAAAGGTGTGGGAAGGCGACTATGAGTATTTTTTACATGTACATAGCTCCCCTGGGTCTCCGATTATTATACTCTTGGATCTGAAGAGACCCCAGTATATATTAATGATTTGTGGACGGCAAACTCCAATATTTTTGGCTCAGCCAAATCTGAAATTTTTGGAAATTTTGTAATGAATCTGGTTCATTCATCTCCAATAGTAACCAAGAAGATATCAAGGATGTAGCAAGGCTAGGAAACTAGTCCCCACAGATCTTGTCAAATTTGTCACTTCTACAACTGGCCATGTAGCTGAGCTCAAATAGTCATAAAACATTATTATTCTTGCACGCCATGCCGTCTTGGCTGCTGTCTTAGGGTATTGTCATTGAGCAGAATAACCTTAGACAATTACATTACACAATAACAATTGGCAGGGAGCTTGTCTATGAGCCCATAAGCAATGTTAGCGTATATCATGTTTGGAGTCCCTAATTGAGATTTCATTATGTCAGGCCAGTGAGGATTATAGAAAAGGAAAAAGCTACAATAATATTTTTTTAACACATGTACTTGAAAAACCACTTTATTTTTATGAGGGCCAAATAAAAGAAAACCTGTAGCCTAAGGAACCCCTTTAAGGACTCTTTCACATGGTATGTACTTTGTATGGCATCTTTAATATTGGCCCATATTGTAGACCTTTAGAGCTCCTCTAAGTGATGAAAGATGGCTCCTTGTGATGCTGTATTCTCATCTAGAAGTAATGCTCTATACTTCTACTAATATAGTATATGATGAACCCTACAGAACACTATTAGAGATGTTTAGATATCTGCACAACCTTGATAGTAGCCGCTGTTGGCAAGTTAAGTTTGGCTTCCGATGCAATGTGAATCAGCGCGGAATAAAAGCCAACTGATAATAACGAGGAAAATTTCCAAATCCACTCATTAAAGGTGTTAGGTCTATTTCTTCTACATCCACAGGTGACCGCAGGCTGAAGTTCTGTAAGATGGTGGTGAAAAACAGGAAGAGCTCCATTCTCGCAAGACCTTCTCCAAGGCAGATCCGTTTTCCTAGGGGGTAAAGTAATAATTGAATAAATCAACTCCAAATTGTCTGTGTTTCCAAATTTTACACACTTCAGATTCCATCTCTGAAGTTACATAATGTGGCAAAGCCAAATAAAGTTTATGCATAGTAGGTTGTTGTCAGGGGTGCAATGTAGGCGAAAAATGTATTTATATTAAAAAACAATGTTCTACCTGTTTTGCAATTCAGTGTTTCTCTCCAAAAAGAAGGATGTCAATGGGGGAGGAACTCAACCAAGCTTGGTCCTGGAGGTATTTGTGTTGAAATGGGGAACCGGGGGATTTGTTTGCCATATTAGAGGAAAAGTTTCCTTGCAAATGTTTTTTATGGTCAAAGGTGTTGATTTGACCCATTTCAAGTGTAAAACAGCGTGTAAAGCACAAATGGAAGAACTCCAATGCCTTATGACTACACAGACCTTATGCCGATCTGATTCAAGTTTCAATTGTGGAAATGTTTTTATAGTTTGGTATTATTATAATTACAGAATTTTGTACATAGTATTATATATATTTATATTATATTTGGTCATTCCTTGTTTGTGTCTTATTTGCTGTTTTAATCTTGACATTTTTAAGCAAAACAAAAACTTATGAGCCCAACTTGAGACGTTTTAACTTTGGAGGATATCTGTTTGTATCTCCATTGCAGGGTACATGGATGGTATCAAAGTGGATCACTCACTAACCTACCTTTGGATGCCACATACTGTGACATTTCTCTTTTTCTTCTACCCAAGTGCTGTTTTTTTCTTGTTACCCAAGTAAGGTAAGACCACGGGATAGTTTTGTTTTTGCTTTTTTACGAAGCTGGGATTCTTTATCTAGTCCTCTTGCAGTGTTTCAGTTGCGTTACACTACATAGTACATTTATAGCTTATTTTATGGTGATTTGTTAGAACTTGTTGAACTTTCTTTTTTATGCTTCACTAGCTATGAATTCGATGCACTGAAGTGAAACAATGGGATTCCGTCCTGGATAGAATTTCAGTCACGGGATTATTTTAATCCAATAATACTAATCATATTTCTCTAGTTCTGTTTTTAAGATTATCACGCAAACATTTTTCTCATCATATTAAATATGTGGGTTTCAAAAGAGGAATTAATACATTAAAAAAATATGAAAAATCGATTGCCCATAAGGTTTCTTCCCATAGATCATAGACCATACAAAATACCTGGGGAGCCTGGTACAGATTTTGCATTGAGGCCCAGGAGCTTCATGTTATGTGTCTGGGTTTATTTAGGATCTGCTTTATTTAGGATTCCAGCCATAGAAAATCAAAACCATGTCACCGAATGAAGATATAAGGCCAAGACAAGGAGGAAAAATACAGAAAGGTGGGAAAACCAGGCACTCAGAAGAAAAATTTATAATTTTGTTAAATATTAAATATATTTCAAATATAAGAAATGTAATGAATGAAATGTGAATGAAATAAATATCCCAGTACGAAATAGAAATGCAGACCTGTTTTTAGGGAAACATTTTTTAAAAAGCATCTTATTTCTTCATTTTTCTGGGCTTGTTGGATTTGAAAGTCAGCAGCAGCCATTACCGAGGAGGAGAGAAAATATCTGTCGCTCCAAAATGACCTAAAACTCATTTGTTTTCCTCTGACGTTGTTGGACTTGTGTCTCTAGGTTACTCAGGACTCTGTATACAAATCCACCCTAAAAATCTGAACAGTCATAATCCTTACCCATAATTACAAAAGCCGAAGTCTAGTAATCCTGCCTGACCTGTTGGTGTTAAGAGATTAATTCTTAGTTCCTACCTGAGGAGAATGGCATGAATCCATCTTTTCGAATGAACTTCCCATTATCATCCAAAAAATGTCCCGGATTGAACTGATTCGGGTATTTAAACTGCTTTGGATCTCGTAGAACAGAACTGAGCACTGGGAAGATGGTTGTACCCTAAGAAGACAACCGAGTGAGAACAAGTAATGCCACCAGTTATTCACATTGTTGTCTGACATTACAGTATTGAGGGTTATTATACTGCACTTGTTACTTATCCATAGCTTGTAACATTGAGGACAGGACAGTTTTACCTTTGGAATAAAATAATCTCTAAATGTCAGGTCTCGAGTTACTTTGTGTGGGATTCCTAATGGTATGAGGTCAATAAATCTTTGAATTTCATGGATTACAGCATCCATATAGGGCATCCGGGATCGATCTTCTATACATGGAGCCCGATTCCTTCCAATGACTATGTCAATCTCTTGATGGATCCGTTCTATAGAGATGGAAGACAACCGGTGTATATATGTATAAGTAATTTTTACAATTTCTCAAAGAATTTAGCCCAATATTGTACATCATTAGAATATCAGATCAATCAGTTTATTATACATTCTTAAAGGATACACAGTCACATTACATTAACCACCATGGCGTATCCCACTGTGTATTCATGTTGTATTAGAATGCCTAATCTACACAATTAGTATAGAGAGCAGTGACATTCTATGTTAGTAACATCTCACGCAGGAGGTTACTTTAATTCTACATCTTTATTGTTATGATGTTATGAGCAGGTGACAAACCCAAGGTGGGAAATGAGGGATTTGAGCATGCGCTGATCTTTACTATAATCTCTGCGTCTCTATGTGTGAACTCTTAACTGGAACATGTCTGTTGAACAGCGGGCAGAACTTACAACTTGGTTACACTTTTGGACCATGTCAATTCTCTATGACTCCCAGGCTTAAAGTAAAACCTTATTAGGGAGCTTATTATTTAACTTTACCGACCTTCCACATCGGGATGCTTCAGGAGAATCATCAGTCCATAACGCAGGGTTGTGCTAACAGTTTCTGTCCCAGCACCAAACAGATCAAAAGTAGTATTGACAATGGCTTCCATGTGAAACTCCGTCTCTGGAATATTTTTTTCCTGTGAAAACAATGTTTTAGCCAGGAAGTAACTTTAAAATCTGAGGAAGTAGAATATTCGTGTACAATATTGTCATTTTTCCCTCACCATCAGCTCTACGGCTCATCCCTACTACAGATGATCTCATTTAAGGCAGGGGTGTGGCTTGGGACAGGGACTGACCTGAGTATGTGTCCAAAGTGTTGGGTGCCAGACTAGTCTACAAATGTGTATATATGTAACTAGACTTTCCTTCACCTCAAAGATTTAGATTGCAGTCTCAGCACTGTATATGAATATCTTAACTAAGGCAAGTGGCTTGCTGGTGCCATCTCCTTGGTATCAATGGCTTAGAGCAGATGCCCCAATAGCGCTCCCATAATTATTAGGTATCTTTAATAAGGATTATTGTTATTATTGTTATTACTATTTATTGTGGTTTTTTACTTGTTTTTTTCATTTTTTTATGTGTTCTTTTTCCTCCAGCAAACAGTTTTGGGGATGGGCCTGGAAAATCTGCTTCGGATAACCACATCCAAAAACCTCATCATGTTTTTTTTTGCCTCCCATTCATTTCTATGGGGTTTGCAAGGCGGAATCCACCTGAGGATAGGTTATGATGCTTCTTTTTGCCTCTAGCTGAAAAAAACAGCTAGCGGAAAAAGTCTGCTACTGGCTCCCATAGAAATGAATGGGAGACATTTTTGAGGCAGATTTTAAGATGGACTCCACCTCAAACTCTGCCTGCAAAAACTTCTGTGTGAACTTACCCTAAGAAATTTCCTGGTATATATCCATTAACACCTACATAGAAATCTAGACTTGGCTAAAGGAAATGCCCAGGTCTCTTTGGCTCCTTGAGTAGTCTCTGTTGTAGGAATGTAGGTGAAGGGTCCAAATGAAGTTTGTGCCACCAGAACATTGTTTAGAAAAGTTGTATTGGCATGACAGGTGTATTGGAATGACAGGTGTATTGGAATGACAGGTGTATTAGAATGACAGGTGTATTGGCATGCACTCAACTAAGAGTCATTATGTGCATGAAAGCAAGTAGCAGAGGACACAGAAGGAGAAAACCAAGCCCAAAGTTCCTGAGCAGGAAGATGTCTGAGTGCAAGTCTATGGAGGAACTTCAGCAGGATTGGGCAGTGGGAAGAAAGACAGGTGCACAAGGCTAGTTTACCTGTTCCATCCTAACGAGGAAGCAGTCAATGAAATCTCGAGGATCGCTAGGATCAAAAGATTCCTTGTGCATTTTTACACGGTTTTTAATAAATTCCTGAATACCATCAACAGCATTGAACATTTTTTGATGAGGACCTGGGATCTTTCCAAAAACGGCAGGATAGACATTGTACATCTGAAAGAAATATATTTAGTAAAGTCAAGGCATGTAAACATCTAAAGGGAATCTGTGACCCCAAAAATCTCTTCTGCATCACTGATCTTTTTTGTGTCAAAAAAAAATAAAAAATTCAGTCTACCTATGATATGGCCAAGCCTACCACAGGACCTGTAGTTGCCACCCATTGCCACCCTTTAACATAGAGATTGACAGGTGCTCATGGGTGGTGACCACAGATTCTCCACCACACATGGCCTTGCCCTGACTGAGCTAATCATATTTATAAAAATGTTGATTCTTTTTTCCAGAATCAAGACTTTACTTCGACCCAACAGCGGCACTAACCACCCTTACACCAACATATAAGTGCTTTAGAAGTGATTTTGGTGGGGCTAGACTCCTTTTAACATTTAGCATATACCTATATCTGGATTGGAAACAAATGATTCCTTACCTGTCCCCAAACAGAGCTGAATCCTTTAAAGGTTTCATTTAGAAAACCCAAAAGTTTTAGAAATTCTTTGTCCTCATATTCAAATCGATTTCCAAATACCACAGAGCAGATGACATTGGAAACAGCTTTGGCAAAATAAAATGTTGGATCCAATGGCTGACCTGTCAGGGGAGAGGAGGAAACTATATCAAATATATTGCTGTTTTTTTCTTCTTTTTTAAGACTTGTAATAGGGTGTGTGCTTTTTGGTATGGTAGGAGTTAATTAACAAAAAAGTAAGAGTATTATCCCCAGGATGACGATCACTTGGGAGCTGAATCAGAGCCTTATCTGTGTTCATGGTTGCCATATTGTCTTATACATTATCATTAACTCGCTCAATGTCTACTGCTAATGAGATGACTCTGCTCATTCTGTTCCAATCAATACAACAAAGCTGACAAGTGAGGCAGTACATAGGAAGTGTCAGGTTACTTTGTCTGCTTTTTTGGTCATATATAATAATAAAAAACATACCTGCATATAGTACTCTTCCATATTATATGTCCAATTATTGTTTTTAATGTGAATAGAAAAACCAGAGATCCTGTACTATAACAAGCCATCAGCATGGTATGCTTTTGTCTAGTTCTCACCTTTGCTCTTTTGGAATTCTTCCATAAGGAACTGGGCTTCTTCCTGAATTCTCTGTTCAATGCTTCTTTTACCCATCCCAAAGTTTCTTAATGTCATCAGAGAGAAGCGGCGTAGCTGTCTCCAGCGCTCACCATTACTGCCCACCACCCCTGACAAATACATGGAATGATTGATAAGAAGATCCTACACAATGGAGAAAATTTTAAGAAAGCATTTTGTAGCAAATCCAGCTCTGAGACGGCTGCTTACTGGCCATTACTATGCCCAGGTAAAGGTTGAATGGAGAGTTGACTGTATATAAGGAACATAAGCAATTGAACTGAGCTCGTCTGACTTTTTCTGAATGTAGAGAGTCATGGACATGAAATACTCATAGATGTGAATGTAGAGAGTCGTGGACATGAAATACTCATAGATGTGAATGTAGAGAGTCGTGGACATGAAATACTCTTAGATGTGAATGTAGAGAGTCGTGGGCATGGATTTACCGCTTCATTCAAACTCTGCTTTGATATAATATTGGTGAGTTGCCTCACCTTGAGGAATGGGGTTGGGGGCAACCTTGTTTTTTTTTTTTTTTTATAGCTAGGATCCCAAAGGATACCCATATTTTGTTTAAAAAAAACCCAAACAAACTCAACCTTTAATGCTTAAAGGGATTTTCTAGTATTTATTAATTGATTACCTATTTTTATAAGAAGGGCCAGGTTCCCTTACCCAGACCCCGAGTGATCAGCTGTTTGAAGAGGCTGCAGTGTTCGTCTGAGCAAGAGGTTAAAGTGGCCATTATAATGGAGCCTGATGTTTCTCTCACGTACTGTATTATGAATTAGCAAATCACTGGAGCTCATCAATTATACAATGTTGAAATAATGTAAACAAAATCGAGTCTTGGTCCTTACCGTGCCCTCCAGAACTTATCTTGTCCAGAAGTGGCATATGCCCCCGGGCACCGAAGTCCTCCGCGTTGTCAATGAGAGCCTCCTTCACGGCATCACAACTACACAACACTACAGCAGTGTCCATGCCCATGTGGATAGTATATACCGGTCCATACTTTTCACTCAGCTACAGGGGGAGGCAAAGAAAAACAGTCAATACAATGAAGCCATTTTTCTACCACAACCCCAGATCTGTCCAACGTGTTGATATTTTATTGCCTTTTTTTCTACTTTTTTAATGTGCAGTTTAGAGAAAAAACTGTTGCTGTAACCTGGAACAGTGTCCAGGCGGCTGCTGACAGATCTATCAACTTTATTTTGTACTTAATATTATAGTACATATTATTGTCCCACCGTTGCGCTGCTTGGCCACACTTGCTGGTGTCCTCCCTCTGTTCTGCCTGGTCATGGGTTTGCTGTTCCTGTATTTGTCTGTAGGGTGCTCCCGGCCAATCTCCTGCACTTATGGGCTATTTAACCCCATAACTTAAGTGTATGAGGGCTTCTTTTTTTGTGTGACAAGTCCTAGAATTTAATGGCAACATTTTGGGGTACAAACATTTTATTGATTAACTTATATGAACTTTCTCTGGGTGAGAATAGAGAAATAAAACACCCAGCACTTCCACCATTGTCCATTTATGCTATTTTGTAGTGTTTACTCTGCAGCTTAAATAACACAATACATTATTTACTGGGATGATATAATTTTTTTTATTTCTACTAACTTTTGCACAATTTTTATTGATTTATTTATCTTTTTTTTTACTACTTATGTCCAATGTACAGTATTATGTTGTCAGTGTAACAATGACTGGTATTCATTAGGCCGTGTCTCTGGAGCGGCCTAATAGGCAGATACTGAATGTAAGCCTGGGGGGCTTCCTTGTACCAACATCGCCACCTGTCAATCGTGATGTGGGGGGATGGGGTCATGCCTGATAGCAGGATCTCGCTCTCTCTGAAATCAGTTAGATGCACTATTGACCGTGGCATCTGCAGGGTTAACACCGCTGGATCTTTCTCCCCTCCCTGTTTATCATCAGCTGCGGTGTCTGTAATTGGGGGTAGAGAGAGGGGGAGTGAAGAGAAACCCCCTGCACCATAATTGCAGGGACATTTACAATAACTTCACATCCTGGTGCCAAAATGGCTCATCAATTAGGATATGAAAAGCAATTCAGTAGAGAAACTTGGTTAAGGCGGCTGAGCCAAAGCTTCCTAGCTTGCTGCAAATTGCTGCAAAGAAGTTTCTCTGCTGTAACCTGACCTCAGCTGTGATTCTTGTACCTGATTCTGAGCCGCCTGTCCTGACCTCTGCTTGGATTACTGTGGTGAAAGTATTCTGCCTGCCCTGACTGAACTGGTCTCTTGACGACACTCTTCTGTCAGCTGCAACGCGACTACTCCTGGTCATAGCAACCTGGTGGTTCCCTACATCAAATAGGGATTACAAGGGTTAATTGGTGAATACCTGGGGACCACTTGGACAATGCCCTCAGGAGTAGTCCAGAGCCAAACTGGTTAGGTGACACAATTGATCCACACCCACTTAGCATTGCACACACTGTGAATGGTAAGTCTAATTGCATTGTTAACACTTTAAAGCGGACCTGGCACTATATCTTCCCAAAGAGAATAAACATAAAGTAGTATACAGTAATACCTCGTACATTGGCGAGGTTAGGTTCCAGAGCGGGTCGCGGATCGTGAGGAATCGCGAATGTTTGGTACAAGTGCTTAGAAGCGCTTACAATGCCGTTTTCTAAAGTTTAACCCCTAAATATCAATAAACTTTACCCTAAAGTATACTGTACAGTACTGTATATTAATACATTAATTAATTCATTCATTTTTCTTATACACTCACAGTACAATGAAACCAATTACCGGGTACGTAACGAATGGGACGCTACAACCCAATAGCGAAGTTTTTTTTTTTTTTTTTTTAAATTTCGCAGATCTGTGCAAAATCTATATATGTTAGGTTCCTATAAAAATATCATGAATCTGTGAATTTGCAAATTCGGAAACACGCGTGTACGTGGTATTGCTGTATAGGTAGTCCTAAGTCCCAGGTTCTTGAAAACCCCCCCGTTCACAACAAATGACATGAAAGCTATAATTATATACTATATTCTCTAATGGGTAATTACATGAGGACAGTGTGAGTAGTAGTACCCCCTAAGAACTTACAGTCTGGATAATATTTGGAACCTGAATTATTCTCCACTGCCAAAGTTTTGGTATTTTATTTGTAGGCATCTCAGGTAGGGAGTAACAAGATACTACTCGACCCCCAACTAATACCGTTGCTGTATTAGACTTATAACATGGGCCAGAGATGCCTTTGGGCTCTATGGCTGCGTTGCAAGCATAACCTTTCCACCGTCTATAGCTACCCCTCACCGATTTTCAGGCAGACAAGACCCTTTACTTGGCACAGGCAACTTTTTACCCATAACATTATTACATGGCACCATTCAGTGCATCATTCTTCTTTAATAGCCGACTCCTGCCATTTCTATCACCCAGTTCACTTTTGAGAATTTGGAATGAAATACATTTACCTTATTCAGAGACTTGAACACTTCTTTGCCGTTGACTTGAAGAATGTTTCCCAGTATGGGCAATGGTGTTGGCCCTGGTGGCAAGTTACCTTTGTTCTTGCCTTTTCTGGCTTGTGTTATACTTAGAATAATGAAGACTATAAGTAAAAAAGCAGTTGCTCCAAAGAAGTCCATTTTGTCACCACTCTTGTGAGTTAGTAGTAGCACTAGGTGTATCTGTTGTATTTATAGATTGGATCCTTCAATAGGGCTGTATTTGGCACACTTGATGTCAGATTACCCAATAGCCACCTAGATGTTTATGTTTCTGATAGTTGAACTCAGTTCTTTGTGTATTATCCATTCACACAGTATGCCCAAGAACAAGTCTTAGGAATGTGACTCATTGTAATTTAATATAGAGATTAAGAAAAACCCAATTAACCTGTTCATCTCTGGCAGTATATATGAATTTGCATCAGCTCACAAATGACATACTTATAACATATAAGTTATATTTCAGTGCTAAAATATTAAAATTGCATTTACTTATGTATTATAAGTGCTAGATGTTATTTTTCACATGCCTCCCCTCTGCACACGGTGTCAAATAATTTGAGCTAAGTTTCTTCATCTGAACAGGATGATTTGCACTCAGCAGTATTCATTTAATGTACGGATTCATCATATATTATGGTATTTCTAATTGGAAGTGACACCCTAAAGGCATTATTCCCATTAGAAGAAACTTAGATTTAAATTGAAAGGCCTGTTACTATAAAATGAACAGATTGCTGGGAAGTTGTACAGAACACTTCACACATGCTACAAAGTCTTCTGGTAATTGTCTTTCTAGCTAGAATTTTCCCAGACAATAAGGTAAGATCCCTAGTTTGGTGATCATATCCATTGAGCTGATTAGCAAAATCTAAGGATAGGCCATCAATATAAAAAAATTGGAAAACCCTCTTTAAAGCTGAGGCCCCAAGTTGCGGAAACACAGCTTTTTTGTTGCAGATTTTGCTGTGTTTTTTTCTAGCCAAAGTCAAGAATTCCTTTATATTGTATAAGAAGCTTCCTTTATGTTGCGTTTTTTTGAGCCAAAGCCAAGAATGGCTACTAAAGGAATGGGAAAATTATATCAAGTTCTTAAACTTCTCCCTTCTGCTCAATCCACTCCTGGCTTTGGCTCAAAAAAACGCTACAAAATCTGCAACAAAAAAAAGCAGTGTTTCCGCAATGTGGAGCCTCAGCCTAAAGGCTATGTCCAAGTTTTCAAACTTTTTTATTTTCTAAATAAATATAAAATTGAAAATGATGCAACTTAGCAAAAAGTTTTGATTAAAGGGTTATTTCCATCTTGGCAAATTGCTGGTGAGAAAAACGATTTGTTCCAGCCCCTAGAGAAGAATGGGAGTTACAGAAACTGCATAGCACAGTTTAGCTGTGCTGTTCCCTTAGCTTCACAGTTATGGAAACAGAGTAGATATATAAAAGATATATAGCAAAGCAGAAAACTGCATAGAGCAGCATTGGTCGGTTGTTCCCTTAAGTCCTGCCGTAAGGGTTAGGTTGGGGAGTAGTTATTTCTATCCTGGCAGTGGTCTGCTGAGTTGCTCGCAATCATCTGCTGTAAATGTGCAGTTGAAGTTGCTAGCGAGCGGACATGGGAGCTGAGCCTGCTCCATATGCCCGACTGTCAGACGAATATTAGAATTGACCCTCTCTGTAAAGGTCGAGATAACTCTAAACCCAGGGATTTAACTTACTAGATGCCGTGGTCAACAGAAACTGAAGCATCTGAACAGACAGAGGCAGAGACCTCACCCTGCACATCATTGGTCCTCTTGCAATGTGATTACAGGATTCCAATGGGTTGTTATAGCAGCCGGGGACCTTGTATACAAGTGATAAAAATTCAACCAATAAAAAAAAAAAAATTGTTGCTGCCTCTGTCAAAGCCAGAAAGAAATTAATTCCAAATAATGGAATAAAAAGTTATCACTATGTCATGTGCTAAAAATCTAATGAAAACTACATCTCAAAAAACAAGCTCTGACATAGCTCTGCCCATGGAAAATATAAAAAAATCTATGTCTCCAACTATGATGATACAAAGACATTTTTTGAAAGATTTTTTAATGTTGTAAAAGTAGTTATACAAAAACTATACAAATAAGGTATAGCTGTAATTGTACTAAGCAGCAGAATAATGAATATGTAATTGTTACCCCAAAATGAATGCCGTAAAACCAAACCCCAAAATAATCCGAAACATTGTAAATTATATGTACTCACACAGCAAAAAAAAAAGGCAAGCCCTCGCTCAGCTCTGTCAGAAGAACAAAGTAAGTTATAAGTCTCCAAATATTGTGGCACAAAATAAATCTTGTAAAAAAAAAATACAAATCTCACAACTTTGTTTTTTCCATCCCCCCATTTTTTTTTTTTTTTTTTAGTTTGGCAGTGCAATATATGGTACATTATACAGGACCTTTTGCCACCTCCACCTTTCAAATCCTTCAATAGGTGCCACTCCTCTGATTCTAGCACAGTTGGAATTCTTTCTGGCCCCCAGTATTCCTGAGCAATCAGCGCTATTAGTTTCATTACTCAATATGCTAATTACACAATCTAATGTCAGGTGGACAGTCCTGGGCTGAGCCTAGTCAGAATATTTGATGCTGAAACTAAGAGCACTGGTTGCTCAGCAATGGTGGGGCTAGAGAAAAAATTCCAACTGCAGCAAATTAGCAGAGTAGAGCCTACTAAAAAAGGTGAAAAGTTGGAGTTGGTGAAGAAGGTGAAAAGTTGGCAAAATTGTACCATTAAAAATATAACTCAGCCAGTCAAAAACAATCCCTCATATGACAACATTGTTGAAAATAGTTATGAAGTCAATTGGAGCTGAGCAGCAGTGACAGCTGCTTTCCGGTTTTATGCTGGGTATAGTAGGGGCATCAGAGGTGACCCCTGGTAGGATCTCTACGGTGAAGATGGACCTCCTGCGACACTTTCTTGCTAGAACCATCATTCCCTGGCACTGGCGGATTACTGTTTCACCATCCCTGATTGAATTTCGTCAGGAGCTTCTACTAATAAGGAGAATGAAGGTCCTGGTGGTGGAGGATTCCCCCGATCCCTCCAAATTTGACGCTCTCTGGCGGCCTTGGGTGGTGTTCCAGGAATCGTCTGAGTTCTCTTCTTTCTTTTCCTGATACAGTGATACCTTGCTATTTCTTTTTTCTCTCCTCCTTCCTTTGGAGGAGGTTACTGGTCCTTCTACCCTCCCACTGTTCTTCCCCCTCCCTCCCTCTTTCTCTCCGGTATGTGTTTTCCTGATCGCAGTTCCCATTGTGTGTTCCTTTGTTTGTTCTTCTCCCATTACCTTCAAGATGTTGTTATTATGGTCCCGTATATCTGGGCCTTCCGTTCCTCTGTTATTGTACTGTGCTCCACAGCGTTAGTTTGGGTCTTACCCCAAGCTTCTTGTTTACAGGCGAGGCCTGGGTGCCTTTGTGCCATTTGTTTACTCGCACTGTTTCTGTCCTTTTTCCATTGTACTTAAAAATCTTTAATAAACTTTGATTAAACATAAAATATCTGCCCTCTCTATGTTGTGAGGTCCAGGAGGCAGTGTAGAAGTTGGTGCCTTAAAGAGGATCTGTCACTAGGCCTGAAAAACCCAGTGACATCCATCATTTGATTGGTGCTGTCAATTGGAGCATCTTGGTATTTCGTCTATCAAAATATGTGCAGCCATTCCAAAGATAAGTACTATGAGTGCTGGTGCAAATTAGGATCTACTAACCAAGTGGCTTCTCTGGGGGCGGGGTCTCTCAGTGCCGTATGTCATGCAGTGTTACCAGCTGAACGGATTTGGATAAACAAAACCCCAAAAGGCTCTCGGTGATGGCGTCCATCTATGTCATTGGGCTTTTCAGGCCAGGTGGCAGCTCCTCCGAAATGCATCTTTGAATAAATGATGATATATTGGTTCAAAACAAGCAAGTAAACCAGCCTAGATAGATAAGAGTATTTCTAGACTTTGCTACAAGAAATATATGGATTTCTGTGTGTGTTAATGATCTCTCCCTGAGCTAATTGGCTAAAGGTGTTCACAGACAGTGTCGGACTGGGGTTCCTAGGGCCCACTAGTAGAATTCATTCTGAGGGCCCACTATACAACGACATGCAAATATTACCTGCCTACCATTTTTTTTAAGTATTAGCCTGCTACCTACCTCTTGCCTTAGATTAGGGCCCCCAAAACAATGTGAGCAAGATGATTAGCAATTGGACCCCACAGTGAGAGTAAGGAGACAGGGGCCAGGAGGTAAGATGTATCTGTATATAATAAACTGTGGAATTTGTTAAATATCCTAACTAGTGTATTATATGGCCACAAAGGCTTCATGCCATAATGTGCTCTTATTTGTTTGTAGTGTCCTAAGTGTACTGTGCTATGCACCACTCTTGTAGAAGTTGAGGGACTAGGGACCTACTAGTACCCCCGGGTCAAGGGCCATCCAGGAGATTCACCTTTTTCCCATGTGGGCCTGCCTGAGACTATTCACAGATTATTTGTTGATTAAATAAAGGCACACAAATCACGGTTACTGACAAATCTGTTCTCAGGAAAGATTAGTATGAACCATGTCTTGAAGTCATCAACCTACAGAAGATTTCAGAAGGAAGGGCTGCAAAAGCATTGTTAAAGACCTCAGAGTTAATAAATTCATGTTAGACAAATGGAGGAGAGGTCGTGTTAAGATCACTCCAAAAGCACAGAAGGTGAGTGGCTGAAAGTGGTGACAAAAAGACATAAAGGTATCGGCAAAAGACCTACTGAAGTCTCTACAAACTGCAAAAACCTCTGATCCTTTTATGATGATCTTCTATAAACACTGAACAAGTATGGTGTTTATGCAAAGACGCTACAAAGGAACCTGCTGCTGTCCAAAAAACCCCCAAAACATTGGCCAGATTTACTAATACTTGGACAGCGTAGGCTTAGTTGATTCAAACATTTTTCAGATTTCTCAAAGTGACTGATGTTGGATGATACATCTGGAGTATTTATACACTGACTAGTCTAAGTTTATACCACCTTTTAGCTGGCTTACTTAGAGCCAGAATTTTGTGACATAATCTTGTTGCATCAATGCACCAAAGACTTACACCATGCCCCCTTTTCTGAGCATCCACACCCATATGCCTAGCAAGTCATACAATTTAATGCAAGTCATTTACATTAGTGTCTATTTGTAACCACAATGGTAAATCTGGGCCATTGCAGACCGTCTCAGGTTTGCGGATACTCCCTGGAAGTCTTACAAAGCTTCTGGAAAATGTTCTTTTGACAGATGAAAAACAATGGAACTTTTCAGCACAACAACATCAAAGCTTTATCCCAACTGTAAAGCAGGGTGGAGGAAACATCATGGACTGGGGATTTTCTGCTGCCGCTGAGCTTAGTTGGCCTATGAGCATTGAGAGGACAATGAATTATAAGATGTATCAAAACATTTCAGAGGAAAATGGAAGGACAGCATACCATGACCTCAAGCTGAAGAGATGACATACAAAATAGCAATAACCCAAAATATACAAGTAAATCAGCTAAAGAATGGTTAAAAAAGGACAAACCATTGAGATGCTGAGGCATGAGCTTAAAAGAGCTGTGCACATAAGGCATCCCAGAAATGATGAATGTGATTGCTGCTAAAGGGGGATCTACATATTATATACTGTGGATGTTTATTAACCCCTTCCTGCCGCAGCCATTTTTCATTTGTACATGTATATTTTTTATTCCCACCATCCAAAATTCATATCTTTTTTACTTTTCTGTTCACAGAGCCATACTATTATGGCAGATGTTGGAAATGGGTTAAAAGCCATGAATAATGCAATTTTTTTTTTTTTTTAAGTTTGGTTTAGTTATATTGTATTTGCCAGTTATTGTGACTTAAATAACAATGAGGCATTTTCTCAGTAATACATGTGGAAATATAGGTTTCACATACTTTTTCTTGCAACTGTAGATAGATAGAGATAGATAGAGAGGGAATTGTGGAATAGCTTAAAATAACAGCACACTATCTATTCTGTAGTTCACCTGATCTGTAAAGAGATGGTGCTGCTGCTCTTACATTGTAGATATGATCCAATGGCTTTATTTTACAATATGTGATAAAATGTTATAAAAAGAGATGATGAATATAAAAGACTATAAGAATAAATATATGCTCAGAGAATACAGATGCTTAATAGAGATGGGTGAACCTCTCAGGATTTATTATGTTTCATTTCCCAGATTTGTTTTGAGTCAAACAAGTTTGCTGTGAGCCACACCTTTTTACTTACAACATAGTGTATGACACTGCCAGGACTCCTAGGACTATATATCTATAATACATAGTGTATGACACTGCCAGGACTCCTAGGACTATGTATCTATAATACATAGTGTAGGACACTATCAGGGCTCCTAGGGCTATATATCTATAATACATATAGTATGACACTGTCAGGGCTCCTAGGACTATATATCTATAATACATAGTGTATGACACTGTCAGGGCTCCTAGGACTATATATCTATAATACATAGTGTATGACACTGTCAGTGCTCCTAGGACTATATATCTATAATACATAGTGTATGACACTGTCAGGACTCCTAGGACTATATATCTATAAAACATAGTGTATGACACAGTCAGGACTCCTAGGACTATATATCTATAAAACATAGTGTATGACACAGTCAGGACTCCTAGGACTATATATCTATAAAACATAGTGTATGACACTGTCAGGACTCCTAGGACTTTATATCTATAAAACATAGTGTATGACACTGTCAGGACTCCTAGGACTATATATCTATAAAACATAGTGTATGACACTGTCAGGACTCCTAGGACTTTATATCTATAAAACATAGTGCATGACACTGTCAGGGCTCCTAGGACTATATATCTATAAAACATAGTGTATGACACTATCAGGGCTCCTAGGACTATATATCTATAACACATAGTGTATGACACTGTCAGGGCTCCTAGGACTATATATCTATAAACACATAGTGTATGACACTGTCAGGGCTCCTAGGACTATATATCTATAATACATAGTGTATGACACTGTCAGGGCTCCTAGGACTATATATCTATAATACATAGTGTATGACACTGTCAGGACTTCTAGGACTATATATCTATAATACATAGTGTATTACACTGTCAGGGCTCCTAGGATTATATATCTATAAAATATAGTATATGACATTGTCACTGTATATACAAAGAATCAATGAGGTCCTAACTGGGGATCTGTAACTATAGAGGACATCAGGTCAGCTTTCAGTAAAGAAGTTTGTGATTATGGTCACACATTGACTGCCAGGATAGCTGCCTACTGCAATGAAAGTAAAGACAGTTCTCTTACTTATGGAGGAGAGCTATTGTGCATATCATTTCCTAATGAGCATTGCCCTAAAGGGCTTGCCTTCAGTGCTAGAACCCATACAGGGGAGGGAGCTGGAAACAATAGACTCCATCCCTGAACAGCAGCCATGCTGGAATACTGTAATTGTGCCCCCATTCAAGCAAAACTATAATTCTCCCGCACTGCATTTGGCTTTGTTCCCTCAATAGGTTCCTGGCTTCCTCAAACAGCTAATCTGTGTAGGTTCCAGGTGTTGACTACTGATCTGATACTGGTGACCTATCCTATCCAATATCAAAACTGACCCAAGGACCAGAAAACTTCATTAAGCTAAAGCCCCACGTTGCGGAAACAGCTTTTTTTGAGCCAAAGCCAAGAATGGCTAAAAAAAAAAAAAAAGAATGGGAAATATATAGGAAGTTGTCGCAAAAACTACAACAAAAAAGGTGCATTTCCACAAGATGGGGCCTCGGCCTTAAGAAGGACTCTTAGGATTTCAGCTATCGACCCAGCCCTGAAGATAGATAGGATCAGAGTCACCAGAACCCAGCATATCACCAGGAGAATGCTGGACACTGCAAGGAGGCTATTTTAATTCACCCAAAACTAATCCAAAATTGTTTTGTTTCATTAAACTGAACAATTTGGGATATTCAGGTCGAACCCTTCTTGCACCAAAGTGGTTTGCCCATCTCTAGTGATATGCTGGTTCTGGTGACACTAACCTATGTATCTGCAGGGCTGGGGTGATATGCTGGTTCTGGTGACACTAACCTATCTATCTGCAGGGCTGGGGTGATATTCTGGTTCTGGTGACACTAACCTATGTATCTGCAGGACTGGGGTGATATGCTGGTTCTGGTGACACTAACCTATCTATCTGCAGGGCTGGGATGATATGCTGGTTCTTGTGACATTAACTTATCTATCTGCAGGGCTGGGGTGATATGCTGGTTCTAGTGACACTAACCTATCTATCTGTAGGGCTGGGGTGATATGCTGGTTCTGGTGACAGTAACCTATCTATCTGCAGGACTGGGGTGATGTGCTGGTTCTGGTGACACTAACCTATCTATCTGCAGGGCTGGGGTGATATGCTGGTTCTGGTGACACTAACCTATCTATCTGCAGGGCTGGAGTGATATGCTGGTTCTGGTGACACTAACCTATCTATCTGCAGGGCTGGGGTGATATGTTCGGTTTTGGTGACACTAACCTATCTATCTGCAGGGCTGGGTGATATGCTGGTTCTGGTGAAATTAACCTATCTATCTTCAGGACTGGGGTGATATGCTGGTTCTGGTGACACTAACCTATGTATCTGCAGGACTGGGGTGATATGCTGGTTCTGGTGACACTAATCTATCTATCTGCAGGGCTGGGGTGATATGCTGGTTCTGGTGATACTAACCTATCTATCTACAGGGCTGGGGTGATATGTTCAGTTTTGGTGACACTAACCTATCTATCTGCAGGGCTGGGGTGATATGCTGGTTCTGATGACACTAACCTATCTGTAGGGTTGGGCTGATATGCTGGTTCTGGTGACACTAACCTATCTATCTGCAGGGCTGGGGTGATATGCTGGTTCTAGTGACAGTAACCTATCTATCTGCAGGACTGGGGTGATGTGCTGGTTCTGGTGACACTAACCTATCTATCTGCAGGGCTGGGGTGATATGCTGGTTCTGGTGACACTAACCTATCTATCTGCAGGGCTGGAGTGATATGCTGGTGCTGGTGACACTAACCTATTTATCTGCAGGGCTTGAGTGATATGCTGGTTCTGGTGACACTAACCTATCTATCTGCAGGACTGGGGTGATATGCTGGTTGTGGTGACACTAACCTATCTGCAGGGCTGGGTAGACAGACTTCTTTTAGTAACCCAACAATTTTTGTAGTTCTTTCATCCAATTTCAAAAGACAAGACTCTATTTTACTGGTGACATACTCTCAGAGGACTTATTTTGGATATATAATGTATTACTTTTGTAATATTCTTTTTAGGGGTGAGGGAAAAACATCAATTGCACTATAGTTTGGGTTTTATTTTCACACTGTTCACCATGAGGATTATTTGGTATAATTTTATTCTGTGGTTTATTATGATTACAGCAACACCAAATTCTATAATTCTTATACTTGGTGGGCACAGTTCCTCATTGTGCCATATTCCCTACTAAAGGGGTGCTGAGCTACTGATTCTGATGCAATTGGAAATTTATTCTAGCGCTGCCATTCTTGAGCTATCATTTCTGTTAATTTCAGCGCCCAATATGCTAATTATGGTTGCTACTTGTCAGGTGTACGGACCCAGACTATCTGCTCCAGCTCAGGACTGCCCACCTGACAGTAGAGAGCCTAATTAGCATATTGAGTGCTTAAAATAACACCAGCAATTGCTCAGGAACGGTGGAGGGAAGAGTAAAAATTCTAACTGGAGTCAGTGGAGCGGTGTCTATTAAAGGATGCAAAGATTTGGACTTCGTGAAGGTGGTGAATGTTCCAAGAACAACCAACTTGGGTCTGTACAGTGCCCCAATAAACATGCAATGGATGATATGAATAAATATAATCACTTTAATAAAGCAGAAACAAGATCATGTGGAAAACACTTACAAAGCAGCAAAGTGCTTACATTTTGATTTTGTGGACACATCATGGTGGCCCCTCCCTACACCTCCTAACCTGCGGCTCTTAAACAATCCCTTTATATAATTTCACTACATTACCAATGAAATAACAAGAATGTTCCATGAAGAGCTAGTCCATGCATCATACCACTCAAGAAGGAGGAGCCAGGAGGGGACAGATGCCCCACCCATATCACCCTCCAGCGGCTTCCTCAGGATGTTACATGGCTCTATGTTATTTGTGTGGCAGGACATTGATAATACAAAGTGTATGACTGGTGGGATTTACACAATAACATTCGCCTACACTGCGGCGGTTGTTTTAACGCTTGTTACATATGTACTTGGTATATTATTTATGTATGGGAGTTGAAAATTAACCCTTTAAAGGACACAGGGTAGGTGGAGCATCAATTCTCAGCAACTTTTTCATATTTTCCATCTCTGCCTTCAACAATTCATAACTCCTTTATTTTTCTGTCGCCATCTGAGTGATGAGCTGTATGTCTAGTCGGTCCCATTTTGGGGTACATATATTTTAATTAGCTTTTATTAACGTTTTTGCGGGGTCCTTGTGAATAAGAAGAAACCTTCAATTCTATCATTATTCTTTTTTTTTGTTTGTATGGTGTATTAATTACATGGAAACTTTTTCGGTTGGGTCTATGCAGTTAAGTGATATTTATAACGGCTTTATTATTATTACTAACTGAAGCACCATTCTGTAAACAAACTATTTGCTAGGGGGCCACTAGGGGGCACCGTATTCTGACATCCATAACTTTTTTATTTTTTGGGGGGAGGCAAAGTGACCAAATCACATTTATTTGTCCATTGTGGTATTTATTTTTTATGGCGTTTAACACGTTCATATGGGAATCATTTTTTATAGTCTGGTCTATAGTACCCAGACGGCAATGCCTAATATGTTTGTTTATTTTTTGTTTATATTATTCATTTTTGAAAAAGGAAATTTTTTTTTAACTTGTTATTTTTTTTTTATACTTTTTTTTTCAAACTATTATCTCACAAGGAGACTTGAGCCTGATCCTCTATGGAATGTATTGCAATACTTCTGAGTTTCAATATATGGTACATAGACTCGCTAAGTGTAATAGGGAAAAGGCAGCCAGAAAGTCATTGATTGGTCTCTTTGCTGCCATGACAACCCCTCAGAACCCTGTAATCTCACTATGGGGAAACCAAGGGGGTGAAAGTGGACCCTCCCCCCAACTATCCAGATGCCATGATCGCTATCGATCATGGCATCTGGGGAGTTAAAATGATGGAATCAGAGTATTTTGTTCGACCTATTTAAATTGTAACTACAGATAAATTGTAGTACAAAGGACTCTCTATTTTAAAGGAAAAAAAAACAAAAAAACTTTTTAATTAAGAAAATTAATCATCATCATCAGGGGGAGTAGCTGTAGGAGGTGCAGAGGTAGAAGTCGCTACCGGGCCCTAAGGGGGCCACAAATGCCTCTCCTGAAACATAAAATGGGTAGGGCCCCATAAGAAATTTTGCATCGGGACCCAGGAGCTTCAAGTTACGTCTGTGATTTTTATTATTATTATTATTATTATTATGTGTTATTATTATTTTGTCATTTGAGAGTCACCGCAGTCACTGTTAGCACATGACGTTTCACTTCCAGCCTTGTAAAATTTTGTTCTTGTAAATTCCTAAAATATAATTAATGAATGAAAAATGTAAAATGAATCAGCGTGGGATGAAAGCCAATTGGTAATAGCGAGGAAAATTTCCAAATCCGCTCAATAAAGGTGTTAGGTCTATTTCATCTATGTCCACAGGCGAATGAAGGTTAAAGTTCTGTAAAATGGTGGTGAGGAATAGGAAGAGCTCCATTCTAGCAAGACCTTCTCCAGCACAGATCCGCCTTCCTGGGGGGGGGGGGGGGGGTAAAGGAATAATTGAGTAAATTAACAATTAGTCATCTGTAGCCTCAATACAACATCACAAGTCTCAGCTCCCATCTGTAAAGGTACATAGAGCAGAGTGTCACTAAACAGTGACAGCAAGGGCGAGACTTTGGTTAGACAGAGTAGGCGGTCACCTAAGGCTCAAATGAGGGGGGGGGGCACAAATGATTGATATCCATATATATAAAATGAAAAATAGCTGTTCAGCCTTTTTACCAATGAAGAGAAGTCTAAAAAGATCAACGAGTCGGAATACTGCCTTACTTAGTGTTGGCAACTCTGTTATTTTTGAGCACTTACCTGAGGAGAATGGCATGAATCCATCATTGCGTCTGAATTTTCCATTATCATCCAAAAAGTGTCCCGGATTGAACTGATTTGGGTATTTAAACTGCTTTGGATCTCGTTGAACAGAACTGAGCACTGGATAAATGGTTGTATCCTGGGAATGACAAGAACAATAATTGTTACAACCAAGTCTTCATATTCTGGAGGTGTGATAGCATTCACCATTCAGCATTTATACGGAAATTTGTTTATTAGCACCAGATACCTGCTGAGCAGGACACCATGTTAGGAGTACAAGACGAGAGCTGGTAGTAGATGTCTGATCCTTGTGTTTTGTGACGTTCCTCCAGATATCACTTTGTGTACATTTTCTACAGTCTTATCTGCTTTTGTTATCTCAAGAATTATTGTTATGACTAGATAAGACTTACACAAGTATTCACAAGTATGTAGTTAAAGGGCACCTGTCACCTCTCCCAGGATGTCTGTTTTAGTATTCCCCATAAAATTACAATTCTGGGACATTTTTAACAAAAAACATTATGTTTTTAAATTTTTAAGAATTTAACAACTTGGTGTTACCATTCTCCTTGTCAAAGGGTTAGGCCTGTATAGAGTCTGAGTGGATAGTATCAGAGTATCAGAGTGTACGGACACCCCCAACCCCAAATAATAAAGTCTATTTACCTAGTTGAAATAACAGAGCAATGGGAAAGTGTAGACTTAAGATGCTTTGCAATTGTTAAATTATAGCGGATACAATTATTTACTGAAATTCTTTAATACTAGTGAAATATTATTGGATAATACAAAAGGTTATGATGCTTTAAAGGGAACCTGTCACATGGCAAATGCAGCAGGTTATAGAGCAGGAGGAGCAGATTGTACATAGTGTCCTATCTACAGGTTATAGAGCAGATTGTACATAGTGTCCTATCTACAGGTTATAGAGCAGATCGTACATAGTGTCCTATCTACAGGTTATAGAGCAGATTGTACACAGTGTCCTATCTACAGGTTATAGAGCAGATCGTACATAGTGTCCTATCTACAGGTTATAGAGCAGATTGTACACAGTGTCCTATCTACAGGTTATAGAGCAGGAGGAGCAGATTGTACATAGTGTCCTATCTACAGGTTATAGAGCAGATTGTACATAGTGTCCTATCTACAG
The DNA here is from genome assembly GCA_947044405.1 of Leptodactylus fallax. Taxonomy (NCBI): domain Eukaryota; kingdom Metazoa; phylum Chordata; class Amphibia; order Anura; family Leptodactylidae; genus Leptodactylus; species Leptodactylus fallax. The sequence goes on from CAMRHE010000327.1 coordinate 460,525, forward strand.
GTTATAGAGCAGATTGTACATAATGTCCTATCTACAGGTGATAGAGCAGATTGTACATAGTGTCCTATCTCCAGGTTATAGAGCAGATTGTACATAGTGTCCTATCTACAGGTTATAGAGCAGGAGGAGCAGATTGTACATAGTGTCCTATCTACAGGTTATAGAGCAGGAGGAGCAGATTGTACATAGTGTCCTATCTACAGGTTATAGAGCAGATTGTACATAGTGTCCTATCTACAGGTTATAGAGCAGATTGTACATAGTGTACTATCTACAGGTTATAGAGCAGATTGTACATAGTGTCCTATCTACAGGTTATAGAGCAGATTGTACACAGTGTCCTATCTACAGGTTATAGAGCAGGAGGAGCAGATTGTACATAGTGTCCTATCTACAGGTTATAGAGCAGATTGTATATAGTGTCCTATCTACAGGTTATAGAGCAGATTGTACATAGTGTCCTATCTCCAGGTTATAGAGCAGATTGTACATAGTGTCCTATCTACAGGTTATAGAGCAGGAGGAGCAGATTGTACATAGTGTCCTATCTACAGGTTATAGAGCAGGAGGAGCAGATTGTACATAGTGTCCTATCTACAGGTTATAGAGCAGATCGTATATAGTGTCCTATCTACAGGTTATAGAGCAGATTGTACACAGTGTCCCATCTACAGGTTATAGAGCAGATTGTACATAGTGTCCTATCTACAGGTTATAGAGCAGGAGGAGCGGATTGTACATAGTGTCCTATATACAGGTTATAGAGCAGATTGTACATGGTATCCTATCTACAGGTTATAGAGCAGATTGTACATAGTGTCCTATCTACAGGTTATAGAGCAGATTGTACAGTGTCCTATCTACAGGTTATAGAGCAGATTGTACATAGTGTCCTATATAGCAGGAGGTTATAGAGCAGATTGTACATAGTGTCCTATCTACAGGATATAGAGCAGGAGGAGCAGATTGTACATAGTGTCCTATCTACAGGTTATAGAGCAGGAGGAGCGGATTGTACATAGTGTCCTATATACAGGTTACAGAGCAGATTGACATGGTATCCTATCTACAGGTTATAGAGCAGATTGTACATAGTGTCCTATCTACAGGTTATAGAGCAGATTGTACATAGTGTCCCATCTACAGGTTATAGAGCAGATTGTACATAGTGTCCTATCTACAGGTTATAGAGCAGATTGTACATAGTGTCCTATATACAGGTTATAGAGCAGATTGTACATAGTGTCCTATCTACAGGTTATAAAGCAGGAGGAGCTGAGCAGTTTGTATATAGTGTGCTATCAGCAGATTGATATATAGCTTGAAGAAGATGCAGTATAATGTGTCCTTTTCTATTTCTATTGCGCTCCCGGACATCTTAACATAAAGCAGAGATTTCAGTAGATAAATGACAAGTTATACTGAGTATTTCCCCACATTCTAAAATATCAATCTCCTCCCCCTCCCCTACAAAAAACCCCCTCCAACCTCCCCTTCCTTTTTAAATTAACCGGTCCCCTTTAAAATTCTTTCCCCTTTTTTCCCCTCGGGGGATAAAAAAAAAAAAAAAAATAAAGCACGATGATTGTTTTTTTTTTTTTTTTTTTTTCCTGTGATATAAGTGTTTGAAATGACCCCCTCCCCCAAGTCTTGGCTTCTCTGTATTACACCCGTACTTCACAATATTCACAAAAGCAGTAAAGATTTCTGATGTGAATAACTGAGAAATCCGTTAATAAAGTATATTACAATATTAATGAATGACACCATTGCTACAAGTAAAACAAAGGTTTAGACACTAAGGAATGAATCTCGGTCTTCAGATGGATATTAATAGGCAATCACTGATTCAGATCTATAGAACGCAATAACCCTTGGTCAGACACGGACCCTCTGCTCCTCTCTGCACACAATAGAAGTTTCTTCCTTTATCTGAACAATGAACTAGTTGTTTGATAAAAATTTTCTAACAAGCTGAGTACAGGACAGTTTTACCTTTGGAATAAAAAAACCTCTAAACGTCAGGTCACGAGTTACTTTGTGTGGAATTCCCAATGGTAGGAGGTCAACAAATCTTTGAATTTCATGGATTACAGCATCCATATAGGGCATCCGGGATCGATCTTCTATACATGGAGCCCGGTTTCTTCCAATGACTTGGTCAATCTCTTGATGGATGCATTCTGTAGAGATGGAAGACAATGGAACATGTAGGTAAATTGGCCAATGCAACTTTGTGAGGTGTTTATGTTGATATTCTAAGCTACTAAAATTTCAGAAGGCAAATTTGTTGGAAATTTGTAAATGCTTCTTGGCGATATATTATTTCATGAACAGGTGGGAAATTCAAAGCGGGAAACATATTATTATTTATTATTATTATTATTATTATTATCATCATCATCATTATTATTCTATACATCCATGCATTTATAATTGGTCATTTAAGAAGATGACTTCTGCAATCCAATAATTATGGATTGTTACTTTGTGAATCATGAAAACTCTTTCATCCCTCCCTATATAAGAACTATATGGCAATAAGCATTTGGTGAGAAGGTAGGGAAATTATCACTTTTATACCTAATCTGTTTTTATTTTCAGATTCTAGACTTTTTTTTATTTTCTGTAGAAGATTATGGGGGCAGCCATATTGTTTGAGCTTCTCCTCTGTTCTGTTAACAACCTTTAATGATATACTTTACAACATGCTAATGGCTATAAGCAGCAAGGTCTGTAGGGGCTATTATTAGGCTTAGTGGCCAGAGGAAAAATTGTAGGTTATAGTACTTTTTTAATAAAGATTTTGACATGGAACATTACAAATAAACTCATCAAAAAATTCTTTCACATAAAAACTTGGTTTAAAAAATAGTGACACGTCCCTTAAGTAAACGGTATACAAGACATGACATGACCGACCTTCCACATCGGGATGCTTGAGGAGAATCATTAATCCATAACGCAGGGTTGTGCTAACAGTTTCTGTCCCTGCACCAAATAAATCAAATGTGGTATTGACAATGCCTTCCATGTGAAACTCCGTCTCAGGGTTGTCTTTTTCCTGGAAACAGAGTACAAAGTTACTGACCAGACTATCGGTATTTCCTTCCTAACAGCTCTAGAAATTGCCTTTATTACAGATAGGAATGGATGTAAGGCAGGGACATAGGTAGGTTGGAAGGTTTGTAAGGCAGGGACATAGGTAGGTTGGGAGGTTTGTAAGGCAGGGACATAGGTAGGTTGGGAGGTTTGTAAGGCAGGGACATAGGTAGGTTGGGAGGTTTGTAAGGCAGGGACATAGGTAAGTGTTGAGTGTTGAACTTACAATTCTGTGGACAAATTTTATACAGGTGTGAAAAAAAATTGCAAATTAAGAAAGCTTTCAGAAATAGAAGAGTTAATCGTCTATTTTCATCAATTTACAAAATGAAATGAATGAAGAAAAGAGAAATGTAAATCCCATCAATATTTCATGTGACCTTTGCCTTCTACTCGGTACAGGCAGTTTTGGAAGGAACTTGGCAGGGAGGTTGTTCCTGCCATCATCTTGGAGAACTAAGCACAGATCTTCTGTGATGTTGATTGCTCCAATCCTTCTGTCTCTTTATGTCATCCCAGACAGACTGGATGATGTTGAGATCAGGGCTATATTTGTGGGGGCCGGATCATCACTTTCAGGATTCCTCCTCCTACAAAGGTCACACTAAATATTGATGGGACTTACATTTCTTTCTCATCCATTCTCTTTATTTGTTAATTGACAGAAATAAATTAACCCCTCTATTTCTGAAAGCATTCTTACCGTACAGCATTTTTTCCACATACAGTATACCTAAAATTTTTGCACAGAACTGTATGTCTACAAATGTGCGTTTCCTACATCATGTAACACAGATATAGCTCGATTTAGTTTACAGTCCTAGCCCTGTATATCAATATGTTAGCCAAAGCATTGGGGCTTGTTGGTGCTCATCGCATCTCTGGGATTAGGGACATGCATCACACTAGCACTCCTCTGGCTCGGTCTCTGGGTAACATACACCATACAAAACCAACACTACCTGTTCCATCTTAATAAGGAAGCAGTCGATAAAATCCCGGGGGTCGCTGGGATCCAGAGTTTCTTTGTGCATTTTCACTCGCTTTGTAATAAATTCCTGAACACTATCAACAGCATTGAAAATTGTATGATGAGGTCCTGGGATCTTTCCCATAACTTTGGGATAAAAATTGTACATCTGAAAGACAAGTGTGTGGTAACATCAGGGCATGAAGGCATTTAACATATGGTACTGAAATATTTATGGACTGGTAAGAAATCCTTACCTGTCCCCAAACAGAGCTAAATCCTTTAAAGGTTTCATTTAGGAAACTAAGAAGCTTTAGAAATTCTTTGTCCTCGTATTCGAATCGATCGCCAAATACCACTGAGCAGATGACATTGGAAACAGCTTTGGAAAAATAGAATGTTGGATCCAATGGCTGACCTGTCAGGGGAGAGGAGGAAATTATATCAGGGACTTTTTACTAGTTTTTGAGGAATGGCAGCTGGGAGCATGTGCTTTATGGTAGCTGCTGTGATAAGAGCTTGTCACAAGAGTATGGGAAGAGATCTTTACATCTTTCCACTATCCCCAGAGAATGGGTAGTAGTAGAGAAGCTCCATACAAAACTTTACTTGTGTGTGTTACATAATTCAGGAATTTTGCCCAATGTGTTTCTCCAGCAGTCCAATGGAGCTGTCATGAGCTGACCTACCCTGTAATGATGAGGTGACTCTACCAATCCTGGCCCAGTTCACAAAGTAAAGCTTTAAAAAAGTTAACTATATCAAATAAAAAGGTATCAGCATATGTGTATAACTTATGTTTATGTAGATATTCACATGAAAAATGTAAAAAAAAAAAATCCCCTTTCTTCTTTCCCAACTATTATATTTTTCATATAAAATATATAGTTCATGTAGTTCTCACTTTTACTCTTTCGGAATTCTTCCACAAGGAACTGGGCTTCTTCCTGAATTCTCTGTTCAATGTTTCTTTTACCCATCCCAAAGTTCCTTAATGTCATGAGAGAGAAGCGGCGTAGCTGTTTCCAGCGCTCACCATTACTGCCCACCACCCCTGAAAGAAAGTAGAAAAACTCTTGACAACTGGTAAAAACTGTAAGAAGGCAATAAAAGGAGGTTTCTCTATAAACATTTTGCAGCTCTGGGATTATTGCCTCGCAGACATGTATCCAGGTGCAGGTTGAATGGAGCGGAGTCTATTTTATTTTTCTATAATACCCACAGACTTGAATAGAGCTACAAAGATGCATCTATTTGTGTTCAATCTCTTGTTTTATATACAGTGCCTTGCGAAAGTATTCGGCCCCCTTGACCTTTTCAAGCTTTTGCCACATTTCAGGCTTCAAACATAAGGATATAAAATTAAAATTTTTTGGTGAAGAATCAACAATAAGTGGGACACAATCGTCAAGTGGAATGAAATTTTTTTGGATATTTTAAACTTTTGTAAAAAATAAAAAACTGAAAAGTGGGGCGTGCAATATTATTCGGCCCCCTTAAGTTAATACTTTTTACCGCCACCTTTTGCTGCGATTACAGCTGCAAGTCGCTTGGGGTATGTCTCTATCAGTTTTGCACATCGAGAGACAAATTCTTGTCGATTCTTCCTTGGAAAACAGCTGGAGCTCAGTGAGGTTGGATGGAGAGCGTTTGTGAACAGCAGTTTTCAGCTTTTTCCACAGATTCTCGATTGGATTCAGGTCTGGACTTTGACTTGGCCATTCTAACACCTGGATACGTTTATTTGTGAACCATTCCATTGTAGATTTTGCTTTATGTTTGGGATCATTGTCTTGTTGGAAGATAAATCTCCGTCCCAGTCTCAGGTCTTTTGCAGACTCCAACAGGTTTTCTTCCAGAATGGTCCTGTATTTGGCTCCATCCATCTTCCCATCAATTTTAACCATCTTCCCTGTCCCTGCTGAAGAAAAGCAGGCCCAAACCATGATGCTGCCACCACCATGTGTGACAGTGGGGATGGTGTGTTCAGGGTGATGAGCTGTGTTGCTTTTACACCAAACATATCGTTTTGCATTGTGGCCAAAAAGTTGGATTTTGGTTTCATCTGACCAGAGCTCCTTCTTCCACATGTTTGGTGTGTCTCCCAGGTGGCTTGTGGCAAACTTTAAACAAGACTTTTTATGGATATCTTTGAGAAATGGCTTTCTTCTTGCCACTCTTCCATAAAGGCCAAATTTGTGCAGTGTACGACTGATTGTTGTCCTATGGACAGACTCTCCCACCTCAGCTGTAGATCTCTGCAGTTCATCCAGAGTGATCATGGGCCTCTTGGCTGCATCTCTGATCAGTCTTCTCCTTGTTTGAGATGAAAGTTTAGAGGGACTGCCGGGTCTTGGTAGATTTGCAGTGGTCTGATACTCCTTCCATTTCAATGTGATCACTTGCACAGTGTTCCTTGGGATGTTTAAAGTTTGGGAAATCTTTTTGTATCCAAATCCGGCTTTAAGCTTCTTCACAACAGTATCACGGACCTGCCTGGTGTGTTCCTTGGTCTTCATGATGCTCTCTGCGCTTTAAACAGAACCCTGAGACTATCACAGAGCAGGTGCATTTATACGGAGACTTGATTACACACAGGTGGATTATATTTATCATCATCAGTCATTTAGGACAACATTGGATCATTCAGAGATCCTCACTGAACTTCTGGAGTGAGTTTGCTGCACTGAAAGTAAAAGGGCCGAATAATATTGCACGCCCCACTTTTTAGTTTTTTATTTTTTACAAAAGTTTCAAATAACCAATAAATTTCATTCTACTTCACGATTGTGTCCCACTTGTTGTTGATTCTTCACCAAAAAATTTAAATTTTATATCCTTATGTTTGAAGTCTGAAATGTTACAAAAGGTTGAAAAGTTCAAGGGGGCCGAATACTTTTGCAAGGCACTGTACTGTAGCATCTGCTATATACAAGTGGAATAGGAGCCGGGGCCCCCTATTCTCAATAGCTAGGATTCCCATAGGCAGGAAAAACCACTTGAATGCTTGGGGATGCACTATCTTTTGAAGTTATCCCCTATTGGTAGGTTAATGGATAACTTCATGATTGGTAGGGGTCCCGCACTGATCCAGAGAACAGGGGTTTGGTTCCCTTGTCCTGATGGAACGGCAGAGGCCAAGCATGGGCCCTGGTACTTCATTCATTCTCTTTGGCTGGAGATTGGTACAAACTATTTAAATTTAGTTTAAAGGATAATAAACTGTTACTAGGACTAGGGACCCCATAAGCAGAAACACATAAGCAAGTTATAGATGGATGCCTTTAAATGCTGCTCGAAAAAGAAAAATGTGGTCCAGTCAGACAAACTATACTTCTATATATCTAATACTGTTAGGTGAACTATCAACATAAGGTTTTAGTACATATTCTCTTTTTTAAGCATGTACGAGCTCACCCACCAATTCATAGCAACCTTTTTAGAGTAAGTATATATCAGAGATGAGCAAACCTCGTGAGATTTATTTTGTGAATATGTGCAAGATCCATCTGTCTATTTTGTTTTGGAGCGCACTTGTTCAGTCCCAACCAGAAATGCTATTATTATCCCTCTGGCGTCTCTTGTGACCCTGAAGTATAATAAACGGAGGCCCAGGGGAGGTGCAGAAACAAACCCTTATACTCACATTCCTTCACTGCATCCGAAGCTCAATCTGGGTCCTCTTCAGTCATCTTCTGGCCTCTTTTGGCATTCTGGGTGACATCAGGTGGCCCGGGGGACTGCTGAGTCCTGTGATGGGTCTAAGCAGTCATGTGGGATGAGCCAAAGTCATAGCGCTGTAATGCAAGTGTCATGACATTGGTGCACCGCACACAAAAGAGGCTGGAAAATGACAGACACTGACAGCCTAGGAGAGGTAAGGAAGGTGAGTATACGTGTTTATTCTGTTTCCGCACCTCCACAGGGTCTCCGATTATTATGCCCTGAGACTCCAGAGTATAACAGTGATTAGTGAATGGTGAACCCCAAATGTTTTGAGTTTGGTTGAACCTGAATTTTTTGGAGAAATTGTAACAAATCCAGTTTGTTACAAACAGATTCGCTCATCTGTAATATTTACTCTGGATTGCAAGACCATGTCATAGTAAAGGCCATTACCAAGAAACGCACATACGTAGCATAACACTGGATGACCATAACCTATAGACAGCTGATGGAAGTTTGGTCCTAAGTATAAAAGTGATGTATACAAATTTGTGTGGGGTTGTGAAGTAGTATAGTCTTTAAGTCCCCACACCTGTTCGGGGCTATGCTGCATGGGCTCATCCTAAGGTGCTCATGGACTGCTGGCTTATATTTCTTTGCCTATATAGAGGTGTCTGCTCTAACTTGATAGAAACTGGCTAAACGTTTAATAAAGATTTATTTCCCTAAGATTCATTCTTGGTCCTTACCGTGCCCTCCAGAACTTATCCTGTCTAGAATTGGCAAATGCCCTCTGGCTCCGAAATCCTCCGCGTTGTCAATGAGAGCCTCCTTCACAGCATCACAACTACACAACACTACAGCAGGGTCCATGCCCATGTAGATAGTATATACAGGTCCATACTTTTCACTCAACTAGAGGGGAGGCAAACAGAACAGATCAAGACAAGTAGATCATTATATTCTGCCATGAGATAACAGGTCCAATATACAGGAGATGAAATATAACGTGCTGTAAATGCCTCAACAATAGATTTATCATGCTTTGTTTGCTAGTCTTCTGGCATTGAAAAGTTGCAACTTTTTTTGCACTTAATGGGTTTTTGCACTAAAATTTGTGACTTTTTTTTCACTTTTGTACTACCCCTCAACTTTCCTTGAAGGGGACATGATAAGGGATGTGGCGTTGAGGAAGAGTGCACCTACTAATAATTGAGGTGCACCCTTTGCCAGTGCATGGAATTTGGTAAGAGGCTCAAAGGGAAAGTTGTGATGGAGCCCAGGAGTGGGCTCCCTTGGGCCTCCACTTATTATTTTATGGGGTCTGAAGAGACTCCAGAGTATAAATAATAATTGTTCTGGTTTAGACTGAATTGAAATGAAACTGTTGGACGAACCTCGTGAACATTTGCGAGACAAAAATTTGCCCAACTCAAGTCATGGACGACATATGTCGGGTAGAGGGACCTTTGGGCCCATTCAGGTCTCCACTTTTTCAATATTTTGGACTGACACTTATATTTTACTGGGTCAAAGTTTAAATTTTATTTCCATAGCTATAAGCTTGCAGGTTTTTATAAAAAAAAATAGCACAAACTGTACCTGAATCTGGGCATGTAAAGGTTTAAAACGCACAAAGTTGTGATGTTTTATTGTTGGGGTCTAATATACAGTTACAGATCAGATAACAAGTTTCTGAAACAATATGTTAAGCTGAATAATGTACATCAATTTCCAATTTCAAAGAGGGACATTCAAGGAGCAAAGAGGGTCAGAGGCACTTGGGACAAAAGTATTGAGTGTCCCTCCAAAATACTCTGCAGATTCATTCTGATGTATCTAGAGACCTTTAATGTCCCAGTTAATGTCATTTCTATCACTCAGTTCACTTTTGCTAAATAGACTATTTTAGAATTATGTAGTTACCTTATTGAATGACTTGAACAATTCTTTGCCATTGAGTTGCAGAATGTTTCCCAGAATGGGCAATGGCGTTGGTCCTGGTGGCATTTTACCTTTTCTCTTCCGATTCCTGACTAGTTTAATGCTTAGAAGAATGAAGACTACGGATGATATAACTAACAAGGTAGTTGTTCCAAAGAACTCCATTGCGACAATGCTCTCACAAATGAAATGTAGCACTAGGTGTATCAGGTTTATTTATAGTTTAAATCCCTTAGTAGGGCTGTATCTGGCATGGCTAACACCAGGTTACTCAATAGCTCATTAGATGTTTGTTTCATTGGCAGGTGAAGTCAGTTCTCTGTGTAAAGTACAATCCAGTCACACTGCCAAGAAACAAGTACTGTAAGCAAATAACCTGGTATATTCACTTCTGCAATCAATATTAACTGTGGTCTGGCAATGAGAAGACCACCATTATCTGCTCCTCCACAGTCCACTTTGTAAGTCAATGGTTTCTGTTGGAGCAAAGATATTTGGCAATAGTTGGTGAACCAAGTGGCCTCTATTTTAAGGAGTTGTCTATGGAGGTGGTTTCCATAGGATCATTTATATCAATCTTGGCCTACAGATAGATAGGTTACTGTCACCAGAACCAGCATATCACCCCAGCCCTGCAGATAGATAGGTTAGTGTCACCAGAACCAGCATATTACCCCAGCCCTGCAGATAGATAGGGTAGTGTCACCAGAACCAGCATATCACCCCAGCCCTGCAGATAGATAGGTTAGTGTCACCAGACCAAGCATATCACCCCAGCCCTGCAGATAGATAGGTTACTGTCACCAGAACCAGCATATCACCCCAGCCCTGCAGATAGATAGGTTAGTGTCACCAGAACCAGCATATCACCCCAGCCCTGCAGATAGATAGGTTAGTGTCACCAGAACCAGCATATCACCCCAGCCCTGCAGATAGATAGGTTAGTGTCACCAGAACCAGCATATTACCCCAGCCCTGCAGATAGATAGGGTAGTGTCACCAGAACCAGCATATCACCCCAGCCCTGCAGATAGATAGGTTAGTGTCACCAGACCAAGCATATCACCCCAGCCCTGCAGATAGATAGGTTAGTGTCACCAGAACCAGCATATCACCCCAGTCCTGCAGATAGATAGGTTAGTGTCACCAGAACCAGCATATCACCCCAGCCCTGCAGATAGATAGGTTAGTGTCACCAGAACCAGCATATCACCCCAGCCCTGCAGATAGATAGGTTAGTGTCACCAGAACCAGCATATCACTCCAGTCCTGCAGATAGATAGGTTAGTGTCACCAGAACCAGCATATCACTCCAGTCCTGCAGATAGATAGGTTAGTGTTTGCACCATTTTTATCCAACATTGCCCCTTTTTTCTTGGTTTTGGAACTTGAGCAAAATTCTTTATTTATTTGCCCCTCTTTTTTTTTACAGCAAAATCCTTCTCCTCGCCGTTTTGAGATTCGGTACACGTATTGGAAAAAAAACAAAAGAAGTGCAAGTGAAAACTGTGTAAAAAAATTGCACAGTTGATAAATAACCCCCAAGGCTTCCCATGGTGCAGACAACCACTGGTTAATGTGAAAAATCAGGGGCCACTATCTGATGAGGACCCTCACACTAAGATCACCAGACATGCTCCACCAAATACAGTCACAGCTTTTTCACAAGGTGGCGTTGTCTTTCCTCGGCTTCCTGGATTTAGCAGTGGGGAAAAGTATAAGAACTTCCTTTTATATTCGCCATTCCTTTTTAAGCCACTCTTGGCTTTGGCTCAAAAAAAAAAAAAAATAAAAAATGCAGCAAAATCTGCAAAAAACAACACAGCAATTTGGGGTCTCAGCTTAAGGGTTATTTTTAACTCTTTCCTCTTTTATTGTTTTTTTCCTCTCTTTTATTAGCTCTTGTTTTATATTTTTTGTATTTGATAAGAAAAAAATGATTAATAAACTTTGATGACCCAGATGACACATTAGATAAGATAGAGAACACAAACTCCGATCACCGGATTCTCTGCTCTTGGCTTGTACATCACAAGGTCATCAGTGCGAAGGGGAATCAAGTTTGTTATGGAGTCAGCAGTTATTAAGTTATTAGGCAGAATATAAGATGTCTCTAAATGTGAATCTACTTTCTCCACTGAAAAATCAGCTCGCACCTCCAGCCTGAGTCTGCTTCCCATTGCCTCAAATGCCTCTCCAAATTCTGTGAACATGTGAACATAACCTTAGGGGGTGTTCATATGTCAGAATTTGATGCTGAATTTGTTAAGCAGAAAATTTCTTCTTCAGGAAATTGAAGCATTCTTTTCTTCTTGACAAAAACTGACAGTTTTGACGCTGAATTTGAAGCGGAATTTGCAGAAGAGCGCCTCTGTATTTTGTCTATTCTGCCTTTATTGGTCAGGGCCAAATTCCGTCAGCACATTTGCACAATTTGCGCATGAAATTCAGCTTCACATTCCACATCAATGGAAAAGGTTTGTTTTCTGCCTCGCATTCATTTCAATTGCAGTTCTCAGGCAGAATTTTCTGGAGAACGAGCAGGACACTTATTTTTTCCAGTACTTGAATCAGCTGAATCTGCCGCCCATTGACATAAATTTCAGGTGGAGTTAGAGGCAGATTCTGTTTCAAATTTAGCATCAAAATTCCTACATGTGAACACCCCCCTATGGCTCAAGGGCCAATTGATTCATAAACACGTTATAATGTCATATGTGTGTCTGATACTGTGTACAGTACAGTACATGATACAAGACACAATCCATGAAAAACAATGCAAATAAATTAGATCAGAGGAGAAGAGAAAGTAACCTAGAAACCGCAAGGTGGAAGAACATTCTGAGGACAGTAAAAAGCTTCATTGCCAGTTCTCCTCTTTCTCCTCTTTCTCTTCCTTTGTCGTCTTTTTTCTCCTTTTTTTCTATATTTTTTTTTTCATTTTCATACTTAATAACAGGAATGAATAATAAACTTTCATGACCCAGCGAGACATTCAATAACATGAACTCTGATCACCCGGATTAAACTCATTTCACCCGTGTTGGCTCTTATGCCACGTACGTATCAGGTATGAAGTGGCCGCTGGAATAGAATGGTGATCTGATATACAGAAGCTCAACTTTGTGGGGGTGAATGAAGTTCACTGCGGGGCCAAAGTTAATATTCAGGAGGAAAGGGTTCCTATATTGTGAACTCAGATTCCCTGCTACACTTTTTAGGTTGATACTTCCAAGTTCCTTTAATTCAGTGACACGTTGTAAAGTCGTAGACGTGCCCGATGTTATATGTATAGCAATGGATCCATATTGGGTAATAAAACAGTTATTGGTGGATTATAATAGGGGCAGTCTGGGCAGCACCCAGGCTCCGAGGCTCCCATGGGACTATAGTTCCCCAAATGTTCATCATAATCTGCCACGTGGCATCTTCGCTGTTACAGTACAAGGTAGTTGTGGCACTGTGAGTACCGGACTCCAGGTCTTCAGCAATTGCTATTTTTCTCTTTAATCACATCCTCCATGTCTAGCTGCTCACATTTCTAGTTAACATCCGACAATTGCACATCTCATTTATGACAAGGCCCACTCCTCCTCATAAATGACATGCACCCTCTGCCGGGCAGTGCACCTGGGCTGAGATGTACGATAGTTCATACCTTGCATACATTTTCCGTATCATAAACGTCAGGTTTCTGGCATAAATGATAACACCATTTAACAATTTTCAAAAAAATATTCGTTCCCAGTTGTTAAGTGTGTTTTCCTGATTGTTTGTACCTTAAATGAATAGAAAAAAGTTATTATTCCCTGTAAACTTTGCTTTTGTGGTCAGCACAATGATATTTTGAAATTGATCTACTTTTAAGGATATTTGCAATATTTCAAGATACTTAAGAAGCTTCTGGAATTGTGAGAACTATCAAGAAGTTTCTAGAACTGCCCAGAATTATCTAGAACTTTCTGGGACTGTACAGAATTGTAGGTAGCTGTATAACTACAGTTATATAGGGCCACTATAGCCCTTCCTGAGAGACAGGATCTAATTGATTGGGATTGCATAGTAAGTGGGCAATGGCCATCACAGACAAAGGGGAATTGACCTAGACAGACAGGTGTGAATTCAATATCTATTCAGATTCTGATAAGGACAGTATTCACACTTCACCCCACACCCATTACAGGAGGAGCTTAGGAATGTAAATGTATATATTGTGTGTTACTCTGGTACCGGGTGATCAATCTTGCTCTGCTGAATCCTCAGTACACTCTTGAACTTTAATACTGCATGGAATAAAGACCATTTTTATCAAGTTTGGAGAGACGTCCTTTTTCCTTACAGTTCACAGCAACTTAGTCAATTTAGATGGCATCAAGAGGTTGCATACATCCAGCAGACGCATTTTGCTATGTATTTGGCCAGTTTATAAAGACAAGAGCGAAAAAGTACTCTGTGGAAGCATCTGCTAAGATGTGTGAGGCCTACAAAGGTGGTTTTACTAAGTATCCTTGCTTTATTTGCCTTTGGGACAGCTGGGATACTGAAGTGCACTACCACAGGCGGGACTGGCCTCAGCGGACAGAGTTCACTGTGGGGAAGAACAATGTAAAGTGGGAGCCACTGGTGGACCCACGCAAGGTGCTGATGCCACCACTACACATCAAGTTGGGGCTCATAAAACAATTTGTCAGGGCTCTAGATAAGGAGTCGAGAGCTTTCAATTACCTCTAAGATCTTTTACCTAAGCTGTCTGAAGCAAAGATCAAAGCTGGTGTCTTCGTCGGACCACAAATCAAGAAGATCATAGAGTGCAGTGAATTTCCCAAGAAGCTGAATAGGAAGGAGAGAGCAGCTTGGAACAGTTTTGTCGCAGTGGTTCGCGGCTTCCTAGGCAATCATAAAGATGAAAACTATGTACAACTGGTTCAGACTCTGATAAAGAATTATGCTGCAATGGGCTGCAGGATGTCACTCAAAATCCATATCCTTGATGCTTATCTTGATAAGTTCAAAGAGAACATGGGAGCTTATTCAGAGGAGCAAGGTGAGCGCTTTCACCAGGACATTATGAACTTTGAACGCCGTTACCAAGGACAATATAACGAAAACATGATGGGCGACTACATTTGGGGATTGATTCGTGAAACTGATTTGCAGTATAGTCGTAAATCTCGGAAAACCGCACACTTCTGAACAGTTTTTGGTAATCTGTGTAAATTTGCAATGCATATAGTGTTCTTAGTCTGACTGTATAAATGAGAAGATGCAAAATCGTCTGTTTCTATAGTAAAAATGCATAATTTTCGTTGCCGTGGTCACAAAAGCGAAGTTTATGATGAATGTAAGCAATTTTTAATTTGTTTTAGACATAAGCAATTGGAATATAACATTTAAAAGCTGGGAACAAAATTTGTGTTACATAGTGTAATAAATGTGGAAGGGTCAATGTCCGTCCTTACAATGCTCCCTTTATGGGGCGAAAGTGTCGCAGAAGTAAAAAAAAGTCATAATTGTGTTTGTGCCAAACGTCGATTTGTGAAAAATTTGCTATGTTAAGCCTT
Source organism: Leptodactylus fallax (assembly GCA_947044405.1). NCBI lineage: Eukaryota > Metazoa > Chordata > Amphibia > Anura > Leptodactylidae > Leptodactylus > Leptodactylus fallax. The sequence continues at coordinate 475,768 of CAMRHE010000327.1, forward strand.
GTACATTAGAAAACTGGTATAGAAGGCAGAGTAAATCTGTCCCAATCTTTCCATATTCTGCCACACATATGTTTTTTTGGTTGACTGAGCTGTGTGATATTTCGTTGGCGAGCTGTATATTTTATGCTTACCATTTCTGGGTACATAGAACTTTTTATCACTTTTTCCTTCTTGTTTAAGGGGAGGAGAGGTGACCAAACAACAATTCTCTACTTGGATTGAATAATTTTATCTCTGGCACCTGCAGTGAGGTCCGGGTGACCGCAGTATACATCATATAAAGAAGGAATTTGGTGCTCCAATAGGTAAATTACAATCACATGTAGGTTTTTGTTAATACAGAATTTCAGCGATCAGAACATGTCTGTGACGTCTCGGTCTGGTAATAGTTCTTTATCAGTCAGATTTCCGCTGTAGTGAGTAGCCAGATTTCAGGTAAAAGTAGCCCCTGTTACGAGGAGAAGGGCACTCCTCAATGGCGGGGGATGTTTCTCACCTATACTCTGGCTACTCACTACAGCGGCAATCTCACTGATAAAGTTCTATTACCAGACCGAAACGTCACAGACATGTTCTGATCGCTGAAATTCTGTATTAACAAAAACCTACATGTGATTTTAATTTACCTATTGGAACACCAAATTCATTCTTTATATGTCCATATAGAGTCAAAGCACCCGACATCCCTCTACATGGAGTGCCACTGAAATCCTCTTCACAGTTGTATAAGTCAGTGTACACCCGGCAGTGAAGTAGCAGGCGCGGCGGCGGTGTCTGCTACATCCTAGTACTGTACGGTTATGGCACTGACTATTAGTTATATGCTCAGTGTGATGTAATAGTACGGGAAGGTCTAATAGGAACCAGTTATATGTAAAATGTTGTATAATCTGACATCTTTGTATGTACAAGTGTGGCTATAAGCAACATTCATGATAGCCTGGCCCAAATATATCAAGGGTCCTAATCATATGGACACCTCGACTATGTCTCTGCAAACCCTTTATCTTTGTCATTTAACCACTAGATAGATAAACTGGCGAGCAAAAGATGGAATTGTGAGGTAAGGTCTACAATATATTGTAATTCCCTTGATTTATAGAGAGATGGCGCTGCTGCTGCTATATTGTGTCTAAGATCTTATACTTCCATTATTAAAAAAAAATACCAAATTTTTGAGATTATGAAAAAAAAAAATGATAAAAATAAATAATGATAATAATACATATCTTACTGCTGATACAAAACTTTAGATACATGTCCCATCAGAGACACAAAGCACCTACATATAATTTACATTGTATAAATTATATATGTTTTTATAGGAAAGATTTATGCAGGTGTAAATAAAACTCCTAAAATTCTGCCTTTTTAGCCCATTACTTTTACTTTGACAAATAATTCCCCTAAACCTCTCAAACAATTGTCATTCTTATTTTGCATTCTGTTTTAACAGTAAGGAGTTACAATACTTAGAAGGGCTCAACAAACTATGACACAAGCAACAATTGTATAAATTTGAATAATGTACATTTTGTAGATATCTTTGTGGCTTTCTTGTAGACATTACTGATGAATATTCTGATGACTTCATTACCAGAGTGTCAGTAACCCAAGACAAATATCCTGTATTGTACAAGGGTCAGATGGGACCCCACAGCAAAGATCAAAATGGACCCCATACTAGGTTTTGTTTTGTCCCTAAGATTATTTGGTTTCCCTCTATGTCCACGTTTGAGAACATCGCAGTTTCTCTGTAGAGAGGTGTCTAGAACAGGATCTCACCGGCAGTAATAAAAGGGATTAGACCCCTCTCTCCCAGTGGTCCATACAGTGGTGAACCTGGAAGCTTCGGTGACCCCATCGGTCATGTCATTTTTTATAATACTGGTGTCTTCTTAAATGGCACACAAAACATAATGCCCATTCAGGCACCGAGCCTCAGAAGGGACTGCACCCCATATAGATACACCCCTGGCCCCTTGACTGTATTGCCTGCATTTTAGCCTTAAAGGGGATGTCTCATTAGACAAACCCAATCTTAAAAACAGATGGCCCGGTTACCGGATGATTGTTGTCACTCTTACGCTAGGAACCTGGACGTTCCCTCTGGCCAATGTTACATACAACCCCTCAAGCTTAAAAGGTTTTGCCATCGTACCAAGTGGTCAGGATAAGCCACCATTTTCTTATATGGTATGATAACCAAAACACCCAGAAGTCCTAATAGTTATTTTTTTCCTGCATAACTGTACTCTCGGCCATCCACTGTGCACGGGGAAACGTAAAATGAGCAGAGCCCAGAAGCCAAACCCATGGAAATCATCTGATTTATAGGAACAGCTTCAGTATTTGTAGGGAATGAGGTAGAGACTGGAGGTAGAGATGGCAGAGGACTGGAAGTAGAGGCGGCAGGGGACTGGAGGTAGAGGCGGCAGAGGACTGGAGGTAGAGACGGCAGAGGACTGGAGGTAGAGGAGGCAGAGGACTGGAGGTAGAGATGGCAGAGGACTGGAAGTAGAGGCGGCAGGGGACTGGAGGTAGAGGCGGCAGAGGAGTGGAGGTAGAGGCAGCAGAGGACAGGAGGTAGAGACGGCAGAGGACTGGAGGTAGAGGAGGCAGAGGACTGGAGGTAGAGGAGGCAGAGGAGTGAAGGTAGAGACGGCAGGGCAATGGAGGTAAAGGAGGCAGGGGACTGGAGGTAGAGGCAGCAGAGGACTGGAGGTAGAGGTAGCAGAGGACTGGAGGTAGAGACGGCAGAGGACTGGAGGTAGAGACAGCAGGAGACTTGAGGTAGAGGCGGCAGAGTACTGGAGGTAGAGACGGCAGAGGACTGGAAGTAGAGGCGGCAGGGGACTGGAGGTAGAGGCGGCAGAGGAGTGGAGGTAGAGGCGTCAGAGGACTGGAGGTAGAGACGGCAGAGGCCTGGAGGTATAGGCAGCAGGGCAATGGAGGTAGATGCGGCAGAGGAGTGGAGGTAGATGCGGCAGGGGACTGGAGGTAGAGGCAGCAGGGCAATGGAGGTAAAGGAGGCAGGGGACTGGAGGTAGAGACAGCAGAGGACTGGAGGTAGAGGCGGCAGAGGACTGGAGGTAGAGACGGCAGAGGACTGGAGGTAGAGGAGGCAGGGGACTGGAGGTAAAGGCAGCAGGGGACTGGCAGTAGAGGAGGCAGGGGACTGGAGGTAGAGGAAGCAGAGGACTGGAGGTATAGGAGGCAGGGCAATGGAGGTAGAGGATGCAGGGGCCTGGAGGTACAGGAGGCAGGGGACTGGAGGTAGAGATGGCAGAGGACTGGAGGTAGAGGCAGCAGGGGACTGGAGGTAGAGGTGGCAGGGGACTGGAGGTAAAGGCAGCAGGGGAATGGCAGTAGAGGAGGCAGGGGACTGGAGGTAGAGGAAGCAGAGGACTGGAGGTAGAGGAGGCAGGGAAATGGAGGTAGAGGATACAGGGGACTGGAGGTAGAGGTGGCAGGGGACTGGAGGTAAAGGCAGCAGGGGACTGGAGGTAGAGGCGGCAGGGGACTGGAGGTAGAGGTGGCAAGGGACTGGAGGTAGAGGCGGCAGGGGACTGGAGGTAAAGGCGGCAGGGGACTGGAGGTAGAGGCGGCAGGGGACTGGAGGTAGAGGCGGCAGGGGACTGGAGGTAAAGGCGGCAGGGGACTGGCGATAGAGGCATTGGGGACAGAAGTTGAGGCAGTCACTCCCTCTTCTAGTTCTGCTGCTAATCACAGCCAGAGAAAGTAGAAGCACCAACACTGTCCACTAAGGAGCTCTGAAATCTGCCGCCTGAGCTGAGAAGCTTGTCCCATAGTGGCCCTGGGTACTATACATAACAAGTGTAACACATACAGAGAGTCTGATCAGGATTTTTTTTTTCACTGTACATATAAACACTGCTGTGGACATTCGGCTTCCTGAGCACAATGAGTAAACTAGAAACTAATTGAATCTGTTTCCTAAGATTGTCTCGCACATTCCTCATCCCTAATACACAACAAGGAGTGAAGGGACGCGAAGAGGAAACAGCGGTCACAATGGGAGACCAGTGAGCAGTCTCAGTCTTCTGTCCAGATGTTTCTACATTTCACTCCAGTAAAAAAAAAGGGTTAACATAGGAATGTGAAGCGTGATTATGAGCATGCAGAACCCAGCATAAAATCTTAACTCCCAAGCAAGAATAGTACATAGGTTCACTGCTTTTGAAAAGCTCTGCACAGAAAATCAACCAATTAGTAAAAGAAATAAAATTTAATATTAATTAAAAATTAATTAAAATTTTATATTTGGTGCAGTAAGTAGGTAGATGTTGCAAATTGCAATACTTCTACAGCCCATTGATAGCATGGCCTCAGGGTCTACATCCTGTGCAGCGGGTGTCAGCTGTAACATTCGCCTTGAAAGTCTATTAAGAGACTGAAGGCTGGCGATGATGAGACACAGAATACACCATAAAGCAGTTTATAGTTTGCTGATAAAGAAGACATTAAACTCCTCTGTCGGCCTTGTATGTTCTATTCTGAAAGCTGCTGCAGTACATTACAGAATTGTCATTTAAAGGGGCAGCCACATCTGGACAACCCCTTTTGATGATCAGATCATCATTGCTGCATGTGTGATCAACTATTTCTTCTAGGGAACACTGCAGGCAGTAACACATTTCTTGAATAGTGTCCCCTATAGGAAGAATGTGGTATTACACTGCCCAATGCAAATGAATTAGTGGACGTGTAATATATGGTAAAACTAAGTCCTCCAAACTGGGAGATCCTCAATGCAATGGTTTTCCATTTGGGTTAATAGAGGGTTGGCCAAGGCATATGTCCAAGATTGTTTAGACTCTTTATGGTAAGTCCCTAATTTATTATTACATATGGATAAAAATTTACACTCTCTATACAGTTGTCTAAAATAACTTCAGGTATAGAAAAGTCACTTTCTGATGTGAATCATGAGTAAGATATCATAACTTTCCTTTTCCAACAAAAGTGGTGTAAACTTGGGGGTGCGGTTACGAGGCAGTGGAAGGAAATATCTTTGGCTGCTATTGAGAGAAGCCTTAGGAAAGCAGATCGGTCGACAAATGTTGGTATACTGTAGGTGCAAAAAACAAACCCAAACAAATCTGCAGAAAATGACAAAAATCCATTGTTCTTAGTAAATTCTTCTGCTGAAATTGCTGGAGGTTTTCTGAATCTTTATACCTTTGCACTGAAGAGGTTGAAAACCATGGGTAAGATTTTCAGCCTTTGATTGACATGTTGTGGTCTTACTTGTAGCATTTACATGGGATTTGTAGAAATATTAGCCACAGTGCTCCTATTGTGGCCAGTGCCCCCTTAATGCACCCCACACACAATATAATGCCCCCAAACAGTAACATTTCCTTTATGCTCTCCCACAGTATAATTTCTCCTTATGTCCCCACATGATGCCCTCACATAGTTTAATGTCCCCTTTTGCTGTCACATAGTATAATGCTCCCACATGATGCTCTCATATAGTATAATGCTCCTTCATGTCTGCCCACAAATAGTAAAATGCCTTGGTATGCAACATATGATGACCCACATAGTACAATGCTGCCTTATACCCCCACAAGATGTCCCCGCATAGTATAACCCCCCACGTTACATACTAATGCCAGCGGGGTCCCAGGTAGTGAGCAGTGAGTTCAGATTCCATCAGTACTCACATCTCTAAGCTCGAGACCCCCAGCCCTCCCTGAGCCAGGCGCTGCCACACACAACTCACTGCCGGTGCCTATTTCAGGGAAAGATTGGGAAGCTAAGAGCGGTGAGTACTGGTGAAATCTGTCCTCGGCACTTTCTCCCCAAGCCATTACCAGTGCAATGAGGGCTGACATGTCCTGGTGCTGAGGTTTAACTAGAATAATACAATGCTGAGTGGGAAGAGATTAAAGGGAAGCTGTTACATGAGCAATGTAGCATAATCTGACAGTAATTTCTATATAGTAGAATCATTCATTACACATTACATATGCCTTACGCACCCTGATCATATGAGAACTGCAACTGTGCCTGTGTGAATAGGAGCTGAACCTTTTATCTCTGTCATTTAACTTCTTGACAGACACGTGAAAGAAGGAATTCATGAAGATATAAATATAGCTTGAGCAGTTGTGTACATGAGATCTACAGGAGGCTGTAATGCACTTCATCTGTAGAGAGATGGCGCTCCTGCTCTTATATTGTATATGATTTACTTCATGAATATTCATGATGTTCATTGGAAAGATTCAGATTATCATACTGGAAGAGACCGCAGAGTAAAAGAGTCTGGTTCTGAATCTTCCCAACAAACATCATGAATATTCATGAAGTAAAACATATCATGTAATAATCATAATTATGAGAAAGAAGAAAATGAAATCTGACTGCTGATACATCATTTTATTGTACTGTATATCCCTTTAGCAAATGAAATACCTACATATAATAATAGATGTATATACAATATTCCTGTGTATGTCATGTAGTGAGGGGTGAGAGGGGCATTTGATGCTGGTATATTCATTATCACATACAGTAACATTTACTAGTAAGTTTAGTTACTCAGAATTTATCATTAAAATAAAAAAAATAGGTCCAAGAAATCTGTTTATAAGAAAGATCTATTAAAATGTAATTACTTATTCCAAACCAAAGAAAAAAGGAACAATCTAAGTGCAGTTTACAAGGATAAGGCCACCTCTTTATGAGAATGAGCAGACAGTAATATTGGATAATGCATCCGCTCAGAGAAATCTAATGTGACAGTCTCAGTGATCGGGTGTTGGATTACAATGTTTTGTCAAAAATTTCCAGGAATTAAAAACACTCAAAGTTCCTAAAGAGATTAAGGTGCTTTATATTTTTGGAAATTTTACCACATGTCATATCATTATGGTGAAATATCACTTTGGGATGTATTTTGCCTCTAAAAAGCTATATATAGCCCAAGATGGTACGAATAAAAACTCCAACTCACCCAACAAAAAAACAACCCACATACAGCTTGTTATATAAAAATAAACAAAATTTATAGCCCTTTGGCAACGCTAAAAAAAGTCACAACAAATAATTTTTTAAAATTTTTTAAAAGTGTTTTTATTATTTCCGAGGCAATGTCATTGGTGGAACGTGTTGTGTGTGGTGGATGCTCAAGCCTGTGGTTATGCAATTGACTTATTATTGCACTTTATTGTATAGTACAACTGTGAGTAATTCATGAAGTTTTCATGACTGTCTAGCTATACTCTGTTCTGATATATTTGACACTTTACAGCACATTTTGCTTCATTGTACTAGTAATAGTAAATATTATAAAGCTTTACTGACTTACTTTTAAATCGTGCTTTGCACTGATATTTGGTCCTAGCCCCTGAAGTATATTAATCTGATACCACCACCAGAGATACCAGGAAGAGGCAGGTGTGATCCAGTACATAATCATCTAGTGTAGGTCTGGTACTGGGAAGACCTCAGGATGGTATCAATAGTCTGGGAATGCCCAAAACCGTGGTCCTTTCCACCCTGGTAATGTTAGACTGGTGATGCTTCATTTTATCTGACTGATTATGAAAAATGGGGGCACATCATTTTTTCAATTATTATTTTTTTATTTTAACCCTTTAAGGATGCAGGGTAGTTTGCATATTAATGCTCGACGACTTTTTTCATATATTCTATCCCTGGCTTCCAAAATTCATAACTTTTTTTATTTTTCTGTCGATCTAGCTATGTGATGGCTTATTCTTTGCGTAACAAGTTTTTTTTATTTTTATTTTGGGGTACATATAATGTTTTGATTAGCTTTTATTTATGATTTCAGCGTTCACTCTGCATTAATAATGACATGGCAGCTTTGTCCGGCGGGACATTACGATTACAGAGATACCAGATTTATATTGGTTTTTATTACGTTTTACCACTTTTACAAATAAAATGTCACTTCTTGTAAATGAAGGATTTTCCTGGGGTCTCCGTATTCCGACACCTATAACTTTTTTACTGTACTGTAGTTGGAGATATGTCAGGGCTCTTTATTTGCAGGACAAGTTGTACTTTCTATTGGTACCAATACTTGATATGTAGGACTTTCTGATCAGTTTTTGTTGTTATTTTTTGGGAAAGCAAAGTGACCAAAATACGTTAATTTGTGCATTGCGGTATATTGCTTTTTTTTTTTTTTTTTTTTACAGCGTTCACTGTATGGGATTATTAATGCTATTTTTGGATAGTGAGGACTTATACGCACGTGAAGATACCTGACATGTTTGTTAATTTTTTTGTTTACATTACATATTTAGGAATATAAAGATGGGGTTTTTAACTTTTTATTATTTGTTTGTTTATTAGTGTGTGTTTTTACTATGTTACAAGAAATTTACCAACCGTACATGTTAATATAAGTAATGTGCTCATTTCTAATTACATACGATTATTAGAACAGCTAATGTGGGTGGCTAAGGCTTCTTCTATTCTCTAGGAATGAAGATAACTTTGTGAGATGGCGGGATATTTTCTAAACCACTTTCAGTTGGAGAGATATCAAGATCCTTGGGATCCACAACAGATTTCAGAGTGAACTTTTGTAGGATAGTAGCGAAAAGAATAAAAAGTTGCATGTGGACCAAACCTTCTCCGATGCACGCTCTTTTACCTAGGAAAATAAAAGCGTAATTATAAAAAAATAATTGATAACTTAGAAAATAGAAAACAAATGGAAAAACTGTATGGATATAGTACAGTGCAAATTAACATAATGCAAAGTGAACCACCCTAAGAGAAATGCAGGGTGACCCTTTGCCTTCCATCAATTCTTCTTGGTACGTTCACAGACAGTTTTGGAAGGACCTCAGCAGGGAGGTTTTTCCCGCCATCTTGGAGAACTAAGCACAGATCTTCTGTGGATGTTGCTTGCTCCAATCCTTCTGTCTCTTTGTGTCACCCCAAAAAGACTGTATGATGTTGAGATTGGGGCAATTTATATATATTTGTGTGTATATTATTTGTATATTATGTATATATTACTTGTGTTTAACCCCCTAAAAGTCAAGAGACCTGACTGCACTGCAAATGACACGCACCCTGATTTTTGCATGATTAATGATTCACTAGTAGAGACCAGGTGTTAGGATATAGTTTCATGCAGCAGCCTTGATGCAGCCAAAAACTGCCCCCTATGCAAAATATTATTGATTGATTGTTAATGACTGTGCAGTTTTGCAGGAGTGCATGGCTTTCATTCTATTCGCGGCCACAACTTGACTACTTCAACCACTACATGGGGCTATACCCTAAAAGTATTAAGTGATCTCCAATTTCGATAAAGTTCCAGTTTGTCTTGAAACTAATTCAATACAATATCAAGACATGAACAAACGCCTTGACAAAGTGCAGTTCACCCTCCATTCCATTTAAGGATACCATTAGAATACATTGTACCTGCTGCAAATGGCATAAATCCATTATTTTTCTTAAACTTTCCATTTTCATTCAAAAAGTGCTTGATGTTAAATTTTTCAGGAGTTTCAAATTGTGATGGATCTCGTAAGACAGTGGTCAGCATCGGCAAGACATCCATACCCTAATGACATTAAATAGGGTCATGCTTGGCAACACATAACACATAATACACCATTTTAACTGTTTCTAGAAAAGCTGCAAGAGCTTTGCACATAAGAGAAGGAAATTTTCCTACCTTGGGGATTTTGTATCCACGTAGGGTCACATCTCTGGTAGCAGAGCGGATACAACCCATGGGGAGGACATCACTTATTCTCTGGATCTCATGGATCACAGCATTCATGAATGGCATCTGGCTCCTGTCCTCTACCTTCGGTTCCCGGCTCCTTCCAATCACCTGGTCAATTTCCTCATGTAGTTTCTCTGAATTTAAACAACAGAAATATGGAAAGATAAGCAGAGGGAAGAAGATATTATACTTCCAAATGTAGCAGCTGAATGAGGACTTTAAGATAATAAGCAAGATTGTATTGTGATGAGTGGTTGTTGCCTACTACTTCATTTTTTGCCCTGGGTTACACTTTAAACAGCTACACCTGATCTTTACATGGCCAGGACCTGACGACTGTAATTGCTATAATTGTAGTATCCCTTCAGTTCTTCTGTACATGAACTTTCTGTCACATGACCTCCACTATTGTGAATATTTTGTTATAATTTAGTCACATGACAGGAAGTCAATGCACAGAAGTCTGCTGGTGCAACCTAAAATTTAATAAATTCTTATATTGCTGCTACAGGTAGAAGACATGAAGAAAAAAATGGAACAATATGTGCATTAGCCGATGTCTTTGTGATCGAGTTAAAATCCTGGAGCTACATTTTTTAAATACATGTAGGATCCCTTTAAGTCAATAACATTAACAAATGGAGTTGATTGATTTTCATGATAGTTTTCTTTCACCCCTAGGTGCCCATCATCATTTCTACACTACGGCTCCTTCTGGCCCCTCTTAGTACTCTTAGAATAGTCACCACTTTTAATTAATACTGAATCTTACCTTGGATCTCGGGAAACTTAATGAAATGCAAGATACCAAAATTAAGTGTAACAGAGGTGGTCTCAGCTCCTCCAAGGAACATGTCGAATACTGTTGCTACCAAGTTAGTTTTATCAAAACAGGTTTTGGAATCTAAATTTTCCTGTGAAGACAAAAAGTATGAAGTGTTTCAACAGCCTGAGGTCATTCAGAGTGAGTATAGTCCCTTACATGGTCTTGTTTGCTGGAAACATTTTGTAAGTTAATACAGTCCCTATAACATGTATGTAACGTATGGATGTGTAATGGTGGTATATGACTTGACATCAGGAGAAGACAGTCTACATTATTTTTCAATTACACATCTAGAGAACATGGAGAGAAAGCAGAAAAGATATAAAGATTATAACACCCAAAATTCTTTTCTCTTATTTGCCAAAAATTTAGCATTGGTTTTCAAAAAGTAAGAAAGGTGTGGCTTCCTTAAAGGGGTTGTCCAGGCAAAAATGGACAGCCCTTTTGGCCTCAGTGGTCATGTGACCGTTGAGGCCAATCAGCGGCTTCAGCGGAATTCCAGAAGAGACCCGGGAGAAGCTGCCAGAGCAGAAGAACCATGACGCGTAGGAGGACACCGGAGCATCGGGGACAGGTGAGTATGCATTTTTTTAAAAATTTTTTCAATGCCCCCGGCTGGTTTAAAAGTTAAAAGGGTTGTCCATTTTTGCCTGGACAACCCCTCTAATTCTACTTGTGCAGTAGGACTTGAAGGACTTGAAGACACAACTAGAGAGATCAATAATCAGTCAAGGAAGCCATTAACCCACCAGGGCATATGTACATGTTCCATCTTTCAGATGCTGTCTATTTGTAGCCTAAAGCAGGTATGGATCATATAGGGAGTGAAAGTATAGAGAACAGAGGCTACTTTACTTTTTTAATTCAATCCTCTTCTGATTTTGGTTTTATAAACTGCATCTGAAAACCTGAACATCTAAACACATCCTGCAATTACTTTACTGCGGAATTAAGATAGAAATATTAGTATGTGATCCCCACTGGGGTCAGAGACTAATATGGAGGATGATAATATCTGTAAAGGTCTGAACGTTCATGCTGTATAACATTCAGGGTGAAGACTTTAATTGGACATGGATCAAAATTTTAGATTTCTTTTTTTAGATGTTCTCAATTAAAGTGACATTCTGGTAATGTTACGTTATCCCTTATGCCCTGGAGGTCTGACCACTGAGACTTCTACTGACCTGGAGGAGGATGCTCCACTGGAATACTGTATAACCAAAGTGACTGGCTGTGCCTGTTTGATACTTGGTAGATACATGTAACAAGGGAGTATAAACCTTTACCTGTCTCATCCTGATCAGGAAGCAATCAATGTAATCTCGAGGACAGGAAGGATCCAGGGAGTCTTCATGATCTTTTACGTTCTCCTTCACAACTTCCTTTAATTCTTTCAGAAGATCAAACATTTTTCTATGGTGTCCTGGTAAATAATCCATGATCTTTGGAAACATGTCATACATCTATAGAAGATAGAAAAATGTTGGGGTGATCAGAGCAGGCAGTCAGTGCTAGTGTAGTGTAATTCATGTAAATCTGATGGACACAGCTGGCTTTTCCTCTGCAGTCAGGTGGTGTCCATCAGATTACATTTATTGGTTATTGCAATGGCTTGACAAGTGTAGAAGAGAGCAGCTTTACATGGACATGTTACTCTCTTCCAGTGGCATACCTAGGAATGGCTGGGCCCCAAGGTGAACATTTGATATGGGAACCCCCCTGGCAACCGCCACGCCCGCACAAACCGCATTCCTGCACACACTATTATGCCCCATAGTGGCCCTGCATACACTATTATGTGCCATAGTGGCTCCTGCACACACGATTATGCCCCATAGTGGCCCCTGCACACTGTATAATGTCCCATAGTGGCCCCTACACACACGATTATGCCCTACAGTGGCCCATGCACACACTATTATGCCCCACAGTGGTCCCTGCACACACTATTATGCCCCATAGTGGCCCCTGCACACACTATTATGCCCCATAGTGGCCCCTGCACACACTATTATGCCCCACAGTGGCCCCTGCACACAGTATTATTCCCCATAGTGGCCCCTTCACATAGTATTATGCCCTATTGTGGACCACCCATGAACAATTATTATACTTTTCAGACCGCAGTGTAAAATGATCGTAGACCCAGGGGAGGATACAAACATAAAAAACAATGTTACTTACCTCTCCCTGGCTCCGACGCACTCCGCTACTTTTGGCCCTGTTCAATGTTGGACCAGACATCTTGTGAGCCAGTCCGGCGTCATGACGCATAATCACGTCACCAAACAGGCCCGAAGCCTGAGAGGTAAGTAACATTGTTTTTTATGATCCCTCACCTCCCCTGGGCCTCCGATCATTATAATCTAGGGTCTGAAAAGACCCCAGAATATAATGATATTAGTGTTTGTGGGGTTTGTGGCCCGCGGCCTTATTTACCATACCACGCTCCTGCTCACAGCCACCTCTGCTTCTGCAGAATGGGAAGTGCAGGCAGCCGTGAGCAGGAGCAGGGATCGGTACATAAATAGGGCCCGTTACCTGCTGGGGTTACGCCACTGCTCCCTTCCCTGACTTAAACTGCAATGTGTCCTGGTATATGTCCAACTGATGCCAGCTTTGTCTTCAACACATAGCAACACATAGCTATCTTGAGGGATTAAAACGGTTACTAAAGAGGCAGAAGGTATTAAGAAAAATTTAAATAAGCCATCCTTACCTAAGCAATCACCTTATGCTGCCATTCAGAACCTTACTGGGTCCCTGATGGTCTCTACGAACTGGCACCATCTCAGCATAACAGAAAATGACTGGAAATGCCTGACCACTGGTTGTGGTGGGTCACCGCTGTGTCTGTGATTGTCTCCGTAGACATTTCCAGCCATTTAACCAGTTTACCAGTCATCCAGTAGGCTTTGGAGCAGCAGCAAGGAACCGGTTAGTATTGCTTAGCTTACTTTTTAACCCATTCTGCCCCAATATCTCTGAAAACGCTCTTAAGGAGGGAAAGTCACAAAATAAGTTAGAAATAATAATAATAATAATAATAATAATCACCTGGCCCCAAGGAGAAGAAATGATTTCAAATGAATCCCGCATATCTTTAAGGATTTTCATCCATTTTTCGTCAGTGTATTCATAACGTATCCCCACCAGTACAGAAGCAATGATATTGGAAGAAGCGCAGCTTAGGATAGTGCTAGGATTAATAGGCTGTTCTGAGAAGTAATACAAAAATTATCACCATAAAGCTGACAATACATGAGGACACTTCCTATCAGTACATCACATGACTGCCCCTATAATACATAAGGCAACCTACTATCTGCCTCTAGAATGCCACGAGTGGTTCCCAAGTTTTTAATTAGTATACTTGAATTCTACATATGTATGAATAAGGTTGGGTTCACACTACTCTTGTTAAGTGTTCGTTGCCCCTCCATCTGGTGTCCATCTGCATTCACCCCCATATAAAAAAAAAAAAAAATCTTTCTTCCATCATGTTATTTTCTTTTCTTGCATGCAGTTCTATTTCTTCTGTTACAAAGTAAAGAAACTTGGCGGGAGAAAGCGTCCATCATGTTTAGTCATTTAAATTAGACTAAATGGGAATGGACACAAATGGAGGGAGATGGAGTAATTTTTGGTGGACAGTTTGATCTGCAGCACTGAACACCCTCTCAGTCATTACCCTTAAGGCTGGACAAAATGCCTACAGAAAATTGGGCCAGCTCCTGCCATGGGTCTAGTCTGATGGCCCAGAATTCCATGGGAGTCACATATATCTGGCGGTATAAAGGGGCTCTTTAAGTCTGACTGCACCTGGTTGTGTAACTAATGTGTGTTAGTTACCTGCTGTTTGTCCAGTTGACACAGCAAATTTAAAAATTTCTGGGTTATTGGGTTCCATATACTGTACTGACTGCTGCTGGTGCTGCTGATTTCCCTCCTGCTACTTATAGTTGTAGCACTGACAGGTGGTGGAGCGCTGAATGAGTGAGGGGACTAAGAGTAGTCAGAGGCTTCCTGGGCACACATGCAGCTGGCAGGGTCACAGTCATGAAACTAACACTGGCAGTTGTCTCCCCAAAAGCTGTGGCAAACTGAGTATACAGCCTAAAAAAATTTAGGAAATAAATGACATTTGGCACTAAAAGGTTGACCTGGCCAGTAAAAATTATAGCAACACACTGCGTCACAGTGAAACTGGATTTTTCGAGTGGCAATGGCAGTTTTTCTGTCATTTATTTTGCAAAATGCACTATATCCAAAAAATCAACAAGGAGATGAAATTTAGCACTAAAAGGGTAATCTCACCATTAAAAATGAGAGTAAAACACTTTACAACACAGTGAGCTTGAAATTTTGGAGTGAAAATTGTAGTTTTTTGGGGTTTTTTTAAACCAAAATTTATACTGGAAAAATTAATAATAATATGAAGATGAGATTTAGCACTGAAAGGGTGACCACTGTGCTGGAATGGCATCAGCTGCACTGGCTAACTTCTCCCTAGACTGCTCTGTCATAACATGGTTCTTGCACAGTATCTTACTGTATATGCTGATATGACATCAGCACTGTAACCTCGCCACCCACCAATCATAATTGACTGAGGGGCCACCTAAATCACAGAGAGCATGTGATCCTCCCTATCTGCTCTTTTAGCATGTGTTACACATAGCGGCAGCCATTTTATAAGTTCGTCAGATCACAAAGGTTTTGATTGTTAGAAACAAAAATTTTTGGAAATTTCTTGTCGAAAGCACTTTGTTCCAAACCAGTTCGCTCATCTCTAATAGTTGGCTTCAAAACTCACTATTAGAATTTCTGAAGTAATATATTGATGGCCTTTCATTAGGATGGTCCCCGATTTCTTGGTAAATGTTCGGCATGTAGACAGAGTGATTTAAACAATAAAGAGGCTGCAGCTCTGAGTCAAACCTTTTCAAACAGCAGCAGGAGGAGAGGAGCATATATATATATATATATATATATATATATATATATACAGTGCCTTGCAAAAGTATTCATACCCCTTGAACTTTTTCACATTTTGTCACCTTACAACCACAAACTTAAATGCATTTTATTGAGATTTTAAGTGATAGACCAACACAAAGTAGCAGATAATTGTGAAGTGGAAGGAAAATGATACACACTTTTCAAAATTTTAATCCAATAAAAATCTGAAAAGTGTGTCGTGCAAAAGTATTCAGCCCCCCATAGCAATACTGACTATACACTTTTGTCATAGCTCTTTGCATTCAAGGATGGAAATGTGACCAAAAAATAATACAGGATTTCCCTGTATTCAGCTTCATCCATCTTCCCATCAACTCTGACCAGCTTCCCCGTCCCTGCTGAAGAAAAGCATCCCAACACCATGATGCTGCCACCACCATGTTTCACAGTGGGGATGATATGTGCAGGGGAATGAGCAGGGCTACTTTTCCGTCACACATAGTGCTTTGCATTTAGGTCAAAAACTAACTTCAACTTTGGTCTCCTCTGACCAGAGCACCTTCTTCCACATGTTTGCTGTGTCCCCTATATGGCTTATGGCAAACTACAAATGGCACTTCTTATGTCTTTCTTTCAACAATGGTTTTCTTCTTGCCACTCTTCCATAAAGGCCAGATTTGTGGAGTGCACAACTAATAGTTGTCCTGTGGACAGATTCTCCCTGTACCTGAGCTGTGGATTTCTGTAGCTCTTCCAGAGTGACCATGGGCCTCTTGGCTGCTTCTCTGACCAGTGTTCTCCTTGCTCAGTGATCTGTCAGTTTAGGTGGACGGCCATGTCTTGGTACGTTTGCAGTTGTAGAATACTTTTTCCATTTTTGGATGATGGATTGAACAGTGCTCCTTGGGATGTTCAAAGCTTGGAATATGTTTTTATAACCTAATCCTGCTTTAAACTTCTCCACAACTTTATCTCTGACCTGTCTGGTGAGTTCCTTGGTCTTCATGATGCTGCTTGTTCACTAGTGTTCTCTAACAAACCACTGAGGCCTTCACAGAACAGGTGTATTTATACTGAGACTAAATTACACACAGTTGGACTCTATTAACTAATTAAGTGACTTCTGAAGGCAATTGATTGCACTGGATTTTATTTAGGGGTATCAGAGTACAGGGGACTGAATACTTTTTGCATGTCACACTTTTCAGATTTTTATTTGATTAAAATTTTGAAAACCATGTATCATTTCCGTTCCACTTCATAATTATATACTACTTTGTGTTGGTCTATCAGTTAAAATCTCAATAAAATACAAATAAGTTTGTGGTTGTAAGGTGACAAAATGTGAAAAAGTTCAAGGGGTATGATTACTTTTGCAAGGCACTATATATATATATATATATATATATATATATATAGATAGATAGATAGTGAGAAGGTGACAATCAGAGTGCTGGAATCACGGTATATCTCCCCCAGGTTTTGACATACGTCTGGTCCAGGGCGGGTCTTGAGTAGGCCTCAGCCCTGGTGTGAGTCCTGGCCTCATTACTGGGCCAGAAAAGGCTGCAGAGCCTGCACTTCAGTGGAGATCCTGGGACTGTCCTGAGATACTGTGTCTGGTGAGACTATATTGTGCTGATTTGTTTGTTCGTGTGGCTGGTAGTAAGCCACACGTATAATTTGTTTTTGTTACTGTCTAGTTTAGAGCTCAGACGAGCAGGATTTATGTTTGACGTTTTGCCTGAAGTTAAGGCTATATTTTATTTTGCTCCTTTTGTGCTTGACGTGAAGGTTTATTTATTTTGCAGTTTTTTTAAGTAAACCTGTTTTGCCACAGTTTTGTGTCCCTGTCCCTGACTGGTTGGGTCCGTACCATTGCTGCTACAGAGCTACCTTCTCCACTATATATATATAAAAAAGATAACTTTTAAATCTTTGCTCATTCTGTGCATAGTAATAGTCATTTAATAATGACGGCAAGTCTATCAGTGATTGACAGCTATCTATTTACGCACAGTCATACTGAACATTGAGGACAGCTATTTATGCACAGTCATGCTGAACACAGAGGACTGTTATCTATTTATGCACAAACAAACAGCCAGGGCAGATATTTGGGCACAGTCATATTAAACACAGAGGGCAGTTATCAATTTATGCACAGTCATGCTGAATACAGATGAGACCTATTTATGCACAGTCATGCTGAGCAGAGAGGGTTGCAGACATGTAACCTGGCTACAATCATATAGGTCACAGGTGTCAAACACAAGGCCCGCGGGCCGAATCCGGCCCGCTACCTTCTGTTATCCGGCCCGGCACTTATCTGTCCTGCAGGGCCGCGGCATTTTTTATTGTCTATTTAATGTAAACCAGCCCAGGACAGGCCGCTTAAAAAAAACAAAAAAAAAACAAAGCTGTGCGATACCTGTCCTGGGCTGGTTTACAAGACCTCTGCATGTCAGCGCAGGCGGCGATGCAATGACGTCATCGCGCCTCCTACGCTGACACGCAGACGTCGCGGACAAGAAGAGGAGGAGGCGGCGGCTGCATCAAAGCATCGGAGGTAGGTGAGATAAGTTTTTTTACATATATAAATAGGCCGTTGCCTGCTGGAGTATCCCCGGCACGTAACGGCCTATTTACTTATCGATCCCCACTGCATGTCGTGGCCGCCCCCCGCTTCCCCTTCTGCTATGGGACACAGAAGCGGCTGTGAGCAGGAGCGGGGATGGTAAGTGAGGCCTCGGCCGGCGAACCCCATCAAATACTACTATTATTATACTCCGGGGTCTTTTCAGACCCCGGAGTATAATAATCGGAGACCCAGGGGAGGTGATAAACATAAAAACCTGTGTTACTCACCTCTCCAGTGATCCGATGTTGCTCCCAGCAGGCTTCGGCCTTCTTTGGTGACGTTCCAGGTGTCACGTGAGCCAGGCCGACGTCATTATGTCGTGACGCCGGTCTGTGCGATATTGAAGAAGGCCGAACGCAGGGAAAGCACCGGAGCCCAGGTAAGTAACACTGGTTTTATGTTTGTCACCCCCTGGGTCTCCAATCATTACACTCTGGGGTCTGAAAAGACCCCAGAGTATAATAATAGTTCATGGGTGGGGGCCACTATGAAGCATAATACCAATGCAGGGGCCACTAAGGAGCATAATACCGATTGCAGGGGCCACTATGGAGCATAATAACGTGTGCAGGGGCCACTATGGAGCATAATACCGTGTGCAGGGGCAACTATGGAGCATAATACCGTGTGCAGGGGCCGCTGTGGGGCGTAATACCGTGTGCAGAGGCAACTATAGAGCATAATACCGTTTGCAGGGGTAAACGGTATTTGTATAGTGCTTAATTTTTGATATATTCAGAAAAGGATGAGGATAGTATGTAACATGCTTTTTAGGTTTTAACAATACATTATATTCTTCCTGGTTGCCCTCAAAGGGCTGATTGTAACAGTAGTAATGTACAAATGTAACTACTCCTTAATAGCTCGCTTAACTGTTAAGGAGAAGTTACTTTTATAAATGTGTAAAATAATCTTGGCCCTTCAAGGTACCCCGTGAGGCTGAAGAGGCCCCCGGAGAAAATGAGTTTGACACCCCTGATATAGGTTTTGTGTAACTATTTGGGTTTTTACCAAAGGCTATTTATGACGCCTTTCTAGCTGGATTTGGAACAACATGGTGATTTGTTTTGTGAATCAATTCTGATTAGAACGGATTCAAGTGGGGAATGTAGTCAGATAGATAGATAGATAGATAACAAAGCAGACAAATGTAGCAGACAAAGGAGTAGCTACAAAGCCCAGCAGTTGAAGCGGCCCGCCTGCAAGTTTTGTTCTCAAACTCTATAATTATTTCCTCTGAGTTTTTCAGGGATGACAATTATTTAGTCAAGTGTAATGTTGCAGCTGCCACAAAAGCAACATAATACAATACAATAGAGTCACAATCAGGTATGACCAAAATTAACTGAACACTTCAGGTTTCCCATAAACACAACCACGCTTATACTTGTAGTATTACATGTTAAACATTTTTGCAAATACATATAATTAAAAATTTTACAGGGCTTTAGAGATTTCCTCTAAACATCTTAGTGGTGACATCTCTTGTCTTGATATCTTTCCAATGGATGTGACCATAAATTCAGGAACTGTATGTTCCATCTGTCTCTATCCCTCTTCCCTCATAGATTGTAAACCCTTGCGGGCAGTGCCCTCTATCACACTGTGCCAGTTGGTCACTGTTAGCATTATATTTGTTTTGTATATTTTGTGTAGAGTATGTAAACCCTCAAATGTAAAGCATCATGGAATTAATATAATAATGTACAGCACCATGGAATTAATATAATAATGTACACCACCATGGAAGTAATATAATAATGTACAGCACCATGGAATTAATATAATAATGTACAGTACCATGGAATTAATGGGGTTATATAAATAAATAATAATATTAATAATAAAAATAATAATGTGTCAGAAACCCAGTCATGATATCCTTAGTGTAGATAGGTTATCAGGAGGGGACACTACATGTATGAGAATATAACCCGACCACAATAAGGACATCATGGCTGGTTATCAGGAGGGGACACTACATGTATGAGAAGATAACCCGACCGCAATAAGGACATCATGGCAGGTTATCAGGAGGGGACACTACATGTATGAGAAGATAACCCGACCACAATAAGGACATCATGGCTGGTTATCAGGAGGACACTACATGTATGAGAAGATAACCCGACCACAATAAGGACATCATGGCTGGTTATCAGGAGGAAACTACATGTATGGGAAGATAACCCGACCACAATAAGGTCATCATGGCTGGTTATCAGGAGGGACATTACATGTATGAGAAGATAACCTGACCACAATAAGGACATCATGGCTGGTTATCATGAGGACACTACATGTATGAGAAGATAACCCGACCACAATAAGGACATCATGACTGGTTATCAGGAGGAGACACTACATGTATGAGAAGATAACCTGACCACAATAAGGACATCATGGCTGGTTATCAGGAGGACA
Source organism: Leptodactylus fallax (assembly GCA_947044405.1). Classification (NCBI taxonomy): domain Eukaryota; kingdom Metazoa; phylum Chordata; class Amphibia; order Anura; family Leptodactylidae; genus Leptodactylus; species Leptodactylus fallax. The sequence continues at coordinate 496,381 of CAMRHE010000327.1, forward strand.
CACTACATGTATGAGAAGATAACCCGACCACAATAAGGACATCATGGCTGGTTATCAGGAGGGGGAAACTACATGTATGAGAAGATAACCCGACCACAATAAGGACATCATGGCTGGTCATCAGGAGGACACTACATGTATGGGAAGATAACCCGACCACAATAAGGACATCATGGCTGGTTATCAGGAGGACACTACATGTATGAGAAGATAACCCGACCACAATAAGGAAATTATGGATTTCTTTCTGACAAGTGCCAGACTATAGAAAGTTCCTTCATTCATGATCATATCCATTGGCAACTGATCAAAGCAAAAGTCACCCAAAAAATCTTTAAAACTCTGAAAAATGTTTACTTATATTTGCAAAAATGTTTTTTCTAATTTTCTACAAATATATATTTGTTTATGTTCATTGGAAACCCCCTTTAACTATTGAAATTTCTCATGCAACGAGTTCAGCACAATATTGCCACATGCTAGAAAAATGTAGTATTTCTGTTATCTCTGGCATTCCCATTGAACTTTTGACACATATCTAGACATGTGCAACCACGAAGACAGCAAAGGGTGGACGTATTTGTACATTTTTTAGCATAGAAATAGACACAACAGAGATGTCATTATCACGTACTTTTATTAAGCTTGGCATTAGTCCTTCAGACCTAAGACGTAGAGCGTTCCCTTAGAAGGGCATTGGGAAAGGTCCAGGGGGTCTTTCGTCTCCATAATATTCTTATATAAGAAAGCACTATAATAATGGTGGCAAAGACCACAAGACCAATAGTTACAGTGTTCAGCTCAGTCATGTCTATATCATTCACTGGAGCTGCTGTGGATCTGTGTAAGCAACTTTCTATACATTGAATAGGAAAGTGGAGCAAGAGGGGATGTACTTTAGATAAGAATTCTAGCTGCAGCTATTTGTTCAGATCTGTATACATTCCTGCTGCTCTCCATGGGGATTCCACATTCTTCAAGAGCAAAGTCTACAATCCCATTTCTACCCTTAGATAAAGGCTGAAAAATGTAAGAATATGTCCCATGACATGGTATATGTAGTATCTCTAATTGAGACAACTAAAAATAACACTACATAACAAACCTCAGCTCTGCATGCTAAGTGTAGCCCTGTATATTAGCTTCAATATTCCATATCTATTTGTCAAAACAACATTAAAATACCCCTAGAAGCACATAGGACATCTATGTATCCAAAATCGGAAGAGATTTATTAATTGAACAAATGGATACAAATATCTGGATGGTGAACACATCAGGTTTTTTTGTGACCTCATTGTCATCGTGTCTTGTATATATTTTGTACTCAGCCATTTCAATAAACTATATAATGGTCTATACTTGTTTTTATGACACAGACTAATCAATATTTCCTGATTCAGAACATGTGAGCTCTGCTTTTGATATGTGGTATAATTGCTTCTAATTTTAGGACAAATGAAGCAAAAAGTGTTATAGTATCAGATACAAATTTTGCATCAAAAGTTGAAATCTCTGCAGGGTCTTGCTGGGCCGTCTGTTCTCTGGCTGTATGAACATTCATATATGGTGTCTTATTAGTTTTTCTGTTTCTAATAGCCCTATTATGACATTTTTAATTTCTATCTATGGCGGGGGGGTGGGGGTGTTAGAGCACAGAGCATTACCCCCATCCATTATTACTACTATTGGTTTCTTTACTCCTAATTCTACAGAATTAGAACTAACTGTATACAGAAGTAACTGTAAAATAGCAAACAAATAGCTGAAAAAAGCCCAAGTCATCATAATATAGGATATATATGGACATTGGACTGCAAAGTCTGGTTATGATGCAGCTGAAAAGATGCCTGACACAGGAAAAGAACAATCTGAGCACATTCAGGTAAGCTCCTTGCTGTCTATGACTAACATCCCATCAGCAATAACACAAACAGCTAGTCAGAAGTATATAGATTCTCCTTACACTCACTGTGCAGTGTACAGGCCGGGAAAGATGTGTCTAGACATGTAGAGGATGTGAAGAGAGACCTGCCCCTCCCCCCTCTACTCACTGTGTTCCAATCTTGAGCCTGTTGATTTCTAAAGACACACCTTCACTAGTAAGAGGGAGTGAACAGCAAATTAGGAAGGTGGGAGACACCTAGTGGCAGCAACTTTAGAAAGGTCTTTTAGGCAGAAAGCAGCAACATTTTAAAATAAAATGCATTACAGCATATGTTCTATTCGAGGAGAATACAATGTCTGAAAAATAAGTTACCATTGAAATGTTTGATTTGAATTAGAATTTTTGATACCAGTAGCAGCCACCAGTAGAAGGAACTGAAACGTTTACTGCATACAGTTGTGCACTGAAATTAAAGTGGTTTTCTCATCTCAGGGTCCTACCTGCTCTTCTGTTCCTTCCCCCTCCACTTCCTGGTTTCAGTACTAAGTTGGTGGGCGAGCCTTAGCCTGTGTGATGTACAGGTCAGGCCAGCAGCTCCAAGACTTGTTCTAAACTGTGCATTGTTATCTCTGGGTTTTAGACACTGAGATAATACATGCACAGAGCAAGCACTGTTCTAACTCTTATCAGGGCTCAGAAACTAAATGCATTTTGAAGAGTTGGCAGAGACTCCATTAGCAGTCAGTCACAATGGCCAGGAATAGGGACTGTGTCACCAGCTTGACCACTGCAGCTACATAGCAGAGGTGGTCTGAAATCTAGGCTACAAGCTGTAACCACTAAAGTCACATAATGGACAAATGAGGCAAGACAGAGAAAACAATGTATGGGGTAAAAGACTTCATTTAGCTTAAGAAAAAAGTTTATATATGGTCCTACAGATGGGAGTACCCTTTTTATAACAAAACAGTATGCAATAAGCGCCTAAGATTCCTCACATGGTGACAGCAGGAATGTTTTATTTGAACTTTATATCACCAGGAAATTTTATATTACACCTCTACCGCTTTATAAAGAGATTTACATAGTAGGGCAGTGCAGGGCCCGAAATCTACGACCATTACACGTAACCTTGTACGCACATTTATATTTCTCATAGGAGAATCTCTGTTCGCTGAAACTCCAGTTTCCTTTGGCTGAGGTCCATATTATATAAAGATTGGCAGAGAAATACTTTGTATCTGTGAGACCTGTAATGAGGCTGCCCGGCTGACTAATTCTGCTCTTGAATACTAAAATCATTACAATGGGGATCTGTTCAGCGTCTCTTTAGTTTGCTGATCACATAGTCAAACATTTATAAAAAGTACAGTATATAGATTGTGTTTCTAGGATTTACATCCTGATCATACTAATTCTTATAGAAATATTTGCATCTAGTAAGAAATAGAGTTTACCCCTGTCTAGGGTCCAGGTATGAAAAAAAACAAAGCCATTTTTTTTAAGTTGTGTTAAAAGGGTGAAAAGACTAGGAAGGTAAAGTATAAAAATAAATCATACTCACCTGTCCCCGTCGCTCCAGTGTCAAGGGGTGACCTCATTTACCACTGATTGGCGAGGACGTCCGCCACAAGCCCTGGACCAGACAGCATGGGGGACACTGCAGCGCTGGGGACAGGTGAGTATGATTTTTTTTATGTTTCATCTTCCCCTGCCTCCTGCTCAAGTTCTGAGATTCCTGGACAACCTCTTTAATGGGTTTCAGGATTTCTTACATCTATGTAATTTTGCAAGGGACTTACCTGTAGTCGAATGTCATCATTGTCTTCAGTTTCTCACAATATAAATTTAATACACTCTTGATAAATGTTATCAAAGCCCTCAAATTATCGCAATTCACATCACAGAAACATATATAAATATGTAGATAAACTTCTCCGGATAGAGTAAACAAAATTCATGATTATTTTCCAAAGCTGGTCATATTGTAGTGTCCCACTAAGAGCACTAACAATGTATATAATTTGTTTGCACTATGTATAATGTGTTTGTATTGTAACATGTATATAATGTGTATATAGAAGGATGTGGTATGACCCATGTTCATGTGCATGTAGCCTTAGAAGGTAATGAAAGTCTTAGACCCCTCCCCCACTGAAGGTAGATGAATTGGCAGCAAGCAACCAAATTCCCTGCAGCACCAACACCGAAGGAGAACGGAGCATTACATGGTCACCACTGAAATCGAGGGCCTGTCCATGTGATGCGTGGAGGTGCTGGGTCCTCCACAGCAAGAAATACTCTGTGTAGCTATTTGTAGCTGTTTGGTTATCTGAGAATTGATGTAGCTCATTGTAAATCGTAGATGTCTGACCAATTATAAAATGGTATCAGCCATCTATAATATATAATATAACATATATATAACAACATATAATGCACCGTATATAACATAACATATAGTGCACCGTATATAATATAACATATAGTGTACCATATATAACATATAGTGCAGGTATATAATATAACATATAGTGCACCGTATATAACATAACATATACTGTAGTGCACTGTATATAATATAACATATAGTGCACCGTATATAACATAACATATAGTGCACCGTATATAACATAACATATAGTGCACTGTATATAATATAACATATAGTGCACCGTATATAACATATAGTGCAGGTATATAATATAACATATAGTGCACCATATATAACATGTCTAACACATACACAGAGCCTGGTCTGGATCCTTTATTACTGTACATACAAACACTGCTGTGGACATTCGGCTTCCCGCACACAATGAGTAAAGTAAAAGCCGATTGAATTTGTTTCCTAAGATTGTCTCGCACATTCCTCACCCCTAATGTTATGTCTCTCCCTGTATACAATACACAACATGGAGTGAAGGGAAGAGAAGAGGAAACAGCGCTCACAGCGGGAGACCAGCAATCAGTCTAATGGAGTCTTCTGTCCAGAAGTTTCCAGTAAATAAAGGTGTTGTCCAGGGAGTTAAACTTACCCGACTTCCTCTGATGGTTTCTTCATGTGGACCTGGGGGTTCTGGCCTAGTTATTAAAATCAATAGTGGCCCCGACTCTTCTGTGATTGGTTCCAAGGGAGTGGGAGGGAAAGCTGAAGGATGGAGGTGGGAGGAGGTTGAAGGAAAGTTCTGCCTGGCAATTCAAATGAATTATTTAAAGCGTGCCTTCACAGGTGGATTGTGGTAGAATTCAATCTGCCAGTCAGGTTCACAAGAGCTACCTCTGTACATCACTTTTATCTAATCTGTTTTCACTTTCAGAATGTATTCTATTTTCTGTACAGGTGTCTGGATCATGAAAAGGCGAAGAGTCTGAGGAGCTAAGAGCGGTGAGTGCAGGTGAAATCCGTTCTCACAGCTTGCTCCTTGGGCTATGAGCACCTTCATCTGTTCTGAAGAAAGCGCATATTGCGGACTCAATGGGTCCCAGTTGAAGCTGCACTTGTCTGGGCTCTACATGGAGTGTGATCTGCCCTTGAACAGAATGCAGACTGCCATAGATAGCACCTTAATATGCTGCCATGGACTTATGCATAGTGAGATGTATTTTTATTGGTACCATTTCTCGGTAAATTTTTTATTTTTTTTTTTGTGGAGGGAGAGACCAAAAAAAATAATTTTCTTCTGGGAATGGGTAGAATTATCTCCAATTCCAGTTATGAATAAATAAAAAGTTGTGCACAGAAAGGGTAGTAAAAATCAATTCTCTCACATGACCATAGTGTCCGCAATTGTCATCCAATGTGATCAGAGTACAAAAAAATCTCCAGTATAGCTATAATTCAGCGGGCACCTAACAGTGAAGTAGCAGACACAGCCAAGGGCGTAGCTATAGCAGGGGCAACTGCAGCAGTTGCCATGGGCCTAGGATCCTAAGCAGGCCCCAAAGGTTCCTCTGACACATAAAATATACCACTATTTTAAATAGCGCTAGGCAAGTAGGGACCGATTACAGATTTTGCATTGAGCCCAGGAGCTTTAAGCTACACCTCGGGGCACAGCTATAGTACCTGCTATATCTCAGCATGGTACTGTTATGGTGCTGAGCATTAACTAGAATAGTAGGAGGCTGAGTGGGAAGGGCTTAAAGGGAAACTGTTACTTTAAGGTCAGGGCTCCACATTGCGAATATGCAGCGTTTTGGCCATGGTGGAAACACAAAAAAATGCTGCGTATGATGTTCACTTTCCGAGATAAGTAACATTATTTTTGGATAGTGCTGACTTGTACGTACACAGAGATACTTAATATTTTTGTTTCTTTAGTTTATTTGTTTTTCTATGTACTTTTTGCAATTGTAAATGTTTATTTTTTTATTTTTTATTAATTTATTTTTTATTCTTTTTATTTATTTATTTATTTATTTATTTCCCACAAGGGAACTTGAACCTGGGATATCTTGATCCCCTTTGTATTGTATTAGAACACTTCTGTATTGCAGTACATTGCATATAGAATCCCTGTGTTTTATAGAGAAAGGCAGAGAGGATTCCATTGATCGGACCCCAGGCTAACATAGAAACCCCTCGGAACCCACAATCTCAAGCTTGCGTGTGTGCGTCACTGTGCATCATTAAAATGACAAAAAAAAATATTATAGAATAATGGTAAAATCGGTAAAATGTTCCCGAAAGGTCTATTATAAGCTTATGGAGGGGCAGAATTTATAAATAAATGAATAAAGTTTGAAAAAATACCATAGTGGAGAGGAAAGGCTATTTAAAAAAAAAAAAAAATAGTAGAACATTGTGCTATTAAAAAATAAACATGAACAATGTGAAAAAGAGATGCTTCTTATTTTGTTCACATTTTCCTGAAAAAAAAAAAAAAACACCAAAATTATTTTAACCACTTCCATACCAGGCATATTTTCAAGTTTTTTGTATGTGTGGATTTGGAGGGCTATAACATTTTTATCATTTGCGTTATTCAACTAATTTCAGTGTCTTTTTTCGGTGACACATAGGGCTTTATTTTTATGTTGTTTTTATTTTTGCATGTGTGTTAATTTTTTTTTATATCCAGGAAATATAAACAAAAGAGGAGGTAAAACGGGTCTGTTTTTCACTTTTCGTTTTTTTTTAATTTAATAACACAAAGTGCTACTAAAAAACTTTATAAAATAGTTTTTCCTCTCCGTTACGGTAATTTTTATTTTTTATGGTGTCATCGAGGGTGGGGCTATAACCTGTAATAAGGGTGTTTTATTGGCATATTATTTTATTTATTTTTTTAATTATTTTATTTACATTTTTTTTTCTATACTTTTTTTTTTATTTTTTACATTACTATAGATCTGATCTGGATCCTGTAGGACCCAGCAGCTCTAACAGACGCTGATCCCAGCGGATCACATGACCGCCGGGTCGGAGGGGAGCCGCCCATAGCGCTGTATACACGGCGATCAGGATGGCAGGGGAGGTAATAAACCTTCCCTGCCTTCTCTATGGGAGCTCCGGCTGAAGTTACAGCCGCCTCCCTGTTTCAGCAGCTGCACGATTTTGTGCAGTTGCTGAATTCCTTCTGGACGTATATAGTCTATGGGCGGTACGGAAGCGGTTAATAACCACAATGCAAAAAATGGTTTAGCCCTCAAAATCTCATGTGCGAAAAAAAAAAAATTGTTTGGTCATGAACCAAGGAAATGGCACAGCCTTGAAGTGATGAACTGAATAAATCGATAAAAATATCGCCATAAAAATATGCGGTAAAAAAATCATCACGTACCAAAAATGTAGGGTAAATGTCATAGGAGAAAGATCAAGCACTGATAAAAAAAAAAAAAAAAACAGATCCGAGATATAAAATCATTGATCAGTTCACAAACCACATGAATGGGGGAAAAAAATACAAATCAAAACCAAAAATCTCCGACCATTCTGTATACAGCACAACGTAGACACATCTTCATCCCTCATGAGAAAATTTCTGTTTGCTGAAAGTATTTCCCAAACTGCAGTTTACGTTGGCCGAGGTCCATGTGATACAAAGATCCAAGCAAAACTTTGGAGGGAAGAATCTATAAGGCCTGTAATGGGTCTGTCTGACGAATTGTCTGCCCCCTAGAATACTAAAAATTGTTACATCGGGGCCTGCTAAGTGTCTCTAGTTGGATGAATTTACCGTAGGCTCAGACTATAGAAAGTACAGTATGTAGATTGTACCCCAAAGATTTACATCCAGGTCATTCTAATTCTCATAGAAATATTTACATCTAGTAAGAAATAAAAGTTCACCCTTGTCTAGGGTCAAGGTGTAAAAAATGTAAATTTTTTAAAGTCAGATTTATAAATGGGCTTCAGGATTATTTACTGAATTATTGCACCATAAGACACACTTGCCTATAGGACACCCCCTTGTGTTTCGCCAACAGAAAATCAGATGGTGATCTAAGGCAGGTGGGGAAAGGGGTTTATTGTCACTAACAGGGTCGCACCTGAATTCTTGATGTTTTAAGGTAAAGGAGAGGGTTAATATTTATTAGGTTAATATTTCTTATAATATTTCTCTATTATAGTATATAATATATAGTATATATGTAGAGAGACAAACATATACATACACAAACCAAGTTTCCTTAAAGGGTTTGTCCAGGGAGTTGTAACTGATTTATCTGGTCCTGGGATCACTGATGATGGATAATAGTAACATATAAGGATATAATGTACTGTATATAATACGTGTAACACATACACAGAGTCTTTATTGTTGTACATATAAACCCTGCTGTGGACATTCGGCTTCCCGCACACAATGACTAAAGTAAAATCCGATTGACTCTGTTTCCTAAGATTGTCTCGCACATTCCTCACCCCTAATGTTATGTCTCTCCCTGTATACAATACACAACATGGAGTGAAGGGAAGAGAATAGGAAACAGCGCTCACAGCGGGAGACCAGCGAGCAGCCTAATGGAGTCTTCTGTCCAGTAAAGAAAGGGTTATCATAATAATGGTAAGCGCGGTTATGAGCAAGCAGAACCCTGCATAAAAGTGACCCCAACTCCTGCACACACATAGCCCTGTATTCACACCCCTGCATAGAAAAGCCCTTAAAGTGTCTCTAATAATCAACCAGCAAATAAAAGCAATAACATTTCTGAGCTCGGTCCCTTAGGCTAAGGCTCCATGTAGCGAGCCGCAGCCAAGAAGCGCTGCAGGAAAAACCGCGGCAACTGCTTCAATTATACCTATACAGAAACCGCCAAGGTTTCCGTAGGTATAATGGACAAACTGTGATTTCCAAATGCAGCCTTCCTGCAATGTGTGGATGGGACTTGGTAGGGACCATTTATACCACGTGGGGCTTCAGCCTGTGGCATGGGGCCCATGTAGCATAAATGCCTTGATTTTGGTGCAATGTTTTACAGTCCCTGCAAATTGGATGGGATTCTGGCTAATCCCATCCACACATTGCAGAAATAAATCCACAGTGGACATGCTGCAATTTCAAAAAACAATCGCAATATGTCAATTACACCTACGGAAACGCTGGCGGTTTCCACATAAGTATAATAGAGACAGAAAGTCCACAGAGGAAAACTCAGCAGGTTTTCTGTGAAAAGTATTGTGGGAAAAACCGTGATGCGTCTTTGCTGCAGTTCTTCCCACAGCACTTTGTGGGTGCAACTCACTACGTAGTGCCTTAGCTTTCAGAAGAACCTTTCATGTCCTCATGCACATGTGGTTTTAGATACCGCTAGAAAGCCGACAGCGTGCTGAATTCAGCGCACTGTCGGCTTTCCCGTTATGTGCCCAAGGGCTGGAGATATCGGTGACGTTAGTTTCAGCACCAATCTATGCCCCACTGTTAGAAGGGCATTCCTGACATTCTAGCTGGGCTGTGAGGAACGCCTCCCCTAAGAGTACTCGTCCATAGCCCTGTACTGTCAGAGGGGGCGTTTCTTACCGCCCTGTGATGACGCTGAGCTGTGAGGAATGCCCCCCCAGTACAAGTAAATGGATGAGTACAATCAGGAATGCCCTTCTGACAGTGGGCAGAGATCGGTGCTGAAACTAACAGCACAGATATCTCCAGCCCCAGGGCACATAACGGGAAAGCCGACCATGCGCTGAATTCAGTGCACACTCGGCTTTCTAGTGACATATAAAACTGCTTGTGCATGAGGACATGAAAGGTCCTCTTTAAAGGGGTTTCCCAGGATAAATTAAAAACTCCCATGGGACCAGGGATGGGGTAAAAAAAAAAAAAAAAAAAAGAAATAATGCTAACTTATTGCAGCCGACCCACGTTCCATCTGCTTCACAGATTGCTGGGGGTGGAAGGGTCAGGTGATTGCTGCAGCCAATCGTTGCCTCGATGGGCACCTACTGGGTACTGTAGTGACATTACCAGTACCCAACATGTAACCGCTGAGACCAGTGATTGTCTGCAGATTTCCTGACCCACTGCACTTCTGGCCCTGGCTGTCCATGACCTGAGAGAATGGGGAACATGCTGCCCAAAACAAGGACTGGAGGAAGGTGAGTATAATTTATTTTTTATTTTACCCATCCCCCGGCCACCAGGAGGTTTTAACCGTATCTTTCCCTGTGCTGTAACCATACAGTGCAGCAGGCAAGTAGGTCTTGCAAATTGCCATACTTTTACATCACAAGGATATTGTGGGCTTCAGGGTCTACACTATGATCAGTGGGTGTCAGCTGTTAACCTCAGATGTCCCCCCTGCTACAAAAGCTAGGATTGGAGTTATCTTCACCCATTTAACCCCTTAAATGCTGCCATTAATGGCGACCATGGCATCTAAAGGGTATGACAGAGAGACTGTCACCCCCACTGGCACCTTGGCAATGTGATCACTGGGTGTTAATGGCTGTTCATGGCAGCCAGGGGCCTGATGTCCCAACTTGGTACATCCATGAGGCCCTAATACAATGTCATTGTCCACTTCAATACATGAGTGCTGAAGTGTATACCATCAGCAATCTGAAGATCACATGGTCTGGTTCCCTAGTGGAGCTGAAAAAATTCCTGATTTTGCCAATAACACCACAGTTTTACCCATAAAACTATATGGCCATGGTTTTGTTGGGTAAAACTGTGTCAGGCTTCAATATTTATACAGGGATTTTATCATCGACTGCAATAGTGTAGTATTGTAGTCTATGGTACAAGTGATCTAAAGATCACAGTTTTCAGACCCCAAGGAGGGGGCTAATAGAAAACCTGTGGTATTCCTGTGATAATCCTGTAGCCAGTGAGCACTCCTGTTGAATTCTACTCCCACAGCATATGCACATGGTTTAGCCCACATACAGCTGCACAGGGTTAGGCTCCTGCCTTGGTGTAGACGTCAGGTCAGAATTCCACATTAAGAATTTGCATGAAGATTCCACATTGTGTGTAGAATGGTTTAATGAAGTGTCCCCTCACATAATGTGACAGTAAATGGAGGCTGAATGTGTTCATATAAGCATTATTCCCCTAGCTTTCCTATGTACGAGGAATAAATTGAATTTCATGGGCTGGAGGAAGATTTTCAATACCACTTTCTGCAGGCGAGATGTCCAAATCTTTGGGGTCCACTGAAGCCTTCAAAGTGAATTTTTGCAGAAGGATGGTGAAGAAAAAGAAAAGTTCCAGACGCACCAAGCTTTCGGCTACACAGGCTCTTTTTCCTACAGTGATGAGATTGTACAATGGAATAAATCAGCAGAGATAGGATAATATACAGTAAGTATTTACAGCTACACTATAGAAGGAAAGTAGTGAAAGTACAAAAAGACACAAACTGTGCAAAAAAGTGAAAACTAACTAACTCCAAAACAAGTAAATTGGTGTAAAATAGCTTTAAGATCAACATTCATAACCTCCTATTAAGATGGAAATGTAATCAAATAAAAATATGTCAAAAAGTGACTTATATTTTCCTGATAAAGAGGTCATTAAATTCCTCTGGCAGATTTGTATGCTAGATTCCTATAGCTGCAAGTTACAAAATTGCCTTTTAAAGGGGCTAACACATCTGACAACTCTGATCTAAATGAGAATCCGCTGGTGATCAGATGATGGCTGCATCTATGATCAACTATTATTTCCATGGGCGGTTACACATTCCTGCTATAGTGGCCACTACAGGAACAATGTGGTAATACATTGCCCCAATGCAAATGAATTAAGTGACCGTGTAACACAAGGTCGCACTCCATAGGGGAGCTCCATTTTGCTGTCACTTTCCACTCTGGCTAATAGCAGTCGATCCAGAGCAATGGAACTTCTCTCTAGTAGGGCATAAGTACAACATATGACCTTATAGGAAGTCCCTAATACATTTTACATGTACATGAACGCCTATACTCTCTTACATTTGGATAAAATGTTACTTTAGGCATGATTTCTCCCTTATTGAATAGTCATTTTCTGTTGTAAATACTGAGTAAATACAGATGTAGAAGGGACGATAGTGTAGAATTGGAAATAGAGCTAAATAATGTAACTAGGGGTGGAGCGGGGGGAGGGGTTAGAACAGCCAGTAGGCAGTGGAAGAGTAGGGATAATGATAAATCCTTGAAATGTATGTATACTAACGCCAGAATTCTCACTAACAAGAAGGAGGAACTAGAAGGGATAACGTTGGAAGGAAAATATGACATGGTGGGGATAAGTGAGACATGGCTGGACTCCAGCTATGACTGGGCAGTAAATATAGAGGGGTACAGTATGTTTAGAAAGGAGTGTACCAATAGGAAAGGGGGAGGGATTTGCTTATACATAAAATCCTGCCTTAAGCCAGTTCTGCGTGAGGACATCTGGGAGGAAAATGAATATGTGGAGTCCTTATGGGCAGGGGCGTAACTACCGAGGTAGCAGTGGTAGCGGCTGCCACAGGGCCCGGGACATTATGGGGCCCCGCTGGCCCCCGATGCTTTTTTTTTTAAATAGGCCGTTACCTGCTGGAGTAACCCGAGCAGGTAACAGTCCCTATATACTTACTGTTCCCTGGGGTCCTGCTCACGGCCGCCTGCGATTCCCATTCTGCGGAGGCGGCTGTGCGCAATAGCGGGGATCGGTAGGTAAGGCTGCGGGCCGAACCCCACAATCACTGCTATCAGATCATCTTTTCAGACCCCGGAGTATATTAATCGGAGGCCCAGAGGAGGTGAGGGAACATAAAAAACATTGTACTTACCTCTCCTACGCTTCTCCAGACTTCGGGCCTGTTTGGTGACGTCCCAGACATCAGCGGACGTCATTTTGCGTTGCGACGCCGGCCTGCATCACGTGACGCCGGCCTGGTCCAACATTGAAGAAGGCCGAAGTAGCAGGAATTGGACCAGAGAGCAGAACAGGTAAGTAACATTGGTTTTTTTATGTTTCTATCCTCTCCTGGGTCTCCAGTCATTATACTCTGGGGTCTGAAAAGACTCCAGAGTATAATAATTGTTCATGGGTGGTCCACAATGGGACATAATACTGTTCAGGGGACACTATGGGGCATAATACTGTGTGCAGGGGCCACTATGAGGCATAATACTGTGTGCAGAGGCCACTATGGGGCATAGTACTATATGCAAGGGCCACTATGGGGGGGGGCCCATGTCAAATGTTCGCCTTGGGGCCCAGCCATTCCTAGTTAGGCCACTGCTTATGGGTGGAAATTAAGAATAATAAAATACTGATAGGGGTTTGTTATAAATCCCCATATATAATGGAAGAAGCTGAAAATGTACTAATAAAACAAATAGATGAGGCCACAAAGCAGAATAAAGTTATTATTATGGGGGATTTCACCTACCCAGATACCAACTGGGAGGCAGAAACCTGCAGGTCAAACAAAGGGAACAGAATCATGTCAGGAATAAGAGACACTGATCTATCGCAACTAGTGCAGGACCCAACAAGAGGCTCTTCTAGACCTAATTGTAACAAATGAACCTGACACATTGTCACAAGTGGAGGTCGGGGACATCTAGGTAATAGTGACGATAACATAATAAGTTTTCTTGTACATATTAATAAGATGTTCATTAGAGGGGGTACAAAAACACTAAACTTCAGGAAGGCCAATGGTCACCAGCAGAAACAAGAGCTTAGCAGCATAAACTGGGACAATGTCCTCAAAGTGACCACAACACAAACAAAATGGAACATTGTCAAATGCCTTCTAAATAGAACCACTAAAAAACATACACCTTATGGGAATAAGCGGGCCAGAAATCACAGGAAACCAATATGGCTAACTAAAACGGAAAGGAGTGCAATGAGGGATAAAAAGGAAGCATTTAAAGTACTAAAAAAAAGAAAGTAGTGACACCGCATTAAAAAAATATAAAGAGAAAAATAAATTGTGTAAAAGACAAATAAAGGATGCAAAGATCGAGGCTGAGAGAAAAATTGCCAAGGAAAGTAAAAATAATCCAAAATTATTCTTCAATTACATAAATAATAAGAGAATAAAAACTGACAATGTGATCTGGGTGTAATGGTGGAGGAGGATGAGGAAAAAGCACAACTATTAAATGCCTCTACGGTGTTAACACAAGTAAATCCAATGGCCAGCAACATGATTAGGGGTAATCTTAGCTCTCAATTAAATGTCACCTGTTTAACCCAGGAGGAAGTGCAGCGCCGCCTTAAAAACACTAAAATAGAGATGGCATACACCCTCGAGTTGTGAGGGAATTATGCACGGTGATAGACAGACCCTTATACCTAATATTTAAGGATTCAGTAATGACTGGGTCTGTTCCACAGGATTAGTGCATAGCAAATGGGGTGTCAATTTTCAAAAAGGGGTCTAAAAATGAGCCTGGAAACTATAGGCCAGTAAGTTTGACTTCTGTGGTGGGTAAGATATTTGAGGGTTTTCTAAGAGATGCCATACGGGAGTACCTCAATGTAAATAATCTTATAACACCCAATCATCATGAGTTTATTACATATCGGTCCTGTCAGACTTATCTGATCAGCTTTAATGAAGAGGTCAGTTCTAGTCTGGATATGGGTAATGCGGTAGATTTAGTATATCTGGACATGGGTATTGCGGTAGATGTTGGAGATATGCAACAGCCAGCTTCGTCTCTATATTTGCTGGATTGACTGCAGTTCACATTTATGACACTAGATGTAGCTGTTACTAAATGTTTATCTGTAGACACTCTGTACTTTTGTTGTTTTGATGCTGGTTGATATACACTTCCTGTATTTTTAGTGTGTTTGCTGTACTAGATCTGTTATTCACCATGTGAGGTGAACCTTCTCTTACTGCATTCATGTTTCACTAAAGTCTGTTCCTGTTCTATACAACTGTCTATCTGGTTTTGACTCTGCCACATCCAGCAATCACACTCTGCATCAATAGATGTAGTATATCTGGACATGGGTAATGCGGTAGATGTAGCATATCTGGATTGAACATGGGTAATGCAGTGGACGGGGTTTATCTGGACTTTTCAAAGTCTTTTGATATTATACCACATAAAAGGTTGGTATGCAAAATGAGAATATTGGGACTGCGGCAAAAAATATGCATTTGGGTTCGCAACTGCCTCATTGATAGAAAACAGAGGGTGTTTGTTAAGGGTAAATAATCAGACTGGGTCAAAGTCACCAGTGGGGTGCCAAAGGGCTGAGTATTGGGTCCTCTCCTAGTTAGTATCTTTATTAATGACCTGGTAGAGGTTACAGAGCAGGGTGTCCATATTTGCAGATGATACTAAACTCTGTAAAGTAATCAAGAAGGAGGAGGATAGTAGAATATTACAAGGGGATTTAAGGAAGCTGGAAACATGGGCAGAGACTTGGCAAATGAAGTTTAATGTTGACAAATGTAAGGTTATGGATTTTGGTCAACAAAATAAAATATATGATTATGTACTTAATAGTAAATTACTGGGTAAGACTGACAGTGAGAGAGACTTGGGGATTGTGGTGGACAATAAGCTTACCTTTAGTGACCAGTGCCAGGCAGCTGCTGCCAAGGCAAATAAAATTATGGGATGCATCAAAAGAGGTCTAGATTCTCATGACAAGAACATAGTAATGTCCCTATACAAATCACTGGTACGGCCACACTTAGACTATTGTGCACAATTTTGAGCCCCAGTATACTGTATAACAAAGAAATAATCGAACTAGAGAAAGTGCGGAGAAAGGTGACCAAGATAATTAGGGGAATGAGTGGATTGGAGGACAATGAGAGATTAAAAAACTTGGGGTTATTCAGTTTATAAAAAAGACGTCTACGGGGACACCTAATAACAATGTACAAATACATGAAGGGACAGCGCAAAGAACTTTCTAATGATCTTTTTACTTCTAGACCAGTGACAGTGACAAGGGGGCATCCTCTACAGCTAGGCCGGTGACAGTGACAAGAAGACATCCTCTACACCTAGACTGGTGACAGTGACAAGGGGACGTCCTCTACACCTAGACTGGTGACAGTGACAAGGGGGCGTCGTCTACACCTAGACTAGTGACAGTGACAAGAGGACATCTTCTAAACCTAGACTAGTGACAGTGACAAGGGGACATCCTCTACAGCTAGACTGGTGACAGTGACAAGGGGACATCCTCTACACCTAGGACAGTGACAAGGGGACGTCCTCTACACCTAGACCGGTGACAGTGACAAAGAGACATCCTCTACACCTAGGCTGGTGACAGTGACAAAGGGACATCCTCTACACCTAGACCGGTGACAGTGACAAGGGGACATCCTCTACACCTAGATCGGTGACAGTGACAAGGGGACATCCTCTATACCTAGACCAGTGACAGTGACAAGGGGACATCCTCTACACCTAGGACGGTGACAGTGACAAGGGGACGTCCTCTACACCTAGACTAGTGACAGTGACAAGAGAACATCCTCTAAACCTAGACTAGTGACAGTGACAAGGGGACATCCTCTACTGCTAGACTGGTGACAGTGACAAGGGGACATCCTCTACACCTAGGACAGTGACAAGGGGACGTCCTCTACACCTAGACCGGTGACAGTGACAAGGAGACATCCTCTACACCTAGACTAGTGACAGTTACAAGGGGACGTCCTCTACACCTAGACCTATAACAGTGACAAGGGGACGTCCTCTACACCTAGACCGGTGACAGTGACAAGGGGACGTCCTCTACATCTGGAGTAAAGAAAGTTTCACCAGCAACATAGAAGGGGATTCTTTACAGTAAGGACAGCGAGGCTATGGAGGTCTCTGCCCCAGGAAGTGGTGATGGTGGATTCATTAACCATGTTCAAAGAGGGCCTGGATGTCTTTCTCAAACAGAACAATATTACAGGTTATGGGTTCTAGATTCTGTTAAGGAGAAGTTGATCATGGGGTTTTTTGCCTTCCTCTGGATCAACACTGTAGGGGACTGTAGGGTTATAGGTTGGACTTGATGGACTCATGTCATCCAACCTCATCTACTATGTAACTATGTATGATGCTGTAAACCTTTCCCTTTCCATAAAAGGTAAGTAAACCTGGTGTGTGCGGGGTACTAGGCAGTGACATGATATTTCTTTGGCTGCTATTTGCACTAGGTCAGCAGATCTGTAGACTTGTTGGTGTACTGTGGGTGCAAACATTTCAAACCTGCAGAAAATGGTATAAATGCGTTGTTCTTCTTAAATTTGCTGTTCTCATCCAAAAAGCGATAGATGTTGAACTCTTCTGGTTTCTCATATTGCGAGGGGTCCTGCAGCACAGTTGTCAATAAGGTAAGAACATCCGTACCCTAAGGGGAAAAAAGCCAATACCCATTAGACATGGGCCATCCTTTGCTGGTGACTTTTACAACACCATGTCTTTGTGATCCATTAACAGAATACAGGCTGCCATAAATAGCATCTGCATATACTGGAACGTTTGCAGGGTGAGCATGGGAACTATGAAGTAAACTTACTAGGATACAATATTACTCATGTACTTGGCCAGAGTTGCCTTCACAATGAAGCTGGAAACGGATTGTAACGGATGAGCTGAACTCTAATAATACAGAGGATTGTACTGCAAGGAACTGGGGGGAGAGAAAGACGACGACTACAGATCCGGCCATCTTAACTATGCAGACAATGAACAACTAGTTAATAACATAAAGTAAGTGAGGAAATGCAACTGCTTATATTTACTGTATTTTATGTACATTGTATCTCACTAAGTGAACGAAGAAAAGAGAAATGTAAATTCCATCAATATTTGGTGTGACCTTTGCCTTCCATCAGTTCTCCTCGGTACTTGCAGACAGTTTTTGCACAAATGGGCAGGGAGGTTGTTCCCGCCGCCATCTTGGAGAACTAAGCCCAGATCTTCTGTGGATGTTGCTTGCTCCAATCCGTCTGTCTCTTCATGTCATCCCAGACAGACTGGATGATGATGAGATCAGGGCTACATCTGTGGGGGCCGGATCATCACTTCCAGGACTCCTCCTCCAAAGGGCAAAGGTCACACCAAATATTGATGAGATTTACATTTCTCTTTTCTTCATTTACTTCATTTTGTCAATTGTCAAAAATAAATGAACCCTTCTATTTCTGAAAGAATTCTTACTGTTCAGTATTTTTTCAGTACCTGCCTAAACTTTATGCACAAAACTATACTATCTATGCTGTATTCTGTAATATTATTATAAAATATTATGTATTATCTACTACATCATCCTAGATCTCAAGGAATGACAGATATTAGCCCATAATAACCATAAATCAGCATCTATGATGAATATCAGCAATATTAGCCTAAGTTCACACATCGATAGCAAAGTTCGGGAGGATGACCTGAATACATTTTAATTGAGATTAATAAACTATATTTTAATATTGTCTATATTAGGCAGGTATTTTTCAAGTTCACATATCGGCATTTCATTTACATTTTTTTGTTCTGTTATAGAGGCAGAAAACAGAAAATGGTGAAACCCCAGACCCATCACATGACGGACACCAACGGCACCCGATAGCCTGTAATGAGTTATCATTGTGTTTAATGAGTTAATCCTCCTGCTGCATTTTTTTTTCTGCCAAATATAACAGGCTCTGAAGCAGATGTGAATTCAACCCTAAAATGTTCATCACATTTGACCAACAGACATATTAAATATTAACCGCTATACTACTCTAGACCACCAGGGTATGGCAGGAAGTGATAGTACTATATACAGATGTATACCTTAGGCAGGTAGTAACCATGGAAGGTCACATCTCTTGTAGTGGCTCGCATAAAACCCATTGGGAAGATATCACAATATCTCTGTATCTCATGTAGTAAGGCGTTGGTATAGGGCATATGGTTTCTGTCATCTGCTTTAGGTTCCTTCTCTCGTCCAATCACTTGGTCAATCTCTTCATGAACTTTATCTGTAGTTTGGTAAATAAGACATATAGACAAGACACAGTAGGTGATGGGGGGTGGAGACAGCAATAAAATACAAAGATTAACTAGGAAAATAAAGATATGTTCGTTCTCACTTTCCTTTTGGCTTCATATATCATAAGATCATCAACTTTTCACAAACAACATGAGATGTCTACCCTGAGGCACCTATATGGGGCCACCCTGTGGTTGTGCCGTCACAATATGGTGCTGAGCTGGCTTTATGAGAAATTGGAATCCTTAATTAAATTGGAGGTCAGGTAAAGGCGGACACATCCTCATACACAACTGGATCTCGCCTCTCCAGATGAATTGGATTAGCTCTGTAAAAGAAGGCGGTGGATTTGGCTCTAAGGACTATGATTCACCAAGCAACAGCAACAGACGCCCAATTATCATTTCACAGTTTGCTCTTCTTATGTATAACAAAAACTCTAAGAAACTTATGACATCCTGAAAACATATTACAGCCATATATGACGCATACATCTATAAGACAGGAGCTGGTAGTGTACACAGCATACATTGTCAACTACACAACCATTTACCTTGTATCTCTGGGTACTTTATAAGCATCAATAAACCATAGTTTATTGTAACTGAAGTACTTTCGGATCCTCCAAGGAACATGTCAAATACGGTTGCAACAAGATTTGGTATGTTAAAAGCTGTCTTGGCGTTCTTCTCCTCCTTTGATGGAAAATGAAGGTTAGTATTAATTTTTCTTGAGCGTGGCTTCACTATGTATGCTGAGGCTAGCCTAAGAAATTCCATGCTGTTAACCCTATGATATGAAATACAATCTTAACAAAAAGCTATAGGGGTGCAGAGGTGGCAGCCACACTTCTCGGTGCATGATGGACCCGAAAAGGCGTTTTGGCACCTCAGATGACATTGGTAATTGATACTGCTCACAATAAGGACACTTAAAATTATTAAGAGGCTCTGTTTTCTTTAAATAATTTCGGGGCACCAGGGGGCAGGTCCTGTGTGCCAGAGATTAAATCTACATCAGCCATGGACTTGCATAGATTTCTGGTTTAACTCACATCAGTCTTCTAAAGTAAATCTGATGGCCTGAGGCGCCCCAGCCCCAACTCACCTAGATTCTTCACTATATATAGCTATCCTCTGGCGGACCTATTACTATTATTTCTGTACAACTGGGTTTACCGACCACTCATACTGACTTTACCATCATGCTACTATGTTATAGGTGTTCACTGACTTGTTTCATACGGAGGAGAAAGCAGTCAATGTAGTCGCGAGGACAGGCTGGATCCAGGGTCTTTTGGTGGCTTTTAACAGATTCTTCCACAGCATTTTCAAGTGGTTTGAGAAGAGTAAAGATTTTTTGGTGAGGTCCAGGTAAATATTTCATGATTCCAGGAAAGATATCAAACATCTGCAAGGACAAAAGAACAAATGAGATATTAAAGGGGTTATCCATGGACTGTTATGTTCTGTATGGACCAAACCTCAGGTTTCCAGGATGGTTCCTAACCTGGGTCACGTGATTGGAAACAGGTCAAGTCAATCCATCATCTCCTGTGCTCACTGGTATTTATTTACCGGTACTATGAGGTCAGGATGAATAGACCATCGTAATAGTAAAGTCAGCCCCATAGTACCTGCGGTACCTGGGAGAGAAGGGAAGAGACAGACTTGGATGGAAGGTGCTGGTTCCAGTCACATTACCCAGGGGAGTCAGAACCAATCTAGAAACCCAAGCATCGACCCAAACAGAGTAGCAGTAAGTAACAGTCAATGGAAAAAGATATGGATATTAAAAGCGAAGACGAAAGAATAAAGCAAAGCATCAACCTACAAAACATCTAATGATACAATGTATGTAATGTAAAAGTGACACATCAGAAGACATATCAGGGGCAATGGAGCATGACACAATACTGAAAGCAACAGGCTGTTCATTTAATACACAAACGTATTGGGGCACATTTAATAAGACTGGTTGGTGTGTTGCACACCATTCTTAATAAAGGGCCCAATAGGCACAAGCACTTCTGATTTATCAAGAGGTTTTGGACTCTGGCGCACATCAGTTCACCAAAATGGAAGTTCATGGTATACTATAAGAACTGACTGTATAACTCATGCCAGAAAACTGGTGCGATTTATAAAAAATATGCCCAAGGTGTCCCCAATCTCCACCCACTTTTGCAAAAAGTGAAAAGGGACGTGCAGAAGATAGAATGTGGTACACATTCCCTCAGAATGGTCCTAGGGTCAAATGTGCATCACATTACCACCCATCTATGCCAGAAATCTGCCGTGTATGGGATAATGAATTTCCCCCATCAAGTTCTATAAAGTGAGAGACGTTCTTTGATGCACTTATAGGTAGAAAAATTCCATCCTCACCTGACCCCAGATGGAGGAGATGATGTGGAAAGAATCATGTGAGTCCTTAAGTATTTTCCTCCATGTCTTGTTGCTGTAACTATAGCGAGTTCCCAAGACTATGTTTGCAATAATATTAGAAGTTGCAAACATCAGAATTGTGTTGGGGTCAACTGGCTGCCCTAAAGGGAGATAAGATATTAGCATTCATTTAAACCTGTCATATATGCAGTAAAAATATATCAGATAATATATCAGAATGAAGATTACTCATTCAATAAGGGGCTGATACATATGGCAAAATATGTCTATACTATGGGTCTGTAGACACTCCATGTGCCACCCTATAGTGTCTCCATGCTGAAGGTGTCAGGGGTTTCTCTCAGAATGATGAAAACCATTGAGGTTGAATAAATAATTGTTATCTTTCACAACAGTGTCATGACTTTACTAAGTGGTCCATATTGGGGTGGTAGCAACAGTACACTTGGGCTACCACTAAATCAGATTGTACCAAAGTGACTGCTGACCTTCTGTGCAGCTCTGGGTCTCTGAGAAGCTAATCCTTGCCACAGCATGTTCTGCCTTTACATACCTTGAAGAGTTGGACCAGTCTCTAGTACAGGTATTGCCCAGTGCCTCATTGGTCCTCAATAGAGATGAGCGAATTTCTCAAAAGTTCGATTCGAATTTCCAAAAAAAAGTTGCTTCAATCCGGATTAATTTGCGCCGAATATCGTTAAAAAAACAGCTATTTCCTGGCTTCAGAGAGCCTGTATAGTGGTGTAGAACACTGTGCCTTGCAGTAACACGCATAGGGAGCCTACTGTGGTAATCAAACAATACTGTGAGTAAGTATGACACGCACATGACAGGCGTCGCTCTTAGAACCGCTGCACACGTCACTTATTTGGCCAGCAAGGTGGCCAAAATTGACCAAGTAACTCAAGTGTGAACTCAGGTCCATATTAGTGCCAGGTAGAAAGAACCGTGCAGAGGCCCAACATCCTACTATAGCGTGAAAAAGCACACTCCTTTTATACCATCTGCCGATTCCACATAGATGTCTACAGTGTAGCAAGGCGATATAATGTGGAGTTGGCAGCAGCATAAGGAGGCCATACAGTGACCCAGTGGCACCAGCATGAGGATGCCATACAGTGACCCAGTGGCAGCGGCATGAGGAGTACACAGATTGACCCAGTGGAAGTGGCATGAGAAGGCCATACAGTGACCCGGTGGCAGTGGCATGAGGAGGCCATACAGTGACCCAGTGGCAGCGGCATGAGGAGTACACAAAGTGACCCAGTGGAAGCAGCATGAGGAGGCCATACAGTAACCCGGTGGTAGCGGCATGAGGATGTCATACAGTGACCCGGTAGCAGCGGCATGAGGAGTACACAGTGTGACCCAGTGAAAGCGTCATGAGGAGGCCATAAAGTGACTCATTGGCAGCGGCATGAGGAGTACACAGTGTGACCCAGTGGAAGTGGCATGAGGAGGCCATACAGTGACCCAGTGGAAGCGGTATGAGGAGGCCATACAGTGACCCAGTGGAAGCGGCATAAGGAGGCCATACAGTGACCCGGTGACAGCGGCATGAGGAGGGCATACAGTGACCCGGTGGCAGCAGCATGAGGAGTACACAGAGTGACCCAGTGGAAGCAGCATGAGGAGTACACAGTGTGACCCACTGGAAGCGGCATGAGAAGGCCAAACAGTGACCCAGTGGCAGCGGCATAAGGAGGGCATACAGTGACCCAGTGGCAGCGGCATGAGGAGGGCATACAGTGACCCGGTAGCAGCGGCATGAGGAGTACACAGAGTGACCCAGTGGAAGCAGCATGAGGACACCATACAGTGACCCAGTGGCAGCGGCATGAGGACGTCATACAGTGACCCGGTAGCAGCGGCATGAGGAGGGAATACAGTGACCCAGTGGCAGCGGCATGAGGAGTACACAGAGTGACCCAGTGGAATCGGCATGAGGAGGCCATACAGTGACCCAGTGGAAGCGGCATGAGGAGGACATACAGTGACTGGGTGGAAGAGGCATGAGGAGGATATACAGTGACCCAGTGACATTGTGGAGGTGTCAGCAGCCGTAGAAGGCCATACAGTGACCCAGTGTCAGAGCGATCCAGTGGAAGCAGCATGAGGTGGGCATACAGTGACCCATTTCCTCCCCTGTGTGACTTTGTTCGCCCAGGCAAATAAGGTGTAGAACAGCGTGACAACACTGTGCCCTGCACATGTGGTATGCTGGAGGAGGACTGTGAATTGTCCCTGCAGTGGAGGCTGAGGAAACAGTGGAGGATGAGGTGGACATTGTTGCAGAACTAACTGCGTGAGAATGTGGAGGCGGAAGTGGCGTCACCTGGTCAAGGTGCTGGTGGCATGACGACAATATGAAGTTGGCAGCAGCATGAGGAGGGCATACAGTGACCCAGTGGCAGAGTTGGAGGTAGCAGCAGCCTTAGGAGGCCATACAGTGAACCAGTGGCAGCGGCATGAGGAGTACACAGAGCGACCCAGTGGAAGTGGCATGAGGAGGCCATACAGTGACCCAGTGGCAGCGGTATGAGGAGTACACAGAGTGACCCAGTGGAAGCGGCATGAGGAGGCCATACAGTGACCCAGTGGCAGAGGTGGAGTTGTCAGCAGCCTTAGGAGGCCATACAGTGACCCAGTGACAGCGACATGAGGAGTACACAGAGTGACCCAGTGGAAGCGGTGTGAGGAAGCCATACAGTGACGCGGTGGCAACAGCCTTAGCAGGCCATACAGTGACCTGGTAACAGAGTGTGGAGGTGTCAGAAGCCTTAGGAGTCCATGCAGTGATCCAGTGGCAGAGTGAGGAGGTTGCAGCAGCGTGAGGAGGACATACAGTGACCCAGTGGCAGAGTGCGGAGGTGGCAGCTGTGTGAGTAGGCCACAGAGTGGCAAGGTGATATAATGTGTACGTAGTAACAGCCTTAGGAGGCCATACATCGACCCAGTGGCAGAGTGAGAAGGTGTCAACAGCGTGAGGAGGCCACAGAGTGGCAAGGTGATATAATGTGTAGGTAGCAAAAGCTTTAGGAGGCCATACAGTGAACCAGTGGCAGAGTGAGGAGGTGGCAGCAGCGAGAGGAGGCCATACAGTCACCCAGTGGCAGTGTGGTGAGGCAGCATGGATCATTTAATCTGCTGCATCAGGCATTGGTGGGTGGAAGTCCTGGCTGATCCACGCCTGATTCATCTTCACAAAGGTCAGTCTTTCCAAATTTTGGGTGGACAGGCGAGTTCTCCTTGGGGTATCTAAACACTAAACACTAAACACACACTCTGATGCCACACTACTAGCCGGGTAGGGAGTGACTGCAGCACCAGCAACTTGGACAGGAGCACATTCAGCTTCTGCACTGTTGGATGATTGCACGCATACTATTGTCTCTTAGATATAGATTCTGTGATCGATTGCTGACGCAATGACTAGGAGGAAGAGGAGGAGCAGGAGCAGTACGACCAGCAGATGATGGGAAGAACACACAGCTTCCTTCGGCTGAGATGGTGGAGCGTTGACTGCCTGAAATGGGGTGCGTGCCACTGGGTGCTGCAGCGGTTGCTGTGGCAGGCTGGACCACCACATTGGAGCCATGGCTCTCCCAGGCCACTTTATGGTGTCGTTGCATATGTTGACGCAGGGCTGTGGTGCCAACTAGAGATGAGCGAAGTATTCAAAAATTCGATTCGGCAACTTCGCCGAATTTTGCGATATGATTCTATTCGCGAATAAACAGCTACTTGCTGTCTGCGGAGAGCCAGGGTTGGTGGGTGGGCGGCAAAAAGGCGGAAGCCCTTGGATGCCGCGGTCATGTCTCTCTCTCTCTCTCTCTCTCTCTCCAGCATGGACAACTTTTATTCATGTGGAAGGATCTGCTAACAAGCAAAGACACGCCTACCCAATCACATCACTAGATATCATGCAACCATCTGATGTCACAAAGGTCCTTACTAAATATTCGTTACTGTGAAGCCAAGCCAACTAAAGGTTGCATCTGACGAACCCACCGACTCTTGGCTGAGGGTGTCGGATGTGACTTGGGATGAATTGGATGACAGAGCCAACCAGTCTACAACCATTGGGTTGCTAGTCAAGACACAACCGCTACTTGACACTGGGAGCTCAGGCCTCTGTAAGTGACCCCTGCTGCCACGCCCCCTTACTTTGCTGCGACCTATGCCTTCGCCAGAAACATTTATGCTTTGGAAGAACAGTGAATAAGCCCCTTATAATAAAAGCCTTTTAAAAAGGCTTTTTTTACAGATACGTGTAGATATTAGTGTATGATAATTCAATTTTTTTTGCTGTACTGCATTGCAAAAGGCTTGTTGTTTTCCACCTTGATGACACAGATATGAGTAATGAGCAGCAGTATAACGGCAGTGAGTGCAGCAATGTGAATTATGCTGCAAATTCTTGCTGTAAATGACCCTGCAACCACCTCAAATTCTTCTCTCAACTCCGCCCTATGCTTTCACTACAGTTCTAAGGCTCTTTCCCTGAACTTCTGTTTTCTAAGTCTTTCCCTAGCTCCTGCCGACATCTGTCCCTACAGAAAGAGCGATGTGAAATGACTGTACCTAAAATGGCTGAGGGTTTTTATAGGGCTGTAACATCACAGGGCCGGCTGGCTGCTGATTAGCTGCACACTTAGCATTGTGGATGATCCTGCGTTCCCAGAATCCCTTGCCTCTTGTCCTAACATGTGCAGCAGCCATTTTATAAAAAAAATGTGATTCGATGCATCAAAGCGTGAGGAAATCAGGAATCGGGGCAAATCGAAGATTTCCTGAAATTCGGATCGAATTCCACTTCTGCAGAATCAATTTGCTAATCTCTAGTCCTCATGACCAGGGACATAGCTATAGAAGGTACAGAGGTAGCAATCACTAAAGGGCCCAGGAGCCTGATGGGGCCAAGGCCTTGCTACAACATAAGAAGACACTAGTATTATAGATAGCCAATGGTAAGCGGGCCTTAATACAAAATTTGTATTGGAGCTTACACGTCTGTCCATGACCACTAAGGTGTCATTTTTCTCAGAAACCCTGCCTTCCCTCTCAGTTGCACATGTCCAATGTGCCCATTGCCCAATATTCTGAGCACACTGGAGGATGGTCCCTGGCTGAGAGTGTGGCTAACACAGTTACATCTCAGTTCTTATTAGAGAGGAGGGCATCCCTTTAAAGAACTGCTTAAATTATCTTCTAACAACAACTGTGACTTCACTGTACAGTAGATTAACTTTTGCTTGGAGTACAAAGTACAGTACAACAAAACAGTATAAGGGAATGATTTCTCCATACTGTAGTCATGACTAATGCATGTAAATGTAGCAAATGAACAGGCGATGATAGTCAATAGTCAGCCAATTTCCTTTTACTGCCCACTTTCTTGGTCAATGTAAAAGGACAGTTAGGGGAAGAAATCTGTGGGCAGGCCACTGAACTACGTAATGCATCTATAGGCCACACCAAACTGGCATTGGCTCACAAACCCTGTACACCTGCCCCCTGCCTTGCCTCATACTGGCCTCACTTGGCCTGGCTGAGCAGCCCGACCCAAGCACCCCAGGTCTTCAAGTCCCTGTCTGAAACCCAACCACTTGACTTATACTCAGTCTTCACTACACAGCTCCACTCTCGGGCTCTCACTGCGTTTAGGCCTGTCGATCCAGCACACCAGTCTATCTTATAACAGCTTTACACTTCCTGCTCAGCATAACCAGTGTCTTCCAGCACTGTCTGTAGTCACACTTATGGTGTCAGCCCTATATCAGCCCATATTGACTCTGACCTCCTCCTTGAACTAGCAGTCAGGAAATCCTGGGTTACAGGAACTCAGTGATGTTAACATAGTTCAGTGGAGCAAAGAGGCACATGTAAGTTGTGGCAACAAGGAGACACATCAAAGAGTGCAACAATACAAGGGGGGAAACCTACAACTATCATAAGGGCAGAATATAAGGGCTACTCCACTTATACTTATGTTAAAATATTGCAGGGGCATTTCCCTTAAAGGCATTGCTTCAGTTGTCATATCTTTCTATAAGGCTGCTTTCATCTTTTTTTGCAGACTATAAAACAAAAATCGAACATCCTAGTGTATTTCTGGGTGCTGTAAATGTCTGATTCTATAATTCTATAAACTACACTCCACTAGTTCTCCTATAATTTTATATACTGTGCCCCAGACTAGTCCTCCTCCTATAATTCTATGAACTTTGCTCCAGACTAGTCCTCCTCCTATAATTCTATAAACTGTGCTCCAGACTAGTCCTCTCCTATAATACTATATACTGACCTCCAGACTAGTCCTCCTCCTATAATTCTATAAACTGTGCTCCAGACTAGTCCTCTCTTATAATACTATATACTGACCTCCAGACTAGTCCTCCTCCTATAATTCTATGAACTTTGCTCCAGACTAGTCCTCCTCCTATAATTCTATAAACTGTGCTCCAGACTAGTCCTCCTCCTATTATTCTATAAACTGTGCTCCATACTAGTCCTCCTCCTATAATTGTATGAACTATGCTCCAGATTAGTCCTCCTCCTATAATTCTATAAACTGTTCTCCAGACTAGTCCTCCTCCTATCATTCTATAAACTGTTCCCCAGACTAGTCCTCCTCCTATAATTCTATAAACTGTGCTCCAGACTAGTCCTCTCCTATAATACTATATACTGACCTCCAAACTAGTCCTCCTCCTATAATTCTATGAACTTTGCTCCAGACTAGTCCTCCTCCTATAATTCTATAAACTGTGCTCCAGACTAGTCCTCCTCCTATAATTCTATAAACTGTGCTCCATACTAGTCCTCCTCCTATAATTGTATGAACTATGCTCCAGATTAGTCCTCCTCCTATAATTCTATAAACTGTTCTCCAGACTAGTCCTCCTCCTATCATTCTATAAACTGTTCCCCAGACTAGTCCTCCTCCTATAATTCTATAAACTGTGCTCCAGACTAGTCCTCTCCTATAATACTATATACTGACCTTCAGACTAGTCCTCCTCCTATAATTCTATAAACTGTGCTCCAGACTAGTCCTCCTCCTATAATTCTATAAACTGTGCTTCAGACTAGTCCTCCTATAATTCTATAAACTGTGCTCCAGACTAGTCCTCCCCTATAATTCTATAAACTGTGCTTCAGACTAGTCCTCCTATAATTCTATAAACTGTGCTCCAGACTAGTCCTCCCCTATAATTCTATAAACTGTGCTCCAGACTAGTCCTCCCCTATAATTCTATAAACTGTGCTTCAGATTAGTCCTCCTCCTATAATTCTATAAACTGTTCTCCAGACTAGTCCTCCTCCTATCATTCTATAAACTGTTCCCCAGACTAGTCCTCCTCCTATAATTCTATAAACTGTGCTCCAGACTAGTCCTCTCCTATAATACTATATACTGACCTCCAGACTAGTCCTCCTCCTATAATTCTATGAACTTTGCTCCAGACTAGTCCTCCTCCTATAATTCTATAAACTGTGCTCCAGACTAGTCCTCCTCCTATAATTCTATAAACTGTGCTCCATACTAGTCCTCCTCCTATAATTGTATGAACTATGCTCCAGATTAGTCCTCCTCCTATAATTCTATAAACTGTTCTCCAGACTAGTCCTCCTCCTATCATTCTATAAACTGTTCCCCAGACTAGTCCTCCTCCTATAATTCTATAAACTGTGCTCCAGACTAGTCCTCTCCTATAATACTATATACTGACCTTCAGACTAGTCCTCCTCCTATAATTCTATAAACTGTGCTCCAGACTAGTCCTCCTCCTATAATTCTATAAACTGTGCTCCACTACTCCTGCTATAATTTTATAAACTGTGCTCCAGACTAGTTCTATCCTATAATTCTATAAACTGTGCTCCAGACTAGTCCTCCACCTATAATTCTATAAACTATGCTTCAGACTAGTCCTCCTATAATTCTATAAACTGTGCTCCAGACTAGTCCTCCCCTATAATTCTATAAACTGTGCTTCAGACTAGTCCTCCTCCTATAATTCTATAAACTGTGCTCCAGACTAGTCCTCCTCCTATAATTCTATAAACTGTTCTCCAGACTAGTCCTCCTCCTATAATTCTATAAACTGTGCTTCAGACTAGCCCTCCTCCTATAATTCTATAAATTGTGCTCCAGACTAGTCCTCCACCTATAATTCTATAAACTATGCTTCAGACTAGTCCTCCTATAATTATATAAACTGTGCTTCAGACTAGTCCTCCTCCTATAATTCTATAAATTGTGCTCCAGACTAGTCCTCCTATTATTCTATAAACTGTGCTCCAGACTAGTCCTCCTCCTATAATTCTATAAACTGTGCTCCAGACTAGTCCTCCACCTATAATTCTATAAACTGTGCTTCAGACTAGTCCTCCTCCTATAATTGTAACGTCTCTGCCGTTTCGGGTCTCGGCGCCGCCCTCCGCTCGCACGCTGTGGCGAAGGAGGCGTCTTCAATTTGGTTCTTTGTGTAAGCTTCTTGATGGTCCTAGTTCTCTTGCTGTGTAAAGCCACACCCGTGTAATTAGGAACATTTCTCTCTGGACTGCATAGAGTTAATCTCTTCCTGGCCTGAGTGATTGACAGCCTGTGTACCTATCAACTCTGGGGCTGGTCCCAGACTTTCTATAAACAGGTTGTCAGCCCTCACATGGCTGTCGGTTATTACACTTGTGTTTTGCCTGCTCTCTTTCTATACTCCTTGATACTTTGTTACTTGATTCTCTGACCCTTTGGCTTACCCCTGACTATTCTCTTGGATTTTGACTTTGTACTGCTTTGCTCATTTGTTACTGACCCCTTGGCTTGCTCACTCTGCTTCTGTGTTGTTTTTTTCTTCTCCTGTTCTCTGTGTCACTTACCCAGTATAGGACTTGTCTTCAGGTTGTCCTTTTACCATTTAGGGTAACTGTGGTCATAGGAAGGGACAGTGGCTGGGGTGAGATTAGGGCTCACTTGTCTCTGTCCTTCCTCCCAGACCCCTGCAGTAGTTGCTACGGTTGGCAAGACCCTTACAATAATTCTATAAACTGTGCTCCAGGCTAGTCCTCCTCCTATAATTCTATAAACTGTGCTTCAGACTAGTCCTCCTCCTATAATTCTATAAACTATGCTTCAGACTAGTCCTCCTATAGTTCTGTAAACTGTGCTCCAGACTAGTCCTCCCCTATAATTCTATTAACTGTGCTCCAGACTAGTCCTCCTATAATTCTATAAACTGTGCTCCAGACTAGTCCTCCTCCTATAATTCTATAAACTGTGCTTCAGACTAGTCCTCCTATAATTCTATAAACTGTGCTCCAGACTAGTCCTCCCCTATAATTCTATAAACTGTGCTTCAGACTAGTCCTCCTCCTATAATACTATAAACTGTGCTCCAGACTAGTTCTCCTCCTATAATTCTATAAACTGTGCTCCACTAGTCCTCCTGCTATAATTTTATAAACTGTGCTCCAGACTAGTTCTATTCTATAATTCTATAAACTGCGCTTCAGACTAGTCCTCCTCCTATAATTCTATAAACTGTGCTCCAGACAAGTCCTCCTCCTATAATTCTATGAACTGTGCTCCAGACAAGTCCTCCTCCTTTAATTCTATAAACTGTACTCCAGACTAGTCCTCCTATGATTCTATAAACTGTGCTTCAGACTAGTCCTCTCCTATAATTCTATAAACTGTGCTTCAGACTAGTCCTCATCCTATAATTCTATAAACTGTGCTCTAGACTAGTCCTCCTACTATAAAATTCTATAAACTGTGCTTCAGACTAGTCCTCCTCCTATTATTCTATAAAATGTGCTCCAGACTAGTCCTCCTATAATTCTATAAACTGTGCTCCAGACTAGTCCTCTCCTATAATACTATATACTGACCTTCAGACTAGTCCTCCTCCTATAATTCTATAAACTGTGCTCCAGACTAGTCCTCCTCCTATAATTCTATAAACTGTGCTCCACTAGTCCTCCTGCTATAATTTTATAAACTGTACTCCAGACTAGTTCTATCCTATAATTCTATAAACTGGGCTTCAGACTAGTCCTCCTCCTATAATTCTATAAACTGTGCTCCAGACTAGTCCTCCACCTATAATTCTATAAACTATGTTCCAGACTAGTCCTCCTATAATTCTATAAACTGTGCTCCAGACTAGTCTTCACCTATAATTCTATAAACTGTGCTTCAGACTAGTCCTCCTCCTATAATTCTATAGACTGTGCTCCAGACTAGTCCTCATCCTATAATTCTATAAACTGTGCTTCAGACTAGCCTTCCTCCTATAATTCTATAAACTGTTCTCCAGACTAGTCCTCCTCCTATAATTCTATAAACTGTGCTTCAGACTAGTCCTCCTCCTATAATTCTATAAACTGTGCTCCAGACTAGTCCTCCACCTATAATTCTATAAACTGTGCTTCAGACCAGTCCTCCTCCTATAAATCTATAAACTGTGCTCCAGACTAGTCCTCCACCTATAATTCTATAAACTATGCTTCAGACTAGTCCTCCTATAATTCTATAAACTGTGCTTCAGACCAGTCCTCCTCCTATAAATCTATAAACTGTGCTTCAGACTAGTCCTCCTCCTATAATTCTATAAACTGTGCCCCAGACTAGTCCTTCTTCTATAATTCTATAAACTGTGCTCCAGACTAGTCCTCTCCTATAATTCTATAAACTTTGCTCCAGACTAGTCCTCTCCCATAATTCTATAAACTGTGCTCCAGACAAGTCCTCCTCCTATAATTCTATAAAATGTGCTCCAGACTAGTCCTCCTATAATTCTATAAACTGTGCTCCAGACTAGTCCTCCTCCTATAATTCTATAAACTGTGCTCCAGACTAGTCCTCCTCCTATAAAATTCTATAAACTGTGCTTCAGACTAGCCCTCCTCCTATAATTCTATAAAATGTGCTCCAGACTAGTCCTCCTATAATTCTATAAACTGTTCTCCAGACTAGTCCTCCACCTATAATTCTATAAACTATGCTTCAGACTAGTCCTCCCCTATAATTTTATAAATTGTGCCCCAGATTAGTCCTCCTCCTTTATTTCTATAAACTGTGCTCCAGACTAGTCCTCCACCTATAATTCTTTAAACTGTGCTTCAGACTAGCCCTCCTCCTATAATTCTATAAAATGTGCTCCAGACTAGTCCTCCTATTATTCTATAAACTGTGCTCCAGACTAGTCCTCCTCCTATAATTCTATAAACTGTGCTCCAGACTAGTCCTCCCCTATAATTTTATAAATTGTGCCCCAGATTAGTCCTCCTCCTATATTTCTATAAACTGTGCTCCAGACTAGTCCTCTCCTACAATTCTATATTCTGTGCTCCAGACTAGTCCTCTCCTATAATTCTATAAACCTTGCTCCAGAATAGTCCTCCTCCTATAATTCTGTATTCCGTGCTCCAGACTAGTCTTCTCCTATAATTCTATAAACCGTGCTCCAGACTAGTCCTCCTCCTATAATTCTATAAACCGTGCTCCAGACTAGTCCTCCTCCTATAATTCTATATACCATGCTCCAGACTAGTCCTCTCCTATAATTCTATAAATTGTGCTCCAGACTAGTCCTCCACCTATAATTCTATAAACTATGCTTCAGACTAGTCCTCCTATAATTATATAAACTGTGCTCCAGACTAGTCCTCCTCCTATAATTCTATAAATTGTGCTCCAGACTAGTCCTCCTATAATTCTATAAACCTTGCTCCAGAATAGTCCTCTCCTATAATTCTATAAACTGTGCTCCAGACTAGTCCTCCTCCTATAATTCTATAAACTATGTGTTATGGTCTTGCCAGATGTAGCAATACCCTACACTACTGCAGCAGTCTGGGAGGAAGGACAGAGACAAGTGAGCCCCAATCTCACCCCAGCCACTGTCCCTTCCTATTGCTTCAGTTACCCTAAACAGTAAAAGGACAACCTGAAGACGAGCCCTATACTGAGTAAGTGACAACACAGAACAAAGACAGAACAAACGACAAAAAGAGAGGTCAGGAAGCCAAGGGTTCAGTAACAGACGAGCAATGCAGTACAGAATCAAAATCCAAGAGAATAGTCACAAGGCAAGCCAAAGGTCAGAGAATTAGGTAACAAGGCAGCAAGAGATATAACAAAGAGAGCAGGCAAAGACAGTACAATAACCGGCGACCATATGAGGGCTGACAACCTGCTTATAGAAAGTCTGGGCAAGCCCCAGACTGGATTGGTAGACAGGCTGTCAATCACACAGGCAAGGCTGAGATTAACTATATGCGGTCCAGAGAGAACTGCTCAGAACACGGGTGTGGCTGGAAATCCATTACATTGTCTAGGACCGTGTTCAGACTGAGCAACAAGAAACCTACACAAGGAACCAAACTGAACACTCCTCCTTCGCCACAGCGTGCGAGGGGAGGGTGGCGCAGAGACTCGAACAGGCAGAGACGTTACACTATGCTCCAGACTAGCCCTCCTCCTATAATTCTATAAACTGTTCTCCAGACTAGTCCTCCTCCTATAATTCTATAAACTGTACTCCAGACTAGTCCTCCTCCTATATTTCTATATACCATGCTCCAGACTAGTCCTCTCCTATAATACTATATACCGTGCTCCAGACTAGTCCTCTCCTATAATTCTATATACCGTGCTCCAGACTAGTCCTCCTCCTATAATTCTATATACCGTGCTCCAGACTAGTCCTCCTCCTATAATTATATATACCGTGCTCCAGACTAGTCCTCCTCCTATAATTCTATAAACTGTACTCCAGACTAGTCCTCCTCCTATAATTCTGTATTCCATGCTCCAGACTAGTCCTCCTCCTATAATTCTATAAACTGTACTTCAGACTAGTCCTCCTCCTATAATTCTGTATTCCATGCTCCAGACTAGTCTTCTCCTATAATTCTATAAACTATGCTCCAGACTAGTTCTCCTCCTATAATTCTATATACCATGCTCCAGACTAGTCCTCCTCCTATAATTCTATATACCGTGCTCCAGACTAGTGCTCCTCCTATAATTCTATAAACTGTACTCCAGACTAGTCCTCCTCCTATAATTCTGTATTCCGTGCTCCAGACTAGTCTTCTCCTATAATTCTATAAACCGTGCTCCAGACTAGTCCTCCTCCTATAATTCTATGAACCGTGCTCCAGACTAGTCCTCCTCCTATAATTCTATATACCGTGCTCCAGACTAGTCCTCTCCTATAATTCTATAAACTATATTCTAGACTAGTCCCCTCCTATTACTCTATAAACTGTTCCCCAGACTAGTCCTCCTCCTATAACTCTATAAACTGTGCTCCACTAGTCCTCCTCCTACAATTCTATAAACTGTACTCCAGACTAGTCCTCCTCCAATAATTCTGTATTCTGTGCTCCAGACTAGTCTTCTCCTATAATTCTATATAGCGTGCTCCAGACTAGTCCTCTCCTATAATTCTATATACTGTGCTCCAGACTAGTCCTCCTCCTATAATTCTATATACCATGCTCCAGACTAGTCCTCCTCCTATAATTCTATAAACTATATTCCAGACTAGTCCTCTCCTACAATTCTGTAGTACTATTGCAATGTGTTCTTTATATTTTTTTATACCAGAGTTGCTAAAGGAGCAATTCCCCAGTAGCTGCTGGTGAACCCTGGGGGGAGGGGCACAACAAGACAGTGAACCCTAAGCTGAACCCCCCCACTGTCCCTTGCTACTTGCCTGATCTGTCCTAGGTGACAGCCAGCAACTGGTCACCCGTCCCCTCTTAATATAAGTGACAACGCAGAACGCGGACAGGACAAACAACAACAAAGGGAGGTCAGCTAGCCAAGGGGTCAGTAACAGTCGAGCAATGCAGTACAGAAACGAATCCAAGAAAGTCAAAGTCAGAGGTCAGAGGTAAGAATAATAATAACAGTAAGAGCACAGCAAGCAAGGAACAAAGTCACAGGACAGAGTCGCAATAGCCATCGACCAAGAGTGAGCTGATGACCTGTTTATAGCAAGTCCAGAACCTGCCCCAGACTGAGCAACAAGAACCCTACACAAGTAATCAAACTGAACACGCCTCCTGCGCCACAGCGTGCGAACAGAGGGTGGCGCAGAGACCCGAACAGGCGGAGACGTTACATGCATTAGCTGCATTGGATGACTTCTTCTTCTCCCTAGTTCTTCTGTAACAAAGTGGCTCTTCTTCTTCTTTCTCCTATACATCCTATACGCTAAATATCACATCAGCACTGTAACCTCTCCACCCACTACTCATGATTGGCTGAGAAGCTATCAGGTGTTACCAGAAGTCCCAGACATTATGGGATTCCCCTCTTCTGCTTTTCTACCTTGTGTTACATGTGGCAATGGCCGTTTTATAAGTTCTTATTAAAAGAATTTCAAAAATTTCTGGTCTAATTTCAGGTTCACTGGTTCTCTAAACAGGTTCACCTATCTCTAGCGCAGACCTACAGCCATCTACTTAGGAGTTATATGTGGCTATTATGCAGCTATTTGAGGAGGCAATTACAACATAAAGTAGGAATGTGGTGAAAAATCATAATACATGACAATGACAGCGGTACATGTATATCTCAAATTGTATAATCGGACAATGCTTATCTGGTTTAGCTATACAAATCCCGATACTTAGCACAGTAATGTAATCTGATAATCTGGTCTGCAGGCAATAGTGCAATAGACCTACCATTTAGGTTTTTGAAGTAACTGACGAGGTGTCGGGCTTCTTCCAGAAGTGGCTCTTGTAAACTTTTCTTACCCATTCCAAAATCTTTGAGGGTCATGAGAGTAAACTGTCTCAGTTGTGACCATGATTCATCGTTGGTTAGGGCTAATCCTTAAAAATAAAATCAGAATTATGAAATATATGGCTCAGTATTCCATTAACATGAAATTTGATGCTCCCTTGAAGACACAAGAAGTTTCTCTATTCGGAAATGAGTTGGTAAACTTATCAAGGTCATAAGATGGTCCATAAACCTACCTGCTTTATGGAATAGATGATCAAAAACTGGGACACAGCCCCGATTTGCAAATGAATCTCCCAATTCCACTAGCGCCTCCTTTATGGTCTGGTATCCAGTGAGAACCACTGTAGGTCTCGAGCCAAAGTATACAGTGTAAATTGGGCCAAACTTCCCAGCCAACTGTGAAAATATCAGAGTGACTTTATAAGATGCAAAAGACTGAATAATGGTCGTTTTAACGCAGGAATGTCTATGGTTGTATTATTCACTTTTTTTTTTTTTTTTGATGGACCGTGTTTCACACGGATGTTTTAAAACCCATGAATGACTATGAGTCTATTCACATGTTGCTTTTTTGGTTTTTTTTACAGCTATCAAAAAAACTAAAATGCTCTATCTTTGTATGTTTTGATGGACATAGATAGAGCCTTGTGAATAGACCCATTGACATACATGGGTTTGTGATGACCATTATTCACTGATATGAGAGTTGGGCCTTCAACAGACCGATACGGCCCTTTTCACGGAAGTTAGGTCCTTGAAAACCATCACTCTCACGTGAATCCTGCCTAAGACATGTCTTACTAGAGCATACTTTAGCATTACTATAGATTTTGTTTTTGATCTTAATTTTTTGCCATAAACCTCACTTAACCTAAAGTTAGCTCAAGAACCTCTGATCATTTAGACATCTCTTAGTGTCATACAGTGTCTACCTTTAACCTGCTCTCAAATTTAGTAAAATGTTGAATATTTCAAAGCACAGAATCAATTAGACTCTTCCCTTCTATAATAATACAACATATATAGGAAAAAAAACTCTAGCACTCCCAAAATATTAAAATTTTATCCAACAACTTTATTTCATATCAATTAAAATCCATTCCAGCTTAGCGGGTGCGTTTTGGATTAAGATTCCTTATTTATCACCCGTCAAAAAGGTTGTGTTGTAGGCGTGTATATATATATATATACAGTCATATGAAAAAGTTTGGGCACCCCTATTAATCTTAATCATTTTTAGTTCTAAATATTTGGGTGTTTGCAACAGCCATTTCAATTTGATATATCAAATAACTGATGGACACAGTAATATTTCAGGATTGAAATGAGGTTTATTGTACTAACAGAAAATGTGCAATATGCATTAAACCAAAATTTGACCGGTGCAAAAGTATGGGCACCTCAACAGAAAAGTGACATTAATATTTAGTAGATCCTCCTTTTGCAAAAATAACAGCCTCTAGTCACTTCCTGTAGCTTTTAATCAGTTCCTGGATCCTGGATGAAGGTATTTTTGACCATTCCTCTTTACAAAACAATTCCAGTTCAGTTAAGTTTGATGGTCGCCGAGCATGGACAGCCCGCTTCAAATGATCCCACAGATGTTCAATGATATTCAGGTCTGGGGACTGGGATGGCCATTCCAGAACATTGTAATTGTTCCTCTGCATGAATGCCTGAGTAGATTTGGAGCTGTGTTTTGGATCATTGTCTTGCTGAAATATCCATCCCCGGCGTAACTTCAAATTCGTCACTGATTCTTGTACATTATTCTCAAGAATCTGCTGATACTGAGTTGAATCCATGCGACCCTCAACTTTAACAAGATTCCCGGTGCCGGCATTGGCCACACAGCCCCAAAGCATGATGGAACCTCCACCAAATTTTACAGTGGGTAGCAAGTGTTTTTCTTGGAATGCTGTGTTTTTTGGACGCCATGCATAACGCCTTTTTGTATGACCAAACAACTCAATCTTTGTTTCATCAGTCCACAGGACCTTCTTCCAAAATGAAGCTGGCTTGTCCAAATGTGCTTTTGCATCCCTCAGGCGACTCTGTTTGTGACGTGCTTTCAGAAACGGCTTCTTTGGCATCACTCTCCCATACAGCTTCTCCTTGTGCAAAGTGTGCTGTATTGTTGACCGATGCACAGTGACACCATCTGCAGCAAGATGATGCTGCAGCTCTTTGGAGGTGGTCTGTGGATTGTCCTTGACTGTTCTCACCATTCTTCTTCTCTGCCTTTCTGATATTTTTCTTGGCCTGCCACTTCTGGGCTTAACAAGAACTGTCCCTGTGGTCTTCCATTTCCTTACTATGTTCCTCACAGTGGAAACTGACAGGTTAAATCTCTGAGACAACTTTTTGTATCCTTCCCCTGAACAACTATGTTGAACAATCTTTGTTTTCAGATCATTTGAGAGTTGTTTTGAGGAGCCCATGATGCCACTCTTCAGAGGAGATTCAAATAGGAGAACAACTTGCAATTGGCCACCTTAAATACCTTTTCTCATGATTGGATACACCTGGCTATGAAGTTCAAAGCTCAGTGAGGTTACAAAACCAATTTTGTGCTTCAGTAAGTCAGTAAAAAGTAGTTAGGAGTATTCAAATCAATAAAATGATAAGAGTACCCAAATTTTTGCACCGGTCAAATTTTGGTATAATGCATATTGCACATTTTCTGTTAGTACAACAAAACCTCATTTCAATCCTGAAATATTACTGTGTCCATCAGTTATTAGATATATCAAATTGAAATGGCTGTTGCAAACACCCAAATATTTAGAACTAAAAATGATTAAGATTAATAGGGGTGCCCAAACTTTTTTCATATGACTGTATATATATATATATATATATATATATATATACAGTACAGACCAAAAGTTTGGACACACCTTCTCATTCCAAGAGTTTTCTGTATTTTCATGACTGTAAAAATTGTAGATTCACACTGAAGGCATCAAAACTATGAATTAACACATGTGGAATTATATACTTAACAAAAAAGTGTGAAACAACTGAAAATATGTCTTATATTCTAGGTTCTTCAAAGTAGCCACTTTTTGCTTTGATTACTGCTTTGCATACTCTTGGCATTCTCTTGATGAGCTTCAAGAGGTAGTCACCTGAAATGGTTTTCACTTCACAGGTGTGCCCTGTCAGGTTTAATAAGTGGGATTTGTGACACGTTGTACTTAATGCTAGTGGTTAATTTTTTTCAAACTATTTGGCGTTTATATGTTTTAAAAAATAATTGAAATTTGCTGACAATTTTGAAAAAAATTCCAAAATGTTAAATATTTTGCTTTTGAGATAGAAAGATAGACATAAATTAGTTAATACATATTATTTATTGTATCTCTGCTTTATCTTGGCATCATTTTTCAATGCCCTTTAATTTTTATTGGACTTACAAGCCTAACAGCAATTTTCCACATTGTGAAGAAAATTTTCTAAGCCCAGTTTCTGAGGGACAGAATTTTTAAAAAAAGTTTTAATTCACCTTGTTGCATTTGCAGAGCCCCTGATGAACCAGAAGAGCGGAAACCCCAAAAAGGTACCCTAAGTTGAAACCTACAATCTTTTTGAAATATATCTAGTAGCGTATTGAGCATTTGGACCCCACAGGTGTTGCATTCATTTATTTAACCCCTTCTGCCATAACTTTTTATTTTTCCATTCTCAGAGCCATATGAGGGCTTAATGTTTGTGGGACAAATTGTTCTTTATAATGGTACCATTTAATATTCTTTATGATGTACTGGGAAGCTGGAAAAACTTCAGAATGGGGGAAATTAGAGAATAAAATGCAATTGTACGACTTTCTTATAGGCTTTGTTTTTACAGCATTCTCTGTTCAGCCAAAATGACATGTCCCCTGTATTCTATGGGTTGGTACGATTCCAAGGATACCAAATTTACATAGTTTTATTTATGATTTAACCCCTTATTAAAAAAAAAAAAATACAAAAGTTTGCAAAAAAAAAAAACTATATTTTTTTTACTTGAAGTGTGGGAGGGGTCAGTAAATGCAATGCCCTTGATCAGAGTGAGACCCGGAGACTATGGTGGCCAATCTGCTTCAGAGTGGCCGCCATCTTTAAAGACCTGGCACCTGCCGCACTATTGCGGATGTCGGGAAGGGGTTATATACATTATATGCATAATACATGGTATTGTGGTGGTGACAGTAATATATAGTCATGGTGTGACGGTATTATTTAGTCTGCTATTGATTCAGACCCTAGATTTCAGCACTGCGTGGATCGTACTATATTTGCCACTACTGACACCTGACATTTTTTTACCTCCATTCTTCAAAGACAGAAAGTGAAGACTTTTTAGAAAAAAAAAAAAAAAAAAAAATTCAATAGGGCAAATTTATTAAGACCAATGTTTTCTACGCCAGCCTTGATATCTACTGTGCTAGCAGAGGATGGGTTAATATATGGCCAGGTGTGCGCCTTGTTAAGGGCATCCTGCAACAATCGATGAGTCTGGAATAAAATCTAAATATCAGTCATTATTCACACAAGAAACTGAAGAAAATGACATTAATTGTGGCTGAGTCGCTGGATCTACCTACAGTACATCATTACTGGAATGTGGTGAGGGTGACAAGAAAACACCGCTGGCAAACACATTTTAATCAAGTGATTAAAAAAGTTACAAACTTCAGTTTTCTGGCTTGAGGAGATAAAAAAAAAATCTCTCTCTATTTGTGTCAGTAAAAGACATCCTGCATGTGAAATAGAATAAATAATCCAATGCAAAGAGTTTGATATTAACAGCTCAGCCCCATCCAACCAACAGACATCGAAAGCTGTTGACGTTACCAGTAACAAACTTACCTTTGTTAAGCATGGCATTAATCCCTCAGAACGGATCAGGTGAAAATTGCCCAAAATGGGCAAAGGAAAAGGCCCAGGTGGCATCCTCCTTCTTTCCCAAACATATTTCCAGTAAAATAAAGCTAACATAAAAGTAACAACAGCAACCAAGATGACTGTGACATTCTGCTGGTCGATCATGGCTCTCCCATTCCCTGCGTCTAACTTTTGCTCTGTCTCTTTTTCTGGTGTGTATTGGTATGTTGGATATTGATGAGTTCACTGGATTATGCCCTGATTCTGTGACACGCTGAGCTGTGTCTGCCATTGGCTCGCACTTCTCGCACCTCATGCATAAGGATTAGGTTATGCAAACAAAGAAACAAGAATAAACAGGATATTTCTGGATTCCTTAACGCCATGTTAGAGTTATAGTGGATGGAAGTAGTGATCACTCCTTTGCCACTGTGCAGGAGGATTGTAAAGTGGAAGACGCTAGAATGGAGAAGTTACATGGTCAGATATGCAACTATTTAATGGGGTTGCCCAATTTCAGACCAATATGGAGAGAACAATGTTATTGTTTTCATAATAAAAAGTTGTACGATTTTCCAATATACTTTCTGTTTCAATTCCTCGCAGTTTTCTAGATCTCTGCTTGCTGTCATTATGCTTACTACCAGTGGATAGAAATCAGTCCATGGTCATGTGATATATGGACCATGGTCATGTGATGGACACACAGGTGCACAGCTCGTTATAGTCACAGCACAGTAATCAGACTTCTGCCTGATAATGAGCTGTGCACCTGTGTGTCCATCACATGACCATGGATTGATTTCTATCCAATGGGAGTAAGCAGAATTAAGAAAAGCAAGTAGAGATCTAGAGATCCCTGAGGAATTGATGCAGAAATTATATTTGAAAATACTATTTATTACTTTCGAAAAACTTTTTATTCTACAAACAATAACATTGGTCTCTCAATATTGGTCTGAAAGTGGCCGAGCCCTTTAAGGGCTTGTTCATTAGTGCTCAGCCAGCCTCTCTGTATGGAGTATTCCAGACTAATGATATTGGTGGACTATTCTTAGGATACGTCATCGATATTATATTAATGGGGTCTGACAACCAGCACCCTCACCAGTCAGCTGTTCTTGGCAGCTATACAGTGTATGGAGCTAGAACCAGATGGCTCATTACACTGTGTATTGGCCATGTCACACTTTTGTGACTTAGCTGATGTACAGAGCTGCCTGGTAATATCTGTAATGACGCTGCTCAGCTCTTGCGAGCATACTACATTTCCCAACAGACCTAGCCGCCTGGTTACCTTCTGGCCACTCCTGTCTACTTAAAGGGATTCTATCATTGGGAAACCCATTTTTAACTAACACCACGTTGGAATAGCCTTTAGAAAAACTGTTCTTCTCCTACCTTTATTTTTCTGCAACGCGCCGCCTTTTCTGAGAATTTTCGTTTTTCTTCTTTATGCAAATGAATCTTCAGAAAGCGCAGGGGGTGTCCCCTGTGGTCAAAGAAGACGCTCTTCCGAAGATCCAGCGCCGCCTCTCTTCTTCTGCTGATGTCTCTCCGCCGCGTCATCAGCCCCCCGAGTCTCTGTTCGGGATTCAAATCCTGCGCATGCTCAGCAGAAGAAGAGAGAGGCGGCGCTGGAT
The DNA here is from genome assembly GCA_947044405.1 of Leptodactylus fallax. Classification (NCBI taxonomy): domain Eukaryota; kingdom Metazoa; phylum Chordata; class Amphibia; order Anura; family Leptodactylidae; genus Leptodactylus; species Leptodactylus fallax. The sequence continues at coordinate 539,357 of CAMRHE010000327.1, forward strand.
CTTCAGAAGAGCATTTTCTTTGACCACAGGGGACGCTCCCTGCACTTTCTGAAAACTCATTTGCAAAAAAAAGAAAAATGAAAATTCTCAGAAACGGCAGCGAGTTGCAGAAAAATAAAGGTAGAAGAAGAACAGTCTTTCTAAAGCCTATTCCGATGTGGTGTTAGTGAAAAATGGGTTTCCCAATGATAGAATCCCTTTAAAGATAAATGTCCTTACCTGCTAAACTTTCTTCTGCCAATCCCTATCTGTCTGTGTGTATAAGGGATTTAATGGCCGGGTTTCTGACAACTCCCAGACCATAAATTGTTCCTGCATTCATGGTCGTATCAAGACAACAGATGTCACCACTAAGATGGAGGAGAAAATCTATAAAACTCTGCAAAATGTTTAAATATTTGTAAAAATGTTTAACTTTTAATTGTCTACAAACTTATATATGGTCATGTTTAGGGTGACTGAGTTTACTTTAATTTATTTCATTCCGTTCAGCCAGTCGGCTGCAAACAGGAGTAAACTTGTTTTTGATCTCATTATAAGTCATGTTTAATTGTCATTATTGCTTTTTAATCTTGGCAAAAGTGAGATAAAACTCACCATCAGCAAAATCTAAACGCATTGTATTGCTATAGAGGAAGGTAACACAGAATATGTTATGTTCATTCTGCTACTGGGTCTACAGGGATTATGGTGAAACTTATTGATGTGCAGCCAATTATCCAAATGAACTTTTGGCTTGGAGGTGTAATCTGAAGCTCCTGGCCGCAACTGCAAAATCTGTTCTGTATGAAACAAAGCTGTAATATGAAGAACAGCAGCTGCCGTATGTACGGTGTTATGTGCAGACTGATGAAACCTATGAAGAGGCTGCAGAGCTCACTCAAGCACCATGGCCCCCCAAAGTGCTGCGAGCTGGATCCTCACTCACCTGATAGTGATGGTATGTCCTAAGGCTAGATACCCATGATACCTGGTCTGTGTGTACGCCGGATTTACCTGTCACCCTCCATATGCCCCATAGTTTAATGTCCCCCTCCAGTGACCGCCACAGTTTAACATATACACTGATCCTCACCTCTCCTTGCTCCTCTGCTGCCTTGTCTGATGTCCCTGCTCCTGGAGGCTTCAGGTACGATGTAAGTAACATCATCACATTGCACCTACAGATCCCGAAGCACACAGGGATAGATGGTGAAGCAGGGACTGGACGGCTCTTTGCTTCACCATTGTATTTAATTCATCTTCATCCTTCACAAGCAGTTGAGTTGAAGCCTGGACATACCTCCTGCTGGCCGGGACAGGACCTGGAATCCGGGGCTATGCCCCAGAATCCGGGATGGTTGGGAGGTATGGGGACTCCAAGCAGTCTAGTTATCTGTGATGCTAGGAGCCCCTGCCTCCCAGCGACATACTGACCCATACCGGTTTTTATTGTTGCAGATTTTGTTGTGTTTTTTTGAGCCAAGGTCAAGAGTGACCTCAAATGGAATTAAGAATATGAAAGGAATTTCTTATACTTCTCCCTTCTGCTAAATCTACTCCCGACTTTGGATTAAAAGCAGCAAAATCTGCAGCAAAAAATATTTATCAGAACAGTCACTCTTTGCATTGTCTAATTCTATGAGTACCTTTGTAATTGTAGACATATTTATAAATCAGTCCTAGGGACCTCCATAAATCTTTCTCACTTTCCGATGCACCAGAATTATAGCTCACTTGGATCTTCAACTAAGTTTAGACCATTTTAAACTTGTTTTACTTTGTCCAAGTCTCCAACATATGGTACTCAACTAACACCAGCATCATAGATCTCTTTCCTATTTTTCTACATTGCTGCATGTTTAAGCCATTTTGAGTTACTTCCCCCTTTTTTTTTTTTTTTTTTTATTTCCCCTTCATTCAAGTTCAGCTATTTATAACTTTACTTATAGTAGAGGAGAGTGATCCAGTTCATAACTAGCCGGGTGATTCTCACCTTCCCCTCCTTTTCTGGGCTCCCTTGTGGCATTCGGCACTCTATCCTGGTCATCTTCCTGCCACTTCAGGCCTCCTAAGTGATGTCATGATCTCTGGGGACTGCTGAGACTTGTGGTTGGGCCTCAGGAGTCACATGGGGCACATCAGCGACATGATGCTATGAAGCAAGTGTCATAACATTGATGTACCCATTTAACTGTTGAGGCCCCATCGCAGGCCTCAGAGGTTCCCCAGGGAATGTGAATCCAGATAGAACCCAGTGCCCTATCTTGGATGATACATCTGGCGCACCTTCACACTTTCTAGACTACTTTTATACTACATATTAGTTGGTTGCTTTTAGTGATACAAGCTCGGTACAACATTATACTACTATCAACTTGAAAGATACCACAATGTACCGCAAAAGAATGGAACTGAAAAACCGGCTTAAGAAACTTGCACAACTCAACAGCGACATCTTCTTCTTAACAAAATGCAAAAAGGAGAGACTCATCCCAAAAGGCTTCAATTTACGTAACCCAACCCGGAACACCTACAACAGCCGATATGCAGAACAACTATGTATTCGGACATCTGAAAGGCTGCGGAACAATATGATAAAAATTTCCTATAACAACAAAAAAAGAACACAGGAGGAGATACAGGCCCTGAAATCATCACTGGCTAATGACACAGAGGAAATGAAGGCCAGACTCCACACATACTACTGGAAACTTCAGGATATGCTTATTAACAACAAAAAGAAAAAGCTCCACAGACTGAGACAAAAAGGCCTCATTACTACAACCGCAAGTACTAGCCCAGCTCAGCAAAGCTGTGTTGTGAATCTTTCCTCTTATGAGCCAAACAAACACGAAATGTCAGTTCTCTCCAAAGGTCTCTCCTTCTGCCCCTCGGCACACACTGACCATATCCAACTCTGCAATGATATGGAGGAGTTTTTCAGAAAAATGAGATTAAGGGAATATTTTTATGACAAAGACCCTCCATACAGCAGTGACTCTGAGATGGAACAGCCCATAAGGAATCCTACCAAAAAATCTACCTGGACCCCACGCCCTGGAGCTAATGCAGCACTGGATAAATATATTGACTGTTTCAGAAGCAAAGTAAGATCAGAAATCCTGGAGAAACAAAAGAAACAGGTGCATAACCTAACCCTGCAGGAACAGAAGGCTATTACATCACTGAAAGAAAATCAGGATATAATAATAAAACCAGCTGACAAAGGGGGCGCAATAGTCATAATGAACACCTCAGACTATATCCAGGAAGCAAACAGGCAACTGTCAAATCCCATCCATTACTCCAAACTTGGAAGTGATCCCACAGAGGCCTATATGAAAGAACTAAAGAGTATGATCAAGGAGTTTCCAGTCCAGATCCAGAATCAGGTAAAAGGACTTATCCCCCAAGATCCCAGGCCGGGCTGCTTCTATATGCTCCCAAAGATACACAAAGATGGCAACCCTGGGAGGCCTATCATTTCTGGCATTGGGACACTGACAGAAAACATCTCAGGTTGGGTGGAAAATCTCCTAAAACCCCTTGTCAGGGATACTCCAAGCTATATCCAGGACACCACTGACCTTCTTAACAAACTGAATGCCCTGGGCCCTCTACCTGAGGGTACCATTTTGGCCACCATGGATGTGGAATCCCTGTATACTAACATTCCCCACAAGGATGGAGTTGCAGCATGTCGGGTACACCTGGCAAAACAAAACCTCCCAACAGAACCAGTAACGCAGCTCATACAATTCATCCTTAGCCACAACCATTTTACCTTTGGAGAGGATCTATATCTACAGCGAATGGGAACTTCAATGGGGACCAGATGTGCACCCCAATATGCAAATCTCTTTATGGCAGAAATGGAAGGAACATATTTATCAACATGCACCACCAAACCTATGATTTACCTTCGTTATATCGATGATATCCTTGTCATCTGGACTGCAGGTGAGGAGGCCCTACTTCAATTCCATAATGACTTCAATGACTTTCACCCGACCATCAACCTTAAACTTAGCTATTCAGGGAGTGAAATTCACTTTCTGGATACCACAATATACATTAAAGACCACCGGCTACTCACATCGATATACCACAAACCCACAGACAGAACGGCCTACCTGAGAAACGACAGCTTCCACCCCAAGCACACAAGACAATCTATAATCTACAGCCAGGCTATACGATACAATCGTATTTGCTCCGACAAAACAGACCTGGACAAGCACCTCCTGGATCTGAGGACGAAATTTCTCAGATTGGGATACAAACCAAAAGTGACAGACAACCAATTAAACAAAGCAGCAGCCATTACCAGAGACAGTCTGCTCACATATAGAGAGACCCAGAAAGAAGCCCGAGTGCCCCTAGTTGTCACCTACAACCCACAGCTGGAGATCCTACGAAGGATTGCCAAGGAGCTCCAACCTGTACTACATAGGGACAACAGACTCAAGGACATATTTCCAGTCCCCCTCTCCTCTCCTTTCGACAACCACCAAACCTGAGGCGCATTATCGTCCGGAGTGCCCTGAAGGCCCCAACTGAAAATGGCACCTCACCTTGCCTACATAAAAGGTGCATGACCTGCAAGCACATCCACACCGCTGACAGTGTACCTATCCCACAGTCACAACAGGTGCACAGAATTAGGGGGACATTCTCCTGCAGGTCTTCCAATGTGGTGTACCTCATAATGTGTGTGCAATGTCCCACCACAGGCCTCTATGTGGGGGAAACAGGGCAGAGACTCAGTCAACGAATGAACTCACACAGATCCACCATTAATAACAGCAGAACCGATCTCCCAGTGGCCGCACATTTCTCCGGAGAAAACCACTCTATTGAAGATTTGCGGGTTGTGGTTTTAATGGGACATTTTAAGACACAGGAGAAAAGAAAACAAATGGAGTATAAATTTATGCAAAAATTTCAAACTCTGCAATTTGGACTTAATATTCATGCCAGCTTCATGTCACACTATGTTTGAACCATGAACTGAACTCAATATTCATGCCAGCTTCAAATCACACTATGTGTGACCTGTGAGGGTCACAAATCACCTCCTGATAGCAAACAGATAACAGCAAGAATTACTGATCCCTCCGTCACGCACCACAAGTTTCCAGACTGTTTTTTTTTTTTTTTTTTTTTTTTTTTTTTTGACCTGTTGTAAATAACTTCTCTACTTAGATTGCAATTTTTTTAAGGACTCTAAAATGCTTTGAAAACCATGTGTATAAAAATCTGTTAATTTTCAGTTCTTGTACCACACCATGTCTGGATGAAGGGAGCGAGTACTCCTGAAAGCTTACTTATAAATATACTCAGTTAGCCTCTAAAAGGTATCGCCTGATTTCTTCACTCTTCCACTACTTTCAATGGCTAACACGGTACAACATTATACTAAGCTCAAATAAAGTCAGAATTATGGTGCATTTAGCTCAGCAAATCTGCATGTCTATTATAGATGGAAGATTACTGAAGTTTCTTTTTCACTTTATGTTTTTTTTTTTTCATTATTTTACTTTATTTTTTTTCCCTAATACATCAAATTATTATTTTTTTTTAAATTGACAAATGTCTATTGCAACAAGTTAAACCTATGGCCAGATTTAGATGTAAAAGTTGAGCATTATGTACGTACAAGTTACACAGATAATAGATAATATAAATGCAACATTAAAGTTTCCTTCCCTTCCAGTCTTGTAGATTTGTCCATTCCTGTGTGTACTAAAAAAGATCTTCAGCCTTGCTGTCCATGTACTCGTCCAAGTCATGGGTTGTGCTTGTCGTGCTCACCTTGTTCCTTTGCCTTTTCTAAGAGCGAGCAATCAAACTAATTTTATGGGTTGGAGAGAGATTTTCTATTCCACTTTCTGTAGGTGAAATATCAAGATCCTTGGGGTCAACTATAGATTTCATAGTGAATTTTTGTAGGATAACCGTGAAGAAATTAAAGAGTTGCAGGCGCACCAAGCTTTCAGCAATACATGCCCTCTTCCCTGCAATATGAGAGTGTACAAGTACAGTAAATTCTCCAAAGCATCGGGACTCAAAGAAATGATAAATTCTTAAAATGTTACAATTATGGTGTAGAATGCACATGGCAAAATCATATGCAAGGAACCTATAGCACCATCATAAAGCCATAAGTACTTCATGTACCTACACCGTGGGGGGAGTTACAGCATCATGGCTACTATGGCAGTACGCTAGTGCAAGAAAAGATGCACATTTTTGGTCAAGTCTGTTTTGGCAGAAAATGTGTAACTTTTTGCTGTTTTACATCATCCATGCCTCTTGTTTGGAAAGTAGGTAGGTTGTTGGCCTTTGTGAACCAGGAAGTTTACTATAATTTACACCAGAAGTTAGCAACTGGCACAGATTTTAGTTTATGGCACAAAAAGAAGAAGAGATATGTCTTTTAATAAACTAGATTCTAGCTCAAGACTGCCTTATGATAAGATACATTGTTTTTTCTCTACAAATAATTCCTTTAAATCAGGAGTACTCAATTGGTGGACCATGGTCTGAACCTGGACTGCTGCCTCTTTGCTCCAGCATAAGGACTCTGACAGCGGTCAGAAGAAAGACTAAACCAAGGGAGCATTATACTGTACTGTAACCCATACAAATGTGTGGGGTCCCAGTGATCAGGGGGCCATCCTGCTGGCCACAATGCTCCCCACCATTTGCATTTCTAGAGGAAATAAAAAATAAGCTAGTTCCAAATGTCCCTCAACCTGACAATCAGCTAATTTAGTCGATGTCTGCAGGAAACAGTGGTGTCTCTGTCCCGCTGTTCCTCCTCACAAGCTGAACTGGGTCACAACAGCAGTCAGATCGAAGACCAGAAGAGGAAGGGGCCTGAATGGGAACACAGATGGCAGCTGGAATGAGAATGAAGCATTTCTTTTTTTTTTCATCATAATGTGTGGGGGACAATAAGGGTGCAATATATGGTGGGTGCCACTAAGGAAGCATTATACTGTGTGGGGAGTGCTAAGGGTGCATTATACCGTGTAGATGCCATAAAGTAGGCATTATCTGTGTGTGCACTAGGGGAGTAATATATTGTGTGTGGGCCAATAAGGGCATAAAAAAGAGTCTTTGATTGGGGGCCCCAAAAATACCAAATCTGCCCTTGTGTACAGAGTAAGTAGCTATAGTCTCTCTTATCTGATAAGCAAGAACTTACAATAATGAATGGAGACTCACAGGGTGCTGCGACTGTGATGCTTCACAAGAAATCCAGCAGGAGTTGCTACATCTGTAGCTCCATTCTATGTGACTATTTCCCCATTTTCCTTGTATTTCCGGATGCTTTATACGGATCAATAGACCAAAGTGTATTGTAACTGCAGTGGTCTCTGAGCCTCCGAGGAACATGTCAAAAGCTGTTTCTATCAGGTTGGTCAGATGGAAAGCAGAGCTGAGACTCTTTTCCTCCTGTAAAGAGCAACAAGTCATCACTTTGGCTAGGAAGGTTTTCATTTCCTTAGATCTCTATCAATAGTAAGTAGACTGGACTTGCTTGGGAATCTTCTGCTTTGTACAGACTCTGTTTACTTAACAGGTGACCTAAAAAAACTGGGACAAGTTTATCAATGCTGTTCATAGTTTTAGTCATATTTGTAGCTCTGTTGTACGGACCTTCATAAATCTCTCTTTCCGATATACCAAAACTCTAGTTCACTTTTGAATCCATTCTTCAAAATAATTGTAGTTGATTTGGACTTACCAGTAATAGTTAAAAGTTAGAGAGATGATATGTTCACGTATTCTAAGCCATTGGAAACTACTTTTGGGTTATCCCACACGCTGTACAACTGCTGGTGTAGACGTGTACTGACCTGGTTCATTCGGATGAGGAAACAATCGATGTAATCTCGAGGACAGGTTGGATCCAGTGTTTTCTGGTGGTTTCTGACACTTTCCTTAACAACATTTTTAAGTGGTTGTAGTATTGTACTACAAAAGAAATTGGGGTCATGTACAGTATGGTGGAGACCCCTCATAGAAACTATACAAGCTGCTAAAATGAAGGATGGGGGAAACTTGCATATCATTTATGGTTGGGGTTTCCTAATCATACAATAATTTTTATGGACCTTCAGATAATTAAGGTAATGCAAGTACCTTTAACATATAATTTTAAAAGGGAGCCGGTCACCAGATTGGGCTGCAAAACTGACCCCTGGCACTTTGGGACCTTTAAAGTCTCTTCCAAATAAGCCCTGGTTTCTATCCTCTGGTGGGCCATTATAGATAATAAGATATGTAATACTGGTGTGCAGAGTATGTTACTAGCATGCCCATAGTGTGCTGGGAATAGGTGAATGAATAGGTGAGCCCCTAGCCTGAAATACCGCCCCAATATGATATTAGCTTATACTCTATGCCGAGATTAAAGTCTTTCTTGGGTAAAATGAACCATCGAAGTATAGAAAATAAGGACATGCTTGGAAAAGTCCCAAAACAGCTGCATAATGCAAAGTCTGGAGACAAGTACCTGTAAAGGGAACCCAAATATTCATCTAAAATTATTACAGTGAAGTCTTTGGATTAATATTTTCGTCACGTGTACATTAAATACATAAGATTATTTTGTACTTGTAGTTGGCAAAAACTCCAGCCTTAACTGACCTCAAGTTGATGACACAATGTGAAAAGCACAACGAGAGTCTGCAAGAATGCTCATCCACCTCTTATCATTGTAGTCGAAGCGAGTTCCCATCACTAAGCTTGAGATGATATTAGAGGAGGCACAGATGACAGTGGTACTGGAATCAAAGGGCTGACCTAAAAAAAAATTATATACAGTACAGACCAAAAGTTTGGACACACCTTCTCATTCCAAGAGTTTTCTGTATTTTCATGACTATAAAAATTGTAGATTCACACTGAAGGCATCAAAACTATGAATTAACACATGTGGAATTATATACTTAACAAAAAAGTATGAAACAGCTGAAAATATGTCTTATATTCTAGGTTCTTCAAAGTAGCCACCTTTTGCTTTGATTACTGCTTTGCACACTCTTGGCATTCTCTTGATGAGCTTCAAGAGGTAGTCACCTGAAATGGTTTTCACTTCACTTTATGTTCTAGCTGTCGCAATTGTTTACATTACTGACGTGTTACACACATGACATCCTTGGTATGGAGGGACTTTATAAGCAAATAGATAAAAGAAAAATATTATTGGTACATTTGTAGTTTTTAACCCCTTCACACAAAATTATGTACATGTACATGAATAGGCCCAAGAAGGTATATGAAGAGGGCTCAGGATCTGAGCCCACTCCATATATGGGGGAAGCCGGCTGTATAATACAGCCAGGACTCGCTGCAATTGGTGCCAGCACAGATTTCGGCTGTTAACACTTTAGATGCTGCAGCTGAGCAGGACCGCAGCATCTAAATTGCGCAGGCTCAATGGGCACCATAATTTTTTAATGATCACACCTCTGGAATGTTATTGGAGGGTGGTGATCAGATGCAATGACAGCCAGGAGACTATTAAAGACTCCCAGGCTTGTTACTACTACAGTTCTATTACTCACTGCCATAAGCAGTGCATAATAGAAGTCAATGGGTTCTACTATACACTGCAGTACATTAGTATGTATTGTATGAGCGATCAGACCCTCTAGGATTCAAAGTCCCGAGGGGGTCTGGAAATAAAACATAAATAAAACAAAAAAAATATAAAAATTCAAATCCCTCCTTTCCCTACATCGCATATAAAAATAAAGAAACAAACACTTTAGTTATCCCCCTGCTCAAAAATGGCCAAACTATTAATATATAAAAATATATTAAGGAAAAAAATCAGAATGGTCAAAGGGCTGTTTTTTTTCAACACTTTGCCCTTTAAAAAAATTGAATAAAAAGAGATCAAACCAACAGATCTTTCCCCAAACATGGTATCAATGAAAAAAACACATCTTTTCCCGCATAGAAAGACACCTTATCCAGCTCTATACTTTCCAATATGAAAAAGTTGCAGGTGTCACAATATGGAGGCACAAAGATTTTAATTTTTTAAAAGGTATCAAAATATTAAAAATACTCTATAAATTTGGGATCGCCGTCATCATACTGACCCGCAGAATAAAGGAAACATCTCACTTTTTTATCAATTTCACCTCATTCTGAATTTTTTTCCAGCTTCCCAGTACATTGCACAGGATGTTGAATGGCGCCATTAAAAAGTACAATTTGTCCCACAAACAATAAGCCATCATGTGACTCTGTGGACCGAAAAAAAAAAAAAAATATGATGGCTCTTAGAATGTGGGGAGGGAAAAATGAAAATGCAAAAACGAAAATGGTCTTGGTCCTGAAGGGTTAAAGGGGCAGTAATTTCAAGGGAAGAAATATAGCAGTGCATATGTGATGAAGGAGCCTAAAGAGGTTGGTAGAGAAGTTGTAGCCAAGTTACTGTGCAGACTGCAGAGTACATGACAAGGTCTGGACATCAGGAGTAACCTGCAGGTATATTAGGAAGGTGGGGGGAGGGGGGGCAGGATTTTGCTTACCTGCTTTTTGATCAGGGTACGGCAGCTTTCCTAGCTTAGCTGGTGCAGGTGTGGCTTTGTCTTAGCAGGATTTTCCTTGCTGTACTGTAAATCATACAGTGTGAAAATGGAGTATTCATTACAATGGGATTACATTGTGTGTTTAGTGTGGGTGAGATTTATACAGTGTAATGTGTAGGATAAGAGTGATCATATGAGACTGGGAAGACCTACAGGTTTGTATATTGTTTGTTACTGTATATATGTAGTACCATGTGTATGACCTCAAATCTCATGGGTCTAGTAACCTCAAATCTCATGAGTTTGGTGACTTGTCTTATTGCGTTGGATTGTGTTTTGTGTATTTGTATAACTGTATTCAGGGTACGTTTCACAGACGGTGAGGAATACCATATGAGGCTAAACATGTCACAGAGTAGGTATCCAAAATACTAAAATATAACTTTTATTGCATCCAATAAAAAATTAATCCGAGTAACGGGTTGCCTGCACCTCCCTTTCCCTTGATATACAATCCCACATCTGTCTCATATTTACAAATATGTGGCATTTGGATTTCATCCACTACTAGATACAGCGTAATACATTGAGTTGCTGTTCTTTGAGCTACACTGGTAATTATATGTGTGGTCTCCTGGTCCCTGAGATCACCTTTTTCATTTATTTTGTGTGTTGACGCTAACCGTTACTCGGGTTCATTTTTTATTGGATGAAATAAAAGTTATATTTTAGTATTTTTGGATACCTTCTCTGTGACATGTATTCAGGGTACCTATTATACATTCATGTACACTTGTATAAAATCTGGTGCACATTTGTACACTCCTGCAGACATTGCACACATTTATACAATCATAGTTACCCCAAGTACCCCAGTCACACAAGTCCATTGGTTTGGGATAACCTTTGACTCTACCCTATCCTTCAAGCCTGACCTTCAAGCCCTCAACACCTCCCGCCAACTGCAAAATACAAAATTGCTAGTCTGTGCCTAAATCTCTCACTTAGACTACTGTAACACCCCTCTCAATGTCCTCCCTGCAAATGTTCTCACCCTCCTCCAGTCCACCCTAAACTGTGCTGCTCGCTTAATCCACCTCCCCCACCCCATTTTCAGCCTCTCCCTTTTGCCAATCCTGACTACCCATTGCCCAGAAAATAGAGCTTAAAACGTTGACGCTGATATACAAAGCCATCCACAACCTGTCCCCTCCATATATGTATCTCCAACCTAATCTCCAGCTACCTGCCCACACATAACCTCCGATCTTCCAAAGACCTCCTACTCCGCTCTTCTCTTATCCGCTCTTCACACAATCTTCTCCAAGACTTCTCCCGTGCATCCCCCATACTCTGGAACTCATTACCAAGACACATAAGACTGACCCCCACAGTCACAAGCTTCAAGAAGGCCCTGAAGACTCACCTATTCAGGAAGGCCTACAGCGTGTATATACTCCTGCATATATTATACACTCAAATCCACATTTATACCTTCATGCACACACATATACAATCATGTACAGTGCTGGCCAAAAATATTGGCGCCCCTGCAATTCTGTCAGATAATACGCAATTTCTTCCAGAAAATGATTGCAATCACAAATGCTTTGGTAATAATATCTTCATTTAATTTGTCTTCAATGGAAAACCACAAAAAGAATTGTCAAAAAGCCAAATTGGATATAATTCCACACCAAACATAAAAAAGGGGGTGGACAAAAGTATTGGCACCCTTTGAAAAATCAGGTGATGCTTCTCTAATTTGTGTAATTAACAGCACCTGTTACTTACCTGTGGCACATAACAGGTGGTGGCAATAACTAAATCACACTTGCAGCCAGTTAAAATGGATTAAAGTTGACTCAACCTCTGTCCTGTGTCCTTGTGTGTACCACATTGAGCATGGAGAAAAGAAAGAAGACCAAAGAACTGTCTGAGGACTTGAGAAGCTAAATTGTGAGGAAGCATGAGCAATCTCAAGGCTACAAGTCCATCTCCAAAGACCTGAATGTTCCTGTGTCTACCGTGCGCAGTGTCATCAAGAAGTTTAAAGCCCATAGCACTGTGGCTAACCTCCCTAGATGTGGACGGAAAAGAAAAATTGACAAGAGATTTCAACGAAAGATTGTGCGGATGGTGGCTAAAGAACCTCGACTAACATCCAAACAAGTTCTAGCTGCCCTGCTGTCCGAGGGTACAACAGTGTCAACCCGTACTATCCGTCGGCGTCTGAATGAAAAGGGACTCTATGGTAGGATACCCAGGAAGACCACACTTCTGACCCAGAGACATAAAAAAGGCAGGCTGGAGTTTGCCAAAACTTACCTGAGAAAGCCAAAAACTTTTTGGAAGAATGTTCTCTGGTCAGATGAGACAAAAGTAGAGCTTTTTGGGAAAAGGCATCAACATAGAGTTTACAGGAAAAAAAAAAGAGGCCTTCAAAGAAAAGAACACGGTCCCTACAGTCAAACATAGCGGAGGTTCCATGATGTTTTGGGGTTGCTTTGCTGCCTCTGGCACTGGACTGCTTGACCGTGTGCATGGCATTATGAAGTCTGAAGACTACCAACAAATTTTGCAGCATAATGTAGGGCCCAGTGTGAGAAAGCTGGGTCTCCCTCAGAGGTCATGGGTCTTCCAGCAGGACAATGACCCAAAACACACTTCAAAAAGCACTAGAAAATGGTTTGAGAGAAAGCACTGGAGACTTCTAAAGTGGCCAGCAATGAGTCCAGACCTGAATCCCATAGAACACCTGTGGAGAGATCTCAAAATGGCAGTTTGGAGAAGGCACCCTTCACATCTCAGGGACCTGGAGGAATTTGCCAAAGAAGAATGGTCTAAAATTCCAGCAGAGCATTGTAAGAAACTCATTGATGGTTAGCGGAAGCGGTTGTTCACAGTTATTTTGTCTAAAGGTTGTGCTACCAAGTATTAGGCTGAGGGTGCCAATACTTTTGTCCGGCCCATTTTTGGAGTTTTGTGTAAAATGATCAATGATTTGACTTTTTTTTTCATTCTCTTTTGTGTTTTTTCATTGCAAGCAAAATAAATGAAGATATTATTACCAAAGCATTTGTGATTGCAATCATTTTCTGAAGAAATTGAGTATTATCTGACAGAATTGCAGGGGTGCCAATACTTTTGGCCAGCACTGTACATATTGCACACTTTATATTCTCATCTGCACATATTATACACTGAGCCACATATTTCTACAATCATGCACTTATACAAATACCTGCTGTATATCATATGCTTGTATATACTCCTACAGGAGTCAGACACATATTTATATTCTCAGACACGCTTTATATATTCAGGCACACATATTATACACTTAATACTGATATATATACATATTACATATGCTCGGTACTATCAGGTGCTCATTTATACACATGTACACATTATATACTCATCTCATTCTTCAATAACACATTAAACACTTAGGTCTTATACATACTATGGCGTCTCTCCACAGTTTGGTCCTCTGTGCCTGCGCCAAATGACTGTATCATTATCCTGTACTATGAGACATCGGCTACTTGGTATACAGATTATTTGGTATACAGATTATTGCTTCTCCTTCAGTAAGGCTATACAAGATGTCTGTCACATTGTTGTACTGTTTATTACTGACTGCGATGTAGCTATAACTACTGTATCCAGCGCTGAGCCCCGGAGTGATACAATATCCCCTCGGAATCAGTAAAATGTTATTCTATTCATTCCTGCACATATTATACAATCAGATGCAGATATTACAGACTCAGATGCACCTTTATACACTGATGCAAACATTTATATACTTTTACATCCAGCTGAAATCTTGTTATTTGCCTGTGTAAATTCTTCCTGACCTGCAGTTTTTGTTTTCTTCATTTTATAGTCCGCAGCAATTTTAAGCACTAGGGGCACCCTCTTCCTGTATACCACAGGTGTCAAACACAAGGCCCGTAGGCCGACCCGGCCCGCTGCCTTCTGTTATCCGGCCCGGCACTTGTCTGGTCCCGGGTGGCATTTTTTTATTGTCTATGTAATGTAAACCAGCCCAGGACAGGCCGCTTAAAAAAAAAATACAAAAAACAAAGCTGCGCAATACCTGTCCTGGGCTGGTTTACAAGACCTCTGCATGTCAGCGCAGGCGGCGATACAATGACGTCATCGCGCCTCCTACGCTGACACGCAGACGTCGCGGAGAAGAGGAGGAGGCAGCGGCTGCATCAAGGCATTGCAGGTAGGTGAGGATAAGTTTTTTCTTATATATATAAATAGGCCGTTGCCTGCTGGAGTATCCCTGACACGTAACGGCCTATTTACTTACTGATCCCCGCTGCTGGTCGTGGCTGCCCCCGCTTCCCCTTCTGCTATGGGATGCAGAAGCGGCTGTGTGCAGGAGCGGGGATGGTAAGTGAGGCCGCGGCCGGCGAACCCCATCAAATACTATTATTATTATACTCCGGGGTCTTTTCAAAACCCGGAGTATAATAAACGGAGACCCAGGAGAGGTGATAAACATAAAAACCTGTGTTACTCACCTCTCCGGCGATCCGATGTTACTCCCTGCAGGCTTCGGCCTTCTTTGGTGACGTCCCAGACGTCACGTGAGCCAGGCCGACGTCATTATGTTGCGACGCCGGTCTGTGCGACATTGAAGAAGGCCGAACGCAGGGAGCGCACCGGAGCCCAGGTAAGTAACACTGGTTTTATGTTTGTCACCACCTGGGTCTCCGATCATTATACTCTGGGGTCTGAAAAGACCCCAGAGTACAATAATAGTTCATGGGTGGGGGTTCACTATGGAACATAATACCCTGTGCAGGGGCCACTATGGAGCATAATAATACCGTGTGCAGGGGCCACTATAGAGCATAATACCGTTTGCAGGGGCCACTCTGGAGCATAATACCAATGCAGGGGCCACTAAGGAGCATAATAATGTGTGCAGGGGCCACTATGGAGCATAATGCCGTGTGCAGGGGCAACTATGGAGCATAATAGCGTGTGCAGGGGCAACTATGGAGCATAATACCGTGTGCAGGGGCAACTATGGAGCATAATACCGTGTGCAGGGGCCGCTGTGGGGCATAATACCGTGTTCAGAGGCAACTATAGAGCATAATACCATTTGCAGGGTTAAACGGTATTTGTATATTGCTTGCTTTTTGATATATTCAGAAAAGGATGAGGATAGTATGTAAAATGCAATGTCTTAGGTTTTAACAATACATTATGTTCTTCCTGGTTGCCCTTAAAGGGCTGATTGTAACAGTAGTAATGTACAAATGTAACTACTCCTTAATAGCTCGCTTAACTGTTAAGGAGAAGTTACTTTTATACATGTGAAAAATAATCTTGGCCCTTCAAGGTACCCCGTGAGGCTGAAGTGGCCCCCGGTGA
Organism: Leptodactylus fallax; assembly: GCA_947044405.1. Classification (NCBI taxonomy): domain Eukaryota; kingdom Metazoa; phylum Chordata; class Amphibia; order Anura; family Leptodactylidae; genus Leptodactylus; species Leptodactylus fallax. The sequence goes on from CAMRHE010000327.1 coordinate 555,304, forward strand.
AAATGAGTTTGACACCCCTGCTGTATACTGTCCTGTAATGATTATAGTAGTGATTATAGTACAGGACAGTATATACCACTAGGGGCACCCTCTCCCTGTATACTGTCCTGTAATGATTATAGTAGTGATTATAGTACAGGACAGTATATACCACTAGGGGCACCCTCTCCCTGTATACTGTCCTGTAGTGATTATAGTAGTGATTATAGTACAGGACAGTATATACTACTGGGGGCAGGGACTCCTAATATCATAGATAAATATATACTGCTAGCAGTCCTCTCCCTGTATACTGTCCTGTAGTGATTATAGTAGTGATTATAGTACAGGACAGTATATACCACTAGGGGCACCCTCTTCCTGTATACTGTCCTGTAGTGATTATAGTAGTGATTATAGTACAGGACAGTATATACTACTGGGGGCAGGGACTCCTAATATCATAGATAACTACAGTGCTGGCCAAAAGTATTGGCACCCCTGCAATTCTGTCAGATAATACTCAATTTCTTCCAGAAAATGATTGCAATCACAAATGCTTTGGCAATAATATCTTCATTTATTTTGCTTGCAATGAAAAAACACAAAAGAGAATGAAAAAAAAGTCAAATCATTGATCATTTTACACAAAACTCCAAAAATGGGCCGGACAAAAGTATTAGCACCCTCAGCCTAATACTTGGTAGCACAACCTTTAGACAAAATAACTGAGAACAACCACTTCCGGTAACCATCAATGAGTTTCTTACAATGCTCTGCTGGAATTTTAGACCATTCCTCTTTGGCAAATTTCTCCAGGTCCCTGAGATGTGAAGGGTGCCTTCTCCAAACTGCCATTTTGAGATCTCTCCACAGGTGTTCTATGGGATTCAGGTCTGGACTCATTGCTGGCCACTTTAGAAGTCTCCAGTGCTTTCTCTCAAACCATTTTCTAGTGCTTTTTGAAGTGTGTTTTGGGTCATTGTCCTGCTGGAAGACCCATGACCTCTGAGGGAGACCCAGCTTTCTCACACTGGGCCCTACATTATGCTGCAAAATTTGTTGGTAGTCTTCAGACTCCATAATGCCATGCACACGATCAAGCAGTCCAGTGCCAGAGGCAGCAAAGCAACCCCAAAACATCAGGGAACCTCCGCCATGTTTGACTGTAGGGACCGTGTTCTTTTCTTTGAAGGCCTCTTTTTTTTTCCTGTAAACTCTGTGTTGATGCCTTTTCCCAAAAAGCTCTACTTTTGTCTCATCTGACCAGAGAACATTCTTCCAAAAAGTTTTTGGCTTTCTCAGGTAAGTTTTGGCAAACTCCAGCCTGGCTTTTTTATGTCTCTTGGTCAGAAGTGGGGTCTTCCTGGGTATCCTACCATAGAGTCCCTTTTCATTCAGACGCCGACGGATAGTACGGGTTGACACTGTTGTACCCTCGGACTGCAGGGCAGCTAGAACTTGTTTGGATGTTAGTCGAGGTTCTTTAGCCACCATCCGCACAATCTTTCGTTGAAATCTCTCGTCAATTTTTCTTTTCCGTCCACATCTAGGGAGATTAGCCACAGTGCCATGGGCTTTAAACTTCTTGATGACACTGCGCACGGTAGACACAGGAACATTCAGGTCTTTGGAGATGGACTTGTAGCCTTGAGATTGCTCATGCTTCCTCACAATTTTGCTTCTCAAGTCCTCAGACAGTTCTTTGGTCTTCTTTCTTTTCTCCATGCTCAATGTGGTACACACAAGGACACAGGACAGAGGTTGAGTCAACTTTAATCCATTTCAACTGGCTGCAAGTGTGATTTACTTATTGTCACCACCTGTTATGTGCCACAGGTAAGTAACAGGTGCTGTTAATTACACAAATTAGAGAAGCATCACATGATTTTTCAAAGGGTGCCAATACTTTTGTCCACCCCCTTTTTTATGTTTGGTGTGGAATTATATCCAATTTGGCTTTTTGACAATTCTTTTTGTGGTTTTCCATTGAAGACAAATTAAATGAAGATATTATTACCAAAGCATTTGTTATTGCAATCATTTTCTGGAAGAAATTGAGTATTATCTGACAGAATTGCAGGGGTGCCAATACTTTTGGCCAGCACTGTATATACTGCTATCAGTCCTCTCCCTGTATACTGTCCTGTAGTGATTATAGTAGTGATTATAGTACAGGACAGTATATACCACTAGGGGCACCCTCTCCCTGTATACTGTCCTGTAGTGATTATAGTACAGGACAGTATATATCACTGGGGGCAGGGACTCCTAATATCATAGATAACTATATACTGCTAGCAGTCCTCTCCCTGTATACTGTCCTGTAGTGATTATAGTAGTGATTATAGTACAGGACAGTATATATCACTGGGGGGCAGGGACTCCTAATATCATAGATAACTATATACTGCTCTCACTGTATACTGTTCAGGTTGGTAAATCCAGCCAACACATGGACCAATTTTCACCCATGAAACTCAGTCATGTGAATGAGATCTAAGAGACGGCTCCGTGGATTTCTTGTACCTATGTGGATCTGCTCACCTACAACCTATGGATGTCTCCCTGTTGGAAGAACGTATTCCTCAGTGTCAGCAGACGTTGTTTCCGGTCTTTCTGTTCTTGTGTTTTCGTGGGTTTCCTCCCACAATGCTAGAAATATACTGATAAGTGAACTGGCTTTCAATAAAACAACTGACCTTTGTGTGTGTTGGGGATGAGTGCCTGGATGGCGGCCGCTAACTGTGCTTTGAGTCTCCATGATAAAAGTGCATTACAAATGTTTGTCTGGTTTTTTTTTGCAGTTTTTCCTTCCATAAAAATTTCAATTAAAAAAGAAAATACAATAGAATTAGAAAACAATAGACATTGCCAGAAATGGTAGAAATAAAATGCACTTGGCCCCGCAAAAAGAGATGCTGTCTGCAGCCCCAATACACAGACATATAAAACAGTTCTAAAGTTCTGGATTTTTTTAAGGGGTTTATCACATAAAATTATATAAGGCCGGAGCCCGCGTAGCGTAAACGCTGCTATTTGGCTGCAAAAAAAAAAAAAAAAATCCGTGGCGTTTTTGTAAGTCACAAAATGTCAATTATATCTACGGAAATGTGGGTGCTTTCTGTATAGGTATAATAGTATAAGAGTTCATGTTTACATTTATACACTCATTCACATATCATAGACTCATCTACATACTATACAATCGTGCACATATGGTACACTATTACACACATTTCTACACTCCGGCACATACTAAACACTAATTTGTACATTTATATATATATATATATATGCACACATATATTCAAGCACATAAATATACATTGATACACACATTTATACATTCCTGCACAAATGTATTCACTGATACACACATTTGTATACTCATGTGCACATTTATACATGAGCATATTAAAGGGATTGTCCAGGAATTGGACAACTCAGGGAGGAGGCCAGGAAAGGTGAAACATAAAAAAGACAAATCACACTCACCTGTTGCTGGCACTCTGGTGGGAACCACCGCTGTCTATTCCAGTGCACTGTGTGAAGTTGCCACTGGATGTCCAGCGCCACATGTGACCACTAAGGCCAATCAGTAGCTTCAGTGGCGACAGTAAAGAAGCAGGTGATGTATGCGAGTAACATGTGATGCAGGACTTCTGGCGGTGACTTCATGGTGTGCACTTACACAGACAGCGGTGGTGGACACCAAAGCGCCCAGGACAGGCGAGTATGATTTTTTTATGTTTTACTGTATGTTTCACCTTTCCCGGTCTCCTCTGTGAGTTGCATACTGCTCTAGTTATGCACAGATTTTACATAGATGTGTACAGTGCTATTATCATGCACATATTATACACTTGTGCACATTTATACAACCCTGCACACTGTTTTTCACTCATGTCCACATTTTTACAATGATGCACATATTATAGTCTTGTACACACATTTATACATTCAAGCACATACTATACACTCATGTGCACAATTATATACTAATGCATATATTAAACACTCAAGTACATATTTATTTATGTATCCACATATTTTACACAGATGTGCAGTTTCATTCTCATGCACATATTATGCACTTATGCAGACATTTCAGACATTTTTACTCTTGTGCACATTTATACAACCTACACGCAATTGTTCACTCATGTGCACATTAATATACTCACACACATATTATATACTCCTGTACACTTTTACAATCATATTCATACTTGTGAGCAGTTAAATACAATTGTACACATATTATACACCCAAGAACACATTTATATACTAATGCACTTAATATACTCTCATGTGCAAATTTATGAACTCTTCCAGACTTTATATTACACACGTGTACATTTACATACTCATGCACTATTTAATACACTCCTCCACAAATTTATTCATATATATATAGTATGACTTTTAGTATTTTATCTGCTTTAGTCTCACCTGTATAGGAGGCTCAGGCTTCCCCCAGGTCCAACCCCTCTGCCGCTAATAGGGAACTTGGAGGTAAAAGATGGGCAAATGGCGAAGACTCTGATGGAGGTCAGTGCTTGTTTCAACAAATGATAAATTTTATAGTTAACTATTTACATGTTTCCTACCCAAGAAAAGGAGGGCCACTTCTTAGATGCCACTATTTGTGGGGACACTCACCGGCTGCCATTATTTATAGTGATCCCTCTCTGGCAGGCACTTTATGGGGTCTCTCTGGAAGGCGTTGTTTATGAGGATCTGAACACCAACGCTGCGTTTCTGCAACATGGGGCCTCAGCCTAAAGTGGCAAAAAGGTCAGAAAATGGACAAATGGTCATGTGCCAAAAATGTGCCACTGTTTTGCCAGAAAACCAATGTGGCAAGCTTGGTACATCCCTCCATGTCAATTATGGGTTGCCACAGCTAGGCCGGGGCCCCACGTTGCCCATCCACACTTTGCAGAAAAAAATCGCAGCATGTCAATTATACCTACGGAAAGGCCGGCGTTATCTGTATAGGTATAATAGAAGCAGAAAGTCCAAAGAGGAAAACTCTGCTGACTTTATGTGCAAAGTGCTGCAGTTTCTCCTGCAGTGCTTTTTTTGCTGTGGGACACCACGTGGGGCCCCGGCCTTCTGCAGCATTTTTTAACGAGTTTTTGCTGCTTTTTCCCTGTTTTTTTTCTTCCCCTAGTAAACCAATATGGACGACACTCACAAATCCGCAGCTAAACGTAACATGTTGCATTTTCCGCAGCTCTTTTTTACAGCAGTGTGTGGATGAGATTAGCCAGAGTTCTCTTTGCTGGCAGTTTCCCTATAGGTATAATGGACGCAGAAAGTCCACAGTGGAAACCTCTGCAGACTTTCTGTGAAAAGTGTTGTAGGAAAAACCGTGATGCCTTTCCGCTGTGGTTTTTCCCACAGCACTTTGTGACTGTGGCTCACTATGTGGGGCCTTAGCCTTAAAGGGGTTTTCCAGGATAAATAAAAACTCCCATGGGACCAGGGATGGGGTAAAAAAAAAAAAAAAAGAAATTATGCTGACTTAGGGTGGCCGACCCACGTTCCATCCGATCCACAGATTGCTGGGGGTGGAAGGGTCAGGTGATTGCTGCAGCCAATCGTTGCCTCGATGGGCACCTACTGGGTACTGTAGTGACATTACCAGTACCCAACATGTGACCGCTGAGACCAGTGATTGTCTGCAGATTTCCTGACCCACTGCACTTCTGGCCCTGGCTGTCCATGACCTGAGAGAATGGGGAACATGCTGCCCAAAACAAGGACTGGAGGAAGCTGAGGATAATTTCTTTTTTATTTTACCCATCCCCCGGCCACCAGGAGGTTTTAACCACATCTTTCCCTGCGCTGTCACCATACAGTGCAGCAGGTAAGTAGGTCTCAGGGATATTGCGGGCTCAGGGTCTACACCATGATCAGTGGGTGTCAGCTGTTAACCTCAGATGTCCCCCTGCTACAAAAGCTAGGATTGGAGTTATCTTCAGCCATTTAACCCCTTAGATGCCACAGTCAATGGCGACCATGGCATCTAAAGGGTATGACAGAGAGACTGTCACCCCCACTGGCACCTTGGCAATGTGATCACTGGGTGTTAATGGCTGTTCATGGCAGCCAAGGGCCTGATGTCCCAACTTGGTACATCCATGAGGCCCTAATACAATTTCATTGTCCACTTCAATACATGAGTGCTGAAGTGTATACCATCAGCAATCTGAAGATCACATGGTCTGGTTCCCTAGTGGAGCTGAAAAAATTCCTGATTTTGCCAATAACACCACAGTTTTACCCATAAAACTATATGGCCATGGTTTTGTAGGGTAAAACTGTGTCAGGCTTCAATATTTATACAGGGATTTTATCGTCGATTGCAATAGTGTAGTATTGTAGTCTATGGTACAAGTGATCTAAAGATCACAGTTTTCAGGTTTCAAGGAGGGGGCTAATAGAAAACCTGTTGTATTCCTGCGATAATCCTGTAGCCAGTGAGCACTCCTGTTGAATTCTACTCCCACAGCATATGCACATGGTTTAGCCCACATACAGCTGCACAGGGTTAGGCTCCTGCCTTGGTGTAGATGTCCACATTAAGAATTTGCATGAAGATTCCACATTGTGTGTAGATTGGTTTAATGAAGTGTCCCCTCACATAATGTGACAGTAAATGGAGGCTGTGTTCATATAAGCATTATTCCCCTAGCTTTCCTATGTACGAGGAATAAATTGAATTTCATGGGCTGGAGGAAGATTTTCAATTCCACTTTCTGCAGGCGAGATGTCCAAATCTTCGGGGTCCACTGAAGACTTCAAAGTGAAATTTTGCAGAAGGATAATGAAGAAAAAGAAAAGCTCCAGACGCACCAAGCTTTCGGCTACACAGGCTCTTTTTCCTACAGTGTTGAGAGTTTACAATAGTATAAATCAGCAGAGATAGGATAATATACAGTAAGTATTTACAGCTACACTATAGAAGGAAAGTAGTGAAAGTACAAAAAGACACAAACTATGCAAAAAAGTGAAACAAACTAACTCCAAAACAAGAAAATTGGACATGAAGTGATTTAAAGGGGCATCTCAATAAATTAGAATGTCTGTGAAACGTTTATTTCTTTCAGTAATTAAATTAATAAAGTGACCTCCTATATTTTCTAGATTCTTTACACACAGAGTCTTCTATTTCAAGTGTTTTATTTCTGTAAATGTTGATTATGGATTACAGGTAATGAAAACCCAAATCTAAGAAAATGAGAATATTGTAACTTCAGTTCAGTCTTGTAAATTCAGTGTCACCTGCCAAGGTTTCCTATGCCTTTAAATGGTCCCTCAGTCTGGTTCAGTAGGACACACAATAATGGAAGACGCTGATTATGGATTGTATTACTGAAATGAATGAACGTTTCACAGATATTCTAAATTATTGACATGCACCTGTAAATTTTCCTGATAAAGACGTCATTAAATTCCTCTGGCAGATTTCTATGCTAAATTCCTATAACTGCGAAGTTACAAAATTGCTTTTTCAGGGGCTAACACATCTTACAACAACTGCTCTAAATGAGAATCCGCTGGTGATCAGATGATGGCTGCATCTATGATCAACTATTTTTTCCATGGGCGGTTACACATTCCTGCTATAGTGGCCACTACAGGAACAATGTGGTAATACATTGCCCCAATGCAGATGAATTAGTGACCGTGTAACACCAGGTCGCGCTGAGTCCTCCATAGGGGAGCTCCATTTTGCTGTCACTTTCCACTCTGGCTAATAGCAGTGGATCCAGAGCAATGGAACTTCTCTCTAGTAGGGCAAATATACAAGATATGACCTTATAGGAAGTCCCTAATACATTTTGACATGTGCATGAACGCCTATTCTATCTTACATTTGGATAAAATGTTACTTCAGACATGATTTCTCCCTTATAGAATAGTCATTTTCTGTTGTAAATACTGAGTATGATAGCATAAACCTTTCCCTTTCCATAAAAGGTAAGTAAACCTGGTGTGTGCGGGGTACTAGGCAGGGGCATGATATTTCTTTGGCTGCTATTTGCACTAGGTCAGCAGATCTGTAGACTTGTTGGTGTACTGTGGGTGCAAACATTTCAAACCTGCAGCAAATGGCATAAATGCGTTGTTCTTCTTAAATTTGCCGTTCTCATCCAAAAAGCGATAGATGTTGAACTCTTCCGGTTTCTCATATTGCGAGGGGTCCTGCAGCACAGTTGTCAATAAGGTAAGAACATCCGTACCCTAAGGGGAAAAAAGCCAATAACCGTTAGACATGGGCAGTCCTCTGCTGGTGACTTTTACGACACCATGTCTTTGTGATCCATTAACAGAATACAGGCTGCCATAAATAGCACCTGCATATACTGGCACGTTTGCAGGGTGAGCATGGGAACTATGAAGTTAACTTACTAGGATACAATATTACTCATGTACTTGGCCAGAGTTGCCTTCACAATGAAGCTGGAAACGGATTGTAACGGATGAGCTGAACTCTAATAATACAGAGGATTGTACTGCAAGGAACTGGGGGAGAGAAAGACGACGACTACAGATCCGGCCATCTTAACTATGCAGACAATGAACAACTAGTTAATAGCATAAAGTAAGTGAGGAAATGCAACTGCTTATATTTATTGTATTTTATGTACATTGAATCTCACTAAGTGAATGAAGAAAAGAGAAGTGTAAACCCCATCAATATCTGGTGTGACCTTTGCCCTTTGCCTTCTTCTAGGTACAGACAGTTTTTGGCAGGACTTGACAGGGAGGTTGTTCCCGCCGCCATCTTGGAGACCAGATCTTCTGTGGATGTTGCTTGCTCCAATCCTTTTGTCTCTTCATGTCACCCCAGACAAACTGGATGATGAGATCAGGGCTATATCTGTGGGGGCCGGATCATCACTTCCAGGACTCCTCCTTCAAGGGGCAAAGGTCACACCGAATATTGATGGGATTTACATTTCTCTTTTCTTCATTTTCTTCATTTTGTCAATTGTCAAAAATAAATTATTAACCCTTCTATTTCTGAAAGAATTCTTACCGTGCAGCATTTTTTCTGCACCTGCCTAAACTTTGTGCACAATACTGTACTATCTATGCTGTATTCTGTAATATTAATATAAAATATTATGTGTTTTCTACTAAACCATCCTAGACCTCAAGAAATGACAGATATTAGCCCATAATAACCATAAATCGGCATCCATGATGAATATCAGCAATATTAGCCCAAGTTCACACATCGATAGCAAAGTTCAGGTCGATGATTTGAATACATTTTAATTGAGATTAATAAACTATATTTTAATATTGTCTATATCAGGCAGGTATTTTTCAAGTCCACATATCTGCATTTCATTTACGCTTTTCCTGTTTATTGTTCTGTTATAGAGGCAGAAAACAGAAAATGGTGAAACCCCAGACCCATCACATGACGGACACCAATGGCATCCGATATCCTGTAATGAGTTATTATGTTAGAAGGGTTATTCCTCCTGCTGCATTTTTTTTATGCCAAATATAACAGGCTCTGAAGCAGATGTGAATTCAACCCTAAAATGTTCATCACATTTGGCCAACAGACATATTAAGTTTAATGTGTGGTTTGCAAAAGTATTCATACCACTTGAACTTTTTCATATTTTGTCACAACCACAAACTTAAATGTATTTTATTGAGATTTGAAGTGATAACCAACACAAAGTAGCAGATGATTGTGAAGTGGAACGAAAATGATACATGAGTTGCAAAATTTTAATCAAATAAAAATCTGAAAGATGTGACGTGCAAAAGTCTTCAACCACCTGTGCTCGGATACCCTTAAATAAAATCCAGCACACGCAATTGCCTTCAGAAGTCACTTAATGAGTTAATAGAGTCTGGCTGTGTGTAATGTAGTCTCAGTATAAATACACCTGTTCTGTGAAGGCCTCAGTGGTTTGTTAGAGAACACTAGTGAACAAACTGCATCATGAAGACCAAGGAATTCACCAGATAGGTCAGACAAGGTTGTGGAGAAGTTTAAAGCAGGATTAGGTTATAAAAACATATCCCAAGCTTTGAGCATCCCAAAGAGCACTGTTCAATCCATCATCCAAAAATAGAAAAGGTATTCTACAACGGCAAACCTACCAAGACATGGTCGTCCACCTAAACTAACAGATCACTGAGCAAGGAGAGCGCTGGTCAGAGAAGCAGCCAAGAGGACCATGGTCACTGTGGAGGAGCTGCAGAAATCCTCAGGTACAGGGAGAATCTGTCCACAGGACAACTAGAAGTCACTGTGCACTCCACAAATCTGCCAATCTATATGGAGGAGCGGCAAGAAGGAAATCATTGTTGTAAGAAAGACATAAGTGTCGTTTGTAGTTTATGGCCACAAGTCATATAGGGGACACAGAAAACATGTGGAAGAAGGTGCTCTGCTCAAAGGAGACCAAAGGGGAACTTTATGGCCTAAATACAAAGTAACCCTGCTCATCCCCCTGAACACACCGTCATCCCCACTGTGACACATGGGGGGCAGCATCATGCTGGGGGACAGGGAAGCTGCTCAGAGGTGATGGGAAGATGGATGGAGCTAAATAGAGGGCAATCCTGGAAGACTGGGAAGGAGATTCCAGCAAGACAATGACCCTAAACCTCCAGCCCGAGCTCCAGGGGAAGGGTTTAGATGACAGAATATTCCTGTGTTAGAATGGCCCAGTCACAGTCCAGACCCAAATCCCATTGAGCATCTGTGGCAAGACATGAGAATTGCTGCTCACAGATGCTCCATCCAATCTGGCTGCAAAGAAGAAGAAGAAGGGGCAGAAATCTTATCTCTAGATGTGCAAAGCTGGTAGATACAGAGCCGAAAAGACTTTCAGCTGGAATTGTAGCCAAAGGAGCTCTACAAAGTATTGCTATAGGGGGCTGAAGACTTTTGCACATCACACGTTTCAGATTTTTATTTGATTAAAATTTTGAAAACCATGTATCATTTTTATGTTACTTTGCATTGGTTATCACTGAAAATCTCAGGAAAATACATTTAAGTTTGTGGTTGTAAAGTGACAAAATGTGAAAAAGTTCAAGGGGTATGAAGACTTTTGCAATCCTCTGTACTACTCTAGACCACCAGGGTATGGCAGGAAGTGATAGTATCATGTACAGACGTATACCTTAGGCAGGTAGTAAGCATGGAAGATCACATCTCTTGTAGTGGCTCGCATAAAACCCAATGGGAAGATATCACAATATCTCTGTATCTCATGTAGTAAGGCATTGGTATAGGGCATATGGTTTCTGTCATCTGCTTTAGGTTCTTTCCCTCGTCCAATCACTTGGTCAATCTCTTCACGAACTTTATCTGTAGTTCGGTAAATAAGCCATATAGACAAGATACAGTAGATGATGGGGGTGGAGACAGCAGTAAAATACAAAGATTAACTAGGAAAACAAAGATATGTTCAATCTCACTTTCCTTTTGGCTTCACATATCATAAGATCATCAACTTTTCACAAACAATATGGCTTGACAATATTATATCATGAGATGTCTACCCTCAGGCACGTATATGGGGCCACCCTGTGGTTGTGCCGTCACAATATGGTGCTGAACTGGCTTTATGGGAAATTAGAATCCTTAATTAAATTGGAGGTCAGGTAAAGGCGGACACATCCTCATACACAACTGGATCTTGCCTCTCCGGATGAATTGGATTAGCTCTGTGAAGGAAGGCGGTGGATTTGGCTCTAAGGACTATGGTTCACCAAGCAACAGCAACAGATGCCCAATTTTCATTTCACATTTTGCTCTTCTTTAACAAAAAGTCTAAGAAACTTATGACATCCAGAAAACATATTACAGCCATATATGACGCATACATCTATAAGACAGGAGCCGGTAGTGTACACCGCATACATTGTCAACTACACAACCATTTACCTTGTATCTCTTGGTACTTTATAAGCATCAATAAACCATAGTTTATTGTAATTGAAGTACTTTCAGCTCCTCCAAGGAACATGTCAAATACGGTTGCAACAAGATTTCTTACACTAAATACTGTCTTGGGGTTCTTCTCCTCCTTTAAAGTACAATGAAAGTTAGTATTAATTTTTCTTGAGCATGGCTTGACCATGTACATTGAGGCTAGCCTAAGAAATTCCATGCTGTCTCTCTTTGATATGAAATACAAACTGAACCCTGAGCAAAAAGCTATAGGCGTGCAAAGGTGGTAGCCACACTTGGATCTTGGTGCATGATGGACCCCAAAAAGGCGTTTTGGCACCTCAGATGACATTGGTATTTGACACTGCACAGACAGGGGACAATGTTTTGTGCGGCAGACTTAATCACTTTCAGCGTAGGTGCAAGATGTGCCAGAAGTATTAAGAAGCTCTGCTTTCTTTTTTAAATAATTTCGGGGCACCAGGGGGCAGGTCCTTTGTGCCGGAGATTAAATCTACACCAGCCATGGACTGGTGTAGATTTCTGGTGTAACTTACTCCAGTTTTCCGGAGAGAGTTATAATAAATCCGATGGCCTGAGGCGCCCCAGCCCCAACTCACCTAGATTCTTCACTATATATAGCTATCCTCTGGCTGACCTACTATTAATGTTTCTGTACAACTGGGTTACCAACCCCTTGAGACTAACTTTACCATCATGTTACTATGTTCACTGACTTGTTTTATACGGAGGAGAAAGCAGTCAATGTAGTCGCGAGGACAGGCTGGATCCAGGGTCTTTTGGTGATTTTTAACTGATTCTTCCACTGCATTTTCAAGTGGTTTGAGAAGAGTAAAGATTTTTTGGTGAGGTCCAGGTAAATATTTCATGATTCCAGGAAAGATATCAAACATCTGCAAGGACAAAAGAACAAATGGGATATTACAGGGGTTATCCATGGACTGTTACTTCCTCCACAGTTCTGTTTGGATCAAACCTCAGGTTTCCAGGATGGTTCCTAACCTGAGTCATGTGATTGGAAACAGCCCAAGTCAATCCATCATCTCCTGTGCTCACTGGTATTTATTTACCTGTACTATGAGGTTAGGATGAATAGACCATTGTAATAGTAAAATCATCCCCATAGTACCTGCGATACCTGAAAGAGCCTACGATATATAAGAACTGACTGTATAACTCATGCCAGAAAACTGGCGTGATTTATAAAAAATATGTCGGCCCAAGGCATCCACAATCTCCATCCACTTTTTCAAAAAGTGAAACGGGATGTTTAGAAGAGGGAATGTGGTGCATATTTGCCGTAAGAAAGGTCCTTGCACCAAATGTGCATCACATTACCACCCATCTATGCCAGAAATCTGCCGTGTATGGGATAATGAATTTCCCCCATCAAGTTCTCCAAAATGAGAGACGTTCTTTGATGCACTTATAGGTAGAAAAAAATCCATCCTCACCTGACCCCAGATGGAGGAGATGATGTGAAAAGAATCGTGGGAGTCCTGAAGAATTTTCCTCCATGTCTTGTCGCTGTAACTATAGCGAGTTCCCAAGATTAAGTTTGCAATAATATTAGAAGTTGCAAACATCAGAATTGTGCTGGGTTCAACTGGCTGCCCTAAAGGGAGATAAGATATTAGCATTCCTTTAAACCTGTCAGATATGCAGTAAAAATATATTAGATAATATATCAGAATGAAGATTACTCATACAATAAGGGTTGATGCATATGGCAAAACACGTCTATACTATGGGTCCGTAGACACTCCATGTGCCACCCTATAGTGTCTCCATGCTGAAGGTATCAGGGGCTTCCCTCAGAATGATGAAAACCATTGAGGTTGAATAAATAATTGTTATCTTTCACAACAGTGCCATGACTTTAATAAGTGGTCCATATTGGGGTGGTGAACAATACCCAACAGTACACTTGGGTACAGCTCTGGGTCTCTGAGAAGCTAATCCTTGCCACAGCCTGTTTTGCCTCTACATACCTTGAAGAGTTGGACCAGTCTCTAGTACAGGTATTGCCCAGTGCCTCATGACAAGGGGCATAGCTATAGAAGGTACAGAGGTAGCAATCATTAAAGGGCCCAGGAGCATGATGGGGCAAAGTCCTCTCTACAACATAAGAAGACACTAGTATTATAGATAGCTAATGGTAAGTGGGGCCCCATTACAAATTTTGCATTAGGTCCAGGAGCTTCAAGTTACACCTTTGTCCATGACCACTAAGGTGCCATTTTTCTCAGAAACCCTACCTTCCCTCTCAGTTGCACATGTGCAATGTGCCCATCGCACAATATTCTGAGAACACTGGAGGATGGTCCTTGGCCAAGAGTGTGGCTAACACAGTTACATCTCAGTTTTTACTAGAGAGGGGGCAACCCTTTAAAGAACTGTGCTTCAATGTACGGTAGATTAACTTTTTCTTGGAGTACAAAGTACAACAAAACAGTATAAGGGAATGATTTGTTCTTCTCCATACTGTAGTCATGACTAATGCATGTGAATGCAGCAAATGAACAGGCGATGATAGTCAACAGTCAGCCAATTTCCTTTTACTGCCCACTTTCTTGGCCAATGTAAAAGGATAGTTAGGTGAATAAGCCCATGAGCAGGCCTCTACCACTGAACTAATACATTTATAGGCCACACTAAACTGGCATTGGCTCACAAATACTGTACGCCTGCCCCTGCCGTGCCTCATAGTGGCCTCACTTGGCCTGGCTGAGCAGCCCCACCCAAGCACCCCAGCTCTTCAAGTCTCTGTCTGCAATGGAACTAGACTTATAGCAGCTATACTCAGTCTTCACTGCACAGCTCCACTCTCGGGCTCTCACTGCCTTTAGGCCTTTCCCTCCAGCCTATCAGTCTATCTTCTAACAGCTTTAATGTGCCTGCTCAGCGTAACCAGTGTCTTCCAGCACTGCCTGTATTCACACTTATGGTATCAGCCCTATATCAGCCCATATTGACACTGACCTCCTCCTCCTCCTTTGACTAGCAGCCAGGAAATCCTGGGTTACGGGAGCTCAGTGATGTTAACATGGTTCAGCGGAGCAAAGAGGCACATGTAAGTTGTGGCAACAAGGAGACACATCAAAGAGTGCAACATTACAAGGGGGAATACCTGCAAGTACCATAAGGGCAGAATATAAGGGCTACTCCACTTATACTTATGTAAAAATATTGCAGGAACATTTCCCTTAAAGGCATTGCTTCAGTTGATTTATCTCTCTATAAGGCTGCTTTCATCTTTTTTGCAGACTATAAAACAAAAATCGAACATTGAACATCCTAGTGTATTTCTAGGTGCCGTAACTGTCTGATCCATGTCCTATTCATGTGCCATCCATCTGTCATCTGTTTTTTTTTTTCTTTCATCTGCTTCAATCTAGTCCTCTCCTATAATTCTATATACTGTGCTCCAGACTAGTCCTTCTCCTATAATTCTATATACTGTGCTCCAGACTAGTCCTCCTCCTATAATTCTATAAACTATGCTCCAAACTAGTCCTCTCCTATAATTCTATATACTGTGCTCCAGACTAGTCCTCTTCCTATAATTCTAAAAACTATGCTCCAGACTAGTCCTCTACTATAATTCTATATACTGTGCTCCAGACTAGTCCTCTCCTATAATTCTATAAACTGTGCTCCAGACTAGTCCTCCTCCTATAATTCTATATACTGTGCTCCAGACTACTCCTCTTCCTATAATTCTATAAACTATGCTCCAGACTAGTCCTCTCCTATAATTCTATAAACTGTGTACCAGACTATTCCTCTCCTATAAGTCTATATACTGTGCTCCAGACTAGTCCTCCTCCTATAACTCTATATACTGTGCTCCAGACTAGTCCTCCTCCTATAATTCTATAAACTTTGCTCCAGACTAGTCCTCTCCTATAATTTTATAAACTGTGCCCCACAATAGTCCTCCTCCTATAATTCTATATACTGTGCTCCAGACTAGTCCTCTCCTATAATTCTATAAACTGTGCTCCAGACTAGTCCTCCTCCTATAATTCTATATACTGTGCTCCAGACTAGTCCTCTTCCTATAATTCTATATACTGTGCTCCAGACTAGTCCTCTCCTATAATTCTATAAACTGTGCCCCACAATAGTCCTCCTCCTATAATTCTATAAACTGTGCTCCAGACTAGTCCTCTCCTATAATTCTATATACTGTGCTCCAGACTAGTCCTCTCTTATAATTCTATAAATTGGGCTCCAGACTAGTCCTCCTCCTATAACTCTATATACTGTGCTCCAGACTAGTCCTCCTCCTATAATTTTATAAACTGTGCTCCAGACTAGTCCTCTTCCTATAATTCTATAAACTGTGCTCCGGACTAGTCCGCCTCCTATAATTCTGTAGTACTATTGCAATCTGTTTTTTATACGGTGATGGAATTGCATTAGCTGCATTGGATGACTTCTTCTTCTCCTTAGTTCTTCTGTAACAAAGTGGCTTTTCTTCTTCTTACTCCTATACATCCTATACACTAAATATCACATCAGCACTGTAACCTCTCCACCCACTACTCATGATTGACTGAGAGACCATCAGGTGATGCCAGAAGTCCCAGACATTATGGGATTCCCCTCTTCTGCTTTCCTACCTTGTGTTACATGTGGCAATGGCCGTTTTATAAGTTCTTATGAGAAGAATTGCAAACATTTTGAGTCTAATTTTGGGTTTGTTCCAAACTGATTTGCCCATCTCTAGCGCAGACCTACAGCCATCTACTTAGGAATTATATATCATGTAGCTATTTGAGGAGGCAATTACAACTAGGAAAAATAGGAATGTGGTGAAAAATCAT
This sequence comes from Leptodactylus fallax, assembly GCA_947044405.1. Classification (NCBI taxonomy): domain Eukaryota; kingdom Metazoa; phylum Chordata; class Amphibia; order Anura; family Leptodactylidae; genus Leptodactylus; species Leptodactylus fallax. Next base: position 572,089 of record CAMRHE010000327.1, read on the forward strand.
AATACATGACAATGACAGTAGTACATGTATAACTCAAATTGTATAATCGGACAACCTAATCCGCTTAAAAAAGTGGTTAACCGCGGAAACCTACAGACCCTATAGACTATAATGGGATCCACCGGGTTTCTGCCCGAAAAGGACGAAAAATGTGGAGAGAAAAGCGCTGCAGGCGCAGGTGTGAACCTAGCCTTTGCTATACAAATCCCGATACTTAGCACAGTAGTGTAATCTGATAATCTGGTCTGCAGGCAATAGACCTACCATTTAGGTTTTTGAAGTAACTGACGAGGTGTCGGGCTTCTTCCAGAAGTGGCTCTTGTAAACTTTTCTTACCCATTCCAAAATCTTTGAGGGTCGTGAGAGTAAACTGCCTCAGTTGTGACCATGATTCATCGTTGGTTAGGGCTAATCCTTAAAAATAAAATCAGAATTATGAAATATATGGCTCAGTATTCCATTAAAATGAAATTTGATGCTCCCTTGAAGACACAAGAAGTTTCTCTATTCGAAAATGCGTTGGTAAAACTTATCAAGGTCATAAGATGGTCCATAAACCTACCTGCTTTATGGAATAGATGATCAAACACTGGGATACTGCCCCGATTTGCAAATACATCTCCCAATTCCAGTAGCGCCTCCTTTATGGTCTGGTATCCAGTCAGAACCACTGTAGGTCTTGAGCCAAAGTATACAGTGTAAATTGGGCCAAACTTCCCAGCCAACTGTGAAAATATCAGAGTGAATTTATAAGATGCAAAAGACTGAATAATGGTGGTTTGGTGGCCATTTTTAATCACACGGCTGTTTTAAAACCCATGAATGTCTATGAGTCTATTCACATGTTCTTTTTACAGCTATCAAAAAAAAAAAAAAAATGCTCTATCTCTATCAGGTGAATAGACCCATTGACATACTGTACATGGGTTTGTGATGACCATTATTCACTAATATGAGAGTTGGGCCATCAACAGACCGATACGGCCCTTTTCACAGAAGTTAGGTCCTTGAAAAGAATCACTGCCACGTGAATCCGGCCTAAGACATGTCTTACTAGCGTATACTTTAGCATTACTATAGATTTTGTTTTTAAGCTTCATTTTTTGCCATGGACCTCACTGGACGCAGATCTCAAGAACTTCTGGTCATTTAGACAAGCCGTAATTCATCTTATAGTGTCAATCTTTTACCTGGTGCCAAATTTAGTAAATGTTGAATATTTCAGAGCAAAAGTGTGTGTTGTAGGCGTATATATATATATATATATATATATATACAACCCCTATCTAGGGAAACACCCCGACACAAACTCTCCACCCAGAAAACCAACCACAAGCAATAACAATATTTAAAAACAATGCAACACAATACATTGTATGCGAACACTCGTAGACTAGTTTCGGATTTGGATAGCACAGCATGCTGGAGTTGCTGGAGTTGCCGTGCACCTTACTGTCTAGTGTAGCTGATGACACGGTGAGCTGATATTTTTGATTATAACATGTACCATATGTCATAGAAATGTTCATATGATGGAGTCCTATTTATATCTAACTCTATATACAAAAAAATATATATATACAGGGCATGGCTGAAAGCTATTGGAATATGGGTCTGACTTGGCACAGTTTTCCATGGATAGGCTAGGCTGTCCCACTGTGCCTTTTCTGAGAGGGTCTTCCGTGTGGTGGGTTCATGATCAGTTATCCAAAGGCAATTATTTACTGCAACTGCTTCTAGCTCCATGTACTGTATAATACACAGACTGAGACACCTGATAAGGTAACCCATGCAGGGGCCCCACCTATCAAATATTTTCCTAAAGATAAACCATAAATAAAAAAAAATTCCAGGATATCCCCTTTAACCACTTGCTGACTGAGCCCTATTTTTCTAGTTTGATATATGTTGCCTTATGTGGTAATAACACGCAACCTATCAACTTACCCAAGTGCTTTTCAGAATGTTTTCTCGTGACATATTGTACTTAATGCTATTGGTCAATTTTGTTTGAACTATTTGGTGTTTATATGTTTTGTTTTGTTTTTTTTATTTAAATTTACTAAAAATTTTGAAAAAAATTCCAAAATTTTAAATATTTTGCTGTTGAGAGAGAAAGATAGACACAAATTAGTTAATACATATTATTTATTGTATCTCTGCTTTATCTTGGCATCATTTTTCAATGCTCTTTTTATTGGACTTTCAAGCCTAACAGCAATTCACATAATGAGGAAAATTTTCTAAGCCCAGTTTCTTAGGGACAGAATTTGCTGAAATAGTTTTCACCTTGTTGCATTTGTAGAGCCCCCGAGGAACCAGAACAGGGAAACCCCAAAAAGATACCGTAAGTTGAAACCTACAATCTTTTTGAAATATATCTAGGAGTGTATTCAGCATTTGTACTTCATATTAATCTATTTAACCCCTTCCGCCATAACTTTTTATTTTTCCATTCTCAGAGCCATATGAGGGCGTAATATGGGGACAAATTGTTCTTCATAATGGTACCATTTAATATTCTTTATGATGTACTGGAAATCTGGAAAAACTTCAGAATGGGGGGAATTAGAGAATAAAATGCATTTGTGCGACTTTCTTATAGGCTTTGTTTTTACAGCATTCACTGTTCAGCCAAAATGACATGTCCCCTGTATTCTATGGGTTGGTACGATTCCGAGGACACCAAATTTACAGTTTTATTTATGATTTAATTCCTTTAAAAAATAAAAAAACTTTGCAAAAAAACATTTTTTTTAACTTGGGGGGGAGGGGTGCAATGCCCTTGATCAGAGAGACCCGGAGGCTATGGTGGCCAATCTGCTTCAGAGTGGCCGCCATCTTTAAAGACCTGGCACCTGCTGCACTATTGCGGATGTCGGGAAGGGGTTATATACATTATATGCATAATACATGTTATGGTGGTGGTGACGGTAATATATAGTCATGGTGTCACGGTATTATTTAGTCTGCTATTGATTCAGACCCCAGATTTCAGCAAGGAGTGGATTGTACTATATTTGCCACTACTGACACCTGACATCTTTTTCACTTCCATTCTTAAAAGAGAGAAAATGAAGACTTTTTAGAAAAAAACATAAAAAAAAATTCAATAGGGCAAATTTATTAAGACCAATGTTTTCTACGCCAGCCTTGATATCTACTGTGCTAGCAGAGGATGGGTTAATATATGGCCAGGTGTGCGCCTTGTTAAGGGCATCCTGCAACAATGAGTCTGGAATAAAATCTAAATATCAGTCATTATTCACACAATAGACTGAAGAAAATGACATTAATTGTGGCTGAGTCGCTGGATCTACCTACAGTACGTCATTGCTGGAATGTGGTGAGGGTGACAAGAAAACACCGCTGGCAAACACATTTTACTCAAGTGATTTGAAATGTTACAAACTTTCTGGTTTGAGGAGATAAAAAAAAAAAAAAAATCTCTCTCTCTCCCTTTGTGCCACTATAAGTGTAACTATATGGCACTCAACTAAATGACAGTATTGACTTAATGGGGGAGTATCCAGTCCTATTGCCTAGGGCAGCATGACCTTTGAACGCAACCGTGTAACTCCTGACCTATTAGTATGAATATATTAGCAAACATTTTAAGCTTTTTTATATTCTCCCTACAAGTAACCAGAAATAGAGTAAATAATCCAATGCAAAGAGTTTGATATTCACAGCTCAGCCCCATCCAACCAACAGACATCAAAAGCTGTTGACGTTACCAGTAACAAACTTACCTTTGTTAAGCATGGCATTAATCCCTCAGAATGGATCAGGTGAAAATTGCCCAAAATGGGCAAAGGAAAAGGCCCAGGTGGCATCCTTCTTCTTTCCCACACATGTTTCCAGTAAAATAAAGCTAACATAAAAGTAACAACAGCAACCAAGATGACTGTGACATTCTGCTGGTCGATCATGGCTCTCCCATTCCCTGCGTCTAACTTTTGCTCTGTCTCTTTTTCTGGTGTGTATTGGTATGTTGGATATTGATGAGTTCATTGGATTATTCCCAGATTCTGTGAAGTGCTGAGCTGTGTCTGCCATTGGCTCGCACTTATCGTATCTCATGCGTAAGGATTAGGTTATGCAAACAGAGAAACAAGAATAAACATGATAACTGGATTCTTTAACGCCATGTTAGTGCTGTAGCGGATCGAGGAAGAGATCACTGCTTTGCCACCGTGCAGGAGGATTGTAAAGTGGAAGACGCTAGAATGGAGAGGTTACATGGTCAGATATGCAACTATTTTAAAGGGGTTGCCCAATTTCAGACCAATATGGAGAGACCAATACTTTTTTTTTGTATAACAAAAGTTGTACAATTTTCCAATATACACATGTGGACAAAATTGTTGGTCTCCCTCCCTCGTTTAATGAAAGAAAAACCCACAATGGTCACAGAAATAACTTGAATCTGACAAAAGTAATAATATATAAAATTTCTATGAAAATGAACAAATGAAAGTCAGACATTGCTTTCCAACCAGGCTTCAACAGAATTTTTTTAAAAAAAGAAAAACTCATGAAACAGGCCTGGACAGAAATGATGGTTCCCTTAACTTAATATTTTGTTGCACAACCTTTTGAGGCAATCCCTGCAATCAAACGATTCCTGTAACTGTCAATGAGACTTCTGCACCTCTCAGCAGGTATTTTGGCCACTCCTCATGAGCAAACTGCTCCAGTTGTCTCGGGTGTGAAGGGTGCCTTTTCCAGACGGCATGTTTCAGCTCCTTCCAAAGATGCTCAATAGGATTTAGGTCAGGGCTCATAGAAGGCCACTTCAGCATAGTCCAATGTTTCCCTCTTAGCCATTCTTGGGTGTTTTTAGCTGTGTGTTTTGGGTCATTATCCTGTTGCAAGACCCATGACCTGCGACTGAGACCAAGCTTTCTGAAACTGGGCAGCACATTTCTCTCTAGTATCCCTTGATAGTCTTGAGATTTCATTGTACCCTGCACAGATTCAAGACACCCTGTGCCAGATGCAGAAAATCAGCCCCAGAACATAACAGAGCCTCCTCCATGTGTCACAGTAGGGACTGTTCTTTTCAAGATAAGCTTCATTTTTCCGTCTGTGAACATAGAGCTGATGTGCCTTGCCAAAAATTTTGATTTTTGTCTCATCTGTCCATAGGACATTCTCCCAGAAGCTTTGTGGCTTGTCAACATGTAGTTTGGCAAATTCCAGTCTGTCAGATTCAAGTTATTTCTGTGACCATTGTGAGTTTTTCTTTCATTAAACGAGGGGTACCAACAATTTTGTCCACGTGTGTACTTTCTGTTTCAATTCCTCAGAATTTGCTAGATCTCTGATTGCTGTCATTCTGCTTACTACCAGTGGATAGAAATCAGTCCATGGTCATGTGATGGACACACAGGTGCACAGCTCATTATAGTCACAGCACAGTAATCAGACATCTGCCTGGTAATGACCTGTGCACCTGTGTGTGAGTCACATGAACATGGACTGATTTTTGTCCAATGGGAGTAAGCAAAATGAATGAAAGCAAGCAGAGATCTAGAGATCCCTGAGGAATTGATGCAGAAATTATATTGGAAAATTGTACAACTTTTTATTATATAAACAATAACGTTATTCTCTCAATATTGGTCTGAAAGTGGCCGAGCCCTTTAAGGGCTTGTTTATTAGTCGCCAGCAGACCTCTCTGTATGGAGTATTCCAGACTAATGATATTGGTGGACTATTCTTAGGATAGGTGCACATGAAAGTGTAGGGTTCGAGAACCCAAAATAGGACTGACTGCGCTCCTTGGAGAAAAAGTCTTAGGTCACTTTATACGTATAGCAAGTCTCTTTATTGGAATACACGGATGGCACAAAGCGTTTCAGGGACAGACTTCCCTTTGTCAAGTGCAACAGATAAAACCCTTAGGATAAAATATACAGTATACATATATCATATCTCAAAAACGAATACAGACAGAATGCAAGATTGGTACAAACTGCATAAAAAATGCAAAGGATATCACATAAATAAAACTAAAAGTGAGTATAAAAAACCTGGTCAAAATTAAATGGCAAATACAAATATTTATAAGGGCTGTCCAAGAGCCGATTTTAACTCTTATGTCATGGCCTATAGTCATGTGGAAACAGACTGAGAATATATGTAGAAAGCTTGAAATCTTTGCATAAGTCAAATATATTCCCATTACACAACTCTATATAGCTTATAGAACCTTGTTTAGGTCAAATATGTTTGCATTATATACCCTAATGTGGGTTGTGGGTTATATGTCAAATCTGTTGACATTGTACAACCCAATGTAGGGATACATATTATATCAGGCTTAAAACTTAACATTTCATGTGATAAATATAGTCATAGTGTTCAGTCAATTGGTAATCAACAATAGGCTGGATTGAGAAATATGTAAGATAATAGCAGATTTAGATTTACCACTGAGCATATGTTGGGTCAAGACAAGATTGACTCTAAGATGGGTAGAGCTGTTTAAATATCCATGATAGGTCAGAAAGCGCTGCGTGCTCTGAGAGGCGTTGCGCAAGCTCACTGGTAGCTGGAGACAGTATGTTCACTGATGGTCTTCGGTGTACTCTCAAATCGAGAGTCAGGCGCGTGCGCACCAGCCACCAATCTGAAATGGCCAGTGCACACGCACAAAGTCCGAAGACCCATGCGCACACCAGTCAGCCTGGACGTCATGCATGATGACGTCTGTACATCATCCGATTCCAGGTGCGTATGTGCAAAGCCGTGAGAATCGCGCACATGCACTAGGCACCACAGGCACATGGAGTCTATGCAAATTAAAGCGCCATGTGGCATTCTTAATCTTAAATTGATAATGCGTAGTTAAAAACAAATATACAACTTCTTAAGATAGTTAATCAACAACAAGGGGTGAAAGATGTGAAAGTAATTCTTTTTTTGGGAATGATTCAAATAATAAAACTGGGGATCATTCATATTGATAAATACTTTGGGAAACAATATAGATATTAAAACAAAAAATAAAGTAAAGTGGTGCGTACGTCTAATACTGTACATGTTAGAAACACTCAACTGATATCTGTCAATATATGTCATTGGCATAATAAAATCAACAATTAAGTAATCAATAGCAGTGCTGTACAATGTTGATGAGTAATATTAAAAAGGTAAAAGTCAATGTAAATTGAAACAAGTATATATATATATATATATATATATATATATATAAAACATATGTATAAAAAAGCAAGACATGGAAATATTAAAAAAACTAGATACCAAAATGGAAACAAATTCGTGGCAGAAATCCCATCAGAGTTATTGATACAGTGCTGGCCAAAAGTATTGGCACCCCTGCAATTCTGTCAGATAATACTCAATTTCTTCCAGAAAATGATTGCAATCACAAATGCTTTGTTAATAATATCTTCATTTAATTTGTCTTCAATGGAAATCCACAAAAAGAATTGTCAAAAAGCCAAATTGGATATAATTCCGCACCAAACATAAAAAAGGGGGTGGACAAAAGTATTGGCACCCTTTGAAAAATCATGTGATGCTTCTCTAATTTTGTGTAATTAACAGCACCTGTTACTTACCTGTGGCACATAACAGGTGGTGGCAATAACTAAATCACACTTGCAGCCAGTTGAAATGGAGTAAAGTTGACTCAACCTCTGTCCTGTGTCCTTGTGTGTACCACATTGAGCATGGAGAAAAGAAAGAAGACCAAAGAACTGTCTGAGGACTTGAGAAGCAAAATTGTGAGGAAGCATGAGCAATCTCAAGGCTACAAGTCCATCTCCAAAGACCTGAATGTTCCTGTGTCTACCGTGCGCAGTGTCATCAAGAAGTTTAAAGCCCATGGCACTGTGGCTAACCTCCCTAGATGTGGACGGAAAAGAAAAATTGATGAGAGATTTCAACGAAAGATTGTGCGGATGGTGGCTAAAGAACCTCGACTAACATCCAAACAAGTTCTAGCTGCCCTGCAGTCCGAGGGTACAACAGTGTCAACCCGTACTATCCGTCGGCGTCTGAATGAAAAGGGAATCTATGGTAGGATACCAAGGAAGACCCCACTTCTGACCCAGAGACATAAAAAAGGCAGGCTGGAGTTTGCCAAAACTTACCTGAGAAAGCCAAAAACTTTTTGGAAGAATGTTCTCTGGTCAGATGAGACAAAAGTAGAGCTTTTTGGGAAAAGGCATCAACATAGAGTTTACAGGAAAAAAAAGAGGCCTTCAAAGAAAAGAACACGGTCCCTACAGTCAAACATGGCGGAGGTTCCCTGATGTTTTGGGGTTGCTTTGCTGCCTCTGGCACTGGACTGCTTGACCGTGTGCATGGCATTATGAAGTCTGAAGACTACCAACAAATTTTGCAGCATAATGTAGGGCCCAGTGTGAGAAAGCTGGGTCTCCCTCAGAGGTCATGGGTCTTCCAGCAGGACAATGACCCAAAACACACTTCAAAAAGCACTAGAAAATGGTTTGAGAGAAAGCACTGGAGATTTCTAAAGTGGCCGGCAATGAGTCCAGACCTGAATCCCATAGAACACCTGTGGAGAGATCTCAAAATGGCAGTTTGGAGAAGGCACCCTTCAAATCTCAGGGACCTGGAGAAATTTGCCAAAGAAGAATGGTCTAAAATTCCAGCAGAGCATTGTAAGAAACTCATTGATGGTTACCGGAAGCGGTTGTTCGCAGTTATTTTGTCTAAAGGTTGTGCTACCAAGTATTAGGCTGAGGGTGCCAATACTTTTGTCCGGCCCATTTTTGGAGTTTTGTGTAAAATGATCAATGATTTGACTTTTTTTTTCATTCTCTTTTGTGTTTTTTCATTGCAAGCAAAATAAATGAAGATATTATTACCAAAGCATTTGTGATTGCAATCATTTTCTGGCAGAAATTGAGTATTATCTGACAGAATTGCAGGGGTGCCAATACTTTTGGCCAGCACTGTATGTTAGCTCAGAAGGATGCAGCTAGAGCTTAGAGCTAAGATAATTATATGTTAACATCCTCGACTGACTCGTTGAGGCCTGCAGGTGTAAGGGTTTCCATTTTGAAGATCCAATACATCTCCCGCTTATTTAGAACACCTGAACGATTGGATGTGCCTACTGGGAAATGATCTATAGGTATTACACTGAAACCCTCAAAATTACAATTAGGATAGCTCAAGGCGTGTCTAGAAACACTATGTTCGACATTTCCATTTAAAACGTTGGAGCTCCCATAGGCTCATAATTGTTTTGTCGATATATTGTAACCCGCAGGGACACTGTAAAAGATATTTGATGTAAGAAGATGAGCAATTCAGAAAGCAATTTTTCGCCTGTAGAGTGACTTGCAAATTCTTGTGATCTGTGTACAAGGGGCCGGCAGCATTTACACTTAGAGTGCCGCATCTGAAACTGCCAATTATTGGATCCTTTAACAAATTCATAATTTGTTTCTGAGCCGGTCTCAGTTTTCTAGGGGCTACATAATTTTTTAAAATCTTAGCCCGCCTAAAAGTGATTGATGGAGCTGTGGGTAAAACTTTTTTTTAGAAAAGGATCATTTAATAAGATCGCCCAGTGTCTGAGTGTCCCTGATGTACTAATGCGATGAACTATATGTAGTAATAAAGTTAAACTGATATGTATTATTCTTTAGAGTGTTCCTAGGTTTCACACGGGCATCTGAGATGATTTTCTTGGGGTAGTTTTTCTCCCTAAATCTCTCAGTTAGGACTCACCTCTGTATGTTATAGTCAGAGTTGTTTGTGCAATTCCTTCTAATTCTTCTGAATTGTCCATATGGGACATTCTTTTTCCATTTCGCATAATGTAAACCTTTGTAGTCGAGTAGACTATTTCTGCTGCCACCCTCACCATTCCAAAGCGTCTATGTTGTTGTGGCTTATCCACAACACATCAAGTTGAGGGGCCGTCTTGGTCACTATTCTTTATATTCTGTATTCCAAATTTGGATTTCTGACAGATCTACACTATTTTGCCGCTCGGTGTCCATTTTGTATCCGTGACCATTATTCTTAGGGTAGGTCATCGATATAAGATTAATGGGGGTCTGACACCCAGCACCCTCACCAGTCAGCTGTTCTTGGCAGCTATACAGTATATGGAGCTAGAACCAGATGGCTCATTACACTGTGTATTGGCCATGTCACACTTTTGTGACTTAGCTGATGTACAGAGCTGCCTGGTAATATCTGTAATGACGCTGCCAGCATACTACAATTCCCAGCAGACCCGGCTGCCTGGTTACCTCCTGGCCACTCCTATCTACTTAAAGATAAATGTCCTTACCTGCTAAGCTTTCTTCTGCCAATCCCTATCTGTCTGTGTGTATATAAGGGATTTAATGGCCGGGTTTCTGACACGTCCCAGACCATAGATAGTTCCTGCATTCATGGTTGTTTCAAGACAACAGATGTCACCACTAAGATGGTGGAGAAAATCTATAAAACTCTGCAAAATGTTTAAATATTTGTAAAAATGTTTAACTTTTAATTGTCTACAAATTTAAATATGGTTATGTTTAGAGTGACTGAGTTTACTTTAATTTATTTCATTCCGTTCAGCCGGGCGGCTGCAAACAGGAGTAAACTTGTTTTTGAGCTCATTATAAGTCATGTTTAATTGTCATTATTGCTTTTTAATCTTGGCAAAAGGGAGATAAAACTCACCATGAGCAAAATCTAAACGCATTATATTGCTATAGAGGAAGGTAACACAGAATATGTTATGTTCATTCTGCTACTGGGTCTACAGACATTATTGTGAAACTTATTGACTTGCAGCCAATTATTCATCCAAATGAACTTTTGGCTCGGAGGTGTAATCTGAAGCTCCTGGCCGCAATTGCAAAATCTGTTTTGTGTGAAACAAAGCTGTAATATGAAGAACAGCAGCTGCCGTATGTACGGTGTTATGTGCAGACTGATGAAACCTATGAAGAGGCTGCAGAGCTCACTCAAGCACCATGGCCCCCCAAAGTTCTGCGAGCTGGATCCTCACTCACCTGATACTGATGGTATGTCCTAAGGCTAGATACCCATGATACCTGGTCTGTGTGTACGCCGGATTTACCTGTCACCCTCCATATGCCCCATAGTTTAATATCACCCTCCAGTGACCCCCACAGATTGACATAAACACTGATCCTCACTAGAGATGAGTGAATTTTTCAAAAATTCGATTCGGCAGCTTCGCCGTATTTTCCGATACAATTCGATCCAAATTAATTTGCAGCGAATCGTGTTAAAAAACAGCTATTTCAAGTGTATTGCAGTCTATAGAGGAAGTATTCAATGGGGTTAAGACCTACGATTGGAGCTGTGCTCTGACCGGGGATTATGGAGCAGGGTGTTAGCTGTCAGTTACAGCTAACACCCGCTCCCAATGCCGTATGCCGTGGGTGGTTGTGAAAGGGGGTTAAAGGGCTGTGACATTACAGGGCTGGCTGCTGATTGGCTGCACGCATGGCATTGTGGGTGATCCCACGTTCCCAGAGTTCCTTGCCCCATGTCCTAATGTGCAGCAGCCATTTTATGAAAAAATGTGATTCATTACCACGAAGTGTGAGGAAATCCGGATTATTTCCTGAAATTCGGATCGAATTCCACTTCATCAGCTTTGATTCACTCATCTCTAATCATCACCTCTCCTTGCTCCCCTGCTGCCTTGTCTGAAGTCCCTGCTCCTGGAGGCTTCAGGTACGATATAAGTGACGTCATCACATTACGCCTGTAGATCCCGGAGCACACGGGGAGGGATGGTTAAGCCGGAACCGGACAGCTCCTTGCTTCACCATTGTATTCAACTTATCTTCACCTTCACATGCAGTTGAGTTGAAGCCTGGACATACCTCCTGCTGGCCGGGACAGGACCTAGAATCCAAGGCTATCCCCCAGAATCCGGGATGGTTGGGAGGTATGGGGACTCCAAGCAGTTTAGTTATCTGTGATGCTAGGAACCCCTGCCTCCCAGTGACATACTGACCCATACCGGTTTTTATTGTTGCAAATTTTGTTGTGTTTTTTGAGCCAAGATCAAGAGTGACCTCAAATGGAATTGGGAATATGAAAGGAATTTCTTATACTTCTCCCTTCTGCTAAATCTACTCCCGACTTTGGATTAAAAGCAGCAAAATCTGCAACAAAAAATATTTATCAGCACAGTCACTCTGTGCATTGTCTAATACTATGAATACCTTTGTAATTGTAGACATATTTATAAATCAGTCCTAGGGACCTCCATAAATCTTTCTCACTTTCTAATCTACCAGAATTATAGTTCACTTGAATCTTCAACTAAGTTTACACCATTTTAAACTTGTTCTACTTTGTGCACCATATTTGTTCTTTTCTGTCTGAAAAATGTGTCATAAAGTTAGACTCTTCTAAACCACGCCCATTATAAACCACGCCCATTATAAACCACGCCATTATAAACCACGCCCAATATAAACCACAACCATTATAAACCACACCCATCATAAACCACACCCACCATAAACCACACCCATCATGAACCACGCCCATTCTGGGACACATTGTTCAAAGCCAATAATATTTTTCTGGTGCACACTATTCATAAATATGTCATAAATGCTGTGCCCCATAAATTGTGTCACAAATGTAGATAGAAGAGTGTTGGACTTCTATTGATAAATCTGCCCCAATGGGTATTAATATTACACCAGACATATTTTATGGAGTTCCTTAATGTCTGCATTGCATCTATTCTACTGGCTCTTGGTTTTACTTTATGGAACCAAATTGTTAAATTGCTATCCAATGCTATAATGCTCCTGTTTCTTCATGACTTAAGTTCTTCTATTGAGAAATATATTGTTTGGCTTGTATGACTGCTTAGACTTATGACTGGGTCTCAGGAGTCACATGGGGCACATCGGCGCCATGATGCTATGAAGCAAGTGTCATGACATTGATGTACCCCATATAACTGTTGAGGCCCCATCGCAGGTCTCAGAGGTTCCCCAGGGAATGTGAATCCAGATAGCTCACAGTGCCCTATCTTGGATGATACATCTGGCGCACCTTCAGACTTTCTAGACTACTTTTATACTACATATTAGTTGGTTGCTTTTAGTGATACAAGCTCAAATAAAGTCAAAATTATGGTGCATTTAGCTCAGCAAATCTGCATGTCTGGTAGGGATGGAAGATTACTGAAGTTTCTTTTTCACTTTATGTTTTTTTAATTATTTTACTTTATCTTTTTCCCATAATACATCTCATTTTTAATTTTTTTTTTTAAATTGACAAATGTCTATTACAAAAATGTAAACCTATGGCCAAATTTAGATGTAAAAGTTAAGCATTATGTACTTACAAGTTACACAGGTAATAGATAATATAAAAGCAACATTAAAGTTTCCTTCCCTTCCAGTCTTGCAGAATTGTCCATTCCTGTGTGTACTAAAAAGATCTTCAGCCTTGCTTGTACTCGTCCAAGTCATGGGTTGTGCTTGTCGTGCTCACCTTGTTCCTTTTCCTTTTCTAAGAGCGAGCAATGAAACTAATTTTATGGGTTGGAGGAAGATTTTCTATTCCACTTTCTGTAGGTGAAATATCAAGATCCTTGGGGTCAACTATAGATTTCAGAGAGAATTTTTGTAGGATAACCGTGAAGAAAATAAAGAGTTGCAGGCGCACCAAGCTTTCAGCAATACATGCCCTCTTCCCTGCAATATGAGAGTGTACAAGTACAGTAAATTCTCCAAAGCATGGGGACTCAAAGAAATGATAAATTACTAAAATGTTACAATTATGGTGTAGAATGCACATGGCAAAATCATATGCAAGGAACCTATAGCACCATCATAAAGCCATAAGTACTTCATGTACCTACATCGTGGGGGAGGTACAGCATCATGGCTACTATGGCAGTACTCTAGTGCAAAAAAAGGTGTACATTTTTGGTCAAGTCTGTTTTGGCAGAAAATGTGTAACTTTTTGCTGTTTTACATCATCAATGCCTCTTGTCTGGAAAATAGGTAGGGTGTTGGCCTTTGTGACCTGGGAAGTTTACTATCAGTTACACCACAACTTAGCAACTGGCACAGATTTGATTTTATAGAACAAAAAGTAGAAGAGATTTGCCTTTTAATAAATTAGATGAATCTCCCTCTAGCTCAAGAGTGCCTTATAATAAGATACATTGATTTTTCTCTACAAATAATTCCTCTAAATCAGGAGTACTCAATTGGTGGACCACGGTCTGAGCCTGGACTGCTGCCTCCTTGCTCCGGCATAAGGATTCTGGCAGCGGTCAGAAGAAAGACTGAACCAAAGGAGCATTATACTGTATGGGGGGCATTATACTGTATGGTGGCATTATACTGTATGGGGAGCATTATACTGTATGGTGGCATTATACTGTATGGGGAGCATTAAGGAGACTTCACCACTAAGCACTATTACTGTATGGGGCACAAAGGGATTGGATGTAGTCAAAGAGGACATAAGTGGGATTGGTTGGGGTTAGATTTCTTAACATGAAAATCCTGGACATGTTCAACTCAAACTACAGACCTAGGTCAGTGTAAAAACAGTTAAGTATCCCTGCTGTAGCTACAATTTTCACAAGCAATGCTTGCAAGTACACACAATCCATTGCAAGTACAGCCACATATTACTAATGCTACCTATAGTTTATATACAGTGGATTGTTTTGTGTTTTAGGCATTTGGAAAAATATATAATGTCAAATCATAACTAGTTTCAGACTTCTGACCACTTCTAACCCAGGAGGGATGTACCGGACAGCCTTGTAAGGTTATGCTGCTGTATGAAATCATGCAGCTATAGTATGGGGATGCCGGCTGTTATTATAGCTGGACCTCCCATAGACTATGCAGGGATGGTTTATTACTGTTCCTGCCTTCCTGATCACTGGGAACTGTGTGAGCTGCTGGGTTGTAGGGGATCCAGATCAGCTCTACACTATATTCTAGGCTGCATTTTTCCTGTAACTGAGGCTAATGAATCAGGAGTGGAAAAAAAGTTAAAATGCCCCCCCAAAGGTCTATTATGATCTTATGGGGGGCACAATGTATAAAAAATAAATAAAATAAAATAGAAAAAAAAATGCTACTACCACACCCATATCAGTTTCTAGCTCCACCCCTGAGGTAAAACCATTTAAAATTAAAATGATAGCGATATAATCGATATTTCTCTCCTTTTCCCTCCTTTTTTTTTTACATTTTCTTGGATATTAAAATAAAGAAAAAAACATGGAAAAATATCAACATAAAAATAAAAGAAAAAAAAAAGTTTTAGCCCTCAAAACCTCATGTACGAAAAAAAAAAAAAAAAAAACCTAAAATGTGTCTGGGAAAATTGAACCTGGGAAAATAATTCCTAAAGTGGTTAAAATGAAACTATAGATTTTCCAAACCTGCAGAAAATGGCATAAATCCATTATTTTTCTTAAATTTTCCATTCTCATCTAAAAAATGTTTGATATTGAATTTTTCAGGTGTTTCAAATTGTGAGGGATCCTTCAGTACTGATGTCAACATAGGAAGAACACTCGTACCCTGAAAAGGAAGCACAAGAACTAAAATCAAATGAATGCTTTATATTGCACTTTGATGTGTCACATATCTAGTCACTGAGCCATTATATATACCATACCATATATAGCCAAGAATTTATGGACAAATTTCAGAAATTAGTATGCAAATTAGTTTTTCTACTTGGGAACATCTCCTCTAGCGCTACCTAGAGCCGCAACTCCCTATAAATCAATGCCTGACTTTCAAACAAGCCTTGTGACCTGACTTGGTATAAGATACCCATTGCAGACAGTTGTTTTGGAGCATTCACTACCAACACTGGGACAAACTATGACTATGAATTGTAAGACTCTACTAGTAAATTGGCAACTTTTTCTTCTTCTGCCTCAATGTGTTTTAGGTTTACATTCATGACATGTAATGAGCCCACTATGTCCCTACATCAAGTTATGGGGTTTACCTTGGGGATGTAGTAACCATGGAAGGTCACATCTCTCGTGGTGGCTCGATTAATGCCCATTGGGAAGGTATCAGTATATCTCTGTATCTCATGCAGTAAGGCGTTTGTATAGGGCATATGGTTCCTGTCATCTGCTTTAGGTTCTCTCTCTCGTTCAATTACTTGGTCAATTTCCTTGTGAATTTTGTCTGTAGTTTGTTTAAAGAGAATACATATAAATGGTCAATTTTTTTCAAGATTTTTCATCTTTGCTACAAAAACTATAGTATTGTTCACTCTGAAGAAATATTTTACTAAATATTAAAGTTATGCCAAAATATTCGAAACAGGATACCCTCGTTAACTTTTACCATGCTATGCTCCATATTGCAATTCAAAGGGTGAGAATGGTTTTCTATATTTGGCCCAGTAGGCTTTTATTTTGTCTTCTCCCCCTTCTCTACCATCTAGTCTTAGTACATATGCAGGTAAGGAGAAACTACTGGGGGTCAGATCTGCACAAGTGATATAAAGCTGTACAGTACATACTAGAGAGGAGTTTCCCACCATGCAACACATACAAATGTGTGGGGTCCCAGAGATCAGGGGGCCATCCTGTTGGCCACAATGCTCCCCACCAGTTGCACTGCATTGAGGAAAAAAAAAAAAAGGGGACATAAGCTAGTTCCAAATGTCCCGCAACCTGACAATCAGCTAATTTAGTCGATGACTGTGGGGAACTGTAGTTTTTCTGTCCTGCTGTTACTCCTCACAAGCTACAGACCTGTAGCCTATAAGGGGGGGCATTATACTGTGAGGGAACCACAAAGTGGGCATTATCTGTGTGGGTGCACTAGGGGAACAATATATTGTGTGTGGGCCAATAAGGGCGTAAAAAAGTCTTTTATTACCAAATCTGCCCTTGTGTACAGAGTAAGTAGCTATAGTCTCTCTTATTGATAATCAAGAACTTACAATAATGAATGGAGACTCACAGGATGCTGCAACTGTGATGCTTCACAAGAAATCCAGCAGGATTTGCTACATCTGTAGCTCCATTCTATGTGACTATTTCCCCATTTACCTTGTATTTCCGGATGCTTTATAAGGATCAATAGACCAAAGTGTATTGTAACTGCAGTGGTCTCTGAGCCTCCGAGGAACATGTCAAAAGCTGTTTCTATCAGGTTGGTCAGATGGAAAGCAGAGCTGAGACTCTTTTCCTCCTGTAAAGAACAACAAGTCATCATTTGACTAGGAAGGTTTTCATTTCCTTAGATCTCTATCAATAGTAAGTGGAATCCACTGGACTTGCTTGGGAATCTTCAGGCTGTTATCTGCTTTGTACAGACTCTGTTTACTTAACAGGTGACCTGAAAATACTGGGACAAGTTTGTCAATACTGGAGAACTTTGCACTGTCTGAAACTACAAAACTTGTTCATAGTTTTCGTCATATTTGCAGTTCTGTTGTACGGACCTTCATAAATCTCTCTCTCCGATATACCAAAACTCTAGTTCACTTTTGAAGCTATTCTTCAAAATAATTGTAGTTGATTTGGACTTACCAGTAATAGTTAAAAGTTAGAGAGATGATATGTTCACGTATTCTAAGTCATTGGACAATCATTGACTAAACACTGGTCAAGCTTTAAGCTGCCATATTGTAAGTCTACCTATAGATCTGGAGGGTTTCCATTCTAAACTACTTTTCGGTTATCCCACACACTGTACAACTGCTGGTGTAGACGTGTACTGACCTGGTTCATTCGGATGAGGAAACAATCGATGTAATCTCGAGGACAGGTTGGATCCAGTGTTTTCTGGTGGTTTCTGACACTTTCCTTAACAACATTTTTAAGTGGTTTAAGAAGTTGAAATACTTTTCTGTGAGGTCCTGGTAAATAATGTATGATTCCAGGGAAGAGATCATACAGCTAGAAGGAGAAGAATGGCTGCAATGAGAAGGCTTGGACCTATATTTTAAGTATAGAAACTATACAAGCTGCTAAAATGAAGGATGGGGGAAACTTGCATATCATTTATGGTTATGGTTTCCTAATCATACAATAATTTTTAGGGACCTTCAGATAATTAAGGTAATGCAAGTACCTTTAACATATAATTTTAAAAGGGAGCTGGTCACCAGATTGGACTGCACAACTGCCCCCCTGGCACTTTGGGACCTTGGATTCATATTTTCGTCACGTGTACATTAATTACATAGGATTATTTTGTACTTGTAGTTGGCAAAAACTCCAGCCTTACCTGACCCCAAGTTGATGACACAATGTGAAAAGCACGACGAGAGTCTGCAAGAATGCTCATCCACCTCTTATCACTGTAGTCGAAGCGAGTTCCCATCACTAAGCTTGAGATGATATTAGAGGAGGCACAGATGACAGTGGTACTGGGATCAAAGGGCTGACCTAAAAAAAAATTATACATTATACTATATATATATAGTATGTTATAAACGCATACAGAGTTTTCATCTTTATATTTGCTAGCTCTTTTTGGGCACGTACCATTGAAGCTCCTGATGTGATCCACAAGGTGCTGAGCCTCAATCTGTAAAGGTTCTTCTAAACTCTTCTTACCCATTCCAAAATCCTTTAAGGTCAGGAGAGAAAATTGTCTCAGCTGAGACCAGCTTTCTCCATTCGACAACGTTAAACCTTTAAAAGAAATTCCAGGTTATTTTTTTTTCTGCTTTTGTGGGGCTGGTTAGTGACAAAGTAAACATATATTTCTTGTGTCAAAATGCAATCTTTCTGCTGAGAAAATGTTTCCATATGCAAATTAGCCATTTGGTGCACTCAGGACGGGGCCACACCTGCTTGGCACTCATTTTCTCTTTGGGTTGCCACCCAGTGACGCCCTCAAAACAGAAAGACTGAAATCTCTCAGGAACAATAATTTGAAGTGACTACTGATGGGAGAACCTTGTGAATATTTCTCGATTCTCACCAGCAAGTTTTGGTTTGGAGCAAACAACTCGAAGTGCTATTACTATACTCTGGAGCCATACCACATAGACAGCTCATACTCATCTTTCCTCAACTCTCAGTGGCTCCACCATGGCATACAGTCTTCTCTCCCGGGGTCTCCAGCCTCTTGGGTGATGTCAGGAGCCCCAGGTCACTGCCTCAGCACTTACATGGGTCATATCAATGTCATGATACTTGTGTAAAAGTGTCAGAATGTTGATGTGTCCCCGGTTTTCTCATGTCTAGCAGTTACTACAAAACAAGATGGTTTGGCTGACTGAGCATGCTCCATCGGCCATTTTTATTTAGTTTCTTCCTCCAGTGTACTCCAGAAAAATGGCCGACGGAGCAAGAAGCAGATGCAAGATGAACAGAAGAAGATGCAGGGGGCATGAAAAAGCAGCACTGGAGGCGGGTTGCAGTGATGACGCGGAGTGCTCGGAGCACAGGGGGAATGCCCCCGGTGCTCCTTGAGCATAATTTACATATGAGAATAAAACATTTTTTTTTTTGGACAAATGACGGCGAGGAGAAGAAAAGTAAAGGTAGGAGTAGAATAGACTTTATAAAGGCTATTCCAACATTGCTTCAGTTAAAAACACGTTTCCCCAATGATAGAATCCCTTTAATGAGTATGGGGCTCTTTAGATTGCCCCTTATTATTCATTTGTGAGTCCCATGCCAGTATCTGAAGTAAGTAATCCTTTGGAAATACCTCGACTTTTGCATTAGTTACTAATAAAATGTGGTCTTAGATAAACACAATGTAACAAAACTAATAAAGTACAAACAGTTGGACTGTCCATGTGTTGTTTTTCCTCCAAACATGGGGGCAAATGTATAAATACTATCTACTAAGACAGTGCAAACTTAGACAGTCTGAAAATGCTCCAGATCTATCTTAGTGACTGACGCCGGATGTTAAATCTGTCACTTCCTTAGACTGTCGAGTCTCAGATTACATCTCCTATTAGTTGGCTCAGTTTTGGACAAAGAATTATTTCCTTGAAGTGGTCATTACACAATCTGCGAGATTCTTCTACACTCTTCAAATCTTACCTTTTTTTGAGGTGTAGAGATAAGATATCTTCTGTGTTCCTTTGCTGTAACTGGATTTTATCCACATTTTTCAGAGGAGCAGATTGTAATAGGAAAGTTCATGAATTGGACGTAAGTCAAAATCAACATGGAAATTTTGACATTTTTTTTTCTTACAATAAGCTGCCAACTTTTTTAGTTATTACAAAGGTTTTGTTATAAGGGGCAATGATATACCTATAATACAAGTTTCCTGAGATTTGGATCTCTTACTTTTGTCCATGACCTCAAGCTAAAGGGACATTGCATAATACAATAAGAAACTGGACCAAAGCGCTACTATTGAATGATTGAAAAATAATTTTTGTATCTTGGAATGGCCAAGTCAGAGTCCTGAACTTAACCCTATCGAGATACTGGGCCATGTCCTGAGGAGGACAGTACATGCATCACATCCCAGAAATATTTGTGAACTGACACACATTTACATGGAGGAAAGGTCCAAAAATCCTCCTGTTTTGTTACTTGTAGCAACAGGAAAAATTTACCATTGGTGATTAAATTCAATGGTTCACTTACTTTCCTTCATGCTCTTTGGGTATTTTCTCAATGTGCACAGTAAAAGGCATGAACAGTAAACCTGTGTGTTATTAGTTTAGTTAGACTGTCATTATATAATTGTGATTTAGATACAATCAGATACAATCAGACCACATCTTATTAGTAAAACATGTATAAATCCAGGTAATTCCATAGGGTTCACTTACTTCTTCCTGCCACTGTAGTTCACAATTCTACAGTAGATTTTAGATTCCATCTCATAGATGTTGACTCACCTGAATGACTGAAGATACTTTCAAGCAGTGGAAGACGACCGCGATTGGCAAAGACATCTCCCATTTCAACCAAGGCTTCTTTCACAATTTTGTATCCAGTCAGAATTACTACAGGTCTCGTGCCAAAGTACACAGTGTAAATGGGGCCGTATCTCTTTGCCATCTGTAAAATTGTCAGACAGGACTTTATTCATTCTCTTTTATTATGTACCCATTTCCCTAATTCTATAATTCTGTGAGCATTGCCTCATTTAGTTGTTCTTTTCTGTTTGAAAATTCATGGCATTGCTCCCTTCAGTTAGGTCATGTGATGTCACTGTGACCTGCAGGGAATTACATGTATTTCTATACTCTCCATAAGTCACAGTCTCATGGACTGTACTATCTGTATGTACAGGCTATCCATGGGGCAAGGGCTGGGTGGTATTTGACAAATTTCTATCACTAGCTACCTATGATGATTAAAAAGGTTCCCACAGTTATAATGAAGAAGATGACAACTCAGCCTCCCTGGCTATATATATATATATATATATATATATATATATATATAGAGAGAGAGAGAGAGAGAGAGAGAGAGAGAGAGAGAGAGAGAGAGAGAGTAGGAACCCAGAGGGCGCTAGTGAGTGACCCAGGGCCAGGCCTGAAAAGATCCTCAGCCACACCTATGGGGGGGCACAACTCCACCGTCGAGACCTGCAGGAAGCAGGGAGACTGGGAACCAGGTGGGGGACAGACAAGGCGGTCTGTCCCAAGAGGACTGGGGTCCTGAAAAGACTGAGCATGAGTCAGGCTGCTTGTTGCCCCAGAGGCTAAATAGGGGTCAAGCAGTAAGTTAGTGCCCTAAATGTGGCCCAAGCTGTTTATTGTTTTGTTTATGTTCCACTCTTAAAGCTGAAATAAAGCCATTTACTTTACACGAGCACGTCCGAATGCTGCTTCTCCGGTGCCCAGTACCACCAACACCACTGTCGTGTCCAGGAGTCTGCCGCCTTTGAGGTTAATCCTCCCAAATTGTCACATATATATATATATATATATATATATATATATATATATATATATATATATACTGTCCTCCAGCAGACATAGATGGTTCTGTCTCTAGCTGCCCATGCAATGCTGTGCTGAGGCATCACAGGATTAACAGAGTACAAACAAAATCTGAAATCAAGATGTCTGATCAAAGCAGAGAGGAAACTGCACTACAGGGAAATAAAGTGGTTAATATGTGTAATAATGTATATTAACCACTTCAGTACCGGGCCAATTTCTCTGGTTCAGGACCAGTCACATTTTCAAGTTTTTTCGTATATGCGGTTTTGAGGGCTATAACATTTTTATGATTTGGGTTATTCAACTAATTTTTGCGTCGCTGTTCGGTGACACATGGGGCTTTATTTTGATGTTATTTATTTTTTTTGCTTGCTTTTATTTATTTATTTTTTATTTCCAGGAAAATACAAACAAAAGAGGAGGGAAAACGGGTCTGATTTTCATGTTTTCCTTTTTTTTTTTTTATCCAAAAACTTTTTAAAATAGTTTTCCCTCTGCGTCATGGTTAATTTGTATTGTGTCGTCGGGGGTGGGGCTAGAACCTGTGATGTGGGTGTGGTATTGGCATATTATTTATTTATTTTTTAAAACTAATTTACTTAAATTTTTATTTTTTACTTATTTATTTATTCATTTATTTATTTTACATCATGTCCCCTTAAGGTCATAATAGACCTTTGGGGATATCTGACCACTATTTTTTGGTGGGGGGGGGCTGATTTCCCCTGTAACTGGGGCTGATCCATATATCCCCAGTTACCGGAGGAATACAGCCTCCTGCCCATTACTGCTGAGCTAATCTGGGTCCTCTAGGACCCAGCAGTTCTAACAGTCTCTGATCCCTGGTGGATCACGTGACCGCTGGGGATCAGAGGGAGCTGCATCATTGCGGCGCCCATAGCTGTATATACAGCCCTCATTGAGTGCTGTATACACAGTGATCGGGAAGGCAAGGACAGTAATAAACCTTCCCTGCCTTCTCTAGAGGATCTCTGGCTGTAGTAATGATTATGTGCAGCTGTGTAAAACTGCAATGAAGTACGGGTACGTCCTTGCAGAACAAGACAACCACTATCCGGACGTAAATACCCAATGGGCAGCCTGGAAGTGGTTAAAGAAGTGCAGAGTGTGAAAGACAATCCGATGCCTGCGGTAAGGATGGAAGAAACAATGTGTTTTTTCTGCACTGCTTCTATAATAGTCACAAAATAATAAAATATATATCTTAAAGGAGTTTCCTGAGATTTTAAAATCTGTGCACATGGGCTCAAAATGAAGTAATAAAATCAAGCAATACATTGACTTTCTCAGTTCTTCTATGCAGAGGCGGATGCAGCAGATCTCCCCAGTTCTGGCAGCCGATTGTTAAACATATCACCATTGAGAAAGGGACCTTGACCTGGTCCTGAATCCTTGGTAGGCTTTCCGCCCTACTGCTTTTCAACTTGTAGCCTCAAGATGCCCTAGTCCTGCGGTGTACAAGATACAAGGACCACATAGAGGTGTGCCTGTGGTGTGATGATGTCATAGTATAGTGTCAACTGCACCGGGAACACTCAAAACAGTGGTCCCAGCTCCTTATAAGCAACATGCCTATGCATCCTAACGCGCTTCTGTGGGTCGGCCCCCCCCCCCCCCGCTCCCCCTGCCTCGTATCTGCTGGGCCCTTTTCGGTTTACTAGATCTATCTGGTCTACCTGCCGTACTAGATTCTCCCTGATGTCCCCACGCTCATCTATGGTCTCCATACTGTACAACCCCCTTCTCCCGGAAAGCCTGACCTCTGCCATGATTAAAGTGTGGTCTAAAGCTGGCCTTTACCGGATTGCTGACATGGTTGACCCTGGAACCTTGGAACTCAGGTCCTTTACTTACCTTACAGCTAATCAAAACCTGCCAGGAACTGAATGGTTCCATTACTTGCAGGTGGTTCACTTTGTCTGCTCCCTCCATGGGTCCCTTAAGGTGTCACTCCCCACCGCTTTTGAAAAGATTTGCCGTGCAGGCACGTCCACTAGGGGCTTTATATCCTCTATTTACCAACTTCTTACCTCACAAACTACAGGCTCTCCTGTTCGCCACCGCTATATGCTTAAATGGGAGGAGGCGGTGGGTAAACCCATCTCCCAGGAACAGTGGCGGATTGTATGGTCTCGGGCCCAGGAATCATCTCAGTGCATTACATTTAGGGAAGCGCAGTATAAGCTGTTGATGCATTGGTATCATACTCCGGCTCTCCTCCATGCCTTAAACCCATTGGTTCCCCCATGGTGCTGGCGCTGTGGAGCTGCGGTGGGTACCCTGCACCACATCTTTTGGAAGTGCCCTCTCATCTTAGGTTTCTGGAGGGAGGTCAGGACTCTGACGACTGCTCTCTTTTTGCAAGAGGTTCCTCTTGACCCTCTTGTTTATCTCCTGAACCTTCCCCCCAGACACCTGAGCAATAAGTCATCCAGGCTTTTCTTGCATCTTTGTACTGCAGCTAAAACTCTCATAGCTAGAAACTGAAAGAAAGTGAGTCCCCCATCTAGTCTTGAGCTTGTGGCTAGAATGAAGGATGTGAGGAGTCTTGAATACCTGACCGCTGGCCTAGACAATTCACGGGAGGCCTTTGGGGCTATCTGGGCGCCCTGGGACATGTATTGTACATCACAGGGTCTCTGATCTCTAGTCCTCTCCTCCCCTCCCTCCCTTCCCTCTGGTCCTACCCTTGTCTTCTTAACCCCTTCATTCCCCCTTCCCTTGTTTACTGTTTAATTTGAATGTATATTGCTTAAGGGAGAAGAGGCGGATAGCCTCTACCTGCCTCATTGCTTCCTGTTTGTTTGATCTTTTTTTTTTTTTTTTTCCTTCTCTTTCCCTTTATTCCTTGTTAATGAAAAATTTTTCAATAAAAATTACAGTTATAAAAAAAAAATAAGCGACATGCCTGAAGTGTCTCGAGGTCTGGAAGAAAAGGCATCAGTGGACATTGGAGAGAAATTTAATACAGGGGGAGGGTCTCATCAGGGGACATTTAGGGGGATATTAAAACAATGGGACATAACTTATATAAGGGGAACATTAATCTGGTGGCACAGACACAGTGGGGGCATTGTGCATCCATGTCACTAAAAGGGGCCATGGCTTAGCTTTAAAGGGCATGTCTACCCTGGAAATTTTCATGGTACATTTTGGGCGCTTATTGCCCACCATGGAACCTGTTAAAAATTGGTATATGTAAAAAAAAAATATGATGAAAGTACCTGCAGGAGGAATACTGCCGAAGAGTCGCAGGGGCTACTGGAGAGCAATAGGGGGCAGGATATACCTCCAATCTAGTAGTCTGGCCCTATTATATAGCTGAGGGGATAGTAATGAGATATATACACAGAGAATAGAACTGACTATGTATACAGTAGTAGTGTAAGCCACTATATGTGCAGACAGGTATCACTGCTGCTGGTGTCCCCGGTGACATAAATGTAGATGTCACTCCGGATGTATCCCTATTAAGCACTAGATTTGATTTGTATTATGAGTGCAGGTTGTACCTTTATGGCTAATACTGTGCAGCATCACTTTTAGTACCCATCACCATGTCATAGTGTAGAATACTTCTATCTATATCTTATTGTGGTTTATTGAAGTAATTTTGATACAATGTTCCAATATTAAGATGTTGTTGCCGCCCAGACATAAGACTTTAATCATATTGCGGCTTCCTCCAATCGTAACTCTATAGAGGCCACTCCAGTAGGTGACACTCAATTGTTAACTCGGGGAAACAATGTACTATATTTTTTTTTTTAACACTCATTTTAGAAGTATTGAATAAAAGTTCTATTTTAGAATTGTCATCATCCACCTTCTTTCTCCCCTTTACCTTTCCCCTGTCGTCTTACAATATCTGTTACTTTCAAAGGTGGATCTATATAGGCAGACAGTAGATCGATTATATAGTGTAAATAAAGTGAATCCCATTTATCACTGAGCACGCACCACATACCGGACGGGTCCTCACTATTGGTACCATATCAGCAAGCATGGAAGAGCAACAAAAGTGCCAGAAAATGCAAACGCCAGACCCCAGGTGCGCAGAGAAGACTCCGAGCTCCTGTCTACAACAGTCCAGGGATCATTTTCACTGCATCACTTAGAGAAATCCTTGAACCAGTTTTGACCATTCACGTCATCAAATCCATCTGGATAATTTTGATCTGACACCCTTTACTGTTCTTAGTATAATATTACAAAGTAACTTACCTTTATTAAACTTGGCACTATTCCTTCTATCTGAGTCTGTAGAAAGTTCCCGATAATTGGCAGTGGGAATGGGCCAGGGGGCATCTTTCTTCTCTCCCACACATATTTCCAGTAAAAGACGACTAAAATGAAGGTGATAACTCCAACCAAGACAACCAGGACATTCAGCTGGCCAGTCATGGCTCTGATGTACAGCACAAGAGGATTCAGAAAGTTCTGCTCACGTTTTTTGGTTTATACATTAACATGTGAATGTTGGGAGGGTTCACCACAATGCTCCAGGCTTCTTGGAACTGTGTTCAGCATTTTGGCTCAGATGAGGCAGATCATGTTGCAAGAGATTAAAATCATGAACTCAAACTGTGAAAAGAACAATAAATGGGAAAACAACATGAACACAATGACCACTCAAAAATCTACATCCTACTGTAACATCAGAAGAGAAACGCACAGCTGGCAGGTTAGACAAATACTGCGCAGTAAGAACGCTTCAGAAATAGAAGGGTTAATAGTTTAGTTTCGTCAATTAACACAATGCAAAGTGAATGAAGGAAAGAGAAATGTAAATCCCATCAATATTCGGTGTGACCTTTGCCCTTTGCAGGAGGAGTCCTGGAAGTGATGATCCGGCCCCCACAGATATAGCCCTGAGCTCAGCATCATCCAGTCTGTCTGGGATGACATGAAGAGACAGAAGGATTGGAACAAGCAACATCCACAGAAGATCTGTGCTTAGTTCTCCAAGATGGTGGCGGGAACAACCTCCCTGCCCAGTTCTGCCAAAAACTGTCTGCAAGTGAGTCTTCATTCACTTTCTGCAATTAAAAGACTCTGAAGCAGCATTATTTCACACCTGCCTGAAACATTTGCACAATACTGGATATAGCTATATGTTCTGACACCTGGTACATTATAATATTGACATCTTGCAGTTTACAGTTATGAGCACTATAATGCAGTTTTCCATCACTCTGCATCCCCAGCGTACCACGAGCCATCTATAATACTGGTATTGTCATATTTGTAAAGGCTACTTTTGGGTCACATCAGGAATCCTGGTGTAACAGCTATTTCTGCACCCCCTATAGATATGTCCTGCACCTGACTTCAAAGGAGTTCTGTGCCTAAATATTGCAGAAAGAACTTTGATCTTGGTGTCCTGGGCTTTAGAATGATGCGTGGTGGGAACCATCACTTTCCATAAGGTTGACCTTATGTGGGCGGCTGTTGCTTGGTCTTCACTGACAATGGATTTAATATGCTTTGTGTCTTACTCAGCCCTTTGCTGTGTATTTGTGCACCTTGCTTTTATTGTAATGACTCTTCATTGCACTGAGTATTTTGCATCACATCTGCTGCCTTCTTCTTCCAGCTGGTATATTCTACAAAGAGAATTGATATGCAGATTCCTCCAAATGTACGGAGCACGTCTTTGCTCTTTGGCCGAGGTGCAGGCGGTGGTTTTTGTGCCACTCGAGATATAGTCTTCATATTCTGTAGCCTGATACCATGCCATCACTCTGGATGGGAAGTTCTCCTATAAAGGGAGGTTTTGCTGCATTGGTTATGTCTTCTGTCTTGACCACCAAGAATTTTGAGAATCCTCCAGAGCGAACCTTGGCTTAGACGTGGAATCCATGTGAGCGGAGCTCTAGCTGCTGCCATTTTTCACATAACTGACATGTTACATACAGTACATCCTTGGTAGGGACTATATAAGCAAATTGATAAAAGGAAGATATTATTGTTACATTTTTAGTTTTTAATTGCTTCACACAAAATCACATAGATGAACGTGAATAGGCGCGAGAGGGTTTATGGAGAGGGCTCAGGAGCTGAGTCCACTCCATACATTGGGGATGCCGGCTGTATAATACAGCTAGCACCCACCGCTAACAGGCGCGGTTAGTGCCGACACTGATCGCGCCTGTCAATGCTTTAGATGCTGCAACAAAACAGGACTGCAGCATATACATTGCGCAGGTGCAATGGGCGGCATCATTTTTAACGATCGCGCCTTCCAGAATGTCATTGGAGGGCGGCAATCAGGTGCCATGACAGCCGGGAGACTATTGAAGGCTCCCACTCCCAGGCTTGTCATTACTACAGTGTGTAATAGAAGTCAATGAATTTTACTATACACTGCAGTACTAGTGATCAGAGCCTTTAGGGTGCAAGGTTCCTATGGAGTCTGAAAATAAAATTTAAAAAAGTTTTTAAAAGTATAAAAAACACAATAAATATAATAATTCAAATTCCACCCCTTTCCCAGATTACATATAATAATAATAAACACTTGAGGTCTTCAGCGCTAAAAAACGCCCAAAATATTAAAATATAAAAGCATCCAACCGATATGTTGAACCGCGTAGCGGGGAAAAAAGTTCCAATTGGCTGTTTTTTTCAACTCTTTGCCTCCTATAAAAAATTGAATAAAAAGAGCTCAAACCATCAGACCTTCCCCCAAACGGTATCAATAAAACGCCATCTTTTCCCGCATAGAAATACGCCTTACCCAGCTCCATATATGCAAATGTGAAAAAGTTACAGGTGTCACAATATGGCGGCACAAAGAAATTTTTCTATTTTGCAAAGTTTTTAATTTTTTAAAAGGTATCAAAACATTACAAATGCTGTATCTATTTGGTATCTCCATGATTGTCCTGATCCAATTTCACCTCATTCTGAATTTTTTCCAGCTTCACAGTACATTGCACAGGATATTGAATGGCGCCATTAAAAAGTACAATTTGTCCCGCAAACAATAAGCCATCATGTGACTCTGTGGACCGAAAAAAAAAAAAAAAAAAATGATGGCTCTTGGAATGTGGGGAGGGAAAAATGGAAATGCAAAAATGAAAATTGGCTCAGTCCTGAAGTGGTTAAAGGGGCAGTAATTTCAAGGGAAGAAATATAGCAGTGCATATGTGATGAAGGAGAAGACATACCATCTGTGCAACCGGTTCAGGGACTAAAGAGGTTGGTAGAGAAGTTGCAGCCAAGTTACTGTGCAGACAGCGGAGTACATGACAAGGCCTGGACATTAGGAGTAACCTGCAGGCATATTAGGAAGGTGGGGGGAGGGGTTTCTAGGATTTTGCTTACCTGCTTTTTGATCAGGGTATGGCAGCTTTCCTAGCTTAGCTGGTGCAGGTGTGACTTTGTCTTAGCAGGATTTTCCTTGCTGTATTGTAGATCATACAGTGTGAAAACGGAGTATTCATTACAGTGGGATTACATTGTGTGTTTTTGTGTGGGTGAGATTTATACAGTATAATGTGTAGGATAAAAGTGACCATATGAGACTAGTAAGACCTACAGGTTTGTATATTGTTTGTTATTGTATATAGTACCATGTGTATGACCTCAAATCTCATGGGTTTGGTGACCTCAAATCTCATGGGTTTGGTG
Source organism: Leptodactylus fallax (assembly GCA_947044405.1). NCBI lineage: Eukaryota > Metazoa > Chordata > Amphibia > Anura > Leptodactylidae > Leptodactylus > Leptodactylus fallax. The sequence goes on from CAMRHE010000327.1 coordinate 601,654, forward strand.
ACCTCAGATCTCATGGGTTTGGAGACCTCAGATCTCATGGGTTTGGGGACCTCAGATCTCATGGGTTTGGTGATTTGTCTTATTGCGTTGGATTGTGTTTTGTGTATTTGTATAACTGTATTCAGGGTACGTTTCACAGACGGTGAGGAATACCATATGAGGCTAAACATGTCACAGAGTAGGTATCCAAAATACTAAAATATAACTTTTATTGCATCCACACATATTATACTCTGATGTGCACATCGTATACCTTCATGTACACGTGTATAAAACCCGGTGCACATTTGTACACTCCTGCAGACATTGCACACATTTATACAATCATAGTTACCCCACTTACCCCAGTCACACAAGTCCATTGCTTTGGGATAACCTTTGACTCTTCCCTATCCTTCAAGCCTGATCTCCAAGCCCTCAACATCTCCCGCCAACTCCACTGAAGAACATTCATAATATCTGCTCCTTCCTCACAAAAGAAAATAAAAAACTGGTCAATATGCCACCTGTATTAGAAGAACGTCTTCAAAGGTCGCTCCCCTTCTGGGCAATGCACTTGATTACTTATTTGGGAGTAAAGCTAACGCCTCACATAAACCAAATTTATGCTACCAATTTCACATCACTGCTTTGAGAGATTCAAATACTGCTTAAGACATATGATATTCCTCTCCTCTCCTGGCTAGGCTGGAGGAATTTACTGCAAGCCTACATTGTCCCAACAATGTTGTATAATCTGCAGCTGCTCCCAATCTCATTACCAACTTCTTTCTTCAAATCAGTGAGAGTTTTATTTTTCCACTACGTTTGGAAACAAAAGAAACCCAGATTGGCGCATACTGCGCTTACTTGCCCAAAAGCAGCGGGTGGAATGGGTCTACCTGATATAAGGTACTACTATGTAGCAATACAGCTTCAGCTATGGTTAGAACTTGTTATCCCTTCTAAGTCTCCCACCCTCTCTAAAATAGTTATGGTGACTCAGACACCAGATATCCTATGAGATCTATGGCTACCTGATCCATGTCGCTTCCACCGTTCAAAATGTAGTTTGCTCCTGAGAGCTGTTTGTGAAGTTTGGCATACCCTACAGCCCAGAATTGTACCCACGCCCTCTTTCTGCTTGTTAAAACTTTAACACTGACATATAAAGCCATCCACAGCCTATCCCCTCCGTACATCTCTGACCTCATCCACACCTGTCCCCTCCAGACATCTCCGACCTCATCCACACCTGTCCCTTCCGTACATCTCTGACCTCATCCACACCTGTCCCCTCCAGACATCTCTGACCTCATCCACAGCCTATCCCCTCCGTACATCTCTGACCTCATCCACACCTGTCCACTCCATACATCTCTAACCTCATCCACACCTGTCCCCTCCGTACATCTCTGACCTCATCCACACCTGTCCCCTCCAGACATCTCTGACCTCATCCACAGCCTATCCCCTCCAGACATCTCTGACTTCATCCACACCTGTCCACTCCATACATCTCTGACCTCATCCACACCTGTCCCCTCCGTACATCTCTGACCTCATCCACACCTGACCCCTCCAGACATCTCTGACCTAATCTGCTACCTGCCCACACGTAACCTCCGATCCTCCCAAGACCTCCTACTCCGCTCTGCTCTCATCCGCTCCTCACACAATCATCTCCAAGACTTCTCCCGTGCATCCCCCATACTCTGGAACTCATTACCAAGACACATAAGACTGACCCCCACAGTCACAAGCTTCAAGAAGGCCCTGAAGATTCACCTATTCAGGAAGGCCTACAGCGTGTATATACTCCTGCATATATAATACACTCAAATCCACATTTATACCTTCATGCACACACATATACACTCATGTACATATTGCACACATTATATTCTCATTTGCACATATTATACACTCATACATATATTCTATCACATGCACATTTTACATTCAAACTCATTTATACACTCAGGCACACATATTATACACTTCATACAGACATATATACATATTACATATGCTCAGTACTATCAGTGCTCATTTATACACATGTGCACATTATATACTCATCTCATTCTTCAATAACACATTAAACACTTAGGTCTTATACATACTATGGCGTCTCTCCACAGTTTGGTCCTCTGTGCCTGCGCCAAATGACTGTATCATTATCCTGTACTATGAGACATCGGCTACTTGGTATACAGATTATTTGGTATACGGAATATTGCTTCTCCTTCAGTAAGGCTATGCAAGATGTCTGTCACATTGTTGTACTGTTTATTACTGACTGCGATGTAGCTATAACTACTGTATCCAGCGCTGAGCCCCGGAGTGATACAATATCCCCTCGGAATCAGTAAAATGTTATTCTATTCATTCCTGCACATATTATACAATCAGATGCAGATATTACAGACTCAGGTGCACCTTTATACACTGATGCAAACATTTATATACTTTTACATCCAGCTGAAATCTTGTTATTTGCCTGTGTAAATTCTTCCTGACCTGCAGTTTTTGTTTTCTTCATTTTATAGTCCGCAGCAATTTTAACCACTAGGGGCACCCTCTTCCTGTATACCACAGGTGTCAAACACAAGGCCCGTAGGCTGAATTCGGCCCGCTGCCTTCTGTTATCCGGCCCGGCACTTGTCTGGTCCCGGGTGGCATTTTTTATTGTCTATGTAATGTAAACCAGCCCAGGACAGGCCGCTTAAAAAAAATACAAAAAACAAAGCTGCGCAATACCTGTCCTGGGCTGGTTTACAAGACCTCTGCATGTCAGATGCACCTTGTATTTGTTGTTGCATGGAGATTTGTCTGTCCTGTAATGATTATAGTAGTGATTATAGTACAGGACAGTATATACCACTAGGGGCACCTTCTCCCTGTATACTGTCCTCTAATGATTATAGTAGGGATTATAGTACAGGACAGTTTATACCACTAGGGGCACCCTCTCCCTGTATACTGTCCTGTAATGATTATAGTAGTGATTATAGTACAGGACAGTATATACCACTAGGGGCACCCTCTCCCTGTATACTGTCCTGTAATGATTATAGTAGTGATTATAGTACAGGACAGTATATACCACTAGGGGCACCCTCTCCCTGTATACTGTCCTGTAATGATTATAGTAGTGACAATAGTACAGGACAGTATATACAGTACCACTAGGGGCACCTCGCTGTTGTCCTCGTGAACAATGTTACGGGAGAGGGACGCCTAGCATTACAGTTATCCAAATAGAAAAAACAGGCAGGACTCCAATATGATGTGCAAATAGTGAGTGAAGTTTATTGCCCCATGCGACATTTCAGCTCAAACACGAGCCTTTCTCAAGCAAACAAACAGTGGCAGTATGCAGGTATATACAATAGCAGTATGCAGGTATATACAATAGCAGTATATACAGTGGGTACGGAAAATATTCAGACCCCTTTATATTTTTCACTCTTTGTTTCATTGCAGCCATTTGCTAAAAGCAAAAAAGTTCCTTTTATTTCTCATTAATGTACACTCAGCTCCCCATCTGGACAGAAAAAAAAACAGAAATGTAGATATTTTTGCAAATTTATTAAAAAAGAAAACCTGAAATCTACCATGGCCATAAGTATTCAGAGCCTTTGCTCAGTATTGAGTAGAAGCCGCTTCCTTTTGAGCTAGTACATCATTCTTGGGAATAGTACATCATTCTTGGGAATGATGCAACAAGTTTCTCACATCTGGATTTGGGGATCCTCGGCCATCTCGGCCATTCTTCCTTGCAGATCCTCTCCAGTTCCGTCAGGTTGGATGGTGAATGTTGGTGGACAGCGTTAGTTCGTTAAGCCAATTAACATCTGCCTCTATCTGGCAGACAGACTGTCTTTTCTTTCCATTTGCTTTTCCATTTTTTCCTTATAATTGGTGTATGTGAGCCAGAGGGCGCTGTGGAGAGACCCAGGCCCAGCCCTGAAAAGGCCTTCAGCCACACCTTTGGGTGGTGGCATGTAACTCCAGAAGTGTGGAGTATCCTGCAGGGAGCAGGAGATGGTGGACCCAGCTGGACAGATAGACGGTCTGTGCCAGGAGGGCTGAGGTCCACCGGGGACTTTTGCTAGAGTTGAGCAAGAGTCAGGCTAGCGAGGGGCTCTATGAGTGAGTTAGGGCCCTAACTGTGGCCTAGGTTTTTTTGTTGTTTTGTTATGTTGCAGTTAAGCTGAATAAAGCCAGTTTTATTTTATGCTTGGACCATCTGAAAGCTCTCTTTCCGTCGCCCAGTACCACGAACCACCGCTGTCCAGACCAGGAAAAGCCGCCATTTTGAGTCTAATTCCCCCAAATTGTCACATTGGCTTTTCCCTGCCCGTATTGATGCCTCAGCTCCTTTTGTACCTCCTTCAACCCCTCCTCATCTCTTGTCTTGAACGCCATATTTTTCTCCTTAAGTAGTGTTTTTATATCAGAGTTAATCCATGGTTTGATGTTGGAGAAACACCTCACCACTTTTGTGGGTACTGTGTTGTCCACACAAAAAGTAATGTAGTCCGTTATGCAGTGTGTGAGTCCTTCTATGTCTTCTCCATAAGAATCCTGCAGCTCTTCCCATGTGGTTGTGTCAAAACAGTCCCTCAGAGCCTCATCACTCTCCTCAGACCATATCCTCACTGTGCGGGTGACAGCTGGTTCTCTACGTACAAGTGGCTTGTACACAGGTCGGAGATGCAATAGGTTGTGATCCGATCTTCCCAGGGGCGGTAGGGCTGATGAGTTGTATGCCTCCCTCGCATTAGCGAAGAACAAGTCTAATGTTTTGTTGTCTCTTGTGTGGCAGGTTACATACTGTGTGAGACTGGACAGTGTGTATGATGGAGAGGAAGAGTGAGAAATCAGGCGATACCTTTTAGAGGCTAACTGAGTATATTTATAAGTACGTTTTCAGGAGTACTAGCTCCCTTCATCAGACATGGTGTGATACAAGAGTAGTAAAGCGTCGCCACCTCTCGTCAAAGTGACAGGTGCTCCGCCCCTTATGTAGCCACGCCCCCTTAGGGTTCACCCCGCCCACATCCGGGCCCGCCCACATCCGGTAGCGATCCTATATCAGTCGACCCCGCCCACATCCGGTCCTACTACAACCGGACCCGCCCACATCCTGTCCTACTACATCTGGCCGCATCCCTACCGCATCCGGACCAGCCCCCACATCCTGTCCTACTACATCCGGCCGCATCCGGGCCCCGCCCCACATCCGGTCCTACTACAGCCGACCGCATCCCTACCACGTCCGGCCCAGCCCCACATCCGGTCCTACTACATCTGGCCGCATCCCTACCACAACCGCTCACGCCCCTATCACAGCCGGGCCCCAACCCCTCCACTGTATAATAAATCAGGCGTCACGCTGATTTATGATACAGATTAATCCGACCATGCATTCAGGCAACCCCATACAGATTAATCCGCCCATGCATTCAGGCAACCCCATACAGATTAATCCGCCTATGCATTCAGGCAACCCCATACAGATTAATCCGCCCGTGCATTCAGGCAACCCCATACAGATTAATCCGTCCGTGCATTCAGGCAGCCCCAAACCACAGATTGATCCAAACACATATATTCCGGCGCACGCTCTATTATACGTCGGTTATTGCAGAGTTTGCTAAAAAATCACTAACCTTTTCCTTTTTTTTGCTACGCCGGATGATGTATGTTATATTACAGCGGGTGTATCGCCCCACAGGCATATCATGCGGCGATTAGAATGAAGCGCGGACTGATTGCACTTGCTAATGTGTGTATGAAGACATGTCTGGGGTGTGATTGTGAGACTAGCAACAGATTCTTCAGCCAGCACACTTGAATGTCTTGTGACAATGTGACAACACACACACATTCCACATCCCCCACGCCGCCCCCCACCCCCTGGCCATACACACTGACCCCACTAGGTAGCAGAGTTGGTGTGTTGTTGAGCAAATTGAGCACAAACACAAAATGCAAAGTTTAACAAGTTTTATTCAGCAAATAAACAACGTACAGAAATTTGACAATGTTACAACACGGTTGTATAAATTGACAAAGAGGTTTAAATACATTACAATACATTACAATACATTAATAATATACACATATTCGGATAGCTATTTACAAGGTTAACCAAGAAGGCTGTAGCAGCGGTTGGGGTCTTCTCTTAGGAAGCAGGCTACTATGTGGTATACCCGTAGGTGTGGAGGTTTTGGTCAGGAGACTGCGCTTAGGGGTGACATTTACAGATGTCTCAAGCAGGTTCATTTTTAAACCATCCAGAATCTCTCTAGTAGATGAATTACCCACAACAGTAGACGGCATGTTTATGTCAGCCATGGCATGCATAAATGCATCCCACCCCGGAGGGCTTTTGTTTCTTGTGAGTCTGTGACTCTGTGTGGCATTTCGTACAAGGTCCAGCATATTAGAACCAGGAATAACATCACCCTTGTAAATAAATTCGCCTTTATCATTCCACGTTGTAACTCCAGCGTTCTGCTTCATCCTACTTAACAAGAGTTCAGCATTTTTCTTAAAACGGGGGTTGACATGTGTTACAATTTCAAGGCTGGAATCGCTTTTATCAGCGGATGTATTTGGCAATTGTTGATGACCAGGTTCAGATTGGTTAACAAGGTTTAAACTCGCTAGCTCTTTAGCCTCCTGTTTAGCAAGAATCAAGTATCTTTGCATTATATCTGTGTATCTTTTAATTTTCACATCAGCCGACAAGTCAGGGTTGTGTAAAATACCGCTAATTTCATTATCCATGCGTTGTATTACGCTCTGTCTCAGGCCTGTCGGCTGTGTAAAGACATGACTTAGCCTGGTTAGCTCGTGTTTGGGCACCAAGTACATTTTCTCCACATAATCCATTATTTGTTAAAAAAACAAACTCTTTATTAATGGAATTGCAAATCTCAACAGAGGACCTATGAATCCTCCAGTCTGGTTCACTAAGCGTTTCTTTTTCTTTATGGGGATTGTTTTATCACACATCCTCCTTATAGCTTTACGCCACTTCTTTATGGATCTTTTTCTGGCGTTCCTTTAGCGGAATTCGCCCTTTTAGGATATTTAAGGCGACTTCGCCTATGGCAGCTATTAAATCATCGCTCGCATGGCGCAAAATAGATTTTCTGGCAGAAGGTGTTGCTTTAACAAGCGATTTTAAGAGAGCCCAATTACGTCGTAATCTCTCCGACATCTTGTCGCTGCTATGTAAGAGTCCTAGAATGCGCTTAACCTTCTAAATCTCACTTTTTAAAACTATTTTTCTGCAGAATATACACAGCGGGTAGAGCCGGTGGTAAGAAACCAGACCTTAAACGAAGGTGCTCAGGGGTATTAGCCCTTAAATCTACTAACAGGTGCCCATAAGGCTCCCATGTAGCGTCCTCAAATGCTTCCAAGAAGAAATGTGTTTTTCCAGGATACATTTGTCTCGCTAATGTTAGAATTTGCAATTTATCACGAGGATTATTAAAGAGAACCATGTACTTGGTGTTTAAATTAATCGTTCTACTCTTTTTACCCTGACAAAATATGTTCTGCACCAGATACAATATACTTAGATTTCTATGATGCACGTACTTGGTGAATGCTTTTTCAAGTTCGCTGTTTACACTAGCAGTATCCATAAGATCATCAACAATGGTTAAATTTACCTTGTCGGGTGGGAATAACTCATCATCTACAAACGTATGCGGTAGGCCTTCAATAAACCTGATGTGTGGAAAGCGTAGAGAGAGTTCGTCATAAAGTTTTTGCCAACAAGCATAAAACCAAACAATATTATCGGGTTTGTGTGATAAATGCGTGTCAGTATTTTCTAGTAGTTTTCTAACAAAATAACTCTTTCCAGAGTTGGACGGACCAGCTAAAATGCATGAAAAAGGGTGTTGTAAGCGGGTGTCCATGGTATTAAAATACGATTGACCTCGCTGTAAAATCGCACGACGGTCGTCTTTCAAAAACAGGATCCAGGATCTTCTTAAAAAGAGCAACTAACGCACCTGAAAAAAAATATTGTGTAACTGTGTCAAAACGATATTAGATGCCGAAAGGTAGCATTGTAAAATCGTCTTGCAGACGTCTCTTTGTGTATACACACCGCTGCCTTTTGCGCAGCGGTCTTGTTTCAATCTGCCACAACTTCTTATTTCTAACAAAACAGGGCTGCTCCACAGATATAAATTTCTGGGTTTCAAGATTACGGTTGTGTATGTAATCCAAAACTAAATCCTTTAGACTGTCAAAGTTAACATCCCGCGCATTAGCAACGTTTAGCGTGATCCCCTTAACTTTCAAAACCGTCTTACCGGTATTCAGTTTGTATCCGTAGGATTTTGGTCCCGTAGATACAAATTCTGTGATGTGTGTGTTATCTGGTATTTCGCTGGTTAATTCACCTAGATAATCACCTAAAGGGGGCAGCCAGTCACCTTCACGATGAACAAAAATGACAGAATCCGTGTCGTGGTAAAGGCACCTTTCCTGCAGTCTGTCCAGAAGGGAGTACAGCTCTAGTCTGGCGTAGGCTGTTATAAAACACGCTATAAAAATATTTGTGTTTTTGTTGATCGTGTGGTGCCCTTTTGCGTATTTCCAATTGACTGTTGCGGTTTCATCATCAATAAAATTTAGCTCAGAAACATCATAGTATGGGAGAAAGACATAGCTAAAGAGCTCATCAGGGCCATTCACGATGCTGGTGCACGGTAAATTAGATCTCTGTGCAAACTTTCCCCATAATGAATTTAAGAAAAGTTTGGAGATCTGCCTTTTTGCGGGGTTCACCTCAACATTTTCGGAGTCTAATTGTACACCCTCTTTTTCAAGAAAGGCATCGATGTATGCTCTTTTCTTATCAGAATCCGTACACCAGCTCGGATAACCCGATGCCTCCTGCTTGTCCATAAGATGAAGTTCGATGTAGGGTGAAAACAGTTTGTTCGTCGTGTCGTGAAAATGCCACACCTCATAGATCTCGGTTATCCTGTACCCTTTTTCCAAAGCTACCTCTAATTCTATTGTACACCAAGTACCTGTCAAAGAGCGTTGTTCATCGCTATGCGTACAGACATCCGACATGGAATTTGCGGCGCATGTGTTGCAAAGGGGAAACATTAATTTACCGTTCATTTTCACCGGAGCTCGAGCCCCCTCCTGAAAAGAGGTTCAGCTCGTCTAAAAAGACTGCAAAACAATCCAGCAAGGCCAGACCCATACATATATGGAGAGCCATGGAAACCTTCTAACCCCAGACCTGCCTGATTAACGTAGTAACAAGCATACACACTGGGATCTCCGTACAGTCTCTGGGACAGCATTTTTAGCGTGTCGCCTCCTTGCAGGGTCTGAAATGTAATCGCACTATGGTTTTACCGTACCTGAATTTAACAGCTCGAGACTGGTCTGTTAGGATGGCTATTGAGATTGTATCGAAATTATGCTTGGATACCGGAATATAGTCGGGTCGCATATACCTTAGGGAGACAATCTCGTTGTTTCTGCCTGTAATTTCAACTGTTTTTAAAAGTTGTGTGTACGAATTTCCAACAAGTGAATGCTGAACAATGTCTGAATAAACAAATAGTGTATAAAAACCAGCATGTATGTCCGCGTACATGCCGTGCCTCTCGGGCTGATTGTTTTCGATAGATCGCTCAACATATCTGCGTAGTCCTAAAATAGGAGCTTTTCACCAGGCATAAAAATGTGTGTCGGCGATTCGGGGGTTTTTATGGGTTCATATTTCAATCTAAAGGGTTCGCTCAAAATTTTTAAGTTTTCAATGGTATCATTAATAGCTTTTACAACTTCGGCGACCGATGAATAAAAGCCCGATTTTATGCGGTATTCAGTTAGCACTTCACCTTTTTTACCTAAGAAGAAGGAGCCTTCTTGAGATCTGACGGTATGCCAGCTATACGGATACTGGATTTTGGTCATAGCGACCTCATAAGGACCGGTCAAATGAACGGCTTTTGCTAGTTTGGTTGTGTAAATACCTATTGAATTTTCAGGGTAAATTTCGGATGAAGCATTACAAGGTAGCATTATAAAAAAGGACCCAGATTCCATGGCTTATATAGAAGTTAGCTGCTCTTCAGCGATCCAGCTATTAAATTTTGCGGGGTAGCCGAGCCACTTTACGAAAAAATGAGTTTTACCCCTCACACGTCTTTTTCTTAGTATGGTTTCAATTCTGTAGATACGGGCATTATCAGGTGTGATCTTCTGCAGCTCTTCTTTGTAAAACAAACCTTCTATTAGCTCATTAGACAAATCAACGAGTTTATACATAGGTTTTTGAAATTTTGTGTTAACGCCCGAAACTATGAAAATTTCCTCCGTGTAAGATTGTTCATACCCTTTAGCGAAAGTTCCTTTATACTGACTAATTCTGACATGATCACCAATTTTTAAAGTAGGCTTTGCTGGTTTAAGACTCAAGCATTTGCCGTAAACAGTACGCCATATTCTTAAAGAATTGTTTTTTGTAACGTCAACAGGTCTGCAACGGAATGTATTGTGGTATGTGTGATTATAGCTGTATAAAAAATTATCTAGTTCATCTATATATCGAAATGTATTGCGGTTATTTAAAAATTTCCACATTTTTGTTTTTAAAGTTCTGTTAAATCGTTCCACTAAAGCGGCTTTCACAGTGTTTGTAGTAAAGAAATGATGGATATTGCGCTCTTTACAAAGCCGCTTCATAGCATTGTTCATAAATCCGCGACCACGATCCGTTTGTAGTTTTTGAGGTACACAACGATCATTCTTGAAAATCGATTCAAAGGTTTTTGCTTCAGAGGCACCCGTCATATCTTTCAGGGGGGCACACCACGCATATTTTGATAATACGTCAATCACGGTTAAAATATATTTTATACCGTCATTTTCTTTGGAGTAGTCTGACATATCACACAGGTCACTTTGCCATTGCGAATCTATGCTGGCCGCTATAACTTTATTTCTGACAAAATATCTCCTTGCTGGCTTATGAAGTGTGTAAACAGTTTGATCGCATAGCCATCTTGCTATAGACGGCCTCTTTATACCGTGTTTTTTAACAGACCTGTATAAACTTTCCAATCCACCAAAAGATCCGGGTGCTTTAGGATTAAAATATGTCTTTTGCAAATATTTTTCAGCATGCTGCGTCGTCATGATTGTATCGATTATGCCTGCTTATTTCATACGCTTGTGCTATATCCGCAAATCTTTCATTGCATATTATATAAAGTTTCACAGTATAAAGGAATAATCTATTGATAAATAAATTAATCCCCATGTGTATAGTTCTCTTGGTGTGTGACTTTTAGCTAAAGCGAACTCCTAGATTGAGAAATGAATAATCTACAACTTACAATTCTCGCTAAATCTGATCCGTATATGCGCCGCATATTCGCTGGTGTATTTCCGTGCGATTTTCTACCAAGCGAACCGGTACTACAGAGACCTAGCGCATTTATTGTGAATACAGATGATTCGCGTGAACGGGGACGACATTGGGTGTTAATTATACTGTATGATAAGAATGCTATTTTCTTTGACTCTTACGATTTATCACCCACTTTTGAAATGTACCCGCGCTCCTTTATTCAATTTATAAAAAGGAATTGTGAGAGTTATATCTATCAAAATAGGCAATTACAAGCCATGAACAGTTCTGTTTGTGGAGCGTACACACTCTTCTTCTTATACAACCTATCGCGTGGAGTCTCTTATAAGAATGTTTTAGATTTCTTTAATAAAAAATGTGAGGATAATGATAACTTAGTTTAATTATTTATAAAAAATTCCTTGACCGATTTTAAGGACAATTGTTCTTCATGGTGTATTTTTTCATCAAATTTGCAAACCTCATTGTGTTGTATAATGTGTTATACAGGACCCTCTGTTTTAAATGAATGCTTAGCTATTTAGGAAATGCACCATTATTGCTGTCTGGATTAGAAAGTGAATAGCCCCCATTGTTGTTTCCTGGAAATGTAAGTAAATGAAAGTCTTAGAAGATTGCTTAGATCACCACCATGTTATTGTTCCACAGTGGGATAGGTAAATAATCAGGGTTCATTCAACACATGTGTGGATGATTAGATCAATCCTCAACAGCAAAAAACAATCAGAGTTATTGCTCTATTGTCTAAATAGGTAAATAGGTAAACAAGCAGGTTTCTTGTTGCATTGTGAAAAAGGTAGACATTCTGGGGGCCAATTGTCAAATTTCTGTACGTTGTTTATTTGCTGAATAAAACTTGTTAAACTTTGCATTTTGTGTTTGTGCTCAATTTGTATAACAACACACCAACTCTGCTACCTAGTGGGGTCAGTGTGAATGGCCTTGGGGGGTGTGGACAGTGTGAATGCATGGGCGGATTAATCTGTATGGGGTTGTCTGAATGCATGGGCGGATTAATCTGTATGGGGTTGCCTGAATGCATGGTCGGATTAATCTGTATCATAAATCAGCGTGACGCCTGATTTATTATACAGTGGAGGGGCTGGGGCCCGGCTGTGATAGGGGCTTGAGCGATTGTGGTAGGGATGCGGCCGGATGTAGTAGGACCGGATGTGGGGCTGGGCCGGATGCGGCAGGGATGCGGCCAGATGTAGTAGGACCGGATGTGGGGCGGGTCCGGATGCGGTAGGGATGCGGCTGGCTGTAGTAGGACCGGATGTGGGGCAGGGCCCGGATGCGGTCGGATGTAGTAGGACAGGATGTGGGGGCTGGGCCGGATGCGGTAGGGATGCGGCCGGATGTAGTAGGACAGGATGTGGACGGGTCCGGATGTAGTAGGACCGGATGTGGGCGGGGTCGGCTGATATAGGATCACTACCGGATGTGGGCGGGGCCGGATGTGGGAGTGGTCGGATGTGGTCGGGGTAAACCCTCATAAGGGGCGGGGCTATCAGGAGGTGATTTGTGACCCTCACAGTTCATACATAGTGTGACATGAAGCTGGCATGAATATTGAGTTCAGTTCATGGTTCATACATAGTGTGACATGAAGCTGGCATAAATATTAAGTCCAAATTGCAGAGTTTGAAATTTTTGCATAAACTTGTATTCCGATTCTTTCCTTTTCTCCTGCGTCTTAAAATGTCCCATTAAAACCACAACCCGCAAATCTTCAATAGAGTGGTTTTCTCCTGAGAAATGTGCGGCCACTGGGAGATCTGTTCTGCTGTTATTAATATTGGACCTGTGTGAGTTCATTCGTTGACTGAGTCTCTGCCCTGTTTCCCCCACATAGAGGCCTGTGGTGGGACATTGCACACACATTATGAGGTACCACACATTGGAAGACCTGCAGGAAAATGTCCCCCCTAATTCTGTGCATCTGTTGTGACTGTGGGACAGGTACACTGTCAGCGGTGTGGATGTGCTTGCAGGTCATGCACCTTTTGTGTAGGCAAGGTGAGGTGCCATTTTCATTTGGGGCCTTCAGGGCACTCCGGACGATAATACGCCTCAGGTTTGGTGGTTGTCGAAAGGAGAGGAGAGGGGGGACTGGAAATATGTCCTTGAGTCTGTTGTCCCTATATAGCACAGGTTGGAGCTCCTTGGCAATCCTTCGTAGGATCTCCAGCTGTGGGTTGTAGGTGACAACTAGGGGCACTCGGGCTTCTTTCTGGGTCTTTTTATATGTGAGCAGACTGTCTCTGTTAATGGCTGCTGCTTTGTTTAATTGGTTGCCTGTTACTTTTGGTTTGTATCCCAATCGGAGAAATTTCGTCCTCAGATCCAGGAGGTGCTTGTCCAGGTCTGCTTTATCGGAGCAAATACGATTGTATCGTATAGCCTGGCTGTAGATGATAGATTGTCTTGTGTGCTTGGGATGGAAGCTGTCGTTTCTCAGGTAGGCCGTTCTGTCTGTAGGTTTGTGGTATATTGATGTGAGTAGCCGGTGGTCTTTGATGTATATTGTGGTATCCAGAAAGTGAATTTCTCTCCCTGAATAGCTAAGTTTAAGGTTGATGGTAGGGTGAAAGTCATTGAAGTCATTATGGACTTGAAGTAGGGCCTCCTCACCTGCAGTCCAGATGACAAGGATATCATCGATATAACGGAGGTAAATCATAGGTTTGGTGGCGCATGTTGATAAATATGCTCCTTCCAGTTCTGCTATAAAGAGATTTGCATATTGGGGTGCACATCTGGTCCCCATTGAAGTTCCCATTCGCTGTAGATATAGATCCTCTCCAAAGGTAAAATGGTTGTGGCTAAGAATGAATTGTATGAGCTGCGTTACTGGTTCTGTTGGGAGGTTTTGTTTTTCCAGGTGTACCCGACATGCTGCAACTCCATCCTTGTGGGGAATGTTGGTATACAGGGATTCCAAATCCATGGTGGCCAAAATGGTACCCTCAGGTAGTTGGCCCAGGGCATTCAGTTTGTTAAGAAGGTCAGTGGTGTCCTGGATATAGCTTGGAGTATCCCTGACAAGGGGTTTTAGGAGATTTTCCACCCAACCTGAGATGTTTTCTGTCAGTGTCCCAATGCCAGAAATGATAGGCCTCCCAGGGTTGCCATCTTTGTGTATCTTTGGGAGCATATAGAAGCAGCCCGTTCTGGGATCTTGTGGGATAAGTCCTTTTACCTGATTCTGGATCTGGATTGGAAACTTCTTGATCATATTCTTTAGTTCTTTCATATAGGCTTCTGTGGGATCACTTCCAAGTTTGGAGTAATGGATGGGATTTGACAGATGCCTGTTTGCTTCCTGGATATAGTCTGAGGTGTTCATTATGACTATTGCGCCCCCTTTGTCAGCTGGTTTTATTATTATATCCTGATTTTCTTTTAGTGAAGTAATAGCCTTCTTTTCCTGCAGGGTTAGGTTATGCGCCTGTTTCTTTTGTTTCTCCAGGATTTCTGATTTTACTTTGCTTCTGAAACAGTCAATATATTTATCCAGTGCTGCATTAGCTCCAGGGCGTGGGGTCCAGGTAGATTTTTTGGTAGGATTCCTTATGGGCTGTTCCATCTCAGAGTCCCTGCTGTATGGAAGGTCTTTGTCATAAAAATATTCCCTTAATCTCATTTTTCTGAAAAACTCCTCCATATCATTGCAGAGTTTGATATGGTCAGTGTGTGCTGAGGGGCAGAAGGACAGACCTTTGGAGAGAACTGACATTTCGTGTTTGTTTGGCTCATAAGAGGAAAGATTCACAACACAGCTTTGCTGAGCTGGGCTAGTACTTGCGGTTGTAGTAATGAGGCCTTTTTGTCTCAGTCTGTGGAGCTTTTTCTTTTTGTTGTTAATAAACATATCCTGAAGTTTCCTGTACTATATGTGGAGTTTGGCCTTCATTTCTTCTGTGTCATTATCCAATGATGATTTCAGTGCCTGTATCTCCTCCTGTGTTCTTTTTTTGTTGTTATAGGAAATTTTTATCATATTGTTCCGCAGCCTTTCAGATGTCCGAATACATAGTTGTTCTGCATATCGGCTGTTGTAGGTGTGCCGGGTTGGGTTACGTAAATTGAAGCCTTTTGGGATGAGTCTCTCCTTTTTGCATTTTGTTAAGAAGAAGATGTCGCTGTTGAGATGTGCAAGTTTCTTAAGCCGGTTTTTCAGTTCCATTCTTTTGCGGTACATTGTGGTATCTTTCAAGTTGATAGTAGTATAATGTTGTACCGTGTTAGCCATTGAAAGTAGTGGAAGAGTGAAGAAATCAGGCGATACCTTTTAGAGGCTAACTGAGTATATTTATAAGTAAGCTTTCAGGAGTACTAGCTCCCTTCATCAGATATGGTGTGATACAAGAACTGAAAATTCACAGATTTTTATACACATGTTTTTCAAAGGATTTTAGAGTCCTTAAAAAAAACCAAAACAAAATGCAATCTAAATAGAGAAGTTATTTACAACAGGTCAAAAAAAAAAACAATCTGGAAAGTTGTGGTGCATGACAGAGGGATCTGTTATCTGTTTGCTATCAGGAGGTGATTAGTGACCCTCACAGTTCATACATAGTGTGACATGAAGCTGGCATGAATATTAAGTCCAAATTGCAGAGTTTGAAATTTTTGCATAAACTTGTATTCCGATTCTTTCCTTTTCTCCTGCGTCTTAAATGATGGAGACATGGTTGAAGTCTACAGACACAAGAAGGAGGGTCTGGGGGTGCAGAAACTGCAGCTGGCTCACCGTGGCTTGTAGGACCTCATAGGCAGCTTCAGCTTTCGCAGAGGGGGAGACATATGCAGCTATCACGATGACATGCGATAGTTCCCTCGGCAGATAGAAAGGTCTCATGCTCACAGCTAATAGTTCAATGTCCTTACAGCAAGTTTGCTCCTTAATCACAATGTGCCTAGGATTACACCATCTATCATTCACAAATATCGCCAGCCCTCCTCCTTTCCTCTTACCGCTCTCCCTCGTCCTGTCTTCCCAAAGGAGTTTAAAGCCATCCGAGGAGACAAGAGTGTCCGGAGTGACTTCGGTAAGCCAAGTCTCTGCATGCAGCATCATGCTACACACCCAAAACTCCTGATGATGCCTGGTCAGCGCCGCCAGTTCATCCATCTTGTTTGCAAGAGATCTCACATTGCCCATAATGATGGAGGGGAAAACAGGTCTAAAACATCTCCTTCTAGTGCTCCGAAGGGCACCAGCTCTGCAAACTCTTCTTTTTTCCCTCCAAATTTCCAGGGGGATGTCAGGTCTAGTAGCATGTAGCCCTGCCGTTTCTCTAAGCTGCAACAGTTCATCCCTGGAGTAGACAAAAGAATCGTGACCACATGCAGGGTCTGCAGACACAATAGTTCCCATTGAAAGCACAACAAAACAAACAAAAAGTATCACAAAGGTCCAATTCCAAGTCTTCATATGGTTCTTCATAGTGCAATGCCCCTTACGTAGAGTGATAAGACAAAACAAAGAAAGGAAAAGAAGAGAAAAACTTTGAGCTGCTGTAACAGGCTACCACTCCAGCGGTACCATCTTGGGGGAAAAAAAATTTCTAATATATATATATATATATATATATATATATATATATACATACACACACCTATATATAAATAGGTATATGTATATATATAGGTATTTACAGTGGCAATATCCAGGTATATACAGTGACAGTATACAGGATTATACAGTGGCAGTATGCAGGTATATGCAGTGACAGTATACAGGTATATACAGTGGCAGTATATAGGTATATACAGTGGCAGTGTGCAGGCATATACAGTGACCGTATACAGGTAAATACAGAGGCAGTATGCAGGTATATACAGTGGCAGTATGCAGGTACAGTATATAGGTATATACAGTGGCAGTATGCAGGTACAGTATATAGGTATATACAGTGGCAGTATATAGGTATATACAGTAGCAGTATACAGCTATATATATGCAGGTATACAGTATATGGTATAACCATCAATATTTCAAGAAAAGTGAGTGATGAATCTTGGCATGATGTATAATACAATAGAAAGTGTAAATGAGCATTAATAACACACTGATCATTATTAGTTAGTAGAACCTTTCAGGATCCAGATTCACTATTAGAAAACACTATACACACCATTACACTATACACACCATTTCACAATACATAACACTATACTCACCATTACACTATACATAACACTATACTCACCATTACACTATATATATATATATATATATATATATATATATATATATATAACACTATACTCACCATTTCACTATACATAACACTATACTCACAGTTACACTATACATAGCACTGTACAGTACATACCATTACACTATACATAACAATATACTCACCATTACACTATACATAACACTATAC
This sequence comes from Leptodactylus fallax, assembly GCA_947044405.1. Lineage (NCBI taxonomy): Eukaryota > Metazoa > Chordata > Amphibia > Anura > Leptodactylidae > Leptodactylus > Leptodactylus fallax. Next base: position 619,477 of record CAMRHE010000327.1, read on the forward strand.
TCACCATTACACTATATATAACACTATACTCACCATTACACTATACATAACAGTATACACACCATGAGGAGTCTGTGTTACCGCACATGTGTGGAAGTGTAATCATAGAAGATTGAGTGTATCCCATTAAAGCCAATTTGCACATGTGCAGTAGTGCGCTGAGGCTGTCGGCACCATCGTGGAAAATCCGAAATGCCCACACTAGAGTCAAACTGGCTATTACTGTCATATAACCAGAAAAAGAAGCTCAAGGCACTATATTTTAAACCTCCCATCTACATTATGGATATAGGGGAATGTAAAGCACAATATATGGAGCTATATATCAAGAAAAAGCAGAAATATATAAAATCTGCAACATGGCCATTGTAGAATGTGAATAGGTACCAAGGTTAATATTAGTAGAATAATGTTGTACCGTGTTAGCCATTGAAAGTAGTGGAAGAGTGAAGAAATCAGGCGATACCTTTTAGAGACTAACTGAGTATATTTATAAGTAAGCTTTCAGAAGTGCAAGCTTCCTTCATCAGACATGGTGTTATACAAGAACTGAAAATTCACAGATTTTTATACACATGGTCTTCAAAGGATTTTAGAGTCCTTAAAAAACCCCAAAACAAAATGCAATCTAAGTAGAGAAGTTATTTACAACAGGTCAAAAAACAATCTAGAAAGTTGTGGTGCGTGACAGAGGGATCTGTTATCTGTTTGCTATCAGGAGGTGATTTGTGACCCTTACAGTTCATACATAGTGTGACATGAAGCTGGCATGAATATTAAGTCCAAATTGCAGAGTTTTATATTTTTGCATAAATTTGTACTCCCATTGTTTCCTTTCCTCCTGCGTCTTAAACTGTCCCATTAAAACCACAACCCGCAAATCTTTAATAGAGTGGTTTTCTCCGGAGAAATGTGCGGCCACTGGGAGATCTGTTCTGCTGTTATTAATATTGGATCTGTGTGAGTTCATTCGCTGACTAAGTCTCTGCCCTGTTTCCACCACATAGAGGCCTGTGGTGGGACATTGCGCACACATTATGAGGTACACCACATTGGAAGACCTGCAGGAAAATGTCCCCCAAGGTTAATATTAGCAGGTGTTAAACCAGTTCTATATTAAACAGAACAAATTAAAGGAGAATGGTCACAAATATAATGTAATGTCTCAGACCCTAAGGTTCAATAAGGGTATAATATCAACATATGGAAAGTAATGGCGAACTATGAACGCTAAATAAGAGCACATGTCACCATCAGAAGGGGGGACACTAGCTACTCGAATCCACCATGTGGACCCAAATGCCCCATACGTATCTGAAACCTCCTTTTTAGAAATAGAACCCAGAAAAACCAATACGGGTCAAGGACCGGACTCCAGTGAACTTCCAATGCCATGTTTTATTGTATATAGGTCCACAAAAGTATATGACATTATATGTCCTGGATTCTGCGTCATGGATTGTGGGTCATGTCCCGTGGTCCCGGTCAGCGGGAGGTATGTCCCGGATTCAACTCATCTGCGCCTGCAGTATCAGTGTTTTTATTATGTTAAACTTTGAGGGCAAATGGAGGGGGACATTAAACTGGGGACAGATGGAGAGGGACATTAAACCGTGGGGGTAGCTGAAGGGGGACATGTCAGCATCTAGTTGCCCCCAGCTTAATATCCCACTCTAGTTACCCCCAGTTTAAACTGGGGCACCAGGAGAGGGACTTCATACTGCGGGGAGGGGGGGCACATAGAAAAATGACTGAGTGGGTGGAGTCAACGTAGAAGTGGGTGGAGCTAAATTTACCACGGTGCGCATGGAGCGCCACATGTACTGTCCCTCTTTCTGTCCTTTGAAAGTTGGGAGGAATGCATTTTAGCACTGTTACAGACAAATAGATGGTAGACACACTCGTATCCCATATATATGTTGCCATTAAAGTGCAGAAATCAGTTAATCTGCAGATTACCTAGGTCCGTGATGGCGAACATATGGCACGTGTGCCAGAGAGGGCACGCAGAGCCCTCTCAGTTGGCACGCACGCCGTCGCCATGATCGCTCACTAAAGGGGAATCCGGTACAGGATTACAGGTTAGTGAGCGATCGCTTCTTTCAGCTGTATGTGCACATGTACATACAGTTGAAAGCTGTCACTGTAGGCCGCGGTCCGCAGAACCGCGGCCTACACTGACTGCAGAGTGTGACCTCTGCCCCGACGCAGGGGCGATGACGTCATTCATCAGCGCCTGCGAACAGAAGAAGAAGGAGGACGCTCTTCGTGGGACTAGGTAAGTAACATAAACTACTGTGGGGGTCTACTGTGAAGCATATAATACTGTATGGGGGGACACTGAAGCATCTAATACTGTATGGGGGGACATTGAAGCATCTAATACTGTGGGGGGGACACTGAAGCATCTAATACTGTATGGGGGACATTGAAGCATCTAATACTGTGGGGGGGACAATGAAGCATCTAATACTGTATCTGGGACACTGAAGCATCTAATACTGTATGGGGGGGACAATGAAGCATCTAATACTGTATGGGGGACACTGAAGCATCTAATACTGTATGGGGGACACTGAAGCATCTAATACTGTATGGGGGGGACACTGAAGCATCTAATACTGTATGGGGGGACACTGAAGCATCTAATACTGTATGGGGGGACACTGAAGCATCTAATACTGTATGGGGGGGGACACTGAAGCATCTAATACTGTATGGGGGGACACTGAAGCATCTAATACTGTATGGGGGGGACACTGCAGCATCTAATACTGTATGGGGGGGACAATGAAGCATCTAATACTGTATGGGGGACACTGAAGCATCTAATACTGTATGGGGGACACTGAAGCATCTAATACTGTGTGGGGGACACTGAAGCATCTAATACTGTATGGGGGGGACACTGAAGCATCTAATACTGTGTGGGGGATACTGAAGCATCTAATATTGTGTGGGGGGACACTGAAGCATCTAATACTGTGTGGGGGACACTGAAGCATCTAATACTGTATGGGGGACACTGAAGCATCTAATACTGTATGGGGGACACTGAAGCATCTAATACTGTATGGGGGACACTGAAGCATCTAATACTGTATGGGGGCACTGAAGCATCTAATACTGTATGGGGGACACTGAAGCATCTAATACTGTATGGGGGGGACAATGAAGCATCTAATACTGTATCGGGGACACTGAAGCATCTAATACTGTATGGGGGGGACAATGAAGCATCTAATACTGTATGGGGGACACAGAAGCATCTAATACTGTATGGGGGACACTGAAGCATCTAATACTGTATGAGGGGACACTGAAGCATCTAATACTGTATGGGGGGGACACTGAAGCATCTAATACTGTATGGGGGGACACTGAAGCATCTAATACTGTATGGGGGACACTGAAGCATCTAATACTGTATGGGGGGACAATGAAGCATCTAATACTGTATGGGGGACACTGAAGCATCTAATACTGTATGGGGGACACTGAAGCATCTAATGCTGTGTGGGGGACACTGAAGCATCTAATACTGTATGGGGAACACTGAAGCATCTAATACTGTATGGGGAACACTGAAGCATCTAATACTGTATGGGGGACACTGAAGCATCTAATACTGTATGGGGGGACACTGAAGCATCTAATACTCTATGGGGGGACACTGAAGCATCTAATACTGTGTGGGGGACACTGAAGCATCTAATACTGTATGGGGGACACTGAAGCATCTAATACTGTATGGGGGACGCTGAAGCATCTAATACTGTGTGGGGGACACTGAAGCATCTAATACTGTATGGGGGGACACTGAAGCATCTAATACTGTATGGGGGGGACAATGAAGCATCTAATACTGTATGGGGGACACTGAAGCTTCTAATACTGTATGGGGGGGGTACTGAAGCATCTAATACTGTATGGGAGACACTGAAGCATCTAATACTATATGGGGGACACTGAAGCATCTAATACTGTATGGGGGGGGGACACTGAAGCATCTAATACTGTGTGGGGGATACTGAAGCATCTAATATTGTGTGGGGGGACACTGAAGCATCTAATACTGTGTGGGGGACACTGAAGCATCTAATACTGTATGGGGGACACTGAAGCATCTAATACTGTATGGGGGGGACACTGCAGCATCTAGTACTGTATGGGGGGGACAATGAAGCATCTAATACTGTATGGGGGACACTGAAGCATCTAATACTGTATGAGGGACACTGAAGCATCTAATGCTGTGTGGGGGACACTGAAGCATCTAATACTGTATGGGGAACACTGAAGCATCTAATACTGTATGGGGAACACTGAAGCATCTAATATTGTATGGGGGACACTGAAGCATCTAATACTGTATAGGGGGACACTGAAGCATCTAATACTGTGTGGGGGACACTGAAGCATCTAATACTGTATGGGGGACACTGAAGCATCTAATACTGTATGGGGGACACTGAAGCATCTAATACTGTGTGGGGGATACTGAAGCATCTAATATTGTGTGGGGGGACACTGAAGCATCTAATACTGTGTGGGGGACACTGAAGCATCTAATACTGTATGGGGGACACTGAAGCATCTAATACTGTATGGGGGGCACTGTGAAGCATCTAATACTGTATGGGGGACACTGAAGCATCTAATACTGTATGGGGGACACTGAAGCATCTAATACTGTATGGGGGACACTGAAGCATCTAATACTGTATGGGGGGGACAATGAAGCATCTAATACTGTATGGGGGACACTGAAGCATCTAATACTGTATGGGGGGACACTGAAGCATCTAATACTGTATGGGGGGGACACTGAAGCATCTAATACTGTATGGGGGGACACTGAAGCATCTAATACTGTATGGGGGACACTGAAGCATCTAATACTGTATGGGGGGGGACAATGAAGCATCTAATACTGTATGGGGGACACTGAAGCATCTAATACTGTATGGGGGACACTGAAGCATCTAATGCTGTGTGGGGGACACTGAAGCATCTAATACTGTATGGGGAACACTGAAGCATCTAATACTGTATGGGGAACACTGAAGCATCTAATACTGTATGGGGGACACTGAAGCATCTAATACTGTATGGGGGGACACTGAAGCATCTAATACTCTATGGGGGGACACTGAAGCATCTAATACTGTGTGGGGGACACTGAAGCATCTAATACTGTATGGGGGACACTGAAGCATCTAATACTGTATGGGGGACGCTGAAGCATCTAATACTGTGTGGGGGACACTGAAGCATCTAATACTGTATGGGGGGACACTGAAGCATCTAATACTGTATGGGGGGGACAATGAAGCATCTAATACTGTATGGGGGACACTGAAGCATCTAATACTGAATGGGGGGGTACTGAAGCATCTAATACTGTATGGGAGACACTGAAGCATCTAATACTATATGGGGGACACTGAAGCATCTAATACTGTATGGGGGGGACACTGAAGCATCTAATACTGTGTGGGGGATACTGAAGCATCTAATATTGTGTGGGGGGACACTGAAGCATCTAATACTGTGTGGGGGACACTGAAGCATCGAATACTGTATGGGGGACACTGAAGCATCTAATACTGTATGGGGGGCACTGTGAAGCATCTAATACTGTATGGGGGACACTGAAGCATCTAATACTGTATGGGGGCACTGAAGCATCTAATACTGTATGGGGGACACTGAAGCATCTAATACTGTATGGGGGACACTGAAGAATCTAATACTGTATGGGGGGACAATGAAGCATCTAATACTGTGTGGGGGACACTGAAGCATCTAATACTGTGTGGGGGACACTGAAGCATCTAGTACTGTATGGGGGGGACACTGAAGCATCTAATACTGTATGAGGGGACACTGAAGCATCTAATACTGTATGGGGGGACACTGAAGCATCTAATACTGTATGAGGGACACTGAAGCATCTAATACTGTGTGGGGGACACTGAAGCATCTAATACTGTATGGGGGACACTGAAGCATCTAATACTGTATGGGGGACTGTGAAGAATATCGCCTTGCCAAGCCTCTTGGCGTACCTGCGATCACCCTTCTAACCTTCCACTCACCACCCGTGAGCGGCCAGAGTTCGTAGGATAGAATGAAACGAGCTGTATAAATTTTATATATTTAATAACCCAAGTGGGTCGGTACTAATTAATAGCATATACAGAAATATACAATATTAATATGATCAAGCATAAACATACAAGCGAATGCGATGATACCGCACATAAAACAAAAATGGGAATAAAATATAGAATAATACCTCAGCTAAGTCTCTTAGTTGTATCTCTTCCAGCTTCCACACAAAGACAAAGAAAACTCACTCTACCTCAGTGGGAGACCCACCCCAGCTCCACCCTTCACCCCCCTTTTGGACATCAGGGATATCACACTGACGATGGTATGCACATAAAACCATTGGAGCGAATTGACCACCAATGTAAACACAGCTCTACATTCCTACAGATATGTGACTGATACGAATGAGGAATGATACATGTCCAAGAAAGATACATAAATTGAGGGTCTCATCATCACAGGGACACTGAAGCATCTAATAATGTATGTGGGAAACTGAAGCATCTAATACTATGTGAGGGACACTGAAGCATCTAATACTGTATGGGGGACACTGAAGCATCTAATACTGTATGGGGGACACTGAAGCATCTAATACTGTATGTGGGACACTAAAGCATATAATACTGTATGGGGGGACACTGAAGCATCTAATACTGTATGGGGGGACACTGAAGCATCTAATACTGTATGGGGGGACACTGAAGCATCTAATACTGTATGGGGGGACACTGCAGCATCTAATACTGTATGGGGGGGACAATGAAGCATCTAATACTGTATGGGGGACACTGAAGCATCTTATACTGTATGGGGGACACTGAAGCATCTAATGCTGTGTGGGGGACACTGAAGCATCTAATACTGTATGGGGAACACTGAAGCATCTAATACTGTATGGGGGGACACTGAAGCATCTAATACTGTATGGGGGCGACACTGCAGCATCAAATACTGTATGGGGGGGGACAATGAAGCATCTAATACTGTATGGGGGACACTGAAGCATCTAATACTGTATGAGGGACACTGAAGCATTTAATGCTGTGTGGGGGACACTGAAGCATCTAATACTGTATGGGGAACACTGAAGCATCTAATACTGTATGGGGAACACTGAAGCATCTAATATTGTATGGGGGACACTGAAGCATCTAATACTGTATGGGGGGACACTGAAGCATCTAATACTGTGTGGGGGACACTGAAGCATCTAATACTGTATGGGGGACACTGAAGCATCTAATACTGTATGGGGGACACTGAAGCATCTAATACTGTATGGGGAACACTGAAGCATCTAATACTGTATGGGGGGACACTGAAGCATCTAATACTGTGTGGGGGATACTGAAGCATCTAATATTGTGTGGGGGGACACTGAAGCATCTAATACTGTGTGGGGGACACTGAAGCATCTAATACTGTATGGGGGACACTGAAGCATCTAATACTGTATGGGGGGCACTGTGAAGCATCTAATACTGTATGGGGGACAGTGAAGCATCTAATACTGTATGGGGGACACTGAAGCATCTAATACTGTATGGGGGGGACACTGAAGCATCTAATACTGTGTGGGGGACACTGAAGCATCTAATACTGTATGGGGGACACTGAAGCATCTAATACTGTATGGGGGACGCTGAAGCATCTAATACTGTGTGGGGGACGCTGAAGCATCTAATACTGTATGGGGAACACTGAAGCATCTAATACTGTATGGGGGACACTGAAGCATCTAATAGTGTATGGGGGGACACTGAAGCATCTAATACTGTATGGGGGACACTGAAGCATCTAATACTGTATGGGGGGCAATGAAGCATCTAATACTGTATGGGGGACACTGAAGCATCTAATACTGTATGGGGGGACACTGAAGCATCTAATACTGTATGAGGGACACTGAAGCATCTAATACTGTATGGGGGACTGTGAAGAATATCGCCTTGCCAAGCCTCTTGGCGTACCTGCGATCACCCTTCTAACCTTCCACTCACCACCCGTGAGCGGCCAGAGTTCGTAGGATAGAATGAAACGAGCTGTATAAATTTTATATATTTAATAACCCAAGTGGGTCGATACTAATTAATAGCATATACAGAAATATACAATATTAATATGATCAAGCATAAACATACAAGCGAATGCGATGATACCGCACATAAAACAAAAATGGGAATAAAATATAGAATAATACCTCAGCTAAGTCTCTTAGTTGTATCTCTTCCAGCTTCCACACAAAGACAAAGAAAACTCACTCTACCTCAGTGGGAGACCCACCCCAGCTCCACCCTTCACCCCCCTTTTGGACATCAGGGATATCACACTGACGATGGTATGCACATAAAACCATTGGAGCGAATTGACCACCAATGTAAACACAGCTCTACATTCCTACAGATATGTGACTGATACGAATGAGGAATGACACATGTCCAAGAAAGATACATAAATTGAGGGTCTCATCATCACAGGGACACTGAAGCATCTAATAATGTATGTGGGAAACTGAAGCATCTAATACTATGTGAGGGACACTGAAGCATCTAATACTGTATGGGGGACACTGAAGCATCTAATACTGTATGGGGGACACTGAAGCATCTAATACTGTATGGGGGGGACACTGAAGCATCTAATACTGTATGGGGGGACACTGAAGCATCTAATACTGGATGGGGGACACTGAAGCATCTAATACTGTATGGGGGACACTGAAGCATCTAATACTGTATGGGGGGACACTGAAGCATCTAATACTGTATGGGGGGACACTGAAGCATCTAATACTGTATGGGGGGGACACTGCAGCATCTAATACTGTATGGGGGGACAATGAAGCATCTAATACCGTATGGGGGACACTGAAGCATCTTATACTGTATGGGGGACACTGAAGCATCTAATGCTGTGTGGGGGACACTGAAGCATCTAATACTGTATGGGGAACACTGAAGCATCTAATACTGTATGGGGGGACACTGAAGCATCTAATAGTGTATGGGGGCGACACTGCAGCATCAAATACTGTATGGGGGGGACAATGAAGCATCTAATACTGTATGGGGGACACTGAAGCATCTAATACTGTATGAGGGACACTGAAGCATCTAATGCTGTGTGGGGGACACTGAAGCATCTAATACTGTATGGGGAACACTGAAGCATCTAATACTGTATGGGGAACACTGAAGCATCTAATATTGTATGGGGGACACTGAAGCATCTAATACTGTATGGGGGGACACTGAAGCATCTAATACTGTGTGGGGGACACTGAAGCATCTAATACTGTATGGGGGACACTGAAGCATCTAATACTGTATGGGGGACACTGAAGCATCTAATACTGTATGGGGAACACTGAAGCATCTAATACTGTATGGGGGGACACTGAAGCATCTAATACTGTGTGGGGGATACTGAAGCATCTAATATTGTGTGGGGGGACACTGAAGCATCTAATACTGTGTGGGGGACACTGAAGCATCTAATACTGTATGGGGGACACTGAAGCATCTAATACTGTATGGGGGGCACTGTGAAGCATCTAATACTGTATGGGGGACACTGAAGCATCTAATACTGTTTGGGGGACACTGAAGCATCTAATACTGTATGGGGGGGACACTGAAGCATCTAATACTGTGTGGGGGACACTGAAGCATCTAATACTGTGTGGGGGACACTGAAGCATCTAATACTGTATGGGGGACACTGAAGCATCTAATACTGTATGGGGGACGCTGAAGCATCTAATACTGTGTGGGGGACGCTGAAGCATCTAATACTGTATGGGGAACACTGAAGCATCTAATACTGTATGGGGGACACTGAAGCATCTAATACTGTATGGGGGGACACTGAAGCATCTAATACTGTATGGGGGACACTGAAGCATCTAATACTGTATGGGGGGCAATGAAGCATCTAATACTGTATGGGGGACACTGAAGCATCTAATACTGTATGGGGGGACACTGAAACATCTAATACTGTATGAGGGACACTGAAGCATCTAATACTGTATGGGGGACTGTGAAGAATATCGCCTTGCCAAGCCTCTTGGCGTACCTGCGATCACCCTTCTAACCTTCCACTCACCACCCGTGAGCGGCCAGAGTTCGTAGGATAGAATGAAACGAGCTGTATAAATTTTATATATTTAATAACCCAAGTGGGTCGATACTAATTAATAGCATATACAGAAATATACAATATTAATATGATCAAGCATAAACATACAAGCGAAAGCGATGATACCGCACATAAAACAAAAATGGGAATAAAAGATAGAATAATACCTCAGCTAAGTCTCTTAGTTGTATCTCTTCCAGCTTCCACACAAAGACAAAGAAAACTCACTCTACCTCAGTGGGAGACCCACCCCAGCTCCACCCTTCACCCCCCTTTTGGACATCAGGGATATCACACTGACGATGGTATGCACATAAAACCATTGGAGCGAATTGACCACCAATGTAAACACAGCTCTACATTCCTACAGATATGTGACTGATACGAATGAGGAATGATACATGTCCAAGAAAGATACATAAATTGAGGGTCTCATCATCACAGGGACACTGAAGCATCTAATACTGTATGTGGGAAACTGAAGCATCTAATACTATGTGAGGGACACTGAAGCATCTAATACTGTATGGGGGGGACACTGAAGCATCTAATACTGTATGGGGGGACACTGAAGCATCTAATACTGTATGGGGACACTGAAGCATCTAATACTGTATGGGGGACACTGAAGCATCTAATACTGTATGTGGGACACTAAAGCATATAATACTGTATGGGGGGACACTGAAGCATCTAATACTGTATGGGGGGACACTGAAGCATCTAATACTGTATGGGGGCGACACTGCAGCATCAAATACTGTATGGGGGGGACAATGAAGCATCTAATACTGTATGGGGGACACTGAAGCATCTAATACTGTATGAGGGACACTGAAGCATCTAATGCTGTGTGGGGGACACTGAAGCATCTAATACTGTATGGGGAACACTGAAGCATCTAATACTGTATGGGGAACACTGAAGCATCTAATATTGTATGGGGGACACTGAAGCATCTAATACTGTATGGGGGGACACTGAAGCATCTAATACTGTGTGGGGGACACTGAAGCATCTAATACTGTATGGGGGACACTGAAGCATCTAATACTGTATGGGGGACACTGAAGCATCTAATACTGTATGGGGAACACTGAAGCATCTAATACTGTATGGGGGGACACTGAAGCATCTAATACTGTGTGGTGGATACTGAAGCATCTAATATTGTGTGGGGGGACACTGAAGCATCTAATACTGTGTGGGGGACACTGAAGCATCTAATACTGTATGGGGGACACTGAAGCATCTAATACTGTATGGGGGGCACTGTGAAGCATCTAATACTGTATGGGGGACACTGAAGCATCTAATACTGTTTGGGGGACACTGAACCATCTAATACTGTATGGGGGGGACACTGAAGCATCTAATACTGTGTGGGGGACACTGAAGCATCTAATACTGTGTGGGGGACACTGAAGCATCTAATACTGTATGGGGGACACTGAAGCATCTAATACTGTATGGGGGACGCTGAAGCATCTAATACTGTATGGGGAACACTGAAGCATCTAATACTGTATGGGGGACACTGAAGCATCTAATACTGTATGGGGGGACACTGAAGCATCTAATACTGTATGGGGGACACTGAAGCATCTAATACTGTATGGGGGGCAATGAAGCATCTAATACTGTATGGGGGACACTGAAGCATCTAATACTGTATGGGGGGACACTGAAACATCTAATACTGTATGAGGGACACTGAAGCATCTAATACTGTATGGGGGACTGTGAAGAATATCGCCTTGCCAAGCCTCTTGGCGTACCTGCGATCACCCTTCTAACCTTCCACTCACCACCCGTGAGCGGCCAGAGTTCGTAGGATAGAATGAAACGAGCTGTATAAATTTTATATATTTAATAACCCAAGTGGGTCGATACTAATTAATAGCATATACAGAAATATACAATATTAATATGATCAAGCATAAACATACAAGCGAATGCGATGATACCGCACATAAAACAAAAATGGGAATAAAAGATAGAATAATACCTCAGCTAAGTCTCTTAGTTGTATCTCTTCCAGCTTCCACACAAAGACAAAGAAAACTCACTCTACCTCAGTGGGAGACCCACCCCAGCTCCACCCTTCACCCCCCTTTTGGACATCAGGGATATCACACTGACGATGGTATGCACATAAAACCATTGGAGCGAATTGACCACCAATGTAAACACAGCTCTACATTCCTACAGATATGTGACTGATACGAATGAGGAATGATACATGTCCAAGAAAGATACATAAATTGAGGGTCTCATCATCACAGGGACACTGAAGCATCTAATACTGTATGTGGGAAACTGAAGCATCTAATACTATGTGAGGGACACTGAAGCATCTAATACTGTATGGGGGGGACACTGAAGCATCTAATACTGTATGGGGGGACACTGAAGCATCTAATACTGTATGGGGACACTGAAGCATCTAATACTGTATGGGGGACACTGAAGCATCTAATACTGTATGTGGGACACTAAAGCATATAATACTGTATGGGGGGACACTGAAGCATCTAATACTGTATGGGGGGGACCCTGAAGCATCTAATACTGTATGGGGGGACACTGAAGCATCTAATACTGTATGGGGGGGACACTGCAGCATCTAATACTGTATGGGGGGGACAATGAAGCATCTAATACTGTATGGGGGACACTGAAGCATCTAATACTGTATGGGGGGGACAATGAAGCATCTAATACTGTATCGGGGACACTGAAGCATCTAATACTGTATGGGGGGGACAATGAAGCATCTAATACTGTATGGGGGACACTGAAGCATCTAATACTGTGTGGGGGATACTGAAGCATCTAATATTGTGTGGGGGGACACTGAAGCATCTAATACTGTGTGGGGGACACTGAAGCATCGAATACTGTATGGGGGACACTGAAGCATCTAATACTGTATGGGGGGCACTGTGAAGCATCTAATACTGTATGGGGGACACTGAAGCATCTAATACTGTATGGGGGCACTGAAGCATCTAATACTGTATGGGGGACACTGAAGCATCTAATACTGTATGGGGGACACTGAAGAATCTAATACTCTATGGGGGGACAATGAAGCATCTAATACTGTGTGGGGGACACTGAAGCATCTAATACTGTGTGGGGGACACTGAAGCATCTAGTACTGTATGGGGGGGACACTGAAGCATCTAATACTGTATGAGGGGACACTGAAGCATCTAATACTGTATGGGGGGACACTGAAGCATCTAATACTGTATGAGGGACACTGAAGCATCTAATACTGTGTGGGGGACACTGAAGCATCTAATACTGTATGGGGGACACTGAAGCATCTAATACTGTATGGGGGACTGTGAAGAATATCGCCTTGCCAAGCCTCTTGGCGTACCTGCAATCACCCTTCTAACCTTCCACTCACCACCCGTGAGCGGCCAGAGTTCGTAGGATAGAATGAAACGAGCTGTATAAATTTTATATATTTAATAACCCAAGTGGGTCGGTACTAATTAATAGCATATACAGAAATATACAATATTAATATGATCAAGCATAAACATACAAGCGAATGCGATGATACCGCACATAAAACAAAAATGGGAATAAAATATAGAATAATACCTCAGCTAAGTCTCTTAGTTGTATCTCTTCCAGCTTCCACACAAAGACAAAGAAAACTCACTCTACCTCAGTGGGAGACCCACCCCAGCTCCACCCTTCACCCCCCTTTTGGACATCAGGGATATCACACTGACGATGGTATGCACATAAAACCATTGGAGCGAATTGACCACCAATGTAAACACAGCTCTACATTCCTACAGATATGTGACTGATACGAATGAGGAATGATACATGTCCAAGAAAGATACATAAATTGAGGGTCTCATCATCACAGGGACACTGAAGCATCTAATACTGTATGTGGGAAACTGAAGCATCTAATACTATGTGAGGGACACTGAAGCATCTAATACTGTATGGGGGGGACACTGAAGCATCTAATACTGTATGGGGGGACACTGAAGCATCTAATACTGTATGGGGACACTGAAGCATCTAATACTGTATGGGGGACACTGAAGCATCTAATACTGTATGTGGGACACTAAAGCATATAATACTGTATGGGGGGACACTGAAGCATCTAATACTGTATGGGGGGGACCCTGAAGCATCTAATACTGTATGGGGGGACACTGAAGCATCTAATACTGTATGGGGGGGACACTGCAGCATCTAATACTGTATGGGGGGGACAATGAAGCATCTAATACTGTATGGGGGACACTGAAGCATCTAATACTGTATGGGGGGGACAATGAAGCATCTAATACTGTATCGGGGACACTGAAGCATCTAATACTGTATGGGGGGGACAATGAAGCATCTAATACTGTATGGGGGACACTGAAGCATCTAATACTGTGTGGGGGATACTGAAGCATCTAATATTGTGTGGGGGGACACTGAAGCATCTAATACTGTGTGGGGGACACTGAAGCATCGAATACTGTATGGGGGACACTGAAGCATCTAATACTGTATGGGGGGCACTGTGAAGCATCTAATACTGTATGGGGGACACTGAAGCATCTAATACTGTATGGGGGCACTGAAGCATCTAATACTGTATGGGGGACACTGAAGCATCTAATACTGTATGGGGGACACTGAAGAATCTAATACTGTATGGGGGGACAATGAAGCATCTAATACTGTGTGGGGGACACTGAAGCATCTAATACTGTGTGGGGGACACTGAAGCATCTAGTACTGTATGGGGGGGACACTGAAGCATCTAATACTGTATGAGGGGACACTGAAGCATCTAATACTGTATGGGGGGACACTGAAGCATCTAATACTGTATGAGGGACACTGAAGCATCTAATACTGTGTGGGGGACACTGAAGCATCTAATACTGTATGGGGGACACTGAAGCATCTAATACTGTATGGGGGACTGTGAAGAATATCGCCTTGCCAAGCCTCTTGGCGTACCTGCAATCACCCTCCTAACCTTCCATTCACCACCCGTGAGCGGCCAGAGTTCGTAGGATAGAATGAAACGAGCTGTATAAATTTTATATATTTAATAACCCAAGTGGGTCGGTACTAATTAATAGCATATACAGAAATATACAATATTAATATGATCAAGCATAAACATACAAGCGAATGCGATGATACCGCACATAAAACAAAAATGGGAATAAAATATAGAATAATACCTCAGCTAAGTCTCTTAGTTGTATCTCTTCCAGCTTCCACACAAAGACAAAGAAAACTCACTCTACCTCAGTGGGAGACCCACCCCAGCTCCACCCTTCACCCCCCTTTTGGACATCAGGGATATCACACTGACGATGGTATGCACATAAAACCATTGGAGCGAATTGACCACCAATGTAAACACAGCTCTACATTCCTACAGATATGTGACTGATACGAATGAGGAATGATACATGTCCAAGAAAGATACATAAATTGAGGGTCTCATCATCACAGGGACACTGAAGCATCTAATAATGTATGTGGGAAGCATCTAATACTATGTGAGGGACACTGAAGCATCTAATACTGTATGGGGGACACTGAAGCATCTAATACTGTATGGGGGACACTGAAGCATCTAATACTGTATGGGGGGGACACTGAAGCATCTAATACTGTATGGGGGGACACTGAAGCATCTAATACTGGATGGGGGACACTGAAGCATCTAATACTGTATGGGGGACACTGAAGCATCTAATACTGTATGTGGGACACTAAAGCATATAATACTGTATGGGGGGACACTGAAGCATCTAATACTGTATGGGGGGACACTGAAGCATCTAATACTGTATGGGGGGACACTGAAGCATCTAATACTGTATGGGGGGGACACTGCAGCATCTAATACTGTATGGGGGGGACAATGAAGCATCTAATACTGCATGGGGGACACTGAAGCATCTTATACTGTATGGGGGACACTGAAGCATCTAATGCTGTGTGGGGGACACTGAAGCATCTAATACTGTATGGGGAACACTGAAGCATCTAATACTGTATGGGGGGACACTGAAGCATCTAATACTGTATGGGGGCGACACTGCAGCATCAAATACTGTATGGGGGGGACAATGAAGCATCTAATACTGTATGGGGGACACTGAAGCATCTAATACTGTATGAGGGACACTGAAGCATCTAATGCTGTGTGGGGGACACTGAAGCATCTAATACTGTATGGGGAACACTGAAGCATCTAATACTGTATGGGGAACACTGAAGCATCTAATATTGTATGGGGGACACTGAAGCATCTAATACTGTATGGGGGGACACTGAAGCATCTAATACTGTGTGGGGGACACTGAAGCATCTAATACTGTATGGGGGACACTGAAGCATCTAATACTGTATGGGGGACACTGAAGCATCTAATACTGTATGGGGAACACTGAAGCATCTAATACTGTATGGGGGGACACTGAAGCATCTAATACTGTGTGGGGGATACTGAAGCATCTAATATTGTGTGGGGGGACACTGAAGCATCTAATACTGTGTGGGGGACACTGAAGCATCTAATACTGTATGGGGGACACTGAAGCATCTAATACTGTATGGGGGGCACTGTGAAGCATCTAATACTGTATGGGGGACACTGAAGCATCTAATACTGTATGGGGGACACTGAAGCATCTAATACTGTATGGGGGGGACACTGAAGCATCTAATACTGTGTGGGGGACACTGAAGCATCTAATACTGTGTGGGGGACACTGAAGCATCTAATACTGTATGGGGGACACTGAAGCATCTAATACTGTATGGGGGACGCTGAAGGATCTAATACTGTGTGGGGGACGCTGAAGCATCTAATACTGTATGGGGAACACTGAAGCATCTAATACTGTATGGGGGACACTGAAGCATCTAATACTGTATGGGGGGACACTGAAGCATCTAATACTGTATGGGGGACACTGAAGCATCTAATACTGTATGGGGGGCAATGAAGCATCTAATACTGTATGGGGGACACTGAAGCATCTAATACTGTATGGGGGGACACTGAAGCATCTAATACTGTATGAGGGACACTGAAGCATCTAATACTGTATGGGGGACTGTGAAGAATATCGCCTTGCCAAGCCTCTTGGCGTACCTGCGATCACCCTTCTAACCTTCCACTCACCACCCGTGAGCGGCCAGAGTTCGTAGGATAGAATGAAACGAGCTGTATAAATTTTATATATTTAATAACCCAAGTGGGTCGATACTAATTAATAGCATATACAGAAATATACAATATTAATATGATCAAGCATAAACATACAAGCGAAAGCGATGATACCGCACATAAAACAAAAATGGGAATAAAAGATAGAATAATACCTCAGCTAAGTCTCTTAGTTGTATCTCTTCCAGCTTCCACACAAAGACAAAGAAAACTCACTCTACCTCAGTGGGAGACCCACCCCAGCTCCACCCTTCACCCCCCTTTTGGACATCAGGGATATCACACTGACGATGGTATGCACATAAAACCATTGGAGCGAATTGACCACCAATGTAAACACAGCTCTACATTCCTACAGATATGTGACTGATACGAATGAGGAATGATACATGTCCAAGAAAGATACATAAATTGAGGGTCTCATCATCACAGGGACACTGAAGCATCTAATACTGTATGTGGGAAACTGAAGCATCTAATACTATGTGAGGGACACTGAAGCATCTAATACTGTATGGGGGGGACACTGAAGCATCTAATACTGTATGGGGGGACACTGAAGCATCTAATACTGTATGGGGACACTGAAGCATCTAATACTGTATGGGGGACACTGAAGCATCTAATACTGTATGTGGGACACTAAAGCATATAATACTGTATGGGGGGACACTGAAGCATCTAATACTGTATGGGGGGGACCCTGAAGCATCTAATACTGTATGGGGGGACACTGAAGCATCTAATACTGTATGGGGGGGACACTGCAGCATCTAATACTGTATGGGGGGGACAATGAAGCATCTAATACTGTATGGGGGACACTGAAGCATCTAATACTGTATGGGGGGGACAATGAAGCATCTAATACTGTATCGGGGACACTGAAGCATCTAATACTGTATGGGGGGGACAATGAAGCATCTAATACTGTATGGGGGACACTGAAGCATCTAATACTGTATGGGGGACACTGAAGCATCTAATACTGTATGGGGGACACTGAAGCATCTAATACTGTATGGGGGGGACACTGAAGCATCTAATACTGTATGGGGGGACACTGAATCATCTAATACTGTATGGGGGGACACTGAAGCATCTAATACTGTATGGGGGACACTGAAGCATCTAATACTGTATGGGGGGGACAATGAAGCATCTAATACTGTATGGGGGACACTGAAGCATCTAATACTGGGTATGGGGGACACTGAAACATCTAATGCTGTGTGGGGGACACTGAAGCATCTAATACTGTATGGGGAACACTGAAGCATCTAATACTGTATGTGGAACACTGAAGCATCTAATACTGTATGGGGGACACTGAAGCATCTAATACTGTATGGGGGGACACTGAAGCATCTAATACTTTATGGGGGGACACTGAAGCATCTAATACTGTTTGGGGGACACTGAAGCATCTAATACTGTATGGGGGACACTGAAGCATCTACTACTGAATGGGGGACGCTGAAGCATCTAATATTGTGTGGGGGACGCTGAAGCATCTAATACTGTATGGGGAACACTGAAGCATCTAATACTGTATGGGGGACACTGAAGCATCTAATACTGTATGGGGGGACACTGAAGCATCTAATACTGTATGGGGGGGACAATGAATCATCTAATACTGTATGGGGGACACTGAAGCATCTAATACTGTATGGGGGGTACTGAAGCATCTAATACTGTATGGGGGACACTGAAGCATCTAATACTGTATGGGGGACACTGAAGCATCTAATACTATATGGGGGACACTGAAGCATCTAATACTGTATGGGGGGGACACTGAAGCATCTAATACTGTGTGGGGGATACTGAAGCATCTAATATTGTGTGGGGGGACACTGAAGCATCTAATACTGTGTGGGGGACACTGAAGCATCTAATACTGTATGGGGGACACTGAAGCATCTAATACTGTATGGGGGGCACTGTGAAGCATCTAATACTGTATGGGGGACACTGAAGCATCTAATACTGTATGGGGGGCACTGAAGCATCTAATACTGTATGGGGGACACTGAAGCATCTAATACTGTATGGGGGACACTGAAGAATCTAATACTGTATGGGGGGACAATGAAGCATCTAATACTGTGTGGGGGACACTGAAGCATCTAATACTGTGTGGGGGACACTGAAGCATCTAGTACTGTATGGGGGGGACACTGAAGCATCTAATACTGTATGAGGGGACACTGAAGCATCTAATACTGAATGGGGGGACACTGAAGCATCTAATACTGTATGAGGGACACTGAAGCATCTAATACTGTATGGGGGACTGTGAAGAATATCGCCTTGCCAAGCCTCTTGGCGTACCTGCGATCACCCTTCTAACCTTCCACTCACCACCCGTGAGCGGTCAGAGTTCGTAGGATAGAATGAAACGAGCTGTATAAATTTTATATATTTAATAACCCAAGTGGGTCGATACTAATTAATAGCATATACAGAAATATACAATATTAATATGATCAAGCATAAACATAAAAGCGAAAAGCGATGATACCGCACATAAAACAAAAATGGGAATAAAATATAGAATAATACCTCAGCTAAGTCTCTTAGTTGTATCTCTTCCAGCTTCCACACAAAGACAAAGAAAACTCACTCTACCTCAGTGGGAGACCCACCCCAGCTCCACCCTTCACCCCCCTTTTGGACATCAGGGATATCACACTGACGATGGTATGCACATAAAACCATTGGAGCGAATTGACCACCAATGTAAACACAGCTCTACATTCCTACAGATATGTGACTGATACGAATGAGGAATGATACATGTCTAAGAAAGATACATAAATTGAGGGTCTCATCATCACAGGGACACTGAAGCATCTAATACTGTATGTGGGAAACTGAAGCATCTAATACTATGTGAGGGACACTGAAGCATCTAATACTGTATGGGGGGGACACTGAAGCATCTAATACTGTATGGGGGGACACTGAAGCATCTAATACTGTATGGGGACACTGAAGCATCTAATACTGTATGGGGGACACTGAAGCATCTAATACTGTATGTGGGACACTAAAGCATATAATACTGTATGGGGGGACACTGAAGCATCTAATACTGTATGGGGGGGACCCTGAAGCATCTAATACTGTATGGGGGGACACTGAAGCATCTAATACTGTATGGGGGGGACACTGCAGCATCTAATACTGTATGGAGGGGACAATGAAGCATCTAATACTGTATGTGGGACACTGAAGCATCTAATACTGTATGGGGGGGGCAATGAAGCATCTAATACTGTATCGGGGACACTGAAGCATCTAATACTGTATGGGGGGGACAATGAAGCATCTAATACTGTATGGGGGACACTGAAGCATCTAATACTGTATGGGGGACACTGAAGCATCTAATACTGTATGGGGGACACTGAAGCATCTAATACTGTATGGGGGGGGGACACTGAAGCATCTAATACTGTATGGGGGGACACTGAAGCATCTAATACTGTATGGGGGGACACTGAAGCATCTAATACTGTATGGGGGACACTGAAGCATCTAATACTGTATGGGGGGACAATGAAGCATGTAATACTGTATGGGGGACACTGAAGCATCTAATACTGTATGGGGGACACTGAAGCATCTAATGCTGTGTGGGGGACACTGAAGCATCTAATACTGTATGGGGAACACTGAAGCATCTAATACTGTATGTGGAACACTGAAGCATCTAATACTGTATGGGGGATACTGAAGCATCTAATACTGTATGGGGGGACACTGAAGCATCTAATACTTTATGGGGGGACACTGAAGCATCTAATACTGTGTGGGGGACACTGAAGCATCTAATACTGTATGGGGGACACTGAAGCATCTACTACTGAATGGGGGACGCTGAAGCATCTAATACTGTGTGGGGGACGCTGAAGCATCTAATACTGTATGGGGAACACTGAAGCATCTAACACTGTATGGGGGACACTGAAGCATCTAATACTGTATGGGGGGACACTGAAGCATCTAATACTGTATCGGGGGGACAATGAAGCATCTAATACTGTATGGGGGACACTGAAGCATCTAATACTGTATGGGGGGCACTGAAGCATCTAATACTGTATGGGGGACACTGAAGCATCTAATACTGTATGGGGGACACTGAAGCATCTAATACTATATGGGGGACACTGAAGCATCTAATACTGTATGGGGGGGACACTGAAGCATCTAATACTGTGTGGGGGATACTGAAGCATCTAATATTGTGTGGGGGGACACTGAAGCATCTAATACTGTGTGGGGGACACTGAAGCATCTAATACTGTATGGGGGACACTGAAGCATCTAATACTGTATGGGGGGCACTGTGAAGCATCTAATACTGTAAGGGGGACACTGAAGCATCTAATACTGTATGGGGGGCACTGAAGCATCTAATACTGTATGGGGGACACTGAAGCATCTAATACTGTATGGGGGACACTGAAGAATCTAATACTGTATGGGGGGACAATGAAGCATCTAATACTGTGTGGGGGACACTGAAGCATCTAATACTGTGTGGGGGACACTGAAGCATCTAGTACTGTATGGGGGGGACACTGAAGCATCTAGTACTGTATGAGGGGACACTGAAGCATCTAATACTGAATGGGGGGACACTGAAGCATCTAATACTGTATGAGGGACACTGAAGCATCTAATACTGTATGGGGGACTGTGAAGAATATCGCCTTGCCAAGCCTCTTGGCGTACCTGCGATCACCCTTCTAACCTTCCACTCACCACCCGTGAGCGGTCAGAGTTCGTAGGATAGAATGAAACGAGCTGTATAAATTTTATATATTTAATAACCCAAGTGGGTCGATACTAATTAATAGCATATACAGAAATATACAATATTAATATGATCAAGCATAAACATAAAAGCGAAATGCGATGATACCGCACATAAAACAAAAATGGGAATAAAATATAGAATAATACCTCAGCTAAGTCTCTTAGTTGTATCTCTTCCAGCTTCCACACAAAGACAAAGAAAACTCACTCTACCTCAGTGGGAGACCCACCCCAGCTCCACCCTTCACCCCCCTTTTGGACATCAGGGATATCACACTGACGATGGTATGCACATAAAACCATTGGAGCGAATTGACCACCAATGTAAACACAGCTCTACATTCCTACAGATATGTGACTGATACGAATGAGGAATGATACATGTCTAAGAAAGATACATAAATTGAGGGTCTCATCATCACAGGGACACTGAAGCATCTAATACTGTATGTGGGAAACTGAAGCATCTAATACTATGTGAGGGACACAGAAGCATCTAATACTGTATGGGGGGGACACTGAAGCATCTAATACTGTATGGGGGGACACTGAAGCATCTAATACTGTATGGGGACACTGAAGCATCTAATACTGTATAGGGGACACTGAAGCATCTAATACTGTATGTGGGACACTAAAGCATATAATACTGTATGGGGGGACACTGAAGCATCTAATACTGTATGGGGGGGACCCTGACGCATCTAATACTGTATGGGGGGACACTGAAGCATCTAATACTGTATGGGGGGGGACACTGCAGCATCTAATACTGTATGGAGGGCACAATGAAGCATCTAATACTGTATGTGGGACACTGAAGCATCTAATACTGTATGGGGGGGACAATGAAGCATCTAATACTGTATCGGGGACACTGAAGCATCTAATACTGTATGGGGGGGGACAATGAAGCATCTAATACTGTATGGGGGACACTGAAGCATCTAATACTGTATGGGGGACACTGAAGCAGCTAATACTGTATGGTGGACACTGAAGCATCTAATACTGTATGGGGGGGAGACACTGAAGCATCTAATACTGTATGGGGGGACACTGAAGCATCTAATACTGTATGGGGGGACACTGAAGCATCTAATACTGTATGGGGGACACTGAAGCATCTAATACTGTATGGGGGGACAATGAAGCATCTAATACTGTATGGGGGACACTGAAGCATCTAATACTGTATGGGGGACACTGAAGCATCTAATGCTGTGTGGGGGACACTGAAGCATCTAATACTGTATGGGGAACACTGAAGCATCTAATACTGTATGTGGAACACTGAAGCATCTAATACTGTATGGGGGGACACTGAAGCATCTAATACTGTATGGGGGGACACTGAAGCATCTAATACTTTATGGGGGGACACTGAAGCATCTAATACTGTGTGGGGGACACTGAAGCATCTAATACTGTATGGGGGACACTGAAGCATCTACTACTGAATGGGGGACGCTGAAGCATCTAATACTGTGTGGGGGACGCTGAAGCATCTAATACTGTATGGGGGGACACTGAAGCATCTAATACTGTATCGGGGGGACAATGAAGCATCTAATACTGTATGGGGGACACTGAAGCATCTAATACTGTATGGGGGGCACTGAAGCATCTAATACTGTATGGGGGATACTGAAGCATCTAATACTGTATGGGGGACACTGAAGCATCTAATACTATATGGGGGACACTGAAGCATCTAATACTGTATGGGGGGGACACTGAAGCATCTAATACTGTGTGGGGGATACTGAAGCATCTAATATTGTGTGGGGGGACACTGAAGCATCTAATACTGTGTGGGGGACACTGAAGCATCTAATACTGTATGGGGGACACTGAAGCATCTAATACTGTATGGGGGGCACTGTGAAGCATCTAATACTGTATGGGGGACACTGAAGCATCTAATACTGTATGGGGGGCACTGAAGCATCTAATACTGTATGGTGGACACTGAAGCATCTAATACTGTATGGGGGACACTGAAGAATCTAATACTGTATGGGGGGACAATGAAGCATCTAATACTGTGTGGGGGACACTGAAGCATCTAATACTGTGTGGGGGACACTGAAGCATCTAGTACTGTATGGGGGGGACACTGAAGCATCTAATACTGTATGAGGGGACACTGAAGCATCTAATACTGAATGGGGGGACACTGAAGCATCTAATACTGTATGAGGGACACTGAAGCATCTAATACTGTATGGGGGACTGTGAAGAATATCGCCTTGCCAAGCCTCTTGGCGTACCTGCGATCACCCTTCTAACCTTCCACTCACCACCCGTGAGCAGTCAGAGTTCGTAGGATAGAATGAAACGAGCTGTATAAATTTTATATATTTAATAACCCAAGTGGGTCGATACTAATTAATAGCATATACAGAAATATACAATATTAATATGATCAAGCATAAACATAAAAGCGAATTGCGATGATACTGCACATAAAACAAAAATGGGAATAAAATATAGAATAATACCTCAGCTAAGTCTCTTAGTTGTATCTCTTCCAGCTTCCACACAAAGACAAAGAAAACTCACTCTACCTCAGTGGGAGACCCACCCCAGCTCCACCCTTCACCCCCCTTTTGGACATCAGGGATATCACACTGACGATGGTATGCACATAAAACCATTGGAGCGAATTGACCACCAATGTAAACACAGCTCTACATTCCTACAGATATGTGACTGATACGAATGAGGAATGATACATGTCCAAGAAAGATACATAAATTGAGGGTCTCATCATCACAGGGACACTGAAGCATCTAATACTGTATGTGGGAAAATGAAGCATCTAATACTATGTGAGGGACACTGAAGCATCTAATACTGTATGGGGAGACAATGAAGCATCTAATACTGTATGGGGAACACTGAAGCATCTAATACTGTATGTGGAACACTGAAGCATCTAATACTGTATGGGGGATACTGAAGCATCTAATACTGTATGGGGGGACACTGAAGCATCTAATACTTTATGGGGGGACACTGAAGCATCTAATACTGTGTGATGGACACTGAAGCATCTAATACTGTATGGGGGACACTGAAGCATCTACTACTGAATGGGGGACGCTGAAGCATCTAATACTGTGTGGGGGACGCTGAAGCATCTAATACTGTATGGGGAACACTGAAGCATCTAATACTGTATGGGGGACACTGAAGCATCTAATACTGTATGGGGGGACACTGTAGCATCTAATACTGTATCGGGGGGACAATGAAGCATCTAATACTGTATGGGGGACACTGAAGCATCTAATACTGTATGGGGGACGCTGAAGCATCTAATACTGTGTGGGGGACACTGAAGCATCTAATACTGTATGGGGGGACACTGAAGCATCTAATACTGTATGGGGGGGACAATGAAGCATCTAATACTGTATGGGGGACACTGAAGCATCTAATACTGTATGGGGGGTACTGAAGCATCTAATACTGTATGGGAGACACTGAAGCATCTAATACTATATGGGGGACACTGAAGCATCTAATACTGTATGGGGGGGGGACACTGAACCATCTAATACTGTGTGGGGGATACTGAAGCATCTAATATTGTGTGGGGGGACACTGAAGCATCTAATACTGTGTGGGGGACACTGAAGCATCGAATACTGTATGGGGGACACTGAAGCATCTAATACTGTATGGGGGGCACTGTGAAGCATCTAATACTGTATGGGGGACACTGAAGCATCTAATACTGTATGGGGGCACTGAAGCATCTAATACTGTATGGGGGACACTGAAGCATCTAATACTGTATGGGGGACACTGAAGAATCTAATACTGTATGGGGGGACAATGAAGCATCTAATACTGTGTGGGGGACACTGAAGCATCTAATACTGTGTGGGGGACACTGAAGCATCTAGTACTGTATGGGGGGGACACTGAAGCATCTAATACTGTATGAGGGGACACTGAAGCATCTAATACTGTATGGGGGGACACTGAAGCATCTAATACTGTATGAGGGACACTGAAGCATCTAATACTGTGTGGGGGACACTGAAGCATCTAATACTGTATGGGGGACACTGAAGCATCTAATACTGTATGGGGGACTGTGAAGAATATCGCCTTGCCAAGCCTCTTGGCGTACCTGCGATCACCCTTCTAACCTTCCACTCACCACCCGTGAGCGGCCAGAGTTCGTAGGATAGAATGAAACGAGCTGTATAAATTTTATATATTTAATAACCCAAGTGGGTCGGTACTAATTAATAGCATATACAGAAATATACAATATTAATATGATCAAGCATAAACATACAAGCGAATGCGATGATACCGCACATAAAACAAAAATGGGAATAAAATATAGAATAATACCTCAGCTAAGTCTCTTAGTTGTATCTCTTCCAGCTTCCACACAAAGACAAAGAAAACTCACTCTACCTCAGTGGGAGACCCACCCCAGCTCCACCCTTCACCCCCCTTTTGGACATCAGGGATATCACACTGACGATGGTATGCACATAAAACCATTGGAGCGAATTGACCACCAATGTAAACACAGCTCTACATTCCTACAGATATGTGACTGATACGAATGAGGAATGATACATGTCCAAGAAAGATACATAAATTGAGGGTCTCATCATCACAGGGACACTGAAGCATCTAATAATGTATGTGGGAAACTGAAGCATCTAATACTATGTGAGGGACACTGAAGCATCTAATACTGTATGGGGGACACTGAAGCATCTAATACTGTATGGGGGACACTGAAGCATCTAATACTGTATGGGGGGACACTGAAGCATCTAATACTGTATGGGGGGACACTGAAGCATCTAATACTGGATGGGGGACACTGAAGCATCTAATACTGTATGGGGGAAACTGAAGCATCTAATACTGTATGTGGGACACTAAAGCATATAATACTGTATGGGGGGACACTGAAGCATCTAATACTGTATGGGGGGACACTGAAGCATCTAATACTGTATGGGGGGACACTGAAGCATCTAATACTGTATGGGGGGGACAATGCAGCATTTAATACTGTATGGGGGGGACAATGAAGCATCTAATACTGTATGGGGGACACTGAAGCATCTTATACTGTATGGGGGACACTGAAGCATCTAATGCTGTGTGGGGGACACTGAAGCATCTAATACTGTATGGGGCACACTGAAGCATCTAATACTGTATGGGGGGACACTGAAGCATCTAATACTGTATGGGGGCGACACTGCAGCATCAAATACTGTATGGGGGGGACAATGAAGCATCTAATACTGTATGGGGGACACTGAAGCATCTAATACTGTATGAGGGACACTGAAGCATCTAATGCTGTGTGGGGGACACTGAAGCATCTAATACTGTATGGGGAACACTGAAGCATCTAATACTGTATGGGGAACACTGAAGCATCTAATATTGTATGGGGGACACTGAAGCATCTAATACTGTATGGGGGGACACTGAAGCATCTAATACTGTGTGGGGGACACTGAAGCATCTAATACTGTATGGGGGACACTGAAGCATCTAATACTGTATGGGGGACACTGAAGCATCTAATACTGTATGGGGAACACTGAAGCATCTAATACTGTATGGGGGGACACTGAAGCATCTAATACTGTGTGGGGGATACTGAAGCATCTAATATTGTGTGGGGGGACACTGAAGCATCTAATACTGTGTGGGGGACACTGAAGCATCTAATACTGTATGGGGGACACTGAAGCATCTAATACTGTATGGGGGACACTGTGAAGCATCTAATACTGTATGGGGGACACTGAAGCATCTAATACTGTATGGGGGACACTGAAGCATCTAATACTGTATGGGGGGGACACTGAAGCATCTAATACTGTGTGGGGGACACTGAAGCATCTAATACTGTGTGGGGGACACTGAAGCATCTAATACTGTATGGGGGACACTGAAGCATCTAATACTGTATGGGGGACGCTGAAGCATCTAATACTGTGTGGGGGACGCTGAAGCATCTAATACTGTATGGGGAACACTGAAGCATCTAATACTGTATGGGGGACACTGAAGCATCTAATACTGTATGGGGGGACACTGAAGCATCTAATACTGTATGGGGGACACTGAAGCATCTAATACTGTATGGGGGGCAATGAAGCATCTAATACTGTATGGGGGACACTGAAGCATCTAATACTGTATGGGGGGACACTGAAGCATCTAATACTGTATGAGGGACACTGAAGCATCTAATACTGTATGGGGGACTGTGAAGAATATCGCCTTGCCAAGCCTCTTGGCGTACCTGCGATCACCCTTCTAACCTTCCACTCACCACCCGTGAGCGGCCAGAGTTCGTAGGATAGAATGAAACGAGCTGTATAAATTTTATATATTTAATAACCCAAGTGGGTCGATACAAATTAATAGCATATACAGAAATATACAATATTAATATGATCAAGCATAAACATACAAGCGAATGCGATGATACCGCACATAAAACAAAAATGGGAATAAAAGATAGAATAATACCTCAGCTAAGTCTCTTAGTTGTATCTCTTCCAGCTTCCACACAAAGACAAAGAAAACTCACTCTACCTCAGTGGGAGACCCACCCCAGCTCCACCCTTCACCCCCCTTTTGGACATCAGGGATATCACACTGACGATGGTATGCACATAAAACCATTGGAGCGAATTGACCACCAATGTAAACACAGCTCTACATTCCTACAGATATGTGACTGATACGAATGAGGAATGATACATGTCCAAGAAAGATACATAAATTGAGGGTCTCATCATCACAGGGACACTGAAGCATCTAATACTGTATGTGGGAAACTGAAGCATCTAATACTATGTGAGGGACACTGAAGCATCTAATACTGTATGGGGGGGCACTGAAGCATCTAATACTGTATGGGGGGACACTGAAGCATCTAATACTGTATGGGGAATCTGAAGCATCTAATACTGTATGGGGGACACTGAAGCATCTAATACTGTATGTGGGACACTAAAGCATATAATACTGTATGGGGGGACACTGAAGCATCTAATACTGTATGGGGGGGACCCTGAAGCATCTAATACTGTATGGGGGGACACTGAAGCATCTAATACTGTATGGGGGGGACACTGCAGCATCTAATACTGTATGGGGGGGACAATGAAGCATCTAATACTGTATGGGGGACACTGAAGCATCTAATACTGTATGGGGGGGACAATGAAGCATCTAATACTGTATCGGGGACACTGAAGCATCTAATACTGTATGGGGGGGACAATGAAGCATCTAATACTGTATGGGGGACACTGAAGCATCTAATACTGTATGGGGGACACTGAAGCATCTAATACTGTATGGGGGACACTGAAGCATCTAATACTGTATGGGGGGGACACTGAAGCATCTAATACTGTATGGGGGGACACTGAAGCATCTAATACTGTATGGGGGGACACTGAAGCATCTAATACTGTATGGGGGACACTGAAGCATCTAATACTGTATGGGGGGGACAATGAAGCATCTAATACTGTATGGGGGACACTGAAGCATCTAATACTGGGTATGGGGGACACTGAAGCATCTAATGCTGTGTGGGGGACACTGAAGCATCTAATACTGTATGGGGAACACTGAAGCATCTAATACTGTATGTGGAACACTGAAGCATCTAATACTGTATGGGGGACACTGAAGCATCTAATACTGTATGGGGGGACACTGAAGCATCTAATACTGTATGGGGGGACACTGAAGCATCTAATACTGTATGGGGGACACTGAAGCATCTAATACTGTATGGGGGGGACAATGAAGCATCTAATACTGTATGGGGGACACTGAAGCATCTAATACTGGGTATGGGGGACACTGAAGCATCTAATGCTGTGTGGGGGACACTGAAGCATCTAATACTGTATGGGGAACACTGAAGCATCTAATACTGTATGTGGAACACTGAAGCATCTAATACTGTATGGGGGACACTGAAGCATCTAATACTGTATGGGGGGACACTGAAGCATCTAATACTTTATGGGGGGACACTGAAGCATCTAATACTGTGTGGGGGACACTGAAGCATCTAATACTGTATGGGGGACACTGAAGCATCTACTACTGAATGGGGGACGCTGAAGCATCTAATACTGTGTGGGGGACGCTGAAGCATCTAATACTGTATGGGGAACACTGAAGCATCTAATACTGTATGGGGGACACTGAAGCATCTAATACTGTATGGGGGGACACTGAAGCATCTAATACTGTATGGGGGGGACAATGAATCATCTAATACTGTATGGGGGACACTGAAGCATCTAATACTGTATGGGGGGTACTGAAGCATCTAATACTGTATGGGCCACACTGAAGCATCTAATACTGTATGGGGGACACTGAAGCATCTAATACTATATGGGGGACACTGAAGCATCTAATACTGTATGGGGGGGACACTGAAGCATCTAATACTGTGTGGGGGATACTGAAGCATCTAATATTGTGTGGGGGGACACTGAAGCATCTAATACTGTGTGGGGGACACTGAAGCATCTAATACTGTATGGGGGACACTGAAGCATCTAGTACTGTATGGGGGACACTGAAGCATCTAATACTGTATGGGGGGCACTGTGAAGCATCTAATACTGTATGGGGGACACTGAAGCATCTAATACTGTATGGGGGGCACTGAAGCATCTAATACTGTATGGGGGACACTGAAGCATCTAGTACTGTATGGGGGGGGACACTGAAGCATCTAATACTGTATGAGGGGACACTGAAGCATCTAATACTGAATGGGGGGACACTGAAGCATCTAATACTGTATGAGGGACACTGAAGCATCTAATACTGTATGGGGGACTGTGAAGAATATCGCCTTGCCAAGCCTCTTGGCGTACCTGCGATCACCCGTCTAACCTTCCACTCACCACCCGTGAGCGGTCAGAGTTCGTAGGATAGAATGAAACGAGCTGTATAAATTTTATATATTTAATAACCCAAGTGGGTCGATACTAATTAATAGCATATACAGAAATATACAATATTAATATGATCAAGCATAAACATAAAAGCGAAAAGCGATGATACCGCACATAAAACAAAAATGGGAATAAAATATAGAATAATACCTCAGCTAAGTCTCTTAGTTGTATCTCTTCCAGCTTCCACACAAAGACAAAGAAAACTCACTCTACCTCAGTGGGAGACCCACCCCAGCTCCACCCTTCACCCCCCTTTTGGACATCAGGGATATCACACTGACGATGGTATGCACATAAAACCATTGGAGCGAATTGACCACCAATGTAAACACAGCTCTACATTCCTACAGATATGTGACTGATACGAATGAGGAATGATACATGTCTAAGAAAGATACATAAATTGAGGGTCTCATCATCACAGGGACACTGAAGCATCTAATACTGTATGTGGGAAACTGAAGCATCTAATACTATGTGAGGGACACTGAAGCATCTAATACTGTATGGGGGGGACACTGAAGCATCTAATACTGTATGGGGGGACACTGAAGCATCTAATACTGTATGGGGACACTGAAGCATCTAATACTGTATGGGGGACACTGAAGCATCTAATACTGTATGTGGGACACTAAAGCATATAATACTGTATGGGGGGACACTGAAGCATCTAATACTGTATGGGGGGGACCCTGAAGCATCTAATCCTGTATGGGGGGACACTGAAGCATCTAATACTGTATGGGGGGGACACTGCAGCATCTAATACTGTATGGAGGGGACAATGAAGCATCTAATACTGTATGTGGGACACTGAAGCATCTAATACTGTATGGGGGGGACAATGAAGCATCTAATACTGTATCGGGGACACTGAAGCATCTAATACTGTATGGGGGGGACAATGAAGCATCTAATACTGTATGGGGGACACTGAAGCATCTAATACTGTATGGGGGACACTGAAGCATCTAATACTGTATGGGGGGGGACACTGAAGCATCTAATACTGTATGGGGGGACACTGAAGCATCTAATACTGTATGGGGGGACACTGAAGCATCTAATACTGTATGGGGGACACTGAAGCATCTAATACTGTATGGGGGGACAATGAAGCATCTAATACTGTATGGGGGACACTGAAGCATCTAATACTGTATGGGGGACACTGAAGCATCTAATGCTGTGTGGGGGACACTGAAGCATCTAATACTGTATGGGGAACACTGAAGCATCTAATACTGTATGTGGAACACTGAAGCATCTAATACTGTATGGGGGATACTGAAGCATCTAATACTGTATGGGGGGACACTGAAGCATCTAATACTTTATGGGGGGACACTGAAGCATCTAATTCTGTGTGGGGGACACTGAAGCATCTAATACTGTATGGGGGACACTGAAGCATCTACTACTGAATGGGGGACGCTGAAGCATCTAATACTGTGTGGGGGACGCTGAAGCATCTAATACTGTATGGGGAACACTGAAGCATCTAATACTGTATGGGGGACACTGAAGCATCTAATACTGTATGGGGGGGGGACACTGAAGCATCTAATACTGTATGGGGGGACACTGAAGCATCTAATACTGTATGGGGGACACTGAAGCATCTAATACTGTATGGGTGACACTGAAGCAGCTAATGCTGTGTGGGGGACACTGAAGCATCTAATACTGTATGGGGAACACTGAAGCATCTAATACTGTATGTGGAACACTGAAGCATCTAATACTGTATGGGGGATACTGAAGCATCTAATACTGTATGGGGGGACACTGAAGCATCTAATACTTTATGGGGGGACACTGAAGCATCTAATACTGTGTGGGGGACACTGAAGCATCTAATACTGTATGGGGGACACTGGAGCATCTACTACTGAATGGGGGACGCTGAAGCATCTAATACTGTGTGGGGGACGCTGAAGCATCTAATACTGTATGGGGAACACTGAAGCATCTAATACTGTATGGGGGACACTGAAGCATCTAATACTGTATGGGGGGACAATGAAGCATCTAATACTGTATCGGGGGGACAATGAAGCATCTAATACTGTATGGGGGACACTGAAGCATCTAATACTGTATGGGGGGCACTGAAGCATCTAATACTGTATGGGGGACACTGAAGCATCTAATACTGTATGGGGGACACTGAAGCATCTAATACTATATGGGGGACACTGAAGCATCTAATACTGTATGGGGGGGACACTGAAGCATCTAATACTGTGTGGGGGATACTGAAGCATCTAATATTGTGTGGGGGGACACTGAAGCATCTAATACTGTGTGGGGGACACTGAAGCATCTAATACTGTATGGGGGACACTGAAGCATCTAATACTTTATGGGGGGCACTGTGAAGCATCTAATACTGTATGGGGGACACTGAAGCATCTAATACTGTATGGGGGGCACTGAAGCATCTAATACTGTATGGGGGACACTGAAGCATCTAATACTGTATGGGGGACACTGAAGAATCTAATACTGTATGGGGGGACAATGAAGCATCTAATACTGTGTGGGGGACACTGAAGCATCTAATACTGTGTGGGGGACACTGAAGCATCTAGTACTGTATGGGGGGGACACTGAAGCATCTAATACTGTATGAGGGGACACTGAAGCATCTAATACTGAATGGGGGGACACTGAAGCATCTAATACTGTATGAGGGACACTGAAGCATCTAATACTGTATGGGGGACTGTGAAGAATATCGCCTTGCCAAGCCTCTTGGCGTACCTGCGATCACCCTTCTAACCTTCCACTCACCACCCGTGAGCGGTCAGAGTTCGTAGGATAGAATGAAACGAGCTGTATAAATTTTATATATTTAATAACCCAAGTGGGTCGATACTAATTAATAGCATATACAGAAATATACAATATTAATATGATCAAGCATAAACATAAAAGCGAATTGCGATGATACTGCATATAAAACAAAAATGGGAATAAAATATAGAATAATACCTCAGCTAAGTCTCTTAGTTGTATCTCTTCCAGCTTCCACACAAAGACAAAGAAAACTCACTCTACCTCAGTGGGAGACCCACCCCAGCTCCACCCTTCACCCCCCTTTTGGACATCAGGGATATCACACTGACGATGGTATGCACATAAAACCATTGGAGCGAATTGACCACCAATGTAAACACAGCTCTACATTCCTACAGATATGTGACTGATACGAATGAGGAATGATACATGTCCAAGAAAGATACATAAATTGAGGGTCTCATCATCACAGGGACACTGAAGCATCTAATACTGTATGTGGGAAAATGAAGCATCTAATACTATGTGAGGGACACTGAAGCATCTAATACTGTATGGGGAGACAATGAAGCATCTAATACTGTATGGGGGGGACACTGAAGCATCTAATACTGTATGGGGGGACACTGAAGCATCTAATACTGTATGGGGGACACTGAAGCATCTAATACTGTATGGGGGACACTGAAGCATCTAATACTGTATGTGGGACACTAAAGCATATAATACTGTATGGGGGGACACTGAAGCATCTAATACTGTATGGGGGGGACATTGAAGCATCTAATACTGTATGGGGGGACACTGAAGCATCTAATACTGTATGGGGGGGACACTGCAGCATCTAATACTGTATGGGGGGGACAATGAAGCATCTAATACTGTATGGGGGACACTGAAGCATCTAATACTGTATGGGGGACACTGAAGCATCTAATGCTGTGTGGGGGACACTGAAGCATCTAATACTGTATGGGGAACACTGAAGCATCTAATACTGTATGGGGGGACACTGAAGCATCTAATACTGTATGGGGGGGACACTGCAGCATCTAATACTCTATGCGGGGGACAATGAAGCATCTAATACTGTATGGGGGACACTGAAGCATCTAATACTGTATGAGGGACACTGAAGCATCTAATACTGTATGGGGAACACTGAAGCATCTAATACTGTATGGGGAACACTGAAGCATCTAATATTGTATGGGGGACACTGAAGCATCTAATACTGTATGGGGAGACAATGAAGCATCTAATACTGTATGGGGGGACACTGAAGCATCTAATACTGTATGGGGGGACACTGAAGCATCTAATACTGTATGGGGGACACTGAAGCATCTAATACTGTATGGGGGACACTGAAGCATCTAATACTGTATGTGGGACACTAAAGCATATAATACTGTATGGGGGGACACTGAAGCATCTAATACTGTATGGGGGGGACACTGAAGCATCTAATACTGTATGGGGGGACACTGAAGCATCTAATACTGTATGGGGGGGACACTGCAGCATCTAATACTGTATGGGGGGGACAATGAAGCATCTAATACTGTATGGGGGACACTGAAGCATCTAATACTGTATGGGGGACACTGAAGCATCTAATGCTGTGTGGGGGACACTGAAGCATCTAATACTGTATGGGGAACACTGAAGCATCTAATACTGTATGGGGGGACACTGAAGCATCTAATACTGTATGGGGGGGACACTGCAGCATCTAATCCTGTATGGGGGGGACAATGAAGCATCTAATACTGTATTGGGGACACTGAAGCATCTAATACTGTATGAGGGACACTGAAGCATCTAATGCTGTGTGGGGGACACTGAAGCATCTAATTCTGTATGGGGAACACTGAAGCATCTAATACTGTATGGGGAACACTGAAGCATCTAATATTGTATGGGGGACACTGAAGCATCTAATACTGTATGGGGGGACACTGAAGCATCTAATACTGTGTGGGGGATACTGAAGCATCTAATATTGTGTGGGGGGACACTGAAGCATCTAATACTGTGTGGGGGACACTGAAGCATCTAATACTGTATGCGGGACACTGAAGCATCTAATACTGTATGGGGGGCACTGTGAAGCATCTAATACTGTATGGGGGACACTGAAGCATCTAATACTGTATGGGGGACACTGAAGCATCTAATACTGTATGGGGGACACTGAAGCATCTAATACTGTATGGGGGGGACAATGAAGCATCTAATACTGTATCGGGGACACTGAAGCATCTAATACTGTATGGGGGTTACAATGAAGCATCTAATACTGTATGGGGGACACTGAAGCATCTAATACTCTATGTGGGGACACTGAAGCATCTAATACTGTATGAGGGACACTGAAGCATCTAATACTGTATGGGGGACTGTGAAGAATATCGCCTTGCCAAGCCTCTTGGCGTACCTGAGATCACCCTTCTAACCTTCCACTCACCACCTGTGAGCGGCCAGAGTTCGTAGGATAGAATGAAACGAGCTGTATAAATTTTATATATTTAATAACCCAAGTGGGTCGATACTAATTAATAGCATATACAGAAATATACAATATTAATATGATCAAGCATAAACATAAAAGCGAATTGCGATGATACCGCACATAAAACAAAAATGGGAATAAAATATAGAATAATACCTCAGCTAAGTCTCTTAGTTGTATCTCTTCCAGCTTCCACACAAAGACAAAGAAAACTCACTCTACCTCAGTGGGAGACCCACCCCAGCTCCACCCTTCACCCCCCTTTTGGACATCAGGGATATCACACTGACGATGGTATGCACATAAAACCATTGGAGCGAATTGACCACCAATGTAAACACAGCTCTACATTCCTACAGATATGTGACTGATACGAATGAGGAATGATACATGTCCAAGAAAGATACATAAATTGAGGGTCTCATCATCACAGGGACACTGAAGCATCTAATACTGTATGTGGGAAACTGAAGCATCTAATACTATGTGAGGGACACTGAAGCATCTAATACTGTATGGGGGGACACTGAAGCATCTAATACTGTATGGGGGGACACTGAAGCATCTAATACTGTATGGGGACACTGAAGCATCTAATACTGTATGGGGGACACTGAAGCATCTAATACTGTATGTGGGACACTAAGGCATATAATACTGTATGGGGGGACACTGAAGCATCTAATACTGTATGGGGGGGACCCTGAAGCATCTAATACTGTATGGGGGGACACTGAAGCATCTAATACTGTATGGGGGGGACACTGCAGCATCTAATACTGTATGGGGGGGACAATGAAGCATCTAATACTGTATGGGGGACACTGAAGCATCTAATACTGTATGGGGGGGACAATGAAGCATCTAATACTGTATCGGGGACACTGAAGCATCTAATACTGTATGGGGGGGACAATGAAGCATCTAATACTGTATGGGGGACACTGAAGTATCTAATACTGTATGGGGGACACTGAAGCATCTAATACTGTATGGGGGACACTGAAGCATCTAATACTGTATGGGGGGGACACTGAAGCATCTAATACTGTATGGGGGGACACTGAAGCATCTAATACTGTATGGGGGGACACTGAAGCATCTAATACTGTATGGGGGACACTGAAGCATCTAATACTGTATGGGGGGGACAATGAAGCATCTAATACTGTATGGGGGACACTGAAGCATCTAATACTGTATGGGGGACACTGAAGCATCTAATGCTGTGTGGGGGACACTGAAGCATCTAATACTGTATGGGGAACACTGAAGCATCTAATACTGTATGGGGAACACTGAAGCATCTAATACTGTATGGGGGACACTGAAGCATCTAATACTGTATGGGGGGACACTGAAGCATCTAATACTTTATGGGGGGACACTGAAGCATCTAATACTGTGTGGGGGACACTGAAGCATCTAATACTGTATGGGGGACACTGAAGCATCTACTACTGAATGGGGGACGCTGAAGCATCTAATACTGTGTGGGGGACGCTGAAGCATCTAATACTGTATGGGGAACACTGAAGCATCTAATACTGTATGGGGGACACTGAAGCATCTAATACTGTGTGGGGGGGACACTGAAGCATCTAATACTGTATGGGGGACACTGAAGCATCTAATACTGTATGGGAGACACTGAAGCATCTAATACTGTATGGGGGACACTGAAGCATCTAATACTGTATGGGGGACACTGAAGCATCTAATACTGTATGGGGGACACTGAAGCATCTAATACTGTGTGGGGGGGACACTGAAGCATCTAATACTGTATGGGGGACACTGAAGCATCTAATACTGTATGGGAGACACTGAAGCATTTAATACTGTATGGGGGACACTGAAGCATCTAATACTGTATGGGGGACACTGAAGCATCTAATACTGTATGGTGGACACACGGAAGCATCTAATTTTTTTGTTTTCTAGCCTTATAGTTATCTATACAGTCCCGTATAAGTATTATCTTGCTCGGAGGCAGGGACTCCTAATATCATAGATAACTATATAGTCCTCTCCCTGTATTCTGTTCAGGTTGGTAAATCCGGCCAACACCTGGACAGAGTTTCACCCGTGAAACTGGATTGTGTGAATGAGATCTAAGAGACGGTTCCGTGGATTTCTTGTACCTATGTGGATCTGCTCACCTACAACCTATGGATGTATCCCTGTTATAAGAAAGTATTCCTCAGTGTTAGCAGGCGTCGTTTCTGGTCTTCACTTTCTACACAGATACCAATGTATGGCAGAGGTTAGCGGTATAACAGATTAATACACTCATGTGCACATATACACATTCATGAACACAATTATATACATGCAGATAAAGTACGATGAGGTACACACATACACATGCACATACTGTATATACTAACACCTATTATACACTCATATACACATACACATATATAACACCCATTATACACTCATATACACATACACATACAGTATATACTAACACCTATTATACACACATTTAAATACTCATACACATATTATACACTCATTTACACATATGAACATAAAAGAATATATTATACCCTCATGTGAAAATGTATATTTATAATCTTATACATATTATATGCACCTATGGACATTTATATACTCATGCACACATTCATACACTGTTGTATTTTATACTCTCATGTGCACTTTCATACATCCATTAACATATTAATACACACAAGCACATAATATACACTCATGTGCACACATTTACTCAGACATATATTATACACTTATGTGCACATTGTATACACTCCTGCACATAATATATACTAATGTACACATTTCTATTCTCAGGCACACATTTATTCACTCTTCACATTTAGTGGGTACGGAAAGTATTCAGACCCCTTTAAATTTTTCACTCTTTGTTTCATTGCAGCCATTTGCTAAAAGCAAAAAAGTTCCTTTTATTTCTCATTAATGTACACTCAGCTCCCCAACTTGACAGAAAAAAAAAAAAAACAGAAATGTAGATATTTTTGCTAATTTATTAAAAAAAGAAAACCTGAAATTTCCCATGACCATAAGTATTCAGAGCCTTTGCTCAGTATTGAGTAGACGCCTCTTCCTTTTGAGCTAGTACAGCCAGGAGTCTTCTTGGGAATGATGCAACAAGTTTCTCACATCTGGATTTGGGGATCCTCGGCCATTCTTCCTTGCAGATCCTCTCCAGTTCCGTCAGGTTGGATGGTGAACGTTGGTGGAGCCATTTTCAGGTCTCTCCAGAGATGCTCAATTGGGTTGAGGTCAGGGCTCTGGCTGGGCCAGTCAGGAATGGTCACAGAGTTGTTCCGAAGCCGCTCCTTTGTTATTTTAGCTGTGTGCTTAGGGTCATTGTCTTGTTGGAAGGTGAACCTTCGGCCCAGTCTGAGGTCCAGAGCACTCTGGAAGAGGTTTTCTTCCAGGATATCTCTGTACTTGGCCACATTCATCTTTCCTTCAATTGCAACCAGTCGTCCTGTCCCCCATAGCATGATGCTGCCACCACCATGTCTCACTGTTGGGATTGTATTGGGCAGGTGATGAGCAGGGCCTGGTTTTCTCCACACATACCGCTTAGAATTAACGCCAAAAAGTTCAATCTTCGTCTCATCAGACCAGAGAATCTTATTTCTCATAGTCTAGGAGTCCTTCATGTGTTTTTTGGCAAACTCTATGCGGGCTTTCATATGTCTTGCACTGAGGAGAGGCTTCCTTCGGGCCACTCTGCTATAAAGCCCTGACTGGTGGAGGGCTGAAGTGATAGTTGACTTTGTGGAACATTCTCCCATCTCCCTACTGCATCTCTGGAGCTCAGCCACAGTGATCTTTGGCTTCCTCTTTACCTCTCTCACCAAGGCTCTTCTCCCACCATTGCTCAGTTTGGCTGGACGGCCAGGTCTAGGAAGAGTTCTGGTCGTCCCAAACTTCCTCCATTTAAGGATTATGGAGGCCGCTGTGCTCTTAGGAACCTTGAGTGCTGCAGAAATTCTTTTGTAACCTTGGCCAGATCTGTGCCTTGCCACAATTCTGTCTCTGAGCTCCTTGGGCAGTTCCTTTTGACCTCCTGATTCTCATTTGCTCTGACATGCAGTGTGAGCTGTGAGGTCTTATATAGACAGGTGTGCGCCTTTCCTAATCAAGTTCAATCAGTTTAATTAAACACAGCTGGACTCCAATGAAGGAGTAGAACCATCTCAAGGAGGATCAGAAGGAAATGGACAGCATGTGAGTTATATATGAGCGTCACAGCAAAGGCTCTGAATACTTATGACCATGGGAGATTTCAGTTTTTCTTTTTTAATAAATTTGCAAAAATATCTATATTTCTGTTTTTTTTTTCTGTCAAGATGGGGAGCTGAGTGTACATTAATGAGAAATAAAAGGAACCTTTTTGCTTTTAGCAAATGGCTGCAATGAAACAAAGAGTGAAAAATTTAAAGGGGTCTGAATACTTTCTGTACCCATTGTATTATAAACCCATACACACATTTCTATGCTCCTGCATATTACTACATATTCATGTTCCCAATTACACAATCTTGCACACATTTATAAACTCATGTGCATATATATAAATTTATGTTCCTAATAATTCATACAAATATACACTTGTGTGCCCATTTATGCCCTCATTCACATATTATAGACTCATGAGCATATTTCTATACTTATACACATATTTTAAAAGTATGTGCACAGTTCTGTTCTCATGCACATATTAAACGTTCTTGCAGACATTTATACAACCATATGTACAATTTTGCCCATATACATATTACAGTATATAATTATGTGCACATTTATACACTCTTGCATATTTATATACTTATGGACATATTTTAACCCAGGTTTCCGCTGTATATCACCCTGTGGCAATGCCCAGGGGCAGCATGGTGGCTCAGTGGTTAGCGCTGTTGCCCTGGGGTCCTGGATTCAAATCCAACCAAGGGCAACATCTGCATAGAGTTTTTATGTTCTCCTTGTGTTTTCGTGGGTTTCCTCCCACAATGCCAGAAATATACTGAAAGGTGAACTGGCTTTCAATAAAACAACTGACCTTTGTGTGTGTTGGGGATGAGAGCCTGGATGGCGGCCGCTAACTGTTCTTTGAGTCTCCGTGAAAAAAAGTGCATTACAAATGTTTGTCTTTTTTTTTTTTCTTTTGCCTCCCATAAAAATTTCAATGAAAAAACAAAATACAGCAAAACTAGAAAACAATAAATATTCAACGAAATGGTGGAAATAAAAAAATGTGTTTGGCCCCGTAAAAAGAGACGCCGTCAGCAGCCCCAATACACAGAAATATAAAACAGTTAGGCAGGGTTCACACTACCGTTGATGTCCGTTCTGATAGTGTTCGTTAAAAAAAAACAAAACAAAAAAAAAACGGACACCTATCATAACAGACATTAACAGACACTAACTGATGTTAATGTGTCCGTTTTTTTAACTGATCCAATTAATGGATTAGTTAAAAAAAAACAGACACATTAGCATCAGTTAGTGTCCGTTTTTTAACACTGTCTGTTTTTTTTTTTCTTTCTGCTTTCTGAGCATGCGTGGAAACAAAACGGACATAAAATAACGGACAATAACTGATGGCTATCAGTTACTGTCCGTTACCCATATACTTCAATGTTAAAAAAATAACAGACACTTGCTGTCCGTCAAGAATCCGTTATTTCAAATGGACAAAAAAAGTCCTGTATGTAGGATATTTTGTCCGCAAAAAAAAAAAAACGGACTTCTGACAGATTGGGTGTAAACGGACACAAACGGACACAATATAAAAACCCAATGAAATGAATGGAAATTTTGATGGTTTAGTTAGTGTCCGATGCTAAAATCTTGTAACAGACAATAGCAACGGACACTACTGATGGTCACCAACGGTAGTGTGAACGCCCCCTTACAGGTGTCAGAACACGGCAACTCCAATATTCTTTCAAAGTTTGAGATTTTTTTTAAAGGGGTTAAAACATAAAAAAAAAAAACTATATAAGGCTGGGGCCCCAACTCTCGTAAATGCCACAATTTGGCCACAAAAAAATGTGGCATTTTAAAGTACCTGCAAAGTGGATTCTAGCAGAAAAATAAAAATCTGCAGCGGACATTCTGCGATTTCAAAAGTCCAGGCAAAAAGCTCAAAGAGGAAAATTTCTGCAGACTCTCTGTAAAATGCGCTGCGGGAAAAAACGTGATATGTTTCTGCCAAAGTCTTTTCCTCAGCGTTTTTGGCTTCAGCTCACTACATGGGGCCTTAGTCTAAATTTGGTATAGCCATAATTGTACCGACCCACAGAAGACCGGTGACGTCATTGTGGCTGTAGAGTGAACACCGAGAAAAAAATAGTAAGAAAGTCGCACAAATACAGTTTTTCATTAACTCCATCCCCATTCGGAATTTTTTACAGCTTCCCAGTACATTGTGTGGAATATTAAATGAAACCATTGCAAAAAACCATTTATCCCGCAGAAACTAAGACCTAGCGCGACTCTGTGAACGGAAATATAAAAAAGTTATGTCGTTTGGAAGGCGGGGAGTGAAAAAACAAAATCTGAAAAGTGGCTGAGGCAGTAAGGGGTTAATGGATGTGCGCAGTTCTGTTCTCAAGCACATATTATACACTCATACACACATTTATATAGTCTTGCTTATAGATAGTCATGTGCACATTAACCCCTTAATGACGCAGGGTAGTTTGCACGTTAATGCTCGGTGACTTTATTTGACATTTTCCCTCCCCATCTTCCAAATATGTTTCGCTATGTGAGGGCTTATTCTTTATGTGACGAGTTGTACTTTCATTTTGTACTATTTTGGGGTACATATAATGTTTTGATTAGCTTTTATTTACTTTTTTTTTTGGGGGGGGTGTCCATGTTAAATAACACACAATTCTATGATAATTTTTTGCATTTTGTTGTTACGGCGTTCCCTCTGCATTATACATGACATGGCAGCTTTGTCTGGCGGTCATTACGATTACAGCGATAACAGATTTATATTGGTTTTATTACTTTTTATCGCTTTTACAAATAAAACGTCACTTCTTGTAAATGAAGGATTTTCCTGGGGTCTCCGTATTCTGAC
This sequence comes from Leptodactylus fallax, assembly GCA_947044405.1. Lineage (NCBI taxonomy): Eukaryota > Metazoa > Chordata > Amphibia > Anura > Leptodactylidae > Leptodactylus > Leptodactylus fallax. The sequence continues at coordinate 663,246 of CAMRHE010000327.1, forward strand.
CCTATAACTTATTTTCTGTACTGTAGATGGAGATTTGTCAGAGCTCTTTTTTGTGGGACAGGTTGTACTTTCTATTGGTACCAATGTTTGGTATGTCTGACTTTCTAATCACTTTTTATGGTCTTTTTTTTGGGAAAGCCAAAATATGTTAGCCTGCGGATTGCAGTGTTTTTTTTTGTTTTTTTTTTTTTACAGCGTTCGCCGTACAGGATAAATAACGCTATTTTTGGATAGTGGGGACTTACACACATGTGGGGAGACCGAACATGTTTGTTTATTTATTTTTGTTTACATTATATATTTTTTTTTAAATATAAAAACGTTTTTTTTTTAACCTTTTATTATTTGTTTATTTATTTTTGTGTGTTTTTTCACTTTTTACACGTCCCACGAGGACATCCCTTGTGCAAAGCACTGCAGTACATAGTATTGCAGAATATCGCACAGTAGTTCCTATTGGAACTATGCATAGGCAGTTGTGAGTTGACGCGGTGGGGGGTGGGGATATGGGTGACTTTCCGTCTCCAGCGGCTGGTCCCGAACCTTGGCTAACATCACCGCACTACAATGCTGAGCATTAACTATACGCTCAACGCAAGATAATAGTAAGGCACAGAGCGTTAAGGGGTTAATTTATATGTTCATGTACACATTTTTACACTTATGCACCTATTATATACTATTTTATACTTTATACACTCATTCACATATCATAGACTCAAGCACATTTAGACTCATATGCACATATAATACACTTATGTACATAATATACAATCGTGCACATATGGTACACTATTACACACATTTATACACTCAAGCACATACTAAACACTAATTTTTACATATATACAGTATATACATACATATATTTAAGCACATATTACAGTCTTATCCAAATCTGTATACTCATGCAAATATTATACACTCGTGCACATTTACATACTCATGCACATATCATACACTCCTCCACAAATGTATTCATATATATACACACATTTATACACTCATACATTTATATTACACACACGTGCACATTTTCACACTCGGGTACATATTATACACTCATTTGTCTTCAGTATAATTTTATCACCGTTTTTGCATTACAATTTGCATTAAACTCCCCGGGTAGACTGGAATGTGCCCCCACCACGCACTTCACTGGCCCTCCCTCCCCTCTCTATTCTTCTAAGAACTAGTAGTAGATAAAAGGCAGCTCATGCTGGATTCTGGCCTCTTGGCTCCCGGCCATGTAAACACAGAAGCCGCAGCTCTGCTAGCTGTGACCTCTGGGTCTATTGAGGACAGACATGGAGCCACTAGGATGTGGGACGATTCTACTCTCTGCTGCTCTAGGACTTTTAGTATTTTATCTGCTTTGGTCTCAGCTGTATAGGAGGCTCAGGCTTCCCCCAGGTCCAACCCCTCTGCCGCTAATAGGGAACTTGTTGGAGGTAAAAGATGGGCAAATGGCGAAGAGTCTGATGGAGGTCAGTGCTTGTTTCATCAAATGATAATTTTATAGTTAACTATTTACATGTTCCCTACCCAAGAAAAGGAGGGCCACTTTTTAGATGCCACTATTTGTGGGGACACTCACCGGCTGCCATTATTTATAGTGATCCCTCTCTGGCAGGCACTTTATGGGGTCTCTCTGGAAGACGTTGTTTATGAGGATATGAACACCAAAGCTGTGTTTTTGCGACATGGGGCTTCAGCCTAAAGTGGAAAAATGGTCAGAAAATGGACAAATGGTCATGTGCCAAAAATTTGCAATTTTTTTTGCCAGAAAACTGATGTGGCAAGTTTGGTACATCCCTCCATGTCAATTGTGGGTTTCCACAGCTAGGCCGGGGCCCCACATTGCCCATCCACACATTGCAGAAAAAAAAATCACAGCATGTCAATTATACCTACGGAAAGGCCGGCGTTATCTGTATAGGTATAATAGAAGCAGAAAGTCCAAAGAGGAAAACTCTGCTGACTTTATGTGAAAAACGCTGCGGAAAAAAACGTGTTCTGCCATGGTCTTTTCAGCAGCGTTTTTCGGCTGCAGCTTGCTACGTGGGGCCTTAGCTTAAAAGTGGATTTTCCGCAACATGAGGCCCCGGCTTCCACAACATTGTTTAACAGGTTTTTGCTCTATTTTTCTGTTTTTTTTCTCCCCCTAGTAAACCAATATAGACGACGCTCACAATTCTGCAGCTAAACTTAACATGTTGCATTTTCCGCAGCTCTGCAGTGAGTGGATGAGATTAACTAGAATTATCTTTGCCGCTACTGCAAGACACAGCTTTATTTCCACCACGTTCCCCCTACAGGCAAAAACACAGTGCTTCTGCAACGTGGGGTCTTAACCTGTGACAGTATTATAAGTTCCCTGTATGTCAGTATTATTTGGTCTCTGTATGGTTCAGTATTTCTCCACAGTATAGTGGTATTATTTAGTATATGTACAGCAGCATTATTCAGTATCTGTATGTCAGTATTATTTGTTCTCTGTATTATTATTATTGTTTATTTAAATAGCACCATTAATTCCATGGTGCTTTACATTATTATATTAATCCCATGGTGCTGTACATTATTATATTAATTCCATGGTGCTTTACATTATTATATTAATCCCATGGTGCTGTACATTATTATATTAATTCCATGGTGCTTTACATTTGAGGGTTTACATGCGGTACACAAAATATACAAAACAAATATAATAGTAACAGTGACCACTGGCACAGTGGGATAGAGGGCCCTGCCCGCAAGGGCTTACAATCTATGAATCTGTATTGTGGTAGTATTTCAGCACAGTATAGTGGTATTATTTAATATATGTACAGCAGTATTATTCAGTATCTGTATGTCAGTATTATTCATTTATTGTATGAAATTATTATTACGCCTGTGATGTTTTTTCCATTGTGTTTTTTTTTCTCTCTCCCAATATATGTATTGTACATCCCTTGCAAGAAATCGCTGCTTTGTCTGTAGTCACAACACAAGCTGTTGCGCCCAGAAACATTCAATATGAAACCATAAGATGTCTCATGTGACTTGTTACCTTCTTTGCAGCTTGGTAAGAAGTATGGCTCTGTATACACCTTTTATTTTGGGCCTCACCCTGTGGTTGTGTTCTGTGGCTATGAAGCTGTCAAAGAGGCTTTGGTGGATCACGGAGAAGACTTCATAGGTCGTGGCAGACAGCCCACAGTGGACAGAGTCTTCCAAGGATACGGTAAATATTTACTTCTTACAAAAAAATAAAGAAATTTGTAACCTGTTCAGTCGGCTGTATTCACACTGTCAGTAATGAGCACAAATTCTCATCATTACTGCACAACTAGGTCAAAGTCACTTGTCAGACTATTGGCAATATTCTTTATAAAGAAGCAGTTCCAGTAGTATATTATACTGGCTGATAGCGAGGTCACTTATTATGGTGGGAGAAGCTTAAAAGCAAAAGGTTCAGTCTCTTATCAACATTGCAATAACGTATTTGTTTCCAGAATCGCTGCACGTAAGAGCAGGAGGAAGACAAAGAGGCAGAATACATAGGAAAGTATAATCCAGAGATACATAAGAAAAAAAAGAGCGAAACGAAGAGTCGTCTAGAGTATGTGATACAGTTGGCAGACGCTTTCTATAGAAATGAATGAAGATGAACATCATCTATTATTAAAGTGAATTTCTACCAAAGCTTAAAATTGGGCATATAATAGTAAACCAGAAGTTAGGGATGATTTTTTTTTCTTTTCAGGTTGTGGCAGCCATTTTGGTAAAAGGAACAACCAAGGGATGGGCGCCACTTATACAGTTGTGCTAAAAAGTTTACATACCCTGGCAGATTTTTTGTTTTTTTGGCCTTTTTTCAGAGAATATGAATGATAACACAAAAATTTTTTTCTCCACTCATGGTTAGTGATTGGGTGAAGCCATTTATTGTCAAACTTCTGTGTTTTCTCTTTTTAAATCATAATGACAACCAAAAACATCAAAATGACCCTGCTCAAAAGCTCACATACCCCAGTTCTTAATACTGTGTATTGCCCACTCTAACATCAATGACTGCTTGAAGTCTTTTGTGGGAGTTGTGGATGAGGCTCTTTATTTTCTCAGATGGTTCTCCAGTTCCTGTAAATTCCTGGGCTGTCTTGCATGTCCTTCGCGCTTGAGATCTCCCCAAAGTGGCTCAATGATATTGAGGTCAGGAGACTGAGATGGCCACTCCAGAACCTTCACTTTCTTCTACTGTAGCGAATGACAGGTCGACTTGGCCTTGTGTTTTGGATCCTTGTCATGTTGGAATGTCCAAGTACGTCCCATGCGCAGCTTCCTGGCTGATGAGTGCAAATTTGCCTCCAGTATTTGCTGATAACGCGCTGCATTCATCTTTCCTTCAGCTTTGACGCTCACACATTCCCACATCATCAGTGGTCCACCTCCGGGCTTTACAGTAGGAATGGTGTTCCTTTCATCATAGGCCTTGTTGACACCTCTCCAAATGTAACGTTTATGGTTGTGGCCAAAAAGTTCAATTTTTGTCTCATCACTCCAAATGACCTTGTTCCAGAAGTTTTGAGGCTTGTCTCTGTGCTGTTTGGCGTATTGAAGGCGAGATTCTTTGTGGCATTTGCACAGTAATGGCTTTCTTCTAGCAACTCGACTATGCAGCCCATTTTTCTTCAAGTGCATCTTGAAACAGCCATTCCAATAGTTTTCAGAGAGTCCTCTATTTCAGCTGATGTGATGTGTGGGTTTTTTTTTTTGCATCCCAAACAATTTTACAGGCAGTTGTGGCTGAAATTTTGGTTGGTCTACCAGACCATGGTTTGGTTTTTACAGAGCCCCTGAGTTTCCATTTGTTAATCACAGTTTGAACACTGCTGACTGGCATTATCAATTCCTTGGATATCTTTTTGTATCCCTTTCCTGTTCTTATACAGTACAACTACCTTTTCTTGTAGATCCGTGGACAATTCTTTTGCTTTCCCCATGACACAATCCAGAAACGTCAGTGGCTGGAGGAAAGATGCAACAGTTTGTCTGGATCCCAGAAACTCACTCAGCTTTTATTCACACACACTGATTACAAGCAAACAGGTCACAGGTGAGGAGATTACCTTTAGTAGCCATTCAAACCCCTTTGTGTCAACTTCTGGGCATGTTATCAGGCCAAAATCACCAGGGGATGTGAACTTTTGAACAGGGTCATTTTGATGTTTTTGGTTGTCATTATGATTTAAAAAGAGTAAAAACAGAAGTTTGACAATAATTGGCTTCAACCAACCACTAACCATGAGTGGAGAAAAAGTTTTTGTGTTATCATTCATATTCTGCCAGGGTATGTAAACTTTTTTGCACAACTGTATATTCAAGGTGGAGTCATTGAGTGAAAAGCCATAAACAACACATATATAGGGATTTCAAGCCCAAAAATATACAAAATCTTTATTAATACAAATAGATGAACCATTAAAAAAAATAAACATTTGAAAGTTCTAAATATATTAACAGAATGTCTAAAGGTAACCAAGTGGCACAGCCATGATGTACACTGAGGGGTTAATAGATCCCAAAAATCCCCTGGCAAATAATAATACGTATCTCATCAACTAAACAGAAGTAAATCACATGAACTAAAGCAAAGTATAGGGGACGTGGATTGTTATTGTACTGGGTGATACAGATACTATGTCTCATATAGAGAATGAAGAACAAGTAATATATGGGCAGCTCTGTTGTCTTGCAGTGCTGGAGTCCTGGGTTCAAATCCAGCCAAGGACGACGTCTGGAAAGAGTTTGTATGTTCTCCCTGTGTTTGGTGGGTTTCCTCCGGTTTCCCCCCACACTCCAAAGAAATAGTGATAGGGAATGTAGATTGTGCACTCTACTTGGGACAGTGACCGACAATATCTCTATAAAGGGCTGCGCAATACGATGGCGCTATATAAGTAATGGAAGTAAATAAGTAAAATACTATTAATAGGTGGCTCATTTTGATAGAGGTATCTCCGGGAATGATCTTTTCAGCCAAAGTGGTTGTTACTTTTACCAAAATGACAACTGGAATAGAAAAATACTATATACTATAACATAGAATAACACTATAATATATATATATATATATATATGATATGATATGGTTTTGTGTAGAAAGCCCCTTTAACTGGCACAGTCTCCCCGGTATGTGGTCCCATGGTTCGGGTCAGTGTAAGACATCACAGCTTGGTGAAAGTTCAGGCAAATAGTAACATAATGTAAGAAGAAACTCATCATCATCATCATCATCATCATCATCATCATTTTCAGGTCTAATCGCAAGTGAAGGAAATCGTTGGCGGCAGCTCAAGCGCTTCACCCTCACCACACTGAAATCTTTTGGAGTGGGTAAGCGAACCATTGAGGACAGGATTAAGGAAGAATGCAGCTCCCTGGTGGAAGTGCTGACATCATACGATGGTAAGTTACTGCACTCCTGTATGTTATGTCTTTCGACACATATGGCAGAAGGTATTGGAAAGGAAAAGCATCCAACTAAATTACGTATGACTGCTTATAAGAGAGGCCGATATTATAAACTTCATGTACAGTAGTTGACATACAAGAGATTTATAAAAGAGCTTTCAAGGACTCTGATATTGAGCTCTCTTCTCAGGACAGTGACATCACTTCCATTGGTCACATGACCACTAGCAGGGTTGCAGCTTCAACCAGGACCAGAAGTCACCAGGTCATCCTCAACACACTAGGGCTGAATAAACTTCTCTGATCTCCTTTGATTGTCAACAGTTTGTGCATAGTAAATTTATTCCCCCTGCCCCCTGGTGCACTGGAATGAGAAGATTTATGTAACATAGCCTTCCACTGTCAGAAAGGAGAAAATGCAATACTTTCTTGGTAAATCAGTTGGTCAGCAGCATATAGTCAATGAGTGATTCTGTGGGTGAGGCTGTGACTCAGAAGGGGACCTGATTCATGTGTGTGGGGCAACAAAAGAAGATGGGAGCGATGGGAAGCTTGTGTGCACAAACATGTTGTGAACAAGTTTTTATGGTGGTCTGGGCCAGATAGAGAAGGAAAGGGAAATGTAAATGATGCTAAAATGTAAGGATGGGACACAGTGGTTGTGAAGAGAAGTTGTGCAGGAGACTCAAACTGAGCTTTTGCACCAGGGCTCATTAGTCCATAGTCTTAAGTCAAATAAAAAGGGCTGAGCTGCAATACCAAGCTCATCCACTATACAATGTGCGGCACTGTGCTTGGTAAGTAGTGAAGAGGCCGCAGCAAGCAATATCATAGTCCCAGAAAAACCCTTTATTAAGTCGGTTTGTGCAGCCTGAACAGGAATCAGTGCCCCGTGCCTACAGGTCGTTTGTGGTATTGCAGTTTAGTTCCAATCACTGTAATCCCGCTGAGCTGTAATATCTACACAAAGCCACAATTGATTTTGTGATTAAGCAGCCATGATTTACTAATTCTACATTTCCTCTAATATCACACTATCTGGAGATTTACATAGGCACTAATATGCTTTAACGAAGAGTTACAAAGCAGAAAGTGAAAATCTGCAATTTTATCTCTCTTTACAGGGCGTGAGTTTGACCCAGCCATAATCATCTCCAAAGCCGTATCCAATGTCATCAGCTCAGTCGTGTTTGGGCACCGCTTTCAGTATAATGATCCTAAGTTCCATAGAATGCTGGATATTTTTTATGAAACTTTTGAGCTCATGAGCTCCACCTGGGGGCAGGTACAGTAACAAAAAAATCTGAATCATATATTTTCTAGACTTTCAATGAGTTTACCAGATACCAACCAAATCCTAGGTAACTGGCATTAGATATTCATTGCCCTGGAAATACCATTTTTTATGTATTTACTACTGTAGAATTCAGCTACAGATGTCGCCTTCCTATTCAGCTACAGATGTTGGAAGTGGTCCTGAACAGCTGAGCCGTGCGGGGGCTGACTCTTGGTCCCCACTGATCAGATTTCATGGCTAAGGAAAATAAAAATTTCTGGCCAACCTCTTTAACAATGATAAGTATAGACAAATCCTTGCCGTACAGTTCTCCTATGTTCTCCTTATTGGGCTAGATGATCAAACACCATCAGTAGCCATTATAGGAGTTACAGTCATTAGTATATTAGTCTATAGCCATGTTGGCGAACCTATGGAATGCATGACAGAGAGGACACGCAGAGCCCTCTGCGTTGGCATGCGCGCTGTCGCCCTGTGGAGCATATTGTACTATGTGGGTACACTCTGGAGCACATTGTACCGTCTGGGGGCCATTGTGGAGTACATTGTACTGTCTGGAGGCCATTCACTATTTATGTTACACAGTATATGTTTTATACCAGACATGTGATATGTTTACAGGCCGTAATAACATTGCATGTTCACTATAAAGCAGATCCTGTGAGATGTAAATAGTGAACATTAATTGCTCAAAAGTACCAAATGTAGTACAAAGTTGTTTTGTATTATTGAAAGTTCTGTAAAACCCCATTCAGAAGACCATATTTTGCGGGTCCGTAACTATCTGCAATTTTGGATCCACACAGTATTGGGGTTAAATTGCCGTGTTAGCAGTCTGTGATAAATTTGTGGGTTTTGGGTTGCAGTTTGGAAACTCAGTCTCTAAAAGGTTCCCCATCACTGGTCTATAGTATATTCAGCTGGAAGCAAATCCAGTTGAAAGTCGTTACGTAGGTTGTCTCCTATCTGGACCTATTAATGTTTTATATTATATCATTGAAAGTTGTTACATACATTTTATTGTCTCCTACAAGGTGTTTTATATTATTTCATACAAATATATGAGACAAATCAGATATTTCAGAACATTATAAATATAGGACACATAGAAGCAATCCTCTGCAACACTGACATCACAATCATATATTACAATGGATTCTACTTCATAAATATAGATACTAACATAACAGAATAATATCAATTCTAAGACATTCTGGACATGTAGAGCATCTACCACCAAGGAAAGACGATTGCCACAACATTACCACTATGTTTACACAATTATTCCTTTACAACCTTGTAGTTTAGGACATGTAAAATATACTGTATTTATACTGTAACTGTCATTGCAGGGCGTTGGCTTTCTTATTATCTATTATATACTGTCTCTTTATATACTAACCCCCCCCCCCCCATATACAGTGCCTTGAGAAAGTATTCGGCCCCCTTGAACTTTTCAACCTTTTGCCACATTTCAGGCTTCAAACATAAGGATATAAAATTTAAATTTTTTTGGTGAAGAATCAACAACAAGTGGGACACAATCGTGAAGTGGAATGAAATTTATTGGATATTTTAAACTTTTGTAAAAAATAAAAAACTGAAAAGTGGGGCGTGCAATATTATTCGGCCCCTTTAAGTTAATACTTTGTAGCGCCACCTTTTGCTGCGATTACAACTGCAAGTCGCTTGGGGTATGTCTCTATCGGTTTTGCACATCGAGAGACTGAAATTCTTGCCCATTCTTCCTTGGAAAACAGCTTGAGCTCAGTGAGGGTGGATGGAGAGCGTTTGTGAACAGCAGTTTTCAGCTCTTTCCACAGATTCTCGATTGGATTCAGGTCTGGACTTTGACTTGGCCATTCTAACACCTGGATACGTTTATTTGTGAACCATTCCATTGTAGATTTTGCTTTATGTTTGGGATCATTGTCTTGTTGGAAGATAAATTTCTGTCCCAGTCTCAGGTCTTTTGCAGACTCCAACAGGTTTTCTTCCACAATGGTCCTGTATTTGGCTCCATCCATCTTTCCATCAATTTTAACCATCTGAAGAAAAGCAGGCCCAAACCATGATGCTGCCACCACCATGTTTGACAGTAGGGATGGTGTGTTCAGGGTGATGAGCTGTGTTGCTTTTACGCCAAACATATCGTTTTGCATTGTGGCCAAAAAGTTGGATTTTGGTTTCATCTGACCAGAGCACCTTCTTCCACATGTTTGGTGTGTCTCCCAGGTGGCTTGTGGCAAACTTTAAATGAGACTTTTTATGGATATCTTTGAGAAATGGCTTTCTTCTTGCCACTCTTCCATAAAGGCCAGATTTGTGCAGTGTACGACTGATTGTTGTCCTATGGACAGACTCTCCCACCTCAGCTGTAGATCTCTGCAGTTCATCCAGAGTGATCATGGGCCTCTTGGCTGCATCTCTGATCAGTCTTCTCCTTGTTTGAGATGAAAGTTTAGAGGGACGGCCGGGTCTTGGTAGATTTGCAGTGGTCTGATACTCCTTCCATTTCAATATGATCGCTTGCACAGTGCTCCTTGGGATGTTTAAAGTTTGGGAAATCTTTTTGTATCCAAATCCGGCTTTAAACTTCTCCACAACAGTATCACAGACCTGCCTGGTGTGTTCCTTGGTCTTCATGATGCTCTCTGCGCTTTAAACAGAACCCTGAGACTATCACAAAGCAGGTGCATTTATACGGAGACTTGATAACAGGTGGATTATATTTATCATCATCAGTCATTTAGGACAACATTGGATCATTCAGAGATCCTCACTGAACTTCTGGAGTGAGTTTGCTGCACTGAAAGTAAAGGGGCCGAATAATATTGCACGCTCCACTTTTCAGTTTTTTATTTTTAACAAAAGTTTAAAATAACCAATAAATTTCGTTCCACTTCACAATTGTGTCCCACTTGTTGTTGATTCTTCACCAAAAAATTAAAATTTTATATCCTTATGTTTGAAGCCTGAAATGTGGCAAAAGGTTGAAAAGTTCAAGGGGGCCGAATACTTTCGCAAGGCACTGTACATTCACTCAAACCCAGTCATACAGCCCCACTCCCAAAATAAGAACAAAAAAGAATCAAAAACATTTCACCACTATGTCCTCCTTCCCTCTCTCCCCCCCCCCCCCAATTCTGGTAAATGTACCATATTCTTCATGAAATACATACATGTTTGGTGGTTCACTCTCTAGAGCTGTCACTCTTGCACGTAATATAGAATTGAATCCACATCTCGGTCATTATCCATTGTGTCACTCCGCACTTCCTAGCAGAGACCAAGTTTTATCAAAGCCTTACTAATGACCTGTTTAAGTAACTCAATATCCCAGTATACCCATGATACATATTGGGGCTTACCTTGACCTTATAGCAACCATTTATAATATCTATAGCCTTAGACCAAAAATTCCTAAACTTGTGCATTCCCATGGTAGATTGGAGACTGGAAAACCCAGCGGGGGCCAGGTTGAGATAAAATTAAAAACAAACAATATTCATCTCCCCCGTCCTCCTTTCCAGTTTTGGGTCGCCTTATCAATCCCTTGCAGGCACTGGCTGGTTTGGAAGTGAAGGGCGCTCAGATGACTACTGTGGCCAGTCACTGACCTCAACGGTTACATGTTGGTGTGAAAGATCCTCAGTGCGCCAACACCGCGTTGACCCACACCTGAGACTTCTTTAATAAAAACCACACTCACCGCCAGTGAGTGCTGGGTTCACAAGTTATTACAAGACAAGCTTTCTAAATTTTGTATATTTATTAACCCCTAGATGGGTGGGTATTAACATCAAACACATGCAGTTCAGAAGATATGCAGATATATACTAGTTACAATATACAGCACATAAAATAAAAAGGGAATAAAAGTGAAATAATTACTTTACCACACATATCCTTGATGTAGCTCTATAATCCAACACTCACACATAGCATGTGGGGATAACCAGTGGAGGCTCCTATCAGCAACATCAACACAGCATTCCAGCCAGCAACTCATCACAGCAGCATCACAGTCATCTCTCCCTCACTCATCCCTACCTCATCTTATACCCTTTATGCCACCACCCAGAATGAGGTCACCGGCGACAGCAAGTCTGATTGACTAACGCACTCAAGTCAAGATTCTTTGTAAGGAGATGGGATTAAGTGGAATGACACAATGCCGTCTATATGTTATCAACCATGTCTGATCCAATAGCCTAGGCTAAACAATACATGTGTATTTGATCACCAAGGGGCTATGTAGGAATTCAATGGAGCCATTCTGGGATGAGTACAAAGCCCTATTGTTACATTGTTGCCACTACTGACAACATACACCTAGGATTAGAGCTACGCACAGTTAGATTAAATGGAATTAAGAGAGAGATACGCTACCCAGAGATCAAAATACATCTTTGAGTTATAGCCATGTTTAAGTGGAATCATCACACCTCCCCCTTTTAGATGGGGCTTGCAGGAAGTAGGGGCCTGTGCTCCTTTTCTGAGAGCACCTCTGCCGCTTCACCGCGCCGGGATAGGCCATCTGCATTGCCATGGGCCCGGCCGGGCTTGTGCCATATATCGAAATTGTACTGCTGGAGTACCAGGCTCCACCGCAACAATCGTCCATTCTGACCTGCGATACGTCTTATCCAGATCAGAGGATTGTGATCCGTCACCACGGTGAAATGGCGCCCATACAAGTAGGGTTGCAGATGCTGCAAGGCCCAAACAATTGCTAGACATTCCTTCTCCACCGTGGCGTAGGCCACCTCCCGTGGCAGAAGCTTCCTGCTGAGGTATTGCACCGGGTGTTCTTGGCCGGCAGAGTCAAGCTGGCTTAGCACGGCACCGAGGCCATAGGTGCTGGCGTCGGTCTGTAGTACAAGTGGACGAGATTCATTGTACGCTTGAAGTACAGGGTCGCTTGCTAGGGCCACCTTCAGGGCCTGAAAAGAGTGCTCACAGGCCTCTGTCCACTGGACAGTTTGCGGCAACTTCTTTTTAGTGAGGTCTGTCAGAGGAGCAGCAAGGGCACTATAGTTCAGTACGAACTTCCTATAGTATCCTGCTATACCCAGGAAAGACATCACCTGTCGCTTGGTCCGGGGGGTTGGCCATGTGGTGATTGCCTCCAGCTTCTCAGGCTCTGGCCTCAAGGTTCCCCCACCCACCCGGTGTCCCACGTACTGGACCTCACGCATGCCCAGCTGAAACTTCTCTGGTTTGATGGTCAAGCCCGCGTGGTGAACCCGCCTCAACACCTGTGCCAGGTGTTGTAGGTGTTCTTCCCAAGTGGAGCTGAAGACGGCAATATCATCCAGGTATGCAGCGGCAAACCCTTCACATCCCGACAGCAGGGAATTGACCATCCTTTGAAAAGTGGCAGGGGCATTTTTCATGCCGAACGTCATGACAGTGAACTCATACAGTCCGAATGGAGTGGTAAAGGCCGACCGTTCCCGTGCCTGTGGGGATAGGGGAATTTGCCAGTATCCCCGGCTCAAGTCCATGATGGACAGATACTGGGCCTTACCTAACGAGTCTAGTAAATCGTCGATGCGTGGCATGGGGTACGCGTCATCAACTGTAACCACATTGAGCTCCCTGTAGTCCACACAGAACCAGGTGGTCCGATCTTTTTAGGTACCAGGACTACAGGCGAGGCCCATACACTGTGGGAGGGCTGAATCACCCCCAGTTCCAGCATCTCGCTGATCTCCTTGTGTATTTGGGCCCGTACCTCCGAGGAGACGCGATATGGCGGTCGCCGGATAGGGGCATGATTCCCGGTATCCACGTGGTGGATGGCCCGGTCAGTTCTCCCTGGCTTTCCGTAAAACAGACCGGGGAGGGTGCACCGAACACTGTTAAGTTGTGACCTTTGGGTCTCAGTCAGTAGGGGGTTTAACTGCGCTTCCTGGGGTGACTTTCCCTCCCCTAACTGAGTGAGCATGTCCACAAGGTCTTCCTCTTCACCCTCCTCTAACTGACTACATACGGGAAAGGCAGTGGCTTCCCTGTCATGATGATCTTTCATCATGTTAACATGGAAGACCTTATGCCTGTTCCGGCCTGGGTCAATGGTAACCAGGTAGTTGACACAGTTGACTTGCCGGTGCACAATGTATGGACCAGACCATTTGGCCTGAAGCTTATCCTTGGGCTCAGGGACCAGAACCCATACCTTCTGCCCCAGCTGGTATATCCTCTCGCGAGCATTCTGATCATACCAGCGTTTCTGGTCGGCCTGAACCTGGACCATGTTGTCATGCACCAGCTGCGCCATCATCTGCATTCGGTCACGGAATCGCAAGACATACTCCACGACTGGCACACCCTGGATGGCGGTGTCTCCTTCCCAGGACTCCTTCACTAGAGCTAGGGGCCCACGGACACGTCTCCCATACAAGAGCTCGAAGGGGGAGAACCCGGTCGAGGCTTGAGGCACCTCCCGGTAAGCAAACAACAAGTGCGGGAGATAAGGCTCCCAGTCGCTCCCATGGGACTCTACTAACATCCGAAGCATCTGCTTCAGTGTGCCATTGAACCGTTCACACAGGCCATTGGTCTGTGGGTGATACGGGCTGGACACCAGATGTTGCACCTCGGTTACCTTACACAGGCCTTGCATCAGGGCAGACATGAACTGGGTACCTTGGTCTGTGAGCATCTCTCTGGGAAACCCAACATGGGAGAAGATGCCTACCAGAGCCTTGGCCACTACATCAGTCCGGGTAGAGGACAGTGCGACGGCTTCTGGGTATCGAGTAGCGTAATCTACTACCGTTAAGATGAAGCGTTTACCGGAGAGGCTGGGGATGAACAGGGGTCCAATAAGGTCCACAGCCACTCGCTGGAAAGGTTTGACTATGATGGGCATAGGCACCAGCGGAGCTTTGCCCCGCCTTGCCCGTCCTTTGACACACGTCACATGAACGGCAGTATCTAGCTACGTCCTTCCCCATATTAGGCCAGTAGAATAAGTGGCTAAGGCGAGACTTGGTCTTGGCAATCCCCAAGTGACTGGCCAATGGAATGTCATGAGCGATCCGCAACAACTCTCTCCGGTAAGGTTGGGGTACCACTAACTGTTTCTCATTTAGCTGACCTTCCTCCCCCTGGGTGGGTATCGTTTCCCAATATAGCCTCCCTTGATCCCAGTAGACTCGGGTCTTGTCAGACTCCGAGGGTGGTTGAGCGGCACGCGCCTTCAATATGTCCAGACTAGGGTCAGCTTGGACAGCTTCTCTGAACTCTTGGCTGGAGTGAGACAAAAGAGAGGTGCATGTTACATAGCTGCCGGACCCTTCCGGCTCTAGGGTGGGGGAATTTCTCAAGGTGGTCTCAGTAATGCGTCCGAGTGACGGAGGGACCGGTGCAGAGGCTGGAAGGCTTTCCACCCCTTTGGCACTTTGAGTGCGGGTAACCACCGCAATACCAGCAGTCCGTCCTACATCCGGAACGTCACGGAGAGCCCAGAGAGACACCGAACCACCTGGTACAACATCCACAGTTACATGGCAGACATTTGCAATATCATTAACAGCATTAACAGGAGGGAGGACTGGTGGACATAGGGACACAGACTGGAGGGGTGAGGCCCCCCGCAGATGTGGGCGGGTCTACAGCCCAGTCCTTACTCAGCTCCTTTACACCTACATTAATCCCAGAGACAGTAGAATTAGCATTTTCACAGCCTGGAGGAAAGAACTCAGTAAGGGGGTTAGCCTTCCCTTCAGACATGGCAAGTTCATCTACAACATTCACAGGTACAGTTAAATTTGCATTTTCACAGACTGTATGAGGGGACATTTCAGAGGGAGGGTTACCAGCCCCCTCTGCAGGTAGTCCCACAGGTACAATATCAGATATATCAGCCTGGACAGACAGCTGATCACAGGGAGCTGGGGTGGCCCCCACCCCATATTGGCACATCATAGGCCTCAAATCTGTCCCCAACAGTACGTTGGCAGGCAACTCAGACATCAATCCCACATCCCGCATTCCTTTTCCTGTACCCCAGTCCAGATGGACACAAGCCATGGGTACAGTGAAGCGTTCCTGTCCAATTCCCCGTAGGGTCAGAGTTCTCCCGGGAATAATACTGTCTGGGGGGACCAAATCCGGTTGTACCAGCGTAACATCTGCCCCAGTGTCCCGGAATCCCATCACCACTTTGTCCCCCACAGTGACCTGTTGACGGTTAGCATTGGGCCGGGGCCCCTCCCTCGCAACCAGATACACAGATGGGCCGGCCGCTGTAGTTTGGGGAGCAGGGGCTTTCCTAGGGCGATTGGGGCAGTCTCGTTGTAAATGTCCCGTTTGTTTACAGGTGTGGCACCGCCTGATCTCTCCCTGGGGCATGGGAAAGGTCGCCGGGGCGCCCAGAGCTCGAGGGGCAGGGGACGTATAGGAACCACCTGGGACAGAGTTTGTCCTACCCCACCTGGAAGCAGGGGGCTGTGGTGACCTCCAGCTTGGTTCAGGATCCCCCGGGACAGATTGTGTCTTACCCCTCCTCCAGCCGTCGCTGGCAGGTTTCCACGGCAACTGGTTGGCAACATAACGATCCGCCATTGCTGCGGCTGTTTCAAGGACCTTGGGCTCTCGGTCCAGGAGGTATTTTTGCACTTCCTCGGTACAAATGGTCAAGAACTGCTCTTGAAGCATGAGGTCTGCAAGGCTTTCTTGCGAGGTGACGGACTTGCCCTTCGTCCACTCCCAAAAGCACACGCGCAGCTGGGCCGCTGTATCCTCATGGCTCTCTGAAGGCTTTTTCTGCAGGCCCCGGAACTTTCGATGGTATAGCTCCGGCGTGAGTTGGTACCTCCGGATCAGCGATGCTTTAACGGACTCATAGTCCTGGTCAACTGGTAAAATGGCGTAAGTGTCCAGGGCTTTTCCCCTCAACCGGGGAGCCAGGTAACGGACCCAATCCGTCTGTGGTAGCTGGTACTGCTTACACACTTTCTCAAAGGCCCGCAAGAACGAGTCCAAGTCCCCGTTGGTTTCTAGGATTGGAAAGTCCTCGGATCGGAGCCTTGGTACTTGGGCTTCTGGAGTTTGTGCAGGGGCAGACGGTGCCTGCTGGGAGAGCTCCATCCTTTTGAGCTCAAGCTGATACTGCTGCTCAGCCTGCCGTTCTCGTTCTGCAGCCTCACGATCGGCCTGCCGTTCGCGTTCTGCAGCTTCACGAGCGGCCTGCCGTTCTGCGGCCTGCCGTTCGTGTTCTGCAGCTTCCTGAAAACGGCACATCACCTGCAGGTATGTGTTAGGGTCACTGGTGCCTACTTGCTGCAGGGCCATTTGCCAGTATGAAGCCATTCCCCCCACAAGGCTGGGGCTACTGGTCCCTCCTGGTGAAGTAATCCTTGGGACCAGGCTGCTTGCCGCACTTCCTGGCCTAGCCCCAAAATCAGGACTCTGCTCGACCCCCTGCATGGCTGTGGCTGCCTCCATTTCAGCCATACGCTCAGGATCTCCAAAAGCCTGGTTCTGCAGTTCTGGGGCTCTGCTTCTGAGCCCAATAGCCATCCACTGGTATTTGCCAAATAAAAGATAGGATAGAATACAAAGAGTAAGGGAGGGGAACAGCACTGTATCAAACTTTCACTGTATCTTAATGCTTGCTTTAATACCGAGCTTGTCTCATAGGATTACCACAATCCCCAGCATCTGAGTGATAAAGGTCACCAACACACGCTGTTTATCTTAAGAATCCCACTACGCTGCCACCAATGTGATAGATCCTCAGTGTGCCAACACCGCTTTGGCCCACACCTGAGACTTCTTTAATAAAAACCACACTCACCGCCAGTGAGTGCTGGGTTCACAAGATAATACAAGACAAGCTTTCTAAATTTTGTATATTTATTAACCCCTAGATGGGTCGGTATTAACATCTAACACATGCAGTTCAGAACAGATATGCAGATATATACAAGCATTAACAGTTACTAGTTACAATATACAGCACATAAAATAAAAGTGAAATAATTACTTTACCACACATATCCTTGATGTGGCTCTATAATCCAACACTCACACATAGCATGTGGGGATAACCAGTGGAGGCTCCTAGCAGCAGCATCAACACAGCATTCCAGCCAGCAACTCATCACAGTAGCATCACAGTCGTCTCTCCCTCACTCATCCCTACCTCATCTTATACCCTTTATGCCACCACCCAGAATGAGGTCACCGGCGACAGCAAGTCTTATTTACTAACACACTCAAGTCAAGATTCTTTGTAAGGAGATGGGATTAAGTGGAATGACACAATGCCGTCTATATGTTATCAACCATGTCTGATCCAATAGCCTAGGCTAAACAATACATGT
Organism: Leptodactylus fallax; assembly: GCA_947044405.1. NCBI lineage: Eukaryota > Metazoa > Chordata > Amphibia > Anura > Leptodactylidae > Leptodactylus > Leptodactylus fallax. The sequence goes on from CAMRHE010000327.1 coordinate 681,345, forward strand.
GTATTTGATCACCAAGGGGCTATGTAGGAATTCAATGGAGCCATTCTGGGATGAATACAAAGCCCTATTGTTACATTGTTGCCACTACTGACAACATACACCTAGGATTAGAGCTACGCACAGTTAAATTAAATGGAATTAAGAGAGAGATACGCTACCCAGAGATCAAAATACATCTTTGAGTTATAGCCATGTTTAAGTGGAATCATCACAGTTGGGTTTCGGTGATGTCACTGCTAATACATCACTGCTACTCAAACATGTGACCACTGAAGACTGTGATATTCTGCCGCCGTCACCTGAACTGTTTCACAACCAGCCAATGCAGGCACAGAAGGAAGGGATGACCGGGGGTACCTGAGTATTGTTTATTTTATTTTTTTCTTTTATCCCACTCTAGATCCCCCCTTGGTTTTACAGTTTACATAAAACATTTCACATTTGGAACAATTTGAGTACTTTGTAAGATATAATTTGGCAAGTTTCTTGGGGGAGTCAGAGTCTGTGTACCATCTAAAATGGATATGCATTTAAGACCCCCTAAGAATCATCTGTATAGTCTATCGTCAGCATTTCTCCATCTCTTTCCCACTCTTTTATTACCAGAGGGACAATTTTATTAATTTTCATGTTAATAGTAATTTCTAACATTTTGCAGTCATTCCCTTCGTCTTTTTAGAGGATATTCACCACCTATTGTCAAGAACTGACTACAAAGCAACATTATCTGTTTCATTTTAACTAGTTCAATAGATTTTTCCTTGTTGCAGGTACAAGATGTAATTCCAATGATAATGAACCGCATCCCCGGACCCCACCAGAAAATCACCACATTATTGGAAGAGCTCAATGATTTTGTCTCTGAGCGAGTGAGACTGAACAAAGAAACGTTAGATCATGAAAATCCCAGGGATTATATAGACTGCTTCCTCCTGAAAATGCAAGAGGTAGACAAACAAAGAGATGCAAAGTTCTGGATAATGTAGATTGATTTCACTGACTAGGTCACAAAAGTGTTTGATGAAGGCGACGCTGTAGATATCGCGTACATAGATTTCAGCAAGCCCTTTGATACAGTGCCTTGTAAAGAGCTGATAAATGATTGAAGATTGGATTATTTCCAGGATAGTTCAATAGATTCACAGTTGGCTGTTGAATAGATAGGATGCTGGGCTGTATAGCTAGATGTATAACCAGTAGGATGCCCGGCTGTATAGCTAGAGGTACAACCAGTAGGATGCTCGGCTGTATAGGTAGAGCAGGGGTAGGCAACCTTTTTTGTTCGGCGTGTCGATTTTAATAAAAAAAATCAAAGATGAGGTACTCGGAGTGCCGGTCAATAATTGTAAGTCTGACGACCCCTAAACTAAAGTCATATACCACAAATTATAACACAGAAGTGCTGCCACCAGATGCTTTACGACACATGCGTTTACTGCTATTTCCTGGGACGTTCCTGTACTTTCTGATTAGAAGCAATGAAAGTACATGTGCAGCCCCCCATTAGTGGTAAATGTATGTGTCCAGGAGCACCGTATGGCAGCAGTCTTATGGTGAAAACACACTACAGTATGTATCTGGATGCAGCTATATTTGGAACTTTTTCATTCGATGTAAAACTGGTGCATTTTTGCACAAAAAAAAACAAAGCCTGAGTTTTCTGTGCAAAAACACATCCTTAATATAGAAAACACACCGTTAAACTGAATAATGTCCCATAGTGGTCCCTGCACATGGTATTATGTCCCATAGTGGCCTCTGCACACAGTATTTGTCCCATAGCTGCCTCTGCACACAGTATTTGTCCCATAGCGGCCTCTGCACACAATATTTGTCCCATAGCAGCCCCTGCACACGGTATATGTCCCATAGCGGCCCCTGCACATGGTATTATGCTCCATAGTGGCCCCTGCACACGGTATATGTCCCATAGTGGCCCCTGCACACGGTATTATGCTCTATAGTGGCCCCTGCACACGGTATTTGTCCCATAGCGGCCCCTGCACACAGCAATATGTCCCATAGCGGCCCCTACACACGGTATATGTCCCATAGCGGCCCCTACACACGGTATATGTCCCATAGCGGCCCCTACACATGGTATTATGTCCCATAGCGGCCCCTGCACACGGTATTATGCTCTATAGTGACCCCTGCACACGGTATATGTCCCATAGTGGTCCCTGCACACGGTATTATGCTCTATAGTAGCCCCTGCACACGGTATTATGCTCTATAGTGGTCCCTGCACACTCACTAGCTATTATTATACTGTGGGGTCTCTTCAGACCACAGAGTATAATAAGTGGAGGGCAAAGAGAGGTGATGAAACATAAAAAACAATGTTACTCACCATTCCACCCTCCGCAGCCGCTCTGTATCTTCAGGCGCTTCTGCCTGTAGTCAGCGACCGCTCATTGAGTCTCAGGGGTCACGTCGTGTCATTATGCGTAATGACGTCAGACGCAGATGCGAGGCCCTGTCAGCTGACTTCAGACAGAAGTGCCTGAAGAGCACAGCGCGGCTGCGGAGCGTGGAATAGTGAGTAACATTGTTTTTTTATGTTTGATCATCTCCCCGGGGGCTCCGCTTATTATACTCGGGGTCTGAAGAGACCCCACAGTATAATAATAGCAGTTTCGTTTCGGCCGTGTTTGGTCCGATCGAAACTGCTGGGTGAGGAGTCCGCTGCCGTGCCAGGGAAATATGCCTCGCGTGCCAAGAGTGGCACACGTGCCATAGGTTGCCGACCCCTGAGCTAGAGGTATAACCAGTAGGATTATCGGCTGTATAGCTAGAGGTATAACCAGTAGGATTATCGGCTGCATAGCTAGAGGTATAACCAGTAGGATCCTGGGCTGTATAGCTAGAGGTATAACCAGTAGGATTATCGACTGTATAGCTAGAGGTATAATCAGTAGGATTATCGGCTGTATAGCTAGAGGTATAATCAGTAGGATTATCGGCTGTATAGCTAGAGGTATAACCATAGGATACTGGGCTGTATGGCTAGAGTTATAACCAGTAGGATGCTCAGCTGTATGGCTAGAAGTAGGAAGATCCCACTGTATAGAGCACCGTTGAGACCACATATGGATTACTGAGTCCAGTTCTGGAGACCTCACCTACAAAAAGACAAAGGTGAAATAAAACAAGTGCAAAGGTGGGCTACAAAAATGATGGAGGGTCTGAAGCATAAAACATCAGGAGAGGCTTAAAGAACATAATCTATATATCTGGGAGAAAGAAGGGAAGGACACGATGAAAACCTTTATATATGTTATAGGCATAAATAAGGTCCAGGACAGAAGTGTTTTTAATAAAACAAACTAAATACAAGAACAAGGAGGCAAAATTGGGGGAAGATGAGGAGCAATGTCAGGAAATATTATAATACTGAAAGAGTAATTGAGGTTTAGAACAAACTTCCAGCAGATGTAGATGGGAATTCAACAGTGACTTTACATATTGCCTGGGATAAACACAGGTCTGTCCTAAGATAAGATGTAGATAATATAGAGGCAGACCAGGAGGACCTTGAGGTCCTTTTCTGCCACCAATCTTCTATGTTTCTTGGCTGTTTGATAACCAGTGTCAGAGATTGCTTTGGAGGCTTGTACTGTATTTAAGCCACTTTCTGAACATTTATCGATATCCTTCCTTATCTTTTCTTCTTGATTCAACATATCCCAAGATGTGAGGTGTGAGATGTCAGATGACCAATTTATTAAAAAAAAAACAAAAACACGATTTTGCACACGATTTCTATCCTGTATGATTTTGTGTGTGCCACCCGGTGGTTATGATGTGTATTGCAAATCGTCAAGGGTTTTGCTAGCATGTCAAAATATCCTATTGAATTTGTTTTGTGAGAGATTGTAGTCTTTAATGAAATTTGAGCAAAGTTAAGATTGGGCACATCTGTATTTTCATCAGCTTTGGCTGCTATTTTAGCTCTGCCCCATCAGAGCCCAGTCACTAACTATTCACTATAGATTGGCTGCATGAAAGTCTGCAAAAGACATCAAATGTAAAGTGAGACTCCTCTCCTGTCTAGTCACTGGCTACACCGACGGCTTACCTATACTTTACTCTGCAGCTCTTTATCCTTAAAGTGGCTGCTTTGTAGAAACACAAGGAATATATAAAGTGTTCACCTTACGTTAAAGGGGTTGCCTTGTTATGGACATTTTACAGGACAAGCGATAAGTGTCTGATCACTGGGGCCCAATCACTGGGTCCACCCAGTAAATAGGAGGATGGGAGACTGAACGTCGCCCTACGGCCTCCTTGTGAATGGAGCGCCAGTGTGCTTGCATGACCGACCCTGCATTCCCCTTTATGGAGCTGCGGGTCCATTATAGTGGATAGGGGATAAATGTCCATACCGGTACAAGCCCTTTAAAGATTCATTGATTGTAAGTGAGAAGTCTCAGAACCACAAGTAAAAGTTAAGATTATTATGTACAGTAACTGCTAGACGTACTGTTCAGTATACTGAGCCTCCATAATGGGGGGGTCTGGAGTGCTGCTGTAATTCCATCCTGTACAGTGCTATACATATTATATATGCTGTATATAGGGCTAACATTTATGTGTCTTGTCCTCTCAATAACAGGGTGCTGAAGAATTGCCATGACCTGGCCTATGTATGTGCCTATTAGACCCTGTTTCCATAAGATATTGATAAGAGTGAATCAGTATATTACATGAACCCTAGAATGAGGCTGGTCCTGATAGAACTCTACTATTTCTAGAACTATTTCTGTCACGTCCTGTCATTTCTAGTAACTCCTCAGGATCTCCTTACATTGTCTTGGAAATAGTCATATTTACCGCGTCACCCCCACCATTAGCTTTCCGGTTTGATTCTACAGTCATGGCCAAAAGTTTTGAGAATGACACAAATATTCTATTTTCACATGATCTGCTGCCCTCTGGTTTTTATGTGTGTTTGTGAGATGTTTTTATCACATACAGAAATATAATTGCATTCATATTATGAGTAACAGAAGCTTATATTGACAGTTAGAATGAGTTAATGCAGCAAGTCAATATTTGCAGTGTTGACCCTTCTTCTTCAGGACCTCTGCAATTCTCCCTGGCATGCTCTCAATCAACTTCTGGACCAAATCCTGACTGATAGCAGTCCATTCTTGCAGAATCAATGCTTTAATTTTGTCTGAATTTGTTGGTTTTTGTTTGTCCATCCGTCTCTTGATGATTGACCACAAGTTCTCAATGGGATTAAGATCTGGGGAGTTTCCAGGCCATGGACCCAAAATCTCTATGTTTTGTTCCCTGAGCCATTTAGTTATCACCTTTGCTTTATGGCAAGGTGCTCCATCATGCTGGAAAAGGCATTGTTGAGTGCCAAACTGCTCTTGAACGGTTGGGAGAAGTTGCTCTTGGAGGACATTCTGGTACCATTCTTTATTCATGGCTGTGTTTTTAGGCAAGACTGTGAGAGAGCCGATTCCCTTGGCTGAGAAGCAACCCCACACATGAATGGTTTCAGGATGCTTTACAGTTGGCATGAGACAAGACTGGTGGTAGCTCTCACCTCTTCTTCTCCGAATAAGCTGTTTTCCAGATGTTCCAAACAATCGAAAAGGGGATTCATCAGAGAAAATGACTTTACCCCAGTCCTCAGCAGTCCACTCCCTGTACCTTTTGCAGAATATCAGTCTGTCCCTGATGTTTTTTCTGGAGAGAAGTGGCTTCTTTGCTGCCCTCCTTGAGACCAGGCCTTGCTCCAAGAGTCTCCGCCTCACAGTGCGTGCAGATGCACTCACACCTGCCTGCTGCCATTCCTCAGCAAGCTCTGCACTGCTGGTAGCCCGATCCCGCAGCTGAAACACTTTTAAGAGACGGTCCTGCCGCTTGGGGGTCTTTCTTGGGCGCCCTGGAGCCTTTTTGGCACCAATGGAACCTCTCTCCTTGAAGTTCTTGATGATGCGATAGATTGTTGACTGAGGTGCAATCTTTCTAGCTGCAATACTCTTCCCAGTTAGGCCATTTTTGTGCAGTGCAATGATGACTGCACGTGTTTCTTTAGAGATAACCATGGTTAACAGAAGAGAAACAATGATGGCAAGCACCAGCCTCCTTTTAAAGTGTCCAGTGGTGTCATTCTTACTTAATCATGACAGATTGATCTCCAGTCCTGTCCTCATCAACACCCACACCTGTGTTAATGGAGCAATCACTGAAACGATGTTAGGTGGTCCTTTTAAGGCAGGGCTGCAATGATGTTGAAATGTGTTTTGGGGGATAAAGTTCATTTTCTAGGCAAATATTGACTTTGCAAGTAATTGCTGTTAAGCTGATCACTCTTTATAACATTCTGGAGTATATGCAAATTGCCATTAGAAAAACTGAAGCAGTAGACTTTGTAAAAATTAATATTTGTATCATTCTCAAAACTTTTGGCCATGACTGTACACATTGGCTGTACAGAATACATGAGATGGACTTCTGAAATCTGAACTTTTTGCTTTTCTAGGAGAAGGACAATCCCGAGTCAGAGTTTCACATGAGGAATCTAATTCTTACCCTTAACAATCTGTTCTTTGCTGGTGGTGAGACTGTGGCCACGACATTAAAACATGGACTTCTTGTTCTCCTCCGGTATCCAGATATACAAGGTATATAGACAAGTCCAGAATCCTGAGCAAAGTAAAGAGACTGCAATATTAGTGGCTATTCCTAGGACAGGTTATCAATATCTGATCAGTGTAGGACGAGCGCAGTGCTACACCTATAGTTGTGGCAGTGCCTGGTACTACAGTGTGCAGCATAATAATATCCAAGTAAGTGACTAAGCACAACCAAATGTATGGGTAACAATAAATGTGACATAAAGCTGGAACGTATTGGCCGCCTTCATTTCACTTATAAGTAGGGGTTTGGCGAGTTGAGCCCCAACCAATCAGATATTCATGGCCTATTTTAAAGGTTTGTCTAGGATTTAGAGCAATCTCAGGGGCGGCCGGATTGGGTGTTAAAAAAAAAAAAAAAAAAAAAAAGAGGGCATACCCAATTACTCACCTCTCCCATATGCTCCATTGTCCTGTACCGGTCCCTTTTCTCTCACATGCTGGGACTCTTCACATCGGAAGCAGCAAGGCTCTCTGAATGGTGAGACCAATCACTGACCTTGGCAGCCGTTGAGGTACCAATGGTGTAACTCACATACATCACTAGTTCCTTACCAACAGCCGCTGAGGCTACTGATCATCTCAGTGGTCAAGTGAACCTCTCCATTTGCTATCACTCTCCATAGAGCTCCATGGTAGTCGCTTGATCTGATGGATCTACAGCGATTGGCCGATCACTAGTAAATATTCGTTTAGAAGCTTTGGGCAGGAGCGGCCACTACAGGAAAAATATGGTAAAACATGGCCCCCATTGTAATGCATACAGTGTGTATGGTCATGTCAGTCCTCCAGCGCATAAGCCCTTCTCTGCCATAGCTTCTGCCCCAGCTAAAAATTGGTTACTAAGCAGGGGGGTTATATTTTGGAATGGGGCAGCCCCTTTAATATTAGTATAATTAAAAATGAACTTTTCTTATTATTTTTCAGCTAAGATACATAAAGAAATAGATGATATAATTGGACGGGATCGGCAGCCAAACATTGACGACAGGAGCAAGATGCCGTATACAGACGCTGTAATCCACGAGATCCAGAGATTCAGTAATGTGATCCCCATGAATGCCCCCCATTCTGCTACCAGAGACACAATCTTTAGAGGATACACAATCCCAAAGGTATCAGATGAAATCATACTGAGAAGAGCTGGGAGATGTTACATCTGTTGCTGCAATTCGGAACAAAACCACTGGGTGGCGACATCTATATGCACATAGGATATAATATCACAAAATCAGACTGTCTCGAAAAGCTGATAATATCATGAAACAAATGTCTAGATATGTTCAGTCCTGATAGTGGACGATTGACACATGTAGAGAGCCGACTCTTAGGCATATTTTCAATCACTTGAGGTCTTTTATATTGATATAGGTTCACCATTGTCAACCATTAATGCGACAGGGATGAAAACTCAGGACATTCATTTAATATGACTGAGTCACAGAGTGCTGACATATCTGATGCTATATAGGTCTGCCTAGTCATATGGCCACAGCTAAACAAAAATATAGTGTAAGGAGTTAAAGGAGTTGTCCACTTTGCATAACTTCTGATTTTTAGAAGGCTTCCCTGAAGCTGATCATATGATTTCCTGCTACTTGGGTGAATTCTGTTCTGTGGGGCTAAGTGTTTGATTCCCCTGCAGCACCACCACAGGAGAAAGTAAGTATTACATTTCTCCATTGAAGTCAAAAGGCTTTCCATGCAATGCCTGGATATGTTGAGTCCTCCAGGAAGACACACTCTTTGTAGTTGCTCTCCACTAATGGATTAGCGTATTAGTCTAGATTTCTGTTCACATCTGATCACTGACAATCTCAGACAATTGATACTGACTCAAACTTGTAATAAAAATTGTAATAAATTTGTGTCTCTTCCTATTTTCCTATTCTAGGGTACCGGAGTCTGCGCCCTGCTGTGTTCTGTACTGGAGGATCCAAAGTATTTTTCTACCCCAGACAAATTTAATCCTAACCATTTCTTGGATTCTGAAGGAAATTTTAAGAGAAGTGAAGCCTTTCTACCGTTTTCTCTAGGTATGATCAGGAATCCACAATACTAGAAATTTCTTATAAAAGTAAAAATAAATGATTATAGACAATTTTTAACTATATTTGAGTCACAATCAGCTTTTACTTCTAACATCACATATGGACAGTATATAAGGCCACGTTCACACGTAGTGTATTTGTTGCAGATTTGAGTTGTAGAATTCGCTGGGAGGGATTTTGAAACCCCTTACACATTTAGGCTAAGGCACCAGGTAGAGAAACGCAGCAAAAAAATGCTGCTGTAAAAACACGGTGGAAATGCATCACATTTTTTTCTGCAATGTTTTTCAGTGCACTTTTGCTGCGCGTTTCACTGTGGATTTCCTTCCCTTATTAAACCTATATGGAGAACACCAGCATTTCCACAGGCATAATTGACAAGCTGCAATTTTCAAAAATACAGGTGTTTTCCGCAGCGGGTTTTTTTTTTCTGCAATGTGTGGATGTGATTAGCCAGAGTCTCATTCACGTTGCAGGTAATGTAAAACGCAGCATGTTCACAATGTGGGCTTCAGCCTAAGTGAGTCAAGTCTGGGTGGAAACTTCAACTTGCTGCAAAATTCCATCAACATGCTTATTATTATTATCATCATCATAAAAAATGGTGAATTTTCAGCACAGATTTCACTCTTAGAATAAGTAATCTTATACCTCTACTATCCCTGCACTGAGAATGTTCAGCCCAGATACAGGACGTCCCGGTGCCCCAAGATGGCTCAGCTTCTCCCTCCATTTCGGAAATCTATGAACATATTTGAGCATCATTTTTCTCATTGCATTTTGGTAGATAAAATGAATTTTGTAAACTATATAAATATAAAATATATTACACAAAATAAATTCTGTACATACAAAAATATACTAAAATTTACATGCGCCCATCATTTATTTTATGCCTACACAATCATTTGTGTCCACAAAATGCACATTTTGTGTTTACAGTGAATTTTTTGCTCACACACGTTCTTTTGTCAGACAGAATTCTTTTTTGTGACATAATGGGGTGATTTATTAAGCAAAATTTGCCAGAATTGTGGAATATTTTTCACCAGAAAACTAAGCATGCTGTGTGTCACATTTATCAAGTGTTTTTGACATGTTTCCAACTTGACCAGAAAGGGGCGTGGTCTCATTGAAATGGGTGTGGCTTCACAGGAAAAAGGGGTGGTCTAACTTGCGCCACAAAAGTACCAACAACTTTTAAGCCAACTAATAGGAGGTGTAAGCTTAGACTAGGCAGTACAATACACCAGATTTATCAAACAACATCAGACACTGATAAATCTGGTGCAGTTCAACCCCTTAGTGACACAGGAAGTAATCACATGTCCTGGCCACCACTGTCTTAACTACCATGGATGTACTATTTAGTCCTGTATCATCCTGCTCCATTACTTTGGTTCGATCGGAGCTCCGAACAGGGGTTTTATGTTTGTAGATGCCACAGTCAAACATGACCGTGGCTTCTAAGGGTTTCCGCTACAATAATGTCCCTATTAAACCCCCAACATTAAACCTCACATACCTGGTTGATCCTGCCACAATGGAAGGAAGTCAGCCTATGTGTCTGCCTAGGCTGACTTCCTGTATACACTGCAATACACGTGTATTGCAATGTATGCTACTAAACCAGTGATCAGAACATCGCTGGTTCAGGTCCCCTAGTGGGGCATCAAGAAAATTAGAAAAGAAAAAGTGTGTTAAAAAAATTAAATATGAAAAATGCCTCTTCCCTAAATAAAATTATATAAAAAAAACCATAAAAATATATAGAATGCATTTTTGGTATTGCCATACAATAAAATTGAAACATTATTTAACCTGCACTGTGAATGTTGGGAAAAAAATGGAAATAATGATTTTTCATCATCTCACCTTATAAAATGTGATCAAAAATAATATATACCCCAAAACAATAACAATAAAATGCACAGGTCAACCTGCAAAAAGAATAAGCCCTCAACCAACTCTGTCAACTAAAAAATAAAAATGTTACACAAGATGGGGATGCAAAAATAATTGATTAGTTCATAAGTTATAGGCACCCAAAAATGGTGTCACTACAAAATGCATCTCATACCGCAAAAAAACAGTCCTCATATGGCTACAACACCAGAAAAAATATATATAGCTTGCACAATGAACAGAAAAAAAAACGCCAAATCACAAACACAACTGGCTGCAGCAGGAAAGTAATGTATAAGCTGTGTGAGCGTATATCAGGGTATACCCCAGATTTAGAGCTTACGAGGGAAAAGATGCCAGAAGTGACACCCAGAGTGACCTCCTCATTAATAGGAGCTACTGGGGAAATAGTAGGGAATTTGGTGTTCCCCATGTACTCTGCACATCTTACATATTCACTCTTCACCATCCGCTGTGCATTCATGTCTGGGATATTAATACTCACTACACCCCTTGATAAATTCTTTGAGGGGTTCAGAGGTCATGCCCTAAGGTATTCCATTTTTATGGTACTTTAGAGGCTCTGCAAGTATGACATGGCGTCCAAGTACCAAACATCTAAATGTGCACTCCATAAGCCACATAGCGCTCCTTCCCTTCTGTGCCCTGCTGTGCGCGCAACCTGCAGTTTATACCCACACGTATGACACTGGTGTACCCAGGATAATGTACTTAATGTCATATGTGGGTATAAACTACTATTTGGGCACAGCCGGGCACAGAAGGGAAGGAGCAAAAGTGGCATGGTCTCCAAAAACCAAAATTGTGTGACAAACTTTTTTTTTTTTCTTCTTTAACCCCTTTCACAAAAAAAAAAAAAAAAAAAAAAATTGGGGCTAAATGGACTGTTTATTGGAAAAAAAGTGTAATGTTTAATTTTCACATTCCAGTGTTAATAAAATCTGTGAAACAGCTGTAGGGTTCAAAATGCTCACTATACCTCTGACATTTTGAAAATTTGTGAATTTTTTTTTCCAAAATATTGATCAATGTTTACCACTAACATGAAGTACAATGTGTCCCGAAAAAAAAACAAAAAAAACGTAAAATCACTTGTGTAAGTTAAAGCATCTCAAGTTATTGCCATATAAAGTGACACGTTAGTTTTGAAAAATTAGGCTTAAGTCCTTAAGGGGTTAAGGTTGTCTAGTCTGAGTTTGCACTGTCAAGTTAATAGTATTAGCAAATCTGGGCCAATGTGTGCTGCATTACAAAACGTGTAACATCTTGCAAAATAACATTCTGTGCCAGGAAAAAAACATTGTGTGTCAAAGAATAATATTCTGCAAAATATCACTCAGTGAGATAAAATAACACTCTGCGCCACAAATTGGTTGGTGGATTTCTGTGCACAATGTGATGATGGCATTCTTGCTATTGCCATTTGTTTCAATGTGCACAAGATTTATTTTGTGTTTCTGTGGTCACAAAAAATGCATTTTGGGTGGCAAAGAGCACTGTTATGTGACAAAATTAATTATCTGACACAAATTGTATTTAGTGTGTCAAAATGAAGACGGCAGTATGTTGATCCATGGGCACCTGCAGGTTAAAGTAAGTCCTGAATTATATTGCTGTTTCTCATGACTTACATGTCAGTATAAGGAGCGTCTAAAATCTGTAGGATACAATAGACAAATAGGAAAATACAAGAGAAGGCTTTTGGATACTTTGTATAAAACGTTTTCTCCTTTCTTCTTATAGGGAAGAGATTATGTCTCGGAGAAGGTTTGGCTCGCATTGAGCTCTTCCTGTTTTTTACGTCCATTCTTCAGAATTTTATGCTGACCTCAGAGACACAGTTCACAGACTCTGATATTTACCCCAGAATGACTGGATTTGCTAATGTTCCCATTCCTTATCGAATGTCATTTGTTTCACGTTGAGTTTGATATTCGTTGAAGACCAGTGACCTCCGAAACACATGAAGCTGTGGGTCCAGATACTCCTAGGAGCAGATTAAATTGTTAGGTCCTTGTCTTCATTGGTCACTGTTGCTTTTAGTTGGCTGTACTCTTTGTTAATCTTAAAGAGTATTCTATCCTGGATGTACCATTGCTTGCTGATTGGTTGGAGTCCTACAGATCACAAGAACAGGGTCTGGTGTTGTCTGCTATGCAGAGAGGGAATGGGGTATATAGCAGCACCTGCACAATGCAATACTGTAATACTGTGGCCCCTCACTTTGCCCCCATCATAATCTAATAACACACCATCACTTGCTCAGAATAACCCTTTACATTTTTGAAACCTTCATTATAAGCTTCCCAGAACAGTAGTCACAAATGGTAACCTTGTCTTTTGTGTTATATTCAGCATAATAAAGGAATATCATGTACACATTCTAAGTCTTAAAAGGGTTTTCTGGGGACTCAAATAACTACCTGTGAGATCGGTGGAGGAGGAGACAGAGGCTCGGGAGGTTAAACGACCGTGGAGGCTGAAGGCTGATTCGGATCACATGACCCAGGATCGTGATGTGGCTGGAACTCCCAGGTCCATCAGCTGCAATATCCAGGCACAGTTAAGTAAATTAACAGTTCCTGGACAACCTTTTTAAAAAGGACCTTTCACCACCTCCAACAAGTCCATTTCTTTACACAATGTAATAGATACCGCTCCACTGATTCCAGCACAGTTGGAATTTTTTCTCTAGCCCCCACCATTCCTGAGTAGTCAATGCTGTTATCTTTGGTGTCAGATATGCTATTTATGCTCTGTACTGTCAGGAGGGCAGTGTCAGGCAGGAGCAGACAAGGGGATATGACTTTGAGCTCTGACACTGGCTGCCTCTCATTGGAGCTCTGAATCACACACCCCTGCCTGATACCACCCACCTGACATTACAGAGCTTAAAAAAAAAAAAAAAAAAAAAAAAAAACACAAAAACACACACAACACACACATCTGACACCAAAAGTAACTGCACTTGTTGCTCAGGAATGGTGGATTCTAGAGAGACAATTCCAACTGCACTGGAAACAGTGGAGCGGCACCTAATAAGAACTTGAACTGGTGGAGAGGGTGAAAGGTCTTCTTTAAATGTAAAAATTGATGAAGTAGTTCTCGAGTGTCTGTCAGGTTACAAAAAGTTTCCCTGCTGTTTTTTTCTTATGCTTTACCAAGGCCCCACCAAAGTATTATCACTGTACTGTGACATCACCCTAAAACAGTACAGGGTTAAGGTTTTTTTTTCCTGGACTTCAAATTGATCTCCTGTCCTTTGGATAGGTCATCATTGGAAGATCTATGGTGGCCCTATACCTGGGACCCCCCCCCCCAAATAAATTGTTTGAAGCTGCAGCGTCTGCTTCACAGGGTATGTAATATAACATTCAACAGTCCTATGGTCTGAACGCTACTAAGTGAATGGCCTGAGCTGCAAGATGATCAATTAATAAGTCCTAGAAAAAACAGTTTAAATCATTATAGGAACGCTTCGGCTAATACTGGTCGCAGCCCGTTACAATGCGCCTCTTTACATTAACGTTGAAGTGGCCAAGGGTCACATCATAGTAGCACTGTGGTGGGCGGGAGGGGGTTGAATTGAAGGGCAGCTCTTGCTAAGACTTTGGAAGTCTGGTGGAGATATCATACCAGCAACACGGCAGACTTAAGAAAGACTGCTATATTTGTTTTTTTATAATTCTCTTTTTATTGAATTTTTACAATTTATAACATACATTCAATTGTGCACTGGAGGCAAGGTACATAAGGTGGGTAAATAGACAAATACATCCAGCATGAGCTTAATGACATAATGAATTCACATAGCTTCAATAACAAATTCCAATAATAGTACAACAATGAACTAATATACGACAGGGACCGTAAAGTCTCACGCGGTCGTCAGACGAAGCAGTGTGTCAACCTCTCAATAGAAGAAGAATAAGATTTCACGTTGTGGTACATATAGAATACTAATGCAGGTACTCCAAATATTTTGGAGGAATGAAGAAGGTGGGGGGTAAGGGGGAAGGTGAAGTAAGGGCTTTTTTGGTGAAATCCCCCCAAGGGGACCACACTCATGTGCTGGTCGTGTCTCCTCCTCCTCCAGTTGATCAGTGCTTTGAATCTTGCAATCTGGTGTACTTTTTCCATCCACAATAATAATGAGGGAGGTGTCTTCTGGAGCCAAAACAGGGAGATCAGGGATTTGGCTGCCTCTATCAGGTGTAATATTAAAGCAGAGCTTGAGGGCTGAGGACCAGCTTGCAGTCTGGAGAGGAGTACCCCATCAGGAGTGAGATTGTGGCATGTTAGTTATCAGGGTAATGGAGTCTTCAATGTCTTTCCAGAAGCTCCGAATAAGATCACCAGATGTGGAGCATGGTACCTGGAAGTTTTTGGCAGCGCCAAGAGTCCATGAGATTATGTCTAAAGAGCCAGTCTGGCGTCCTATACCACCTGGTTAGTATTTTATAATAGAACTCTTGTAGTCTGATGCAGGTAGAGGGACCATGTGAATGTTTAAGAATCAAGGAGACATCATCCTCAGGTATAGTGAGGCCCAGCTCCTTCTCCCACCCTAGTATAAAGGCTGGCTTCAAGGTCGCCGGATAAAGCTGTTTTACATGAGGAGATCTTCCTGGGAGACAATTTGGAGATCAGGTTATTTTCAAATTGTGTGAGCGGCCTTTCCAAAGGGGATATCTTGTTTATGTCTGTTATTGTCGAATAGAATTCGCAAAATGTAGGAAGTTGAAGCGGGTCCCAGGGGCCAGGCTTTGGAGACCTTGTTGACTGATCGGGAGCTTCTGATCTATCAGGTCTTTAAGCTGGAGATGTCTAAGCTTGTGCCAAAAATTCTCTTGAGGAGTTTGTAGAGGGTCTTTTGAATCTTTGGGAGGGTTCTTGGTGGATGCAAGAAATATTAGAGATAGGTTTGCTGGTAGAATGGGGGAGGGGGGAGGGGGGAAAGCCCATCCCTGTGATAGCGCCAGGTCTCACACGGGCCACGGATAAGGGGATCCAGTTCTTGTCTCTTTCTAGGTCGTGTGTCAGGGAGCCACAGTTGTTGAAGAAGGGTTGGGCCAATATGGGCCTCCGCTAATGTGTTGATAATAGGACATTTAATTGGTGCGACATATGCCATCCATCTGGAGAGTTGTATGGACTTGTAATAGAGATGTATAAGATCATAAGCTGGTACGCTGGGGTTACAAGAAGGCTTTCGGTAAAAAGATAGGGAGCATCTGGAAAGTGTATATTATTTTTGGAACAATGTAAGATTGGAGCAAATTTCTTCTCCCGAGCCAGGAGAGATACGAAAGGTAATATGTTTGAAGCAAGGCTTTGACTTCTTGTAAGAGGGGAGTATAATTTCTTGAGTAAACTTCCTGGAAGGTAATTGGCAGATCGATACCTAGATACTTTATGGATGTTCTCTTCCAGGTATAGGGCGAAGTGATGCTAAGTAATTGCGCTTGAGAGGCTGGTAGTGAGATGTTGAGGACTTTGGACTTTGAGCTATTTACCTTATAGTTGGAGAGTTTGCCGTAACGGGCCATCAGTTCAGTGAGGTGTGGGAGGCCCTCCGCTGGATTGGTGTCAAGGAACAGGACATTGTCAGCAAAGACCACTGAGTGTAGGGTTTGATTAGAGACAGAGAAGAATTGTATGTGGGGATTCTGACCGATGGCCTGGAGCAGGGCTTCTAAGGTGAGGATAAACAGGGTGGGGGAGAGGGGGTATCCTTGTGTAAGCCGTGTACCGGGGTGGGCTCCCAAGTATACAGTGAAGTCACAAACAAAGGAAGAGACTCCAACTCAATTTAGTAAAAACAAGATTTTACTTTGTGTAGTAACACCCCTTTACCTAAAAGAACACTCCCAGATATTTACATACACTCAGCCAGTAAGCTGAGACCCTGCTGTTGTACAGCGCGGTGCCCTCTAATGTGCGCCTCCAATATACTCCAAGCTTTTACCTATCTGCAGGCTGCAACTAACCAGCCACTTGTTACCTTTTTATCACCCTAGTCACAGGAACAATTCAGTGAGTGTGATAGGGGCACCGGCGGTACCAGTGGCGTAACTAGGAATGGCTGGGCCCCAAGGCGAACATTTGACATGCCCCCCCCCCCAAACCAGTTATGGGTCCCCAAACAGTAAAATATGCTCAACAGTGGTCCCAGACAGTATTATATGCTCAACAGTGGCCCCCACACAGCATTATATGCTCCACAGTGGCCCCCATACAGCATTATATGCTCTACATTGCTCCCCACACACACCTTATACTATGCTACCCACAGTGGCCCCACACAGTATAATATGCTCCACACAGTGGTCCCTACCCAGTATTATATGTTTCCCACAGTGGTACCCACCCAGTATTATATGCCCCCCATAGTGGTCCCCACCCAGTATTATATGCTCCCTACAGTGGCCCCCACACAGTATTGTATGCTCCCCACAGTGGTCCCCACCCAGGATTATATGCCCCCCACCCAGTATTATATGCTCTACAGTGGCCCCCACCCAGTATTATATGCTCTACAGTGGCCCCCACACAGTATTATAAGCTCCCAACAGCCCCCTCCGCTTTTGGTGCTATTATTATACTTTGGGGTCTCCTCAGACCCCAGAGTATAATAATCGGAGGCCCAGGGAAGGTGATTAAAAATAACAAACATTCATACTCACCTTGCCTTACCTTTCCTTGGCATCCTCGCTCCATCTGTCCGTCTTCAGTCCCCCTTCAGACGTCGCTGCTGAGGCCTGTGATTGGGCCTCAGCGTTCACATGGGGCGCACTGACGTCATTACGTGGCCGCGCCCCATGTGACCGCTGAGGCCTAATCACAGGCCTCAGTCATGACGGAGGAGCGCCGGAGAGAACGCTGCGCCCAGGAGAGTTGAGAATATGTGTTTATTATTTTCAGTCACCTCCCCTGGGCTGCCATCTATTGGAAAGGGGCCTACAATATGCCAAGGTCCCTTTACAATAACAGTATGTATAGCGGTCGGGGAACCAGTCTTTCCCCGACCGCTATCATAATGGTCCGGGGCCCGGCCATCTCCAGCTGGCCGCGGGCTCCGTACCCTGCCGGGTCTGTTCGCGGTCGCAGGGGGTGCGATCATTACTGGTTTGTGGGGTTCGCGGTAGCATCTGCCCCTAATGTCCCGGGCCCTGTGGCAGCTGCTACCGCTGCTACCCCAATAGTTACGCCCCTGGGCGGTACAACACAAGAGCTTACAAACTTATCAAAATACCCCTATTCCCCACAAACAAAGTACAACCAAGGAAATATAATAGTAGGTCAGCTTGCAAGCCAAAGAAATGTGAAGTTGCATAAAATGTCACTTCCAGACTTCCTTAGAAGCACCTCTCTGGGAGTTACAACTCTATAGAATTCTGAGTCCTAGTCCTTACTACCGAATAGGTAGATAATTCACCAGTAGTGTGGCCTGTGAAGATGAGGATGCCTAACTAGTCTAACTACAGGCCCTTACTCAGTCCCAATCAATTTGGCGCCAAAAATGTAATGTGGTGCATGCACGATTAGTCCTCTTACTGACCCAGGTCTGTTGGGTACCTTTAGCCTTTGTTTGGAACAACTGGAAGAGGGGCTCATCCAGAAAACATGCAGTCTCACTGACAGGGCCACTACTGAGCTGGGTCCTTGATGGCAATCTTATCCTTCAGGATGCTGTCTGGACAAACTCTGGAACAGTCTTTCATTCAGCTCCACTTTGCTGTGTCCTCTGGTCCCTTAGGGATCCTTCCACATTTGTATCACACTCCAGTCCTCCTCCTCATAGCTCAAAGCACACCCCCAAGATGGCTTCCACACACACTCTGCTCTTCCTTGTAGCTCCACCTCTGCAGAACAGGGTCTCCAGATCACTACTCCAGGGAATTACAGAATTACAGTCTTTTCCCATTTCTGAGGTAACAGTGGCCTCTTGTATTAAAACAACCAAATGTCAGTTTATTAAAAAAAAAAAAAAAAAAATATATATATATATATATATATATATATATATATATATATATATATACCGTATTTTTCGGACCATAAGGCGCACCGGATTATAAGGCGCATTATCAATAAGGGCCTGCTAAGGCGTCTAGGTTCATATATAAGGCGCACCAGATTATAAGGCGCAGCGCATTAAATAAAATAAAGCTCAGACCGTAAACTTTATTTAACTCTTTCACGATAACTCTCAACTTGTTCAGTTGTAACTGCAAATCAATACATTTACTTTCTCAGTTCATTCCTCCACCACAAATCCATCAAACTCTTCATCTTCAGTATCAGAGTTTAATAGTTGTGCGATTTCGGCATCAAGCATGCTCGGGTCCCCCTCATCATTATCCGAGTCGGTCTCGTTGCTGATGTTTAGCTCTTCAGAGATGATTCCAGACTTCCTGAAAGCTCGGATGACACTGGAGACTGATACCTTCTCCCAGGCGTCCACGATCCACTTGCACATAGTGGCATAACTTGCCCGGCGTTGCCTCCCGGTGTTGGTGAATGTGTGGTCACCTTCTGTCATCCAATGCTCCCATGCAGCTCGCAATTTAACTTTAAAAGACCTGTTGATGCCAATATCTAGCAGCTGGAGCTCCTTGGTTAATCCACCCGGAATGACGGCAAGCTCCGAATTAGTTTTCTTCATTTGGGCTTTGACAGCATCGGTCACATGGGCGCGCATAGAGTCACAGACCAATAGGGATGGGGATCTGTGAAAAAAAGCCATCCGGTCTCCTGATGTAGACCTCCCTCAGCCACTCATTCATCTTCTCCTCGTCCATCCAGCCCTTTGGGTTAGCCTTGATGATGACACCAGCAGGAAACTGTTCCTTTGGCAAAGTCTTCCTCTTGAAAATGACCATGGGTGGTAGTTTCTGGCCATTAGCCTGACAGGCGAGAACTACAGTGAAAGATGACTTCTCGTTTCCTGTGGTATGTATAGATACCGTACTGGTCCCTGTTTTCTCAACAGTACAGTTTACGGGGATGTCGAAAGTGAGGGGGACCTCATCCATGTTAGTGATGTGTTCTGGTTGGATATTCTTTTCATTTATTTTGGTTATGCAGTAGGTGCGGAAAATGGCCAGCTTCTCTTCATAATCCTTTGGCAGTTGCTGGCAGACAGTAGTTCTGGTGCGGATGGAGAGATTACGCCTTTTCATAAAACGAAAGCACCATGAAGTACCTCCTCAAAAGTCCTTGATCTCCATGTCGCGTGCTATCGCTGTGGCTTTGAGACGAATAGAGATAGTGGAGACGCTTCTACCTGCGGTTCTCTGTTCGATAACCCACTGTTCTATTTTGTCCTCCAAATGTGGCCATCTTGCTTTGTTTCCTCGGAAACTCAGTTTGGTCTTCTTTACCTGGCGTAGGGCATCTTCTTGTTTCCTCCACTTACGCACCATAGATTCATTTATGTTGAATTCTCTTGCAGCTGCTCTATTTCCATGCTCTACTGCATGACTTATAGCTTTAAGCTTAAAATCTGCATCATAAGCATGTCTCTTAACAGGAGGCATTTTTGGGGTAGTCGGTATAAAAAATGAAACACGGGGCTCCTGCGCACAGAGCTGTATGTATCACCGCGCTCAGTGAGGATCCTGACTACCATGGCCGTAATGCTTAAGCCATTTGTGGGTACACATATAAGGCGCATCGGACTATAAGGCACACTTTTGATTTCTGAGAAAATCATAAGATTATATGTGCGCCTTATAGTCTGAAAAATACGGTATATATAATAAGCTTATCTACAGAAACAGGTACATTTACAACATGAGGGCTGTTTCCCCATCTTACACTTGTCTGGTTCCATTTGTGATATTGAAATATTCTGACAGGGTACCGTTCACTTTTAGTCGGGCATGGGGCTCGGAGTAGAGGGAGAATATTGCCTTTATGAAGTCTTGGGGGAAACCAAAGAATTCCAATGTAGCGTCCATGAAAGCCCAGTCTACCCTGTGGAATGCCTTTTCGGTATCCACACCGAGCAAGACTTGAGGGCGTGCGGTCTTTTTGGTAATAGCTATGGTGTGAAGTAGACAGATGGTATTCTCTTTTCCCTCCCTCCCCTTCACAAACCCGATTGTTCAGACTGTTATATTTGTGACACAATGTGACAACTTACAAAGATAACCCTGACTGACCTCAGACCCATTCCCAAGTAACTTTGGTACGGATAAACGTTACGATGAGAGACAGGTCATTTGCAAACATAATGAGAAAATAAACAACGAGCTCCACAGTGTGCTCATTGTGTTCTGCTGGCATCACCACAAAGATTTTAGGTTAGTCTATTAAGTTTCCATCTATAGAGACAGATGAAATAAGTGATTGGTGTTAGCTGACAAGTAGTTTACACCTGATTGTCTGTCCCAGAATAGGGAAGAGTGAACCAATTTATAACAGACCAGGTTTGTTACAAGTTTTCCAAAAAATTTCTGGTTCCACCAAACCCAACATTTTTGGGGTTCACCATCCACAAATTTTTATTATACACTGGGGTCTCTTCAGATCCTAGAGTGTAACAATCAGAGGCCCACTTCTGTAACAAATATCAGAAATTGCAGGAACTGGGTGACTACAGAGAGCAGTAGAAGTAGCTATTTAAATCTCACACAGCACTGAGAGGAAAAGCACAAGGAAATATGCCAGACAACTCATAAAAAGTACATGAGCTAAAACAGGTGTACACAAGAGAGATAGATAGGTTAGTGTCATCAGAGCCCGCAATATCACCCCAGCCCTGCAGATAGATAGGTTAGTGTCACCAGAGCCCGCAATATC
Organism: Leptodactylus fallax; assembly: GCA_947044405.1. Lineage (NCBI taxonomy): Eukaryota > Metazoa > Chordata > Amphibia > Anura > Leptodactylidae > Leptodactylus > Leptodactylus fallax. Next base: position 702,790 of record CAMRHE010000327.1, read on the forward strand.
ACCCCAGCCCTGCAGATAGATAGGTTAGTATCACCAGAACCAGCATATCACCCCAGCCCTGCAGATAGATAGGTTAGTGTCACCAGAACCTGCATATCACCCCAGCCCTGCAGATAGATAGGTTAGTGTCACCAGAACCAGCATATCACCCCAGCCCTGCAGATAGATAGGTTAGTGTCACCAGAACCAGCATATCATCCCAGCACTGCAGATAGATAGGTTACTGTCACCAGAACCAGCATATCACCCCAGCCCTGCAGATAGATAGGTTAGTGTCACCAGAACCAGCATATCACCCCAGCCCTGCAGATAGATAGGTTAGTGTCACCAGAACCAGCATATCACCCCAGCCCTGCAGATAGATAGGTTAGTGTCACCAGAACCAGCATATCACCCCAGTCCTGCAGATAGATAGGTTAGTGTCACCAGAGCCCACAATATCACCCCAGCTGTTACGGTCTAGGTCTGGTTCAGAGTCTTTTAGTGCAACTTACTTGGGGTAATTGCTAGGCTGAGCAAGTGTAGAAGCTGATGGAAATCCAGAAGCAGAGGAAGATGCAATAGCAAGTAGTTTCCAGGAAGTGGAAGAGGTCCAATATAACATAGTCATACGGACCAAGTCGCAAAAGGAGAACAGCATAGTACAAAGGGGTCAGACGAGAGAGTAGTCAGCAAGCCAAGCCGGTATCAGGAGGTCACGCAGTAGCAAAATCAAAGATCAAGGAGAGGAGGTCGCAGTTAGGTAGCCAGGAAGTGCCAGGTTGGGTTTAATCCCTTAACGACATTGGACGTACTATTACGTCCTGAGCGCTTGGTACTTAGCGCAACAGGGCGTATTAGTACGCCCTGTCCTTAACCCTCGTCAGGCTGCATAATTTTACAACATTACAGGCTCCATAGGAATAGGTACAATTGTACCTACTCAGCCGGATGAGGGTTAAGGAGCCTCCGAGTCTTGCGACACGGAGATTTTAAGAAGATCGCTGCTGTTTATGACAGCAAACAATCTACTTCCTGGGAAACGGGAGGTTTAACCCCCTCCCCGCTACGTAGATGGCTGCAATTGGCTGATCAATTCAGATTTGCCAATTGCAGCTTGCCGGCACAAATCCAATGATCTGTGCCGGAAAGTGTCTGGATAAGTTACAGTGATTGGTGCTATATGTAGCACCAATCCCTGTCGAGTGTTTGGGGGGCGTGCAGTGGTGCCACCCCTCCAGATGTTGCAATTGGTCGGTCAACATAAGTCTTTGCAGACCAACCAATTACAGATGTGCAGGGTAGTGCAAACCAACTGTCACTGCCCTGCTCGCGTCACTCCTTGCGAGCAGAGCAGTGTCCGTGCTGTCCTGTGAGCCCTTTGGTGCGTTACCGCAGCGATTTAATCAGTGTCTCCTCCAGCGATTTCAACTGTGTCTACTCCAGACTTGGTCATCCCCCTGCCAGATTTCCACCCTCATCTGCCAGCTCTCACCCTCCTCTGTCAGCCTTCCACCCCCTTCTGCTAGCCCTCCACCCACCTCTGCCACCCCTCCACCCTCCACCCTCCACCCACCTCTGCCAGCCCTCCACCCTCCACCCCCCTGTGCCAGCCCTCCACTCTCCTCTGCCACTCTCCCAAATCCCTCCACCTTCAATCAGTACAGAGCCTCCCCCCACCTTGCTAGATGCCTTTACCAAGCCCTTTTTTTAGGAAAGCCCTTTTTTTGCGGTTTTTTTTTTTTTTTTTTTTTTCCTTCCTGTGATCGTCACTAAGCGCCAATTTGATCGGTGCTCAAGTTTTTTTTTTGGTGCAGGTTTTTTCTAATAGTTGTTAGATTTAGTTGCTATATATATAGATAGAAGTCTCCTATATATATATATAGTTCAATTTTAGCTAGAAGCAGCAAAAGCTTTTTTTTTTTATTGCACAAGCCTTTTTTTTGTGCAGGTCCTGCCGCCACTGAGCGCTGGTCAGTGACAAATATACGTTACTGATCACATCTGTGCTCATTTTTTTTGGCGCAGGTTTTTTCTAATAGTTGTTAGATTTAGTTGCTATATATATAGATAGAAGTCTCCTGTATATATATATATATATATATATATATATATATATATATATATAGTTCAATTTTAGCTAGAAGAAGCAGAAGGTTTTTTTTTTTTATTGCACAAGCCTTTTTTTTGTGCAGGTCCTGCTGCCACTGAGCGCTGGTCAGTGACAAACATACGTTACTGATCACATCTGTGCTCATTTTTTCTGGCGTAGGTTTTTTTTCAGAGTATTCAGAATTAGTTGCTATATATATAGATAGAAGTCTCCTTATATATATATATATATATATATATATATATATATATATATATATATATAGTTCAATTTTAGCTAGAAGCAGCAAAAGCTTTTTTTTTTTATTGCACAAGCCTTTTTTTTGTGCAGGTCCTGCCGCCACTGAGCGCTGGTCAGTGCCAAATATACGTTACTGATCACATCTGTGCTCATTTTTTTTGGCGCAGGTTTTTTCTAATAGTTGTTAGATTTAGTTGCTATATATATAGATAGAAGTCTCCTTTATTTATAGATATAGTTCAATTTTAGCTAGAAGAAGCAGAAGGTTTTTTTTTTATTGTACAAGCCTTTTTTTTGTGCAGGTCCTGCCGCCACTGAGCGCTGGTCAGTGACAAACATACGTTACTGATCACATCTGTGCTCATTTTTTCTGGCGCAGGTTTTTTCTAATAGTTGTTAGATTTAGTTGCTATATATATAGATAGAAGTCTCATATATATATATATATAGTTCAATTTTAGGTCTTTTATTTTCACATCTTTACATCTATACACGTGTTAAAGCACAACATACACCTCACACTTTCAAGTTTCAATAAATAAAGTTTCAAAAAATAAAAGTTTTATATACTCGTGTAAAACACCGCAAACATGAAAATGTCCCAACAATCCCAATCGTCCGAAAGAAGGTATTCAGTAGAAGAGGCGTATGCCTTACTGGCCTCTGAAACTGATACCGCCAGCGAGGGAGAAGAGGAAAATGCCCCATTCCTATATTTTTCCTCTTCATCCTCCTCCTCATCCAGTGATGAGCAACCCCAAAGGAGGCGCCCCAGAACTATTGCTGAGGTAGTTTCCGAAGCTGCAGAGCCCATATGGACCCCGCCCCCAGAAAATTATGAGCCTCAGCTTCCTGACTTTGTGGGCAGGTCAGGAATACAAACTGAGACTGCAGGCTTCAGAGAAAATGAATTTTTCAAAATCTTTTTCTCTGATGACTTTATAGATTTTATGGTGGTCCAAACTAATCTATATGCCCAACAATTTATGGAACAAAATGCCACCTCTTCATATGCCAGGTCCCAGATCTGGACCCCAGTAAATGCAGCAGAGATGAAGATTTTCTGGGGTCTTATTCTGCATATGGGCATAGTGAAGAAACCTACAATTCGACAGTATTGAAGTACAGATATCTTGTATAATACTCCAATCTATCGAATGGCCATGACCAGGACATGCTTTGAAATGATCCTGAAATTCATTCACTATAACAACAATGCACAGTGCCCGCCCCGAGATGCCCCAAATTTTGACCGCCTATACAAAGTCAGGCCAGTCATTGACCACTTTAGTGCCAAATTTGCAGAGTCCTACATCCCTGATCAGAACATTGCAATTGATGAGTCTCTGATCAGTTTCAAAGGGAGGCTAAAATTCCGCCAATACTTGCCCAGTAAGAGGGCACGGTATGGCATTAAAATGTATAAACTGTGCGAGAGCAGCTCAGGGTACACCTATAAGTTTAGGGTGTATGAAGGAAGGGACACAAGGATTGAGCCCCCAGAATACCCCCCAATCCTAGGAGTTAGTGGGAAAATAGTGTGGGACTTGCTGCACACACTGCTGGACCAAGGTTATCATCTATACGTGGATAACTTTTACACCAGCATCCCACTCTTTAGCTGCCTCAGTTCCAGAGGAACTGCAGCTTGTGGGACAGTGCGCAAAAATCAAAGAGGCCTCCCTAGGGCACATATTGCACAGCCCCTCAGAAGGGGTGAGAGTAGGGCCGTCTGCAATGAAAATATGCTGCTGGTCAAGTATAAGGACAAGAGGGATGTCCTTGTACTGACCACAATTCATGGCAGTGGCAGCACCCCTGTCCCTCTGCGTGGCACCAGTACAACTGCCCCCAAGCCAGACTGCATCTTGGCATACAATAAATACATGGGAGGGGTTGATCTATCTGATCAAGTCCTAAAGCCATACAGTGCCATGCGGAAAACAAGAGTGTGGTACAAAAAGCTGGTCGTGCACATCGTGCAGATGGCAATGTATAATGCTTACGTGCTATCACGATGTGCAGGCCAGACAGGAACCTTCCTTGAGTTTCAGGAGGCAATTATCAAGACCCTGATATTTGGGGACCTAGAAGTGCCAGGCCCCAGTACTTCTGGAACGGAAGGTTCCCGTATTGTACCAGGGCAACATTTTCCCAGTCAAATCCCCCAAACTGCAAAAAAAAGGGAAGAGCCAAAAAAAGTGCAGAGTGTGCTACAAAAGAGGAATAAGGAAAGACACCATTTATCAGTGTGACACCTGCCCTGAAGAACCTGGCCTGTGCATGAAGGAGTGCTTTAGGTTGTACCACACTTCTATGGATTATTAATTTTAGAATTTATTTTCCATGGAATATCACCTCCTTATACAGTCATGTACTTTCATCCTGTTATGCAGTAATTTCTGGAAAATAAATTAATGTCATACAAGTGGCGTCCAAATGTTTGCTATACAACTTGATAAATTTTTTAAGGGGTGTAATTTAACACTGAAGTCGTTTGTTGGGGGCTTCCACTATTCTGGCACTTCAGGGGCTCAGCACAAGCGACATTGTACCTGAAAACTATTACAGCAAAATCTGTCCTCTAAATATTGTTCTCTCTCACTGTGTGACCATACAGCAGTTTACACCCGCATGTGGGGCATTTCTTTAGTTGGGAGAAATTGCTTAACAAATAGTGGATGCTTTTTCTCCTTTAACCCCTTGCAAAGATGAAAAATTTGGAGCTAAAGTGACATTTTATTGCAAAAAAATTAATTTTTCATTTTCATATCCCAATGGTTAAACATTTTGTGAAACTCCTGTAGGGTCCAAGTGTTCACTATACCCCTTGATAAATTCCTTGAGGGGTCTAGTTTCCAAATTGGGGTCACATTTTTTGGGGTTTCCACTGTTCTGGCACTTCAAGGCCTCTGCAAATGTGACATGGTAACTAAATCCTATTATAGCAAAATCTGCCCTCCAAATATTGTTCTCTCCCACTTTGTGACCATACAGCAGTTTACACCCGCATGTGGGGCATTTCTTTAGTTGGGAGAAATTGCTTAACAAATAGTGGATGCTTTTTCTCCTTTAACCCCTTGCGAAGATGAAAAATTTGGAGCTAAAGTGACATTTTATTGCAAAAAAATTAATTTTTCATTTTCATATCCCAATGGTTAAAAATTTTGTGAAACTCCTGTAGGGTCCAAGTGCTCACTATACCCCTTGATTAATTCATTGAGGGGTGTAGTTTCCAAAATGGGGTCACATTTTGGGGGTTTCCACTGTTTTGGCACCTTGGGGGGTCTGCAAATGGAACATGGTACCTGAAAACTGTTCTAGCATAATCTAACCTCCAAAATCCAATTAGCACTCTGTCTGTTCTGAGTGCTGCCGTGTGCCCGTACATCAGGGTACCAGCACATGTGGGGTATTGTCATGTTCTGGAGAAATTTTGTAGCAAAATGTGTGGTGCAATTTCACCTTTAACCCCTTGTGAAGATGAAAAATGTGAGGCTAAAATGACATTTTATTGTAAAAAAAGTAATTTTTCATTTTCACATCTCAATGGTAAAAAAATCTGTGAAACACCTGTAGGGTCAAAGTGCTCACTATACCTCTTGATAAATTCCTTGAGGGGTGTAGTTTCCAAAATGGAGTCATTTTGGGGGGGATTCTACTGTTCTGGCACTTCAGGGGCTCTCCAAATGCAACATGGTGCCTGAAACAGATTCCAGCAAAATCTGCCTTCCAAAAACCCAATAGCGCTCCTTCCGTTCTGGACCTTATAGTGTGCCCATACATCACTTTACATCCACATATGGGGTATTTCTGTATTTGGGAGAAAATGCTTAACAAATTGTGGGGTGCATTTTTTCTTTTAACCCCTTGTGGAAATGCAAAAATTGGGGTTAAAGCAACATTTTATAGAAAAAAATGTCGCTTTCCCTTTTCCTGGCCCAATTCTGTGAAACTCCTGTATGGTCAAAGTGCTCACTATACCCCTTGATTAATTCCTTGAGGGGTGTAGTTTCCAAAATGGGGTCATTTTGGGGGGGATTCTACTGTTCTGGTACTTCAGGGGCTCTCCAAATGCAACATGGTGCCTGAAACAGATTCCAGCAAAATTTGCCCTCCAAAATCCCATTAGCGCTGCTTCTGTTCTTTACCCTACCGTGTGCCCATACATCAGTTTACATCCTCATGTGGGATAATTTCATACTCGGGACAAAGTGAATTATAGATTGTGGAATGTATTTTCTCTTTTAAACCCTAGGAAATGTGTAAATTCTAGTGCTAAATGAATATATTAGTGACAAAAATTGAAAAGTGTAAATTTGACCTCCATTTTGTTTTAATTGCTGTAGAATGCTGAAAGGGTTAAGAAACTTTCTAAATGCTGTTTTGAATTCTTTCAGGAGTGCAGTTTTGAGAATGGTGTGATTTATGGGGGTTTCTATTAGAGAGGCCTTTCAAGGCCCCTTCAGAACTGAGCTGGTCCCTTGAAAAATGTGTTTTGGAAATATTCTTGAAAATTTGGAAAATTACTGCTTGACTTGTAAGCCTTATAATATCTAAAAAAAATGAAAGGATGATTAAAATTTGATTGCAATATAAAGAAGAGGCATGATAAGTTATATTTATGAAGAAATTTGGGTAATATTACTTTCTATATGAAAGGCATGCAATTTCAAAGTTTGAAAACTGCATTTTTTTCAAAATTTTTACCAAATATCCTATTTTTTCATAATCAAAGACAAAACTTATCAACCAAAATTTACCACTGACATGAAGTACAACGTCTCACGAAAAAACTGTTTCAGAATCACTTTGATAACTTAAAGCGTCACAAAGTTATTACCAAATAAAGTGACACATGTCAGATTTGAAAAATGAGGCCTGGTCCTTAACGCACTTTTGGGCTGTGTCCTTAAGGGGTTAAATAGGAAGTTGAATCAAAGAACAGGGTGGAGCAAACCAGAGAGGGGGGGTAACTGAAGCTAGAGACACTGGGAGCTAGGCTTTAGATCAGCACAGGAGCTGTCCAGGAGGCTAAATAGCTCAGTTGGAAGAGCTACAGCCTAAGACACTGAAGTCCCTCGGTTCAAGTTCTAACACCAGCCCTGCAGATAGATAGGTTAGTGTCACCAGAACCAGCATATCACCCCAGCCATGCAGATAGATAGGCTAGTGTCACCAGAACCAGCATATCACCCCAGCCCTGAAGATAGATAGGCTAGTGTCACCAGAACCAGCATATCACCACAGTCCTGCAGATAGATAGGCTAGCGTCACCAGAACCAGCATATCACCCCAGCCATGCAGATAGATAGGCTAGTGTCACCAGAACCAGCATATCACCCCAGCCCTGAAGATAGATAGGCTAGTGTCACCAGAACCAGCATATCACCACAGTCCTGCAGATAGATAGGCTAGCGTCACCAGAACCAGCATATCACCCCAGCCCTGCGGATAGATAGGTTAGTGTCACCAGAACCAGCATATCACCCCAGCCCTGAAGATAGATAGGCTAGTGTCACCAGAACCAGCATATCACCACAGTCCTGCAGATAGATAGGCTAGCGTCACCAGAACCAGCATATCACCCCAGCCCTGCAGATAGATAGGTTAGTGTCACCAGAACCAGCATATCACCCCAGCCCTGCAGATAGATAGGTTAGTGTCACCAGAACCAGCATATCACCCCAGCCCTGCGGATAGATAGGTTAGTGTCACCAGAACCAGCATATCACCCCAGTCCTGCAGATAGATAGGTTAGTGTCACCAGAAACAGCATATCACCCCAGCCCTGCAGATAGATAGGTTAGTGTCACCTGAACCAGCATATCACCCCAGCCCTGAAGATAGATAGGCTAGTGTCACTAGAACCAGCATATCACCCCAGCCTTGCAGATAGTGTCATAATGCGCTTCAGGGTAGTCTCCTTTATCAAGTGCAATATATATACTTGAGAAAAGGGATCACCCGTTATGTGTTTAGATATTAATAAAAGGATCTTTTAATGTTAAGTGCGAATGCCTCTATTTTTTCTGGGGATCTCCATCCCCTTCATCTCCTGGGCTGTTAGTGTCAGTGTCCTATCTGCAGGCAGAAAGTTATAGAGCAGGAGGAGCGAATTGTACATAGTGTCCTATCTACAGGTTATAGAGCAGATTGTACATAGTGTCCTATCTACAGGTTATAGAGCAGATTGTACATAGTGTCCTATCTGCAGGTTATAGAGCAGATTGTACATAGTGTCCTATCTACAGGTTATAGAGCAGATTGTACATAGTGTCCTATCTACAGGTTATAGAGCAGATTGTACATAGTGTCCTATCTACAGGTTATAGAACAGGAGGAGCGGATTGTACATAGTGTTCTATCTACAGGTTATAAAGCAGGAGCAGCGGATTGTACATAGTGTCCTGAACACACCTCCTGCACTGCAGCGTGCGAGCGGAGGGTGGCGCAGAGACCCGAACAGGCAGAGACATTACAGACTGACAGTTAGCTCTGTATACATACCTATAGAGAGATAGCTCCCAATCACTAATAGGACTATTTAAGACTCCTAAACTTAGAATGGGAAGAACTGTAAATGAATAAATAGCAGATTGTACTAAAAGTTTCCCCATAAAACTATATATCATTCTGCTCAGTTACTCCTCTATAACATCGCTCTATAAGATTGCATGTTCAATGTGCTTGGCTTCATTAAGAAGTTTTTTTTTTTTTTTAATTTTTAATTGTTTTGCTGTTGAAACAATATCTCTATGAATTCAGGTAATATTAAATAATGATAGTGATGTAGCCGTAGTTCATTTTCTACAATAAAATCCACTTATTGATACAATATTATTGCTTTTCTGGCAACTAAAATTTTGCTTGCCTACACTTTTATATCTCGCACTGGTAATTGCCAGTTACCTATATCTCTAGTCATCTATATATCTACATGTTGTACAGATTGCTAAATGTATTACTATTAACATGAGACAGTATCTGCAGAAAATGCCATGAATGCCTTAAAATTCCCATCTTCATCCAAAAAGTGGTTGAGATTAAAATTGTTGGGTTTAGCAAAGAACACAGAACACAGCATTGGATAGTCATCCATACCCTACACAGCAGAAATGAAGCAACCCCAATATTGTTACTGGATGTTATTGGATGTACAATGAAAAATCGGATCAACCCTAAAGATTTGTCTGCAATTGGAATCCTGTGATAATGAGGATAATGAGTCAGCTCGGATGAGTAGTAATATATCACAACGTCTACCTTTGGAATAGTGAATCCTCTGAATTTTGTGTCCCTTTTGACTGCATGGGGAAGGCTCAGTGGAGCAACATCACAAAACCTCTGGATCTCATGAATGACCGTATATGGTATCTATCTATATGGTATCTATCTATATGGCATCTATCTATATGGCATCTGTTCTATGCTCAGTGTTTGGGGAGGGATTTTCTCCAATCACCTTGTCTATTTCTTCTTGGAGTTTGTCTGTAACAGATGAGACATGATGGGGCAGCCCAGAGCCAATCAGGAGCCAGAACTGATATCAGGTATAATTCATACCAGTCTTTTGGAGGGAGCTATAATAAATTTGTCTCACTCTCTCCCTTACTCCGTTCATTTTTACAAAAAAGTGGCAAGGTGCAGAACAAACAATGTGGCTCATCTTCGGAACAAGAAAGGGCTGTATGTCAAAGATGCGACACTTTAACAGCCATCTATGCCATTAACATAGTAAATTCCCCCCAATCTTTCTGTAATGTCTCTGCCTGTTCGGGTCTCTGCGCCACCCTCCGCTCACATGCTGTGGCGCAGGAGGGGTGTTCAGTTTGATTCTTTGCTTAAGGTTCTTGTTGCTCAGTCTGAACACTGTCCTAGCATTTCTTCTCTATAATTGAATTTCAGCCATGCCCGTCTCCTGCACCTTGTTTCTTTCTGCTCCTCAGATAGTTAATCTTAGCCTTGCCTGTGTGAGTGACAGCCTGTCTACCAATCAAGTCTGGGACAGATTCTGGACTTCCTATATACAGGTCATCAGCCCACACAGGTGGGCTGGCTATTGTACTCTGTCCTGTGACTACGTCCTCGCTTGCTTCCTACTTGCTTACTGTATTATTTCTGACCTCAGACCTTTGGCTTCCCTTGTGACTACTCCTTTGGATTACGATTTTGTACTGCTTTGTCTCTCTGGCTTTGACCCTTCACTTGCTAACTCCTCTTCTGTGTTGTTTGTCTTGTCTTGTTCTGTGTTACACTTACTTAGACAAGGGCTCACCACCAAGTTGTCGGCTGTCGCCTAGGACAGTCAGGCAATTAGGTAGGGACAGGGGCTTGGTTGAGTTTACGGCTCACTGTCTGTCATTCCCCTCTTCCCTTGTTTCTGCAGCAGCACTGGGGAATTGCTCAACTAGTGGTTTAGACACTTTTTAAACACTTTTGCAACTTGACCAAAAGGAGGCATGATCCCGCTGGAAAGGGGCGTGGCCTGTCTTGCGGCTCTGTATGATAAAAATGTGCCACAAATGTGGCAAGAACTTTTAAGCCAATTAAATAGGAGGCATAAGACACTTTGTTAAATCTGGTGCAGTTTTTAGATTGTCTAGTCTGAGTCTGCAATATCTAGCTTCAAGGCTGAGTCCCCACATTGCAGAAACTCAGCTTTTTTTGTTGCAGATTTTTTTTTGAGCCAAAGTCAAGAATGGTTACAAAGGAATGGGAAATATATAGGAAGCTTCTTAGACTTCTACCTTCTGCTCAATCCACTCCTGGCATTGGCTCAAAAAAATCTGCAACGAAAAAGCTGCGTTTCTGCAAATTGGGGCCTCAGCCTTACGTTAGGTTCACACTAGCTTGAGTCTCTGCACGAGGACCCGAAAGACAGAGAACCTATCTGCTAAAAACCTAACCAGTTTCACTTTGGGCTACTCATGAGGACATTGCCTAAATGGCCCCCTGGTTTTCAACTCCTATATGGTGATTTGGTCTTTGCTGCAGTGAAACACCAGACCACTACTTCTAGGTGTAGTCCCAGTGTAGGTGACAGCTGAACCTGGTAGGTGGGTTACCCAAAACGAACAAACAAAAACATAGTCGAGATACAGGTCAAAGTCGGGGCTGGCAGAGTTAATATGTAATGGTTATCAAGATAGAGGTAAAGACAAGTGGCTCAGAATCAATAATTGCAGCAGAGGTCAAACATGGGCAGACAGCATGAAGAAACCGTTGAAGAACATGAGGTACCTTAGCAGGACACCAGCAGGCTAGAAACTTGTAGGCCGGGGCCCCACGTAGCGCAAACGCCATGATTTGGCTGTGGTGGAAACGCAGCTGCAAAAACTGAGTGTTTTTCAGTTACTGTAAAGTGGATGAAATTGTAGCAAATCCCATCCACACATCGCAGAAAAATATGCGCAGAGGAAATGTTGCGATTTCCAAAACCATTGCCTTTTTAGAAATCTCAGCATGTTAATTATACCTATAGAAACACTGGCGGTTTCCCTATAGGTATATTGGAAGCAGAAAGTCCGCAGAGGTTTCCTTACTTTCTGTAAAAAGCGCTGTGGGAAAAACTGAGATGTATTCCATTTTTCTGCAGCGCTTTTTCGCTTTGGCCCGCTAAGTGGGGCCTTAGCTTTACACACAAACCTTCCAATGAAGGAAGGAACATTAAGTAGATCACAGGTGTAGGAAATTGGCCAGTCGGAGACAGTAAGGTTACAGGTTCTTAATGGGCCAACAAATCCTCAGGAAGAAAACTGGAGTACAATAGGGCAGTGTAACAGGCAGAGAGAGGACTCCGGCATGTGCGGCCAAGCAGTGCTACATATACTGCCTACATAACAGGAATTAATGGATACTTGATCGCGCAAACAAAGGATTTATTTAGCTTTACATGTACAGAATATATACTGACTTACTGAATAACCATAACCAGACCATTATACATTACATCTTATTCATATGATACATTAAAAAAAAGTCATTTTATGTCATTTAAAGAATTAATTTCTGTTTTTTCTTCTGTGATTTTTTTTTTTTAGCTATTTATTTGCTATATCTGACGTAACACTGCATATCATTTCCATCCAAAGTTACATTCGGGGAACAAAAGACATCTGATAAAATTTGGGAAGATTTGCAAACCCAGTCATCAAGGGTTTAATGTCATTGTCAGTGAACTCCGTCTCTGGACGTAATCTGAAGCGCTGTAAGATGGTTGTTAGGAAAATAAACAGCTCCATTTTGGCCAAACCTTTTCCGAGACATGTCCGCTTCCCTAATGAGAGAAAAACTCATCAGCTACAAATTACATTGGGTTGATTTAATTCCACCGTTGTATATACTGTCTCCACTTACACCATGATATTACCCAGCATGCCTTTCTTCTTCATATTACTGGCTACAATTACAATATTCTAACTCACTTGTAGATATGTATAAATATGGTCAATTTAATAGAAAATTGTATTGATTTACTTAAAGGGACAATCTGGGTAACAGAGCATTAAACCAAGTACGAGGCCTAAAGAGTTATACTCTATCTATCTATCTATCTATCTATCTATATTTGTGTGTAAATGTGTAGGATTGTGTTTAGCTTTTGGAAGTTAATATAACTCGATCGATTCTTGCTGCTGCTATTATTTAATATCCCATCTATATTTATGGTAAATAGTTTCTATGTATGGTGGGCAGATTAATTTATAATATAACATATATAATATTATAATATTTTCTGGCCACAAAGGTGTCTCCGCTCTCTGGGTGTATTACCATATTACCCACTGTGATGATGAGTCCCTCAATTTATGTATCTTTCTTGGACATGTATCATTCCTCATTCCTATCAGTCACCTATCTGTAGGAATGTAAAGCTGTGTTTACATTGGTGGTCAATTCGCTCCAATGGTTTTATGTGCATACCATGGAGAGAGGGCCGGTCTGGCTCGTCAGTGTGATATCCCAGATGTCCATCCTTCCCCCACTGGTTGGAATGTGGTGCCTACCCATCTGTCCGAGGATTCTGCAAAGGAGAGAGAGGGAGGGCTGGCTAAGGGGGAGGTGAAGGGTGTAGCTGGGGGGGGGGTCACACACTGAGGTGAGAGTGAGTTTTTAGTATTCATTGTGCTGAGCATGGAAGAGAGACAGCTAGGACAAAGCTGTGTGCTCAGGTATCTTTTCTAAACTTTTATTTCCCTTTTACTTTGTTTTGTATGGTATCATCGCTCTTTTGCTTGTATGTTTATGCTTGATCATATTAATATTGTATATTTCTGTATATGCTATTAATCCATACCGACCCACTTGGGTTATTAAACATATAAAATTTATATCGCTCATTTCATTTTATCCTATGACCCGGTCTACTCACGGTGTGTGAGTGGGAGGTTAAGAAAGAAGTTTGATCGCAGGCGTGCCAGGCGGCTGGGCGAGGCGATATTCTTCATAGTGGTGGCAGCGGTGGGATCAGAAGCATAACCAAACGTCTGCAGGACTTGGTTGCTGCTGAACTCCAGGAGATGGCAGATATGGAAGCTACCATAGCCATGCAGGAGGCGGAGCAAAGTCCTGAGAGGCTGGCACCAGAAAACATCACCATGCCAGATGGTTCCGCAGGTGCCCGGACCCCAGAGGTAACTGTGCCTGGAGGGACCAGTAACCCCAGTTCTGTGGGGGTAACGGACTTATACTTGCAAATGGCCTTACAGCAGATAGACGCCAGTGACTATAGCACCCGTCTGCAGGTGATTCTCCAGTACCGAGAAGCTGCAGAGCGCCGGGCGGAGAGAGAAGCTGCAGAGCGCCGGGCGGAGAGAGAGGCCGCCGCTGCAGAGCGCCGGGCGGAAAGAGAGGCCGCTGCTGCAGAGCGTCGGGCGGAGTTGGAGCATCAGCTTGAGCTAAAAAAGCTGGAACTTTGCCAGCAGGCGCAACCTTCCCCTGCACCAACTCCAGGAGCCCGAGCACTAAAGATCCGATCCGAGGACTTTCCAATCTTGGAAGATAACGGGGACTTGGACTCGTTCTTGCAGGGATTTGAGAGGGTGTGTAAGCAGCATCATATTCCCCAGGCAGAATGGGCCCGTTACCTGTCTCCCCGGCTGAAGGGAAAAGGCTTGGATGTTTCCACGAGCTTACCAGTGGACGCGGACTATGAGACCATCAAAGCGGCGCTGATCCGGAGATACCGGCTCACGCCGGAGGTGTACCGCAAAAAGTTCCGGAATATCCAGCGGGGTCCCACAGAGAGCTATGCGGATGTTCTGCACCACTTACAGGTTACATTCTGGCAGTGGATCAAAGGACTTACTGTCACCACGTTTGAGGGAATTGGGGATCTTATGATAAAGGAACAATTTCTCCAGGTGTGCCCTCTGGAGGTCCGCCAGTTCGTGTGTGATCGGAAACCCACAACAGCAGACAATGCTGCAGAGATTGCTGACGACTATGTGTCTACCAGGGAGCAAGGGATCAAGAGAGGAGCCACACTACAGAGACCCTCAAGCTGGAAGGAGGGGCAAAGTTGGAGTTCACCACAGCCTGCGGTCTCCAAGTGGGGTAAGACAAATTCTGTCCCGGGTGCCCCCTCTATTTCCCCTGTCCCAAGAACTCTGGGCGCCCCGGGGACCCCCCTCCAAGTACCAAGGAGAGGCCCGGCGGTGTCATGCTTGTAACCAGCCAGGACATTTCAAGGCGGAGTGCCCCAACCGCTCTAAGAACCCCCCTGTTTCCCCAGCCACGGCAGCTGGCTCATCTGTATACTTGGTGGGGAGGGAGGGGTTGCAATCCAATGCCAACAGTCAACAGGTCATTGTGGGGGGTAAAGTGGTCATGGGATTTCGGGACACTGGGGCGCAGATTACTCTGGTGTAACCTGACTTGGTCCCTGCGGACAGTATTATCCCTGGAAAAAATCTGACCCTGAAGGGTATTGGACAAGAACGCATAACTGTGCCCATGGCTTGCGTCCATTTGGACTGGGGTGCGGGAAAAGGGATGCGTGATGTGGGGCTAGTGTCTGATCTGCCTGCCAATGTGCTATTGGGAAGAGATTTGGGGCCCTTGGTGTCCCAATATGGGGTGGGAGCAGCCCCACCTCGCTGTGACAAAATGTCTGTACTGAAGGATGATTTTAATGAGGTGTTGAAGCCTGTCACACAGGCAGAGGGAGGGGTCAGCTGCCTGTTTCCCCCTGCTGTGTGTCCAGCTAAAGTAATCAGTGAGCATGTGAATGAGACATTGTGGAATGCTGACCTGGCTGTAGCCCCGCCCACATCTGCGGGTGATGAGAGCCCCCTCAGTGTGACCCTGGCTCAGCCATTCCCCCATGCAGTTCACTGTGAATCAATGAATGAATGCAATGTCAATGTAATTGCTAATTCTTGCCTTGCAGGTTTACAGGGTAGCTCTTCTGAGATGCTGGGGGCAACCCCAACTGAGGACAATGTGCCAGGTGGTCAGGTGGGTCACGGGGATCTCAGGGCCGATCCAGATGAGGAACGGACTGCTGGAGTTGCGGTGGTGACCCGCAGCCAGAGTGCTAGAGGGGTGGAAGGCGCTCCGACCCCTGAGGCGTTCCCTCTGTCACCCGGAGATGGCACTGAGGCCGCCGTGACTAACCTCCCCACACTGGAGCCGGAGGAGCCCGGCGGGTATATGACATGCACATCTCTTCTGTCTGGTTCCAGTCAGGAGTTCAGGGACGCTGTCCAAGCTGACCGCAGTCTGGATGCATTGAAGGAGCGTGCTGATCAACCTCCCTTGGAGTCGGACAAGGACCGCGTGTACTGGGAGCAAGGGAGGTTGTACCGGGAAACGATCCCCACAAAGGGAAAAGAAAGTCGGCTCAGGGAGAAACATTTGGTGGTACCCCAACCCTACCGGGTGGAGTTGTTGCGGATTGCTCATGATATTCCACTGGCAGGCCACCTGGGGATCGCTAAGACCAAGGCTCGCCTCAGCCACTTATTCTACTGGCCTAGGATGGGGACAGATGTAGCTAAATACTGCCGTTCATGTGACACTTGTCAGAGGATGGGCAAGGCGGGGCAAGGCTCCAAAGCACCAATGATACCTATGCCCATCATAACCGAACCTTTCCAGCGGGTGGCTGTGGATCTCATTGGACCCCTGTCCATTCCCAGCCGCACTGGGAAACGTTTCATATTAACGGTAGTAGACTACTCTACTAGGTACCCGGAAGCTGTCGCTCTGTCTTCCACCCGGGCTGATGTAGTGGCCAAGGCTCTGGTAGGCATCTTCGCCCATGTTGGATTCCCCAGAGAGATGCTCACAGACCAAGGTACCCAGTTCATTTCTGCCTTGATGCAAGGCCTGTGTAAGGTAACAGAGGTGCAACATCTGGTGTCCACCCCGTATCACCCACAGACCAATGGCCTGTGCGAACGGTTCAATGGCACCCTGAAGCAGATGCTCAGGATGTTAGTCGAGTCCCACGGGCGCGACTGGGAGCCTTATCTCCCGCACCTGCTGTTCGCTTACCGGGAGGTGCCTAACGCCTCAACGGGATTCTCCCCCTTTGAGCTCTTGTACGGGAGACATGTACGTGGGCCCCTAGCTCTTGTGAAAGAGTCCTGGGAAGGAGAAACGGCCATCCAAGGTGTGCCAGTCGTGGAGTATGTCCTGCGATTCCGTGACCAAATGCAGGCTATGGCGCAGCTGGTGCATGACAACATGGTCCAGGCTCAGGCTGACCAGAAGCGCTGGTATGATCAGAATGCCCGTGAGAGAACATACCAGCCGGGGCAGAAAGTATGGGTCCTAGTCCCTGAGCCCCAGGACAAGCTTCAGGCGAAATGGACCGGCCCATATGTCGTGCACCAGCAGGTCAACAGCGTCAGCTACCTGGTCACTGTCGATCCAGGCCGGAACAGGCATAAGGTCTTCCATGTCAACATGATGAAGGATCATCATGACCGGGAAGCTAGTGCCTTTCCGGTATGCAGTCTGTTAGAGGAGGGGGAAGAAGAAGACCTTGTTGACTTGCTTGCTCATTTTCAGGAGGATGGGTCCAACAAGAAGGCACAGGTGAGCCCCCTGCTGGCTGAGGCCCAGCTGTCCCAGCTGGATGGAGTTTTGCACTCCCTACCTGGTCTGTTCTCCGCGAAGCCCGGGAGAACTGACCAGGCCATTCACCATGTGGATACTGGGAATCATGCCCCTATCCGGCGGTCGCCATATCGCGTCTCCTTGAAGGTACAGGTCCAGATGCGCAAGGAGATTGGCGAGATGCTGGACCTGGGGGTGATTCAGCCCTCTCACAGTGCATGGGCTTCACCTGTGGTTCTTGTGCCCAAAAAGGACCGGACCACCCGGTTCTGTGTAGATTACAGGGAACTTAATGCGGTTACAGTCGACGACGCGTACCCCATGCCGCGCATCGACGACCTGCTTGACCGGTTAGGTAAGGCCCAGTACTTGTCCATCATGGACTTGAGTCGGGGATACTGGCAGATCCCCCTGTCCTCTCAGGCCCAGGAACGATCGGCCTTTATCACCCCTTTCGGACTGTACGAGTCCACTGTCATGCCATTCGGCATGAAGAATGCCCCTGCCACTTTCCAGCGGATGGTCAACTCCCTGCTGACGGGATGCGATGGGTTTGCCACGGCGTACCTGGATGACATTGCCGTCTTCACCTCCACTTGGGAGGAACACCTACAGCACCTGGCGCAGGTGCTGAGGCGGATCCACCGTGCGGGCTTGACCATCAAACCGGAAAAGTGTCAGCTGGGCATGCGCGAGGTCCAATACCTGGGACACCGGGTAGGTGGGGGAACCCTGAAACCAGAACCTGAAAAGCTGGATGTAATCACATCCTGGCCAACCCCCCGGACCAAGCGACAGGTGATGTCTTTCCTGGGAACGGCAGGGTACTATAGGAAGTTCGTACCGAACTATAGTGCTCTGGCTGCCCCCTTGACGGACCTCACCAAGAAGAAGTTGCCGCAAACTGTCCAGTGGACGGATGCTTGCGAGCACTCCTTCCAGACCCTGAAGGCGGCCCTGGTGAACGCACCTGTACTTCAGGCGTACGATGAGTCACGTCCGCTTGTGCTACAGACCGACGCCAGCACCTACGGACTCGGTGCCGTACTGAGCCAGCTTGACTCAGCGGGGCAAGAGCACCCGGTGCAGTACCTCAGCCGAAAGCTACTGCCGCGGGAGGTGGCCTACGCCACAGTGGAGAAGGAATGCCTAGCAATTGTTTGGGCCTTGCAGCATCTGCAGCCTTACTTGTATGGGCGCCACTTCACCGTGGTGACGGATCACAACCCTCTGATCTGGATCAAACGTGTTGCCGGTCAGAATGGACGGTTGTTACGTTGGAGCCTGGTGCTGCAGCAATACAACTATGATATCCGGCACAAGCCTGGCCAGGCCCATGGCAATGCCGATGGCCTGTCCCGGTGGGGTGAGGCTGCGGAGGTGCGGGTGGAAGAGGAACGGAGGCTCCTCCTTCCTCCCGACACGCTCTAAAAGGGGGAGGTGTGATGATGAGTCCCTCAATTTATGTATCTTTCTTGGACATGTATCATTCCTCATTCCTATCAGTCACCTATCTGTAGGAATGTAAAGCTGTGTTTACATTGGTGGTCAATTCGCTCCAATGGTTTTATGTGCATACCATGGAGAGAGGCCCGGTCTGGCTCGTCAGTGTGATATCCCAGATGTCCATCCTTCCCCCACTGGTTGGAATGTGGTGCCTACCCATCTGTCCGAGGATTCTGCAAAGGAGAGAGAGGGAGGGCTGGCTAAGGGGGAGGTGAAGGGTGTAGCTGGGGGGGGGGGGTCACACACTGAGGTGAGAGTGAGTTTTTAGTATTCATTGTGCTGAGCATGGAAGAGAGACAGCTAGGACAAAGCTGTGTGCTCAGGTATCTTTTCTAAACTTTTATTTCCCTTTTACTTTGTTTTGTATGGTATCATCGCTCTTTTGCTTGTATGTTTATGCTTGATCATATTAATATTGTATATTTCTGTATATGCTATTAATCCATACCGACCCACTTGGGTTATTAAACATATAAAATTTATATCGCTCATTTCATTTTATCCTATGACCCGGTCTACTCACGGTGTGTGAGTGGGAGGTTAAGAAAGAAGTTTGATCGCAGGCGTGCCAGGCGGCTGGGCGAGGCGATATTCTTCACACCCACTGTGTTTTTTTCACCTATATGTGTATATTTTAACTGTATATGTCTATAATTATTGTGACTAATAAATTATTATTTATAAATAAATCTTGTTATATTCTGTTATTTTTCGCCTTTTTTTGTGATTTTTCTTAGGTTCACCTGAAGTTGTATTTTAATGTTATCACCACTAAGCAATCTACAGTCCTTCATGTTCTTTATTGCTCATAAACCTCTTTTTAACAGCACACCATGTGGTTAGGTGTGGTATTACATGTTCAGCTTAACCAGGACCTTTCAGCTCTCCTGACAGGTCGATTTTAGTATTTTTAGTATTTGGTATTTCTCAGACTATTCAACACCCCTGACCATAAGACACACCCAGGTTTAGACAACAGAAAATAGTAAAGTAATATTTCCTGCTTATTAAAACTTTTCTGGTGGTTTATAAAGTTAATTGAGTCAATGGGACATATTTATCATTTACTTTACAACAGATTTTGGAGTGGAAAAACACAAGTTGGAACAATAATTGACGGTAATAAAACCGGTGTTTTTGGGGCACATAGAATGGAGTAGGAAGCAGACAGCGCTCTTCTCTGTGTAGTGGTCAGACCAGGTTACTACAGATCAGCTCCCATTCACTTGTATGGAAGCTAAACTGCAATAACTCAGTTCATCCACTGCACAGAGAATAGCGCTGTCTGCTTCCTGCTCTATTCTCGGCTGCTGAGAATAAGTGATCAATGAGGGTGCCAGGTGTCAGACTCCCACCAATTTGATATTGATTTCCTATCTTTGAAATAAAAAATTTAGCCCAGAAAACTCTTTAAACAGATCAACTTGTTTACATTATGTTTATACCTGCAGAAAATGGCATGTAGGACTCGTTCTTCTTAAAACATCCCTTGTTGTCTAAGACGTTGTTGGGATCAAACTTGTCAGGGCAGGCAAGCTTTGAATTGTCGTAATGAACAGTACACAACAATGGATAGACGTCTGTACCCTAGACACACGAGGAATGAAAAGTGCTTTAATATATTATATCAATATTATATATCACTCATATACAGTATATTATCTATAAACCAGGTCACACTCACGATCCTCCAAGACACAGATTGAAGGACAGCTCACTGGTTGAACCCACTACTCTAACTACTGTATATAGGAGGAATTAAAGGCTTTCAAATTTGATCATTCTTAAAGAGGAACTTTCACCAACTTCACCAACTCCAACTCTTTGTGTCCTTCAATGATTCTGTCACACTTGGAATTTCTCTAGCCCCCACCATTCCTGAGCAATGACTTTTCCTTAGATCTAAATGTCCTGTAAAGACATCTGATGGTCAACCTCATAGTCAAAGTGATCCCTCGGAATCCGTTGCTGTCCATCATTAGACTAACCTTGGATGGACAAGAAAAATGGAAACTCTGACACAAGTGTGAATGTAGCACAAGAGAAATGACTGCTTGGAAATGGTTGAGGTTAGAGGTCCAACTGCGTCAGAATCAGTGGCAAAACACCTGGGAAGTTAGTAGAGATCCTCTTTAAATCCTAAATGTTGCCATACACATTAGACTAAACATGATGTAAATGGACAATTTTAACCATAACGAAAATTTGTTGGGTGAAATTTAATGAGGAGCGAATGGTGACACATCAGGATCACCTAGACGAAAATTTGCCTTGTTTTATATTTTTATCCAGTAGCTGGACAAAAGAGATCTCCTTACGATGAATGGACATTCCCAGAAGGATTATTTTGCTCTCTCACAGCGTTACTGAAAATGAAGGGACAGCCTGCAAAACTATAAATGGCAATATGAACTAAAATGTGTCTGTGCCTATGAAACAATCATTCACCAAACGATCATTTGCTCAATGGTTTCTCAGCCGTCGTCCCACTTCTAGGTGTTTGGCCACCCACATCTTCAGGAGCTTAAAGAGGTTATAAGAGATGTTTTAAAGGCTCCTTTTCAAATACTGCACCATATTAGGGAATTCTGAGTAAATAGAAGGGGTTCCTTGTACAGAACTCATATTTGTGCTAGAGCTAAGAGTGTCGTTCTCTCTCTTCAAAAGACCTAACAACTCCATGTTTTATATAGGCCGCCAGTTTATTTCAGTGGGCACCATCATTTATTTCCTCTGTGGTATTGCGGCTGAAAAATAGAGTACTTGGTATGCTTGTTGTTTTTCCCACAGATTTCTGTCGATCACTGAGACTTGTATTAGTGGGATATTGTGATCAATTGATCATTGAGCAAAATTGGATTATTTAACATTCTTTGAGAAATTTCCAGTTTCACTGCTATTTCTAGTCACTAGTGATGCATTATCTCATTCGCCTACCTTAGGAATAGTGTACCCCTTGAAGTTAACATCTCTTGTTGTTGTGTGGGGAACATTCAGTGGGAGGATATCAATGAATCTCTGGATCTCATGGATTACAGCATCTGTATATGACATTTGGCTGCGGTCATCAATGTTTGGGATGCGGCCGTCACCAATCACACGGTCTATTTCCTCATGTAGTTTAGCTGGGAAAGAAATGTTGAGGGTGGGGGAAATAATAAACAATATTTTAAGTTACAATAAGGAGCTAATAGCTTGATATAGAGACAGTCATAGTGTAGTGAGAAGGAACAATCCACATCATTCATGGATAACGTAACATCTACGGTTTGCTGCTCACCTCACCATACAATCCTATTTCACCTCTCTCATCTCCTCGCTGTGCAATTATCCTAAATGACTCTTCCATACTTTTCATTCCTTCCTTAGCCCTAAAGTACAGGCACCTATCACACACCTTAGAGCTGGAGGACAGGTAACAAAGATAAAACCAACAACACCCATAAGGAAATAATCTCCCAATCTCTAGTTGATCTCCTTCCCTCTTGCACTTCATCTTCTTCACTCTCTTTCTTTGACTCGGTAACAGAAGACGTCTCCCAGCTCTTCTCTTTTTCTTTCTCTAATACCTGCATTAGCTATCCCATCTGCTCACACCTCACTGAGTCTCTTTCTCCAGCTGTCGCTACTCATTTAACCAAAATATTTAACCCTTTCGTATGTTCTGGTATCTTTTCAACTTCTTGTAAATATGCTGTCATGAATCCACTACTGAAAATTTCCTCCCCTAGACACATTCCTCACCGCTAACTATGACACGTCTTTAGTCTCCTTTTCATCTCTAAACTACTGGAACTCTTTGTCTACTGTCACCTAATCTATTACCTACCTGCTAACTCTTTTCTTGACTTCCTACAATATGGGTCACCCCCTATAATCAGTCTCTAGCACTTTCATGTCATCCTTTTCTTACCAATAAACATGAAAAAGCCTTATTGTTGCTGAAATTCATTCTTGCAGTCATTACTGTAACTTCCTACAACTGAGTTTTCCACTTAATAAACGCTCCCCTCTGCAATCCATCCTGAATGTAGGAACTAGGCTAATCTTCTGTCCGACTCTGATGCCTCTACCCTACGCCACTCACAGCACTGCCTGCCCATACACCTTAGAATACAGTTTAAACTTCTCACTCTCATTCACAAGCTCTCCACGATGCTGCATTTTCCTACTATATGCACATCTCTCCTTTCATCCTTGTCATCACCCTTCAGGTGTTCTCCAAGTTAAGATTAACATCCAACATACCACTACTGTCTTCAAGATTTTTCCTGAGCCACACCAATTTGCTGGAATGTGCTACCTAGGACAATCAGATTACTACCCAACTTCCATAGTTTCAAACATGTGTATCAAATTTCCTAATCTAACTCTTCTTAGTTTACCCGTCTACATTACATTATTCCTAAAAACCTAATACAGCACTAAATCCCAACACTTCATGCACTTTAATGTACCTCATATCTCTGCATAATAATCCCCTTACTGATACCTGCTACTAACCGACTCATGCAATAGTATTTTTACTCTCCTGTTTTTTAAAAGATGGCTTGACCATTGTACCAAGGAAACACTTTTACCTCTTTCTAACCCCTATTTCCTCCTAGTCAGGACCCCCACTCCTATAGTTTGACATGTTGATTCTAGAGATGAGCAAACTTTTCAAAGATTGCTTCTGTCTGCTTACAAACGCATTCATTATGAACCAAAAATGCAAATTGTCATGTATGACACTCTGCGGGCTCCTAAGGCTTTATCTCATATCTTTCTAGCTCTTTCATGCAAACACAGGCTCAGTCATGTCAAAGTGAAAAAATAATAATAAGCATATCAAACAATAGGAGCGAGGGCCCTGCTTGCAATCTATGAAGAGATAGACATAAGAGCTAAGAGGGCTTGTTTGATACAATGGTCCGGCCATCTTTTAATAAATAAGTTTATATGAGCCGTCACCAGCCAATATATCTGTGAATATACAGATACTAAGTACATGGAGTGCACGGTAACTTCAGGATGGAGGAGGCAGGTTCTGAGGAGTAAAGTAGGAAGGATTGCTTAGGATAAGAAATGTTAGCTTAGTGTGAGGAAGTGCAGAACAATGTGATAAGGTTGTATCATAAGTCTGCCTAAAAAGATGTGTTTTTAGGGTATGTTTTATGCTGCCGTAGTTGGGCATTAATCTAATTTTCCAGAGTAGAGCACTCCAGAGCACCGAAGGGGAATGGGATGCTTGGATAGCAGAGGATACAAGTCTAAGATCATTGGCAGAAGGTAGAGGATGGTTGGGGTTGTAGACCGTGACGAGGCAGGAGATGTAGGGAGGTCAGTGCTATGCAGAAATTTGTGGGCGAGTGTGATAAATTTATATTGTATTCTGTGGTGGATGGGCAACCAGTGCAGCGACTGGCTTAAAGTCGCGTTGTCACTGTCATCCTTCTGTGACTTAGATGATGAGTGAGTCATACAGTATTCTCCACAATCTTATCTGCTTTCTCTCTGATTTCAGGCCAAGAAGAGAAGATCAGTATGAGTGCTTATTATTTTTATGCACCTCTCCTGGGCCTCTGAGTATTATCTCATCAGATCGCAGAGTATTATAATGATTCGTAGGAGATTGAATACACAATTTTTGGAAAATTTGCAATTAACTCAACTCTAATTTACCATTGCAGTGTGGGTTAGAGAACAAAGCTAATGGGTCTAGACAAGTGACAGAAACTGGACAAGTTTGCCATTGGTGTACTGTCTTGTACGCCCTCCAATGTAAAAAAAGGGGCATTCAGTGTCAAAAAGGGCATTCAAATGTGGCAGGTGAAAATGAATCAAGCATGGGTTTGTGAGAACTTTTACAAACCTCCCCAATACCATTGAATAGACCTGTCATTAGCTGCTCTTGCTGCTGGGAACCCACCCTATCCAGTATAAGGAAAATATAACAATCGTAAAAATTCACCACAAAAATGGTTATATTTTGGATCTTTTTTTTTTAATTTGGAAAAACATTAAAAAACCCAATGGTGCAGTATACCATATAGACATAACCAATAACAAAAAGTTATTGCCCAATGTGGACATGTGGCTTCATGCTGACCTTGTATTTCAGGGTATCTCATAAGTATCAGGAATCCATATCTTAGAGTGCTGCTGACTGTTTCCGTCCCAGCAAAGAATAAGTTGAGTATGGTCATCAACATATTATTCCTGTCAAAGTGAGGATTGTCCTTTTCCTGAAAACACAATTTATAGAATTATACATTAAAGGGATGTTCTATTTTGGAGTGAAATTTTTAAAGTGGATCTTTCTAAACTAAAGACATGAATATACAGCATATAGTATGGTAAGGGTATGCTCACACGTGGGAATTCAGGGAAAGTTTTGCTCTCAATCTGTATTCAATGGCAGGCAGAGGTTAAACAGAATGCTGAATAAGTAAGCTCTCCGCTCGATCTAGCTGTGGATTCTGCATCTGATCAGCCACAGAACCTGCGCCATGAGACACTTGACTGACTAGCCCCATTCATCTGGGTTTCTAAAAAAGTTCCAAAATTAACCAACCTGTAACCACTTGTAGCAAAAGGACAAGAACACATATTCTTTTATGGGCTTGGCCATAGAATTTAATTAATTGTACACAGAATACTGGACCACCGGCATTTTTTTGCATTACACAATGGCACGTTGACATCCATTGGCACAAACCGTACTGTACCATGATGTGCCTGCTGATTTCTTGAATGAGCCAGACTTTAAAGAGGCCAAGCCTACAGCCAGGGAATGCTATTGAGGATAGCCCATTGGACTCTATCACAACCAAATACAGGTGCTCCCACCAACCACTTACACTCACTGCCACTCTCCTAATCCTCATTCAGTTACCTGCTGCCGTTTTATAAGAAAGCAGTCAATGTAATCTCTGGGTGAGTTTGGATCAAATGACTCCTCATTCATCTTTACTCGCTCCTCAACAAAGTCGGTGAGTTTACGAAACCATTTGTTTATTCTCTGGTGTGGTCCGGGTACATAGTACATGACTGAGGGCAGCATTTCCTGCATCTGTGTAAAGAGACACAAATTATTATTTTTAAGTAACAAGTAATAATGTTACTATGTTCACTTGTATAGTAACTAATATACTGACTAGAAAGGCATACGGGGTAATTGCCCAAATGGCTTCTACTTTCAAGCTCCCTCCAGTGCCTTCCGGACACATGCAGCAGCAAGATATGGGAGTTAAACCATATTAAAGTATACCCTCAACAACATGGCACCCCTGAAAGTATTTCTGCCAGAATTTTTTTTTTTTCAATCTTTACTTATTTAATGATTTTTTCAATAAAAGAACAAGCAGAAGAGACAAAATGGCATGGTAGAGATACAAACAGGCAAAGCAGTGAAACCAATTATCACATCAGACTGCATAAACAAGTTCGTCTGCCAGAAATTTATTGCAATTATACATCTTTTGTTAAACACATATTTATTTCCTTTGTGTGTATTGGAACAACACAAATAAAAAATGAAAAAACAAAACAAAAACATTGGACATAATTTCACACAAAACTCCAAAATGGGCCGGACAAAATTATTGTTACTTTTTCCAAATTGAAGCTTGTTGAGGGTTACAGGAAGCCATTGATTTCAGTCATTTTTTCCAAAGGGTGTGCAACCAAATATCAAGTTGAGTGTGCCAGTAATTTTGTTGGGCACATTTTTGGAGTTTTGCGTGAACTTTTATAATTTTTGGCTTTTTTCTCTCTGTTTTTTTAAGTGGAGGTCCAGGGGAGATGCAGAAACACAATAAACACTTATACTCACCTTACCTCACCTCCCTTAAGCTGTCTTGCAGCATCTGACATTCCATTGGGGTCCTCTTCTGGCCTGTTCTAGATTCCTGTGATAGGTCCTAATCATATACTTGGGGTGTAACAATGTCACTACATGTTAACACAATTTCCAGCCTCCCCCAGGGCCTGAGATGTCACCCAGATGCTGGAAAAGGCTAGAAGAGAACCCAAGGGAGCCCTGGAGAGGTGAGGTAAGGTGAGTATTAGTGCTTACTATGTTTTTGCACTTTCCCTGATACGCAGCTTATTATTCTCTGGGGTCTGAAGAATCCCCAGAGTATAATAGAGATTTGTGAGTGCCAAACTCCAAAAGTTTTGGGACATACTTGAAACTTTTGGAAAATTTGGGACAAATCCGGTTTGTTCCAAACTGGTTCACATATCTCCAGGATCTATAGTATAAAGCCCCATGCATACGAATGAGTGTGCCATCCAAGGAGGGGCTGATTTTGAAGCAGAATGCACCCAGATGACACTCCGAGTAACATCTGAGTGCATGCCGTGATGTACCTACCTCTATCATTTTGCTCTGATGACATAGAGCAGAACAGAGGGGGAGTATCGGATGGCACACTTTTTCGTGTGCATGGGACCTAATATAGAAATGTGTTGGCACTTACCTGTCCCCATATGCTGCTCATATCGCGAAACACAGCACTGAACATGGTCAGAAGCTTCTGGAAGCTATCATTACTGTATTCAAAACGGTTTCCAAACACAATCGAGCAAATTACATTTGCAACTCCCTGGACTAAAAATTTGGTTGGGTCAATGAATTGTTCTGTGGAAACAACATAATAATAATTATTGGGTGGTGAAGTTGAGAGAATGGGATAGAAAGAAGGGAAATTAACTAAAGAAAAGAAGGGAATAAAGCCCCAAGCACATGGCACTGAAAAATGGGTGTGTAGCAGATGTTTTTTAAACATCCATTTTTTCAACAATGAGAGTCAATTGTACACACGTCTGTGTTTTTTTTTTTTAACTGACAATGTATTAGTAATGTATTAGTAATGTATTAGTTTCACTGACATTAGACGTGGGTTGGGTCGACAGTTAAAAAAAAAGGATGACAAATCCGTTTTTAATGTTGTGCGCATGTAGCCTAAGAGAAGAAGGGAAGGAGAGAGGGAAGGAAGAAATAATAAAGGAGGAAAGGGAGAATAGGAGAGAAGAAGGGAGGGATAGGAAAAGAGAGAAGGAAATAGAGAATGGACGGAGGGTGGGAAATGGAAGAACAGAAGAAAAGAGGAAGACAGGGAAGGAAAGAAGGAAGAAAGGAAGGAGGGAGGGAGGAAGGAGGGAGGGAGGAAAGATGGAAGGAAGGATGGAAAGAGGGAGGGAGGAAGGAAAGAATGAAGGAGAGAGAATGAAGGGAAGAAAAAGGGGATGAAGGGAGGGATAAGAAAAGAGAGAAGGAAATAGAGAATGGACGGAGGGTGAGAAAAGGGAAGAACAGAAGAAAAGAGGAAGACAGGGAAGGAAAGAAGGAAGGAGGAGTAAGGAGGGAGGGAGGGAGGACGGACGGACGGACGGACGGAAGGAAGGAAGGAAGGAATGAAGGAAGGAAGGAAGGAAGGAAGGAAGAATTGAAGGAGGGGGGAAGGGAGGGAGGAAAGTAGGAAGGAAGGAATGAAGGAGAGAGAATGAAGGGAAGAAAAAAGGAAATGAAGGGAGGGATAAGAAAAGAGAGAAGGAAATAGAGAATGGACGGAGGGTGAGGAAGGGAAGAACAGGAGAAAAGAGGAAGACAGGGATGGATGGAAGGAAGGAAGGAAGGAAGTAAGGAGGGAAGGAAGGAAGGAGGGAAGAAGGATGGAAGGAAGGAAGGAGGGAGGAAAAAGGAAGCAAGGAAGGAAGGAGGGAGGAAAAAGGGAGGGAGGAAGGAAGGAGGGGAGAGAGGGAGGGAGGAAGGAAGAGCAGCCTCAGGTTCTTCAAGTTAGTCTAGTTTTTGATGATATTGAATACAAACACCTCTGCACTATTGTAAGTATCTCTCAGTTTCAGCATTTTGCTAGGGTTCAGTTTCTATGTATATGTAAATATCTCTCAGTGTCACATCTGAGTATACATTAATGCTATCAATAATACAATGTAATGATTGTTACCAGGCTTATTATTGATGAAAACATCACATACAATCACCTAGTTATATGACAAAGCTGTGAATATCTCCTAATATAAAACCCACTTCATTCCTGTACATTCTTTAATTTGACTATGTTGGCACATGGTTCCCTACCTTTTTGTGATCTTATCTCTTGTACAAGAAATTGGGCCTCTTCTTGGATTCTTTCTTCAATGGTTTTCTTTCCCATGCCAAAATTTTTTAGAATTGTAAGGGAAAATCTGCGAAGATCCTTCCATCTTTCTCCATTGCTAAAAATTAGCCCTGAAAGAAAAATTCTTGACTTATTGTGTATTGTAATCCTGTATGAACCTCTCTGTATATATTTGCTGCATCACTGAATGTAACTGTATACTATGTACTGACAATCTTACCATATCCTTTAACAAACTGATCCATAGTAGGGAGTCTCCCCCGACCAGCAAATTCTTCTGCTTGATCAATTAACGCTTCTTTGATAGTGTCGTAACCACACAGGACAACTACTGGATAGTGTCCAAAATACACAGTGTATACTGAGCCATATTTCTTATTAAACTGAAAAAACAAAATAAAAATATTATTACATATTAGAAAATATTAAAACATATCTATCTATCTATCTATCTATCTATCTATCTATCTATCTATCTATCACATGCATGGTGCTTTGCAGTATAAGAGTTTCCTTTATTATTATTAGACCCACATGGAGTCTCAGCTGTACTGCAGATGGTGTGAATTACTTCTCTACCTCTGAACCTTTTTCTGTTTGGATCTTCTGTCACTTACTTGGGCCAATGCAGGATAAGATTTACTACCATTGTCACAGGGCTTCAAGTTCATGATCAGAGATGGGCGAATTGTTTGGAGATTTGTCTCAGGCAAACTAAAATGGCTGCCACATTATAGTTTGGGGTTTCATTACACCCCAGAGTATAATAGGTGGAGGCCCAGGGAAGGTGTAAAAATAAAATACATGTATGCTCACCTTCAATTATCTCTTTTTGGCCTCCTTCTGGCGATTGGCACTCTCCTGGTGATGTCCTGCGCTCTTCCATGACGTCATTGGCCCATCATAAAAGAGTGCAGGACGCCAAATCCTTACACATAGAAATCTAAAAGAGCTGCTGGAAGATATAAATCACTTCCCATGACTGACTGGAGTTATTTCTGGGTCCTGAAAATATAGTATACAAAGTGCACCTGGAAATAACATGATTCCGCTCTCACCTGGTGTTCAAGGACCACTGGGGGAAAATATGGGAGACATTATTGCTTGCTTAGGGGCTACTGTAGAAAATTATTAGTTGTTTGGGGGCCACTTGGGGACATTATTAGTTGTCCTGGGTTCACTGGGGGACATTATCACTTGTCTAGGGCCACTGGGGAAAGTTATTACTTGCCTGGAGGCCACTGGGGGACATTATTGGTTATCAGGGGGCCATAGGGGGACATTGAAGGACATTATTAGTTGTCATGGGCCACTTGGGGACATTATTAGTTGTCCTGGGTTCACTGGGGGACATTATCACTTGTCTAGGGGCCACTGGGGAAAGTTATTACTTGCCTGGAGGCCACTGGGGGACATTATTGGTTATCAGGGGGCCAGAGGGGGACATTGAAGGACATTATTAGTTGTCATGGGCCACTGGGGGACATTATTAGTTGTCAGAGGGCCACTGAAGGAAATTATTCGTTGTCATGGGCCACTGGGGGACATTATTAGTTGTCAGAGGGCCACTGAAGGAAATTATTAGTTGTCAGGAGCCATTGGGGGACATTATTAGCTGTCTGGGAGCTATTGGGAAACATTTACTTGTCTGGAGGCCACTGGGGGACCTTATCACTTATCTGGGGGGTCACTGGGGGACATAATTGCTTGCCTGGAGGCTACTGGAGGACATTACTACTTGCCTGGGGGCCAATGGGGAGCATTATTAGGTGTCTGGAGCCTCTGGGCAGCATGTACTGCATGTTGGGCCACTGGGGAGCATGATACTATATGGGGTCACTAAGGGAGCTTGGTGATGGTAAAAGGTGATTTTTTTGTATATGATGGATGGAATTTATAGAATGTTGTAGCTTTGCAGGTGCTTTCACATGGTGCAGTTTTGATGTGGTTTTTGGTGAGTTTTTCTAAATTTACAAGTGAAACAAATTTATATTCCATTTGTGAGTTCAAAAACGTTGCTAAAAAAACACACATCAAAACTGTAGCTTTTTGTCTCTTGGTAAAAATTATTTGGTAGGGTTGCCCCAAGGAAACAAATTTTTTCCAGGGGTGCCTCGAGCATGAAAAGGTTGGGAAACTCTGGTCTAGACAGTCTATATGTATGCCAAATGTCAAACATCAATAGACTGTTTGGAAAATCTGGTGCAATTTGAGAGTGTCTAGCCCAACTTTGTACTGCCATGTCAGTATTATGTTAGGTTTATGCCTGCATATGTCTTTCTGTTCTTCTTGTCTGTAGGAGGACCAGACAAATGGAAAAACAGACATCACTGATGTACAGAGATAATACACACAGTGATGTCACAGTACAGGATAATACACACAGTGATGTCACAGTACAGGATAATACACACAGTGATGTCACAGTACAGAATAATACACACAGTGATGTCACAGTACAGGGATAATACACACAGTGTTGTCACAGTACAGGATAATACACACAGTGATGTCACAGTACAGAATAATACACACAGTGATGTCACAGTACAGGGATAATACACATAGTGATGTCACAGTACAGGGATAATACACACAGTGATGTCACAGTACAGGATATTACAGTGATGTCACAGGACAGAGATAATACACACAGTGATGTCACAGTACAGGGATAATACACACAGTGATGTCACAATACAGAGATAATACACACAGTGATGTCACAGTACAGGATAATACACACAGTGATGTCACAGTACAGGGATAATACACACAGTGATGTCACAGTACAGAGATAATACACACAGTGATGTCACAGTACAGGGATAATACACACAGTGATGTCACAGTACAGGATAATACACACAGTGATGTAAGAGTACAGGGATAATACACACAGTGATGTCACAGTACAGGGATAATACACACAGTGATGTCACAGTACAGAGATAATACACACAGTGATGTCACAGTACAGGGATAATACACACAGTGATGTCACAGTACAGGATAATACACACAGTGATGTCAGAGTACAGGGATAATACACACAGTGATGTCACAGTACAGGAATAATACACACAGTGATGTCACAATACAGAGATAATACACACAGTGATGTCACAGTACAGGATAATACACACAGTGATGCCAGAGTACAGAGATAATACACACAGTGATGTTAGAGTACATGGATAATACACACAGTGATGTCACAGTACATGGATAATACACAGTGATGTCACAGTACAGAGATAATACACACAGTGATGTCACAGTACAGGATAATACACACAGTGATGTCACAGTACAAGGATAATACAGAGTGATGTCACAGTACAGGATAATACACACAGTGATGTCACAATACAGGATAATACACAGTGATGTCACAGTACAGAGATAATACACACAGTGATGTCACAGTACAGGATAATACACACAGTGATGTCACAGTACAGAGATAATACACACAGTGATGTCACAGTACATGGATAATACACAGTGATGTCACAGTACAGAGATAATACACATAGCAATGTCACAGTACAGAGATAATACACACAGCGATGTCACAGTACAGAGATAATACACACAGCGATGTCACAGGACAGAGATAATACACACAGTGATGTCACAGTACAGGGATAATACACACAGCGATGTCACAGTACAGAGATAATACACACAGCGATGTCACAGTACAGGGATAATACACACAGTGATGTCATAGTACAGGGATAATATACACAGTGATGTCACTGTACAGGGGTAATACACACAGTGATGTCACAGTACAGAGATAATACACACAGTGATGTCACAGTACAGGATAATACACACAGTGATGTTACAATACAGAGAAAATAATACCCACTGTGATGTCACAGTACATGTATAATACACACACAAAAAGATGTGTAAAGTACACTGTGACAACACGGCATATGATGAAAGTAATTATGATGATGTCACATGCAGGCAATATGTTAGTTTTTCATATCTCCTTCCATTAACCATAGGTATCACTAATTGCACCCTAGGTCTTGGCTCCCTTTGTTATTGGGCCCCTTAGCAGATGGCCCATGCCAAGAGAAGAAAATGCTGAGGTTATATACTGAGCTATATGTGTATGGAAAATTGGTCTTTGCAATTGAAGGGTAGTTTTTCTCTTTATCTAGATCAGCCGGGATTAGTCACTACAACAGGCTGACATTGATAGATTTTCTTCCCACTAAGAATTGTATGTAAACATTAAATGTATATTTCAGAGGTTTCCCTTCAGAACTAACCTCCACCAAGGATTTGACCAGCTCCTCTCTCCTAATGTGCAGGACATTTCCAAAGATAGGCCAGGGTGTTGGTCCCGGAGGCAGGTTACGTCTTCTGTATATGGCATTCCATGTGGAGTAGACGAACCAAGACATGATCAGGACTAGAAGCAGCGACACAAAAAAGGTAACATCCATCTTGCAGCCCGGTATGTGATGCGGCTGTCACCAGACCTTCTGGTTTGTGGTGATCAGAAAACTCTGCTTAAATATCACCATCAGTGTTAAATGATCAGTGTGAAAATTATTTTCAGCTGTTTTTCCATTGGTTGGCGAGTAGCTTTATTTAGTAGGTATCTCTGAGAATTGCCAATATGATTTGTTGCCAAAAGAGCCAAACCATGATTATTTATTTATTATGCTTACTTGTACAGCGCCATCATATTCCACAGCGCTTTACAGACATTGACAGTCACTGTCCCATATAGAGCTCACAATCTACATTCCCTATCAGTATGTCTTTGGAGTGGGGGAGGAAACCGGAGTACCCGGAGGGAACCCACACAAACACAGTGAGAACATACAAACTCCTTGCAGATGTTGTCCTTGGCAGGATTCAAACCCAGGACTCCAGCGCTGCAAGGCTGCAGTGCTTAACCACTGAGCCACCATGCTGCCCTATGATAGCGTACATCAGTATGTGTACATCAGTAGGTGTCCTGGGGGCAGCACTATAGATGAATGTTTCAGCAGTGGTATTCTGTTTTTTGTGGCTGCGATTCTTACTGTCCTGTGCAAAACTTTTTTCCCACCTTGCCTTTTCATTTCTGGACCACAGCATTTTAAAAAAGTAGAATTATCATCATTTTTACAAAGTAGTTGAGAATCTTTGGAGTTTGAAGGCAAAAGGTAGGGGTGCAGACTGTCCTGTGCAACATTTGTGTTAGCTCATTTGGGTGCCCGATAGATTTCCTTTTCTTTTTGGATGAGATCAGATCTCTCCCACATCCTCTGGCACGTCTCAGGTTTGGTGCAGTACAAAGGGGTCCTGCAGAGTGTATGATGGTGGTTGTGTTTCCCCAGGGCACATTCTAGCGGTACACTTCACTGAGCCTGATGGTGGTTGGAGTACCCTTGATTGTGAATGCAAAATTAAGACACACAAGACAGTGCTGCAAACAGTAAAACTCACAATCTACTGGTAGAACAAGTGAGAACAAGCAATTTCATCCATAGGGTGGAGGCACAGTACTTAGAGACATGCACTATGGCTGAGTATGTTAGATAATAATTCCCTTTCTGGTATTGTCTCCTTTGCTGGGTCAGTCTTCCTCTATACAGTTTGCTTTAAGTCTCTTAATCTACAATGCCACTGCTGCATGGTGAAGATCCAAAATATGGGTGCCTTGTGAGACAAGGTTATAGCTGTGAGGTCCATATAACATTAGTCTCACAGCTTCCACGAAAATGATCAGGGATTTCTCCCATCTCCTGACTGCTGAACAACAGAATGGCTGACATTGAGCTGACTTAGGCCAGCCTAACCGATGACTCTATAGCTCAGACTTCTCACTTATTCTATCTCTTTACTGATTCTTCCCCCTAACTGAGCAAGGAGAAAACTAAACCATCTCCTGCCCTTCCCTAACTAGAGGTTCCTAAATCAGGGTTGTACCATCAGTCCTTCTTACCAGCCCAAGTGGCTTGTCCCATTAAAGGTGCATTGACATATTATACATACATAACATATACAGTCAGTACACTCCGTTATTGTTGTGTTCCTAGTGGGTCACTACATAAGCATTGGATTCCGGCTTCAAGATTGGACGCTTACTTTCTATACCGCAACTTCTTCCAAGTGCAGTGTTTTTGCATTTGCCTGTCTCACTCCCTGGGCAAGAATTACAGAAACTTTACCAGCCTATACACCAGAAGCCATTTCAGGTTCCCCAGTATTTATCAAGGGTCCCTTTGACTCTGTATTAGGCTCACAAATGAGCTGGGTGTGTCTCTTTAAATATAAAATATTTTTGATCCCGTGGTGTTAAAGTGGTTACCCCCAGGGGCATAGATATAGGGGGTGCAGAGGTAACAATCACTTACCAGTATTATAGATAGTAAATAGTAAGGGGGGCCCATTGCAGCTCTTGTATGGGGGTCTAGGAGTGTCAAATTACGTTTCTGGTTTCCCCACTCAGTGTTAGCAAAATGACAAGCCTGGCAGTTACAGAGTTAACTATTGAGGCAGCTATTTGGGAATTTTCAGAACTTTCAGAGATAATAGAATCGGGAACCTTTGCACCTTTCTCACAGATACAGAACTTGGCTGCCATTTGTGACATGGTGGAGATATTGACCTCTGCAACTCAGTTATCTCAACACCTCAGTTCAATATCAGACGCTCATTCTCACATAAGCTGGTCCCGATCCATCTCACGGTGTCACCTCGATCTGGCAGCAATCCCTGGCACTCGCTGCTCTGGAGTCTAAACTCTCAGCATATCTCTTGCACACTCCATGGAATACTTATAAAACCAAAAAGTAGTTGTGTAAAAATGGTAAACTAAATGAATAAGTAAACAAGCCCCATCAGTATAAGGGTATATTCACACTGCTGTCATTCAAATCCATTAATCTGATCCATTATAGAATCAGAACAATGGACTGAAAACTGGCAGAATACCTGATGTAGACAGAAGCATCTCTTTAGTGTTCATCATTACAGTGAATGGAGACATATGCAGACTGAGGGTTCTTCGTCTGCATCAGTCATTTTGTTGGCTTTTCATTCCATTGCTCTGATCCTATGACAGATCCGAATAGCAGACTTAAATGACAGTTGTGTGAAATCAACCTTAGTCATGCAAACAAAGTTGGGCTACGTTCACATCTGCATCAGAGTTTTTGTTCTGAGTCTCCGGCGCAGAGTCCATCTGAAATCCTGGAAAAAAGTCCTGCTATGTGTCTATGAGGTCTGTCAGGTTTCCGTTATCTCAATGGGGCCCCTCGGGATCCATTGTTGTCAGATGAACCAGAAGAATGGACTGAAGGACTCACATGTAAACTGAACTGTTTAGGGAGGTCACTAAGTAC
Source organism: Leptodactylus fallax (assembly GCA_947044405.1). Classification (NCBI taxonomy): domain Eukaryota; kingdom Metazoa; phylum Chordata; class Amphibia; order Anura; family Leptodactylidae; genus Leptodactylus; species Leptodactylus fallax. The sequence continues at coordinate 739,191 of CAMRHE010000327.1, forward strand.
GAAATCTTATGTTATTTGACTGCCCCTGCGCTCCTGATCAACTTGGTGACTTCTCTTGTTCTCCAAGTGGGTGGGAACCTTTAATTCTGTCAGTGCATGACACAATAGTGCATTGAATTGGTTTCAGGAGCAACTGGATTTTTCAATCAAATTTTGGCTAAGGCAAAGGTGATCACATCCGCATGTGCAATATTTAGGGGTTGATGGGTGACCTACTGTACTTATCACCTGCTAAAAAACATCTGCAGGTAGTTTATAGAATATAATCAGTGGATATGTGACAGCGTCATAGGAAAGATTTATTTCCCTTTACATGTACAGTAAATGTGAGGAGTTTTTGGATTTTCAAAACCAGACCATTATACATTATATGTTATCCATATTACATTGTATACAATACATTGAAATATCTGTCAATTTATGAAATTTCCAGGAGAATTTGTATTTTTTCTTGTGTGACCTCTTTTGCGCGACTCAACAAACCACCCGGAAGATCACATGACTGAAACTCATTTGCTGCACGTAACACTGCATATCATCTCCAGCCATAGTTACATTCGGGGAATGAAGGACATCCGATAAAATCTGGGAACATTTGCAAACCCAGCCATCAAGGGTTTAATGTCATTGTCTGTGAGCTCCGTCTCTGGATGTAATCTGAAGCGCTGTAAGATGGTTGTTAGGAAAATAAACAGCTCCATCTTGGCCAAACCTTCTCCGAGACATATCCGCTTCCCTAATGAGAGAAAAACTCATTAGCTACAAATTACATTGGGTTGATTTCCTCACACCATGATATTACCCAACATTCTTTTCTTCCTCATAGTCCTTGCCACTATGTCACCCCTTCGCACATGTAATAATGTGAACAAACTAGAGACCATCTTTGAGTTTTGGTGTTCTTTAGGATCGGACCTCCATCTATAGTTAGTAGTGTTTGTTAGGTTTGCCAGAAGTGTTACTGTGATATTAATACTAATACAATCTGCAGTCCTCCATGCTCTATATTGCTCATAAACAAGCCACTTTCTAACAGCGCACCATGTGGTTACATATGGTATTGCATGCTCAGCTCTCATGACAGGTCTATTTTAGTACATACCATATTTTTGCACTGTAACACACACCTGACCATAAGACAAGCCCCAGGTGTAGAAAATAGAAAATGAGACAACAATATTTCCTACTTATTAAAACTTTCCTGGTGGTTTAATGAAGTGAAAAATTCTATTTCACTTTCTTTGTGGTTTAGGGTAGGTGAGGGATTAATAGTTTACAGTCAGCTCCTGTAACCTTAGTGTGTCATCTTCTGAGCATTGAAACACAATGGTGCATTCTACTATATTATTCTGTAGTATCCTGCCATGATTGTTCTGATAACCCCTTTATGGCCTCCCTCTGTTGTTCCTCTGTGAAATGTATAAATTGACAACTGGAATTGAATAAATTGTCAACTGGAAGTTACTAGTTGGGGTTGTGTATCTTCACAGTCCAAGGCTATATTCACATGGCTATTGTAAAAACAGCCATGATAAATGGATAAAAAGGTCTGTTCTGCTTCCATTTGTCACATATCTTGAATTCATTTTTCATTTATACGCTTTTATGCGTTTTCTACAGGAATCTGATGAGCTTCTCTAACCTAATACAACCCATATAACAGTACCTTGTAAAAAGATTATATTAATGTTATGTGAATCCATAAAAGTTGCAATACTGTCAGGGGTGTATATTACTCTTCCCTGGTCTGCTCAACTCCTTGAATTTCTACTCGACCTATAAGAGCATTCCCAGTGATAAGTTTGCTTTACTCAGGTGAACCCATTTACATTATGTTAATACCTGTAGAAAACGGCATGTAGGACTCGTTCTTCCTAAAACATCCTTTGTCATCTAAGAAATTGTTGGGATCAAACTTATCAGGGCGGGCAACCTTTGTGGGGTCTTGATGAACTGTACACAACAATGGATAGACGTCTGTACCCTAGACACACCAGGGATGAAAACTGCGTTAATGGTAAAATTACACATACATGTTATCTATGGCATCAAAAATAGTGACCCTCATGAGATGATGCGTGATTTACATACAACATATTATTTTCCTATTGGCAACAAAAAAAAACAAACAAACTAAATTTCCATTAAAATCCTGATTAAAACTTAACTTTTATTAGCCAAATCTAAATCAAGTGAGTTGTTTGGCATAAATATACCAGGGATAGAGGCAGCATATAGAATGTACCAGGGAGAAAGGAAGGGACTGAAAAGGATCAAGGCTGGGAAGGCTGCAGGGCCAGATGGCATCAGTGCCAGGCTAATTAAGACTTGCGGGCACCAGCTGTGAACTATTATTACATATATGTTCAATATGAGCCTGAAGCTGGGAATGGTACCACAACTATGGAAATCATCTTGTGTGGTATCAGTTCCAAAGGCACCTCATCCGATGGACCTTAACGGCTACAGACCTGTAGCATTGACATCCCACTTGATGAAGGTCTTATAGAGATTGGTTCTCACACATCTCCGCCCTCTAGTGAGCTCGGCTATGGATCCTCTCCAGTTTGCTTATTGGCCGGGCATTGGGGGGATGATGCCATCATCCACCTTCTACACAGGGCTCTTTTTCACCTGTAGAAACCAGGGAACACTGTGAGAATAATGTTCTTTTATTTCTCCAGTGCTTTTAACACTATACAGCCGGGGCTACTGAGAGACAAGTTGGTCCTTGCTGGAGTGGACCACCACCTCTCCAACTGGATCCTAGATTACCTCATAAACCGACCTCAGTGTGTGAGAGCCGGGACTGTGTGTCAGACACCGTGATCTGTAAAACGGGGGCACCTCAGGGTACAGTTCTTGCCCCTTTCCTCTTCACACTGTACATTGCAGATTTTAGGTGCAACTCATCCAGCTTCTACCTAGAGAAGTATTCTGACAACTCTGCAATAGTAGGCATCATCACAGATGATGATGACAGGGAGTACAGAGAACTGAACTTGGATTTTGTGGACTGGTGCCAGTGGAACCACCTTAGGATTAATGCTGGGAAGACCAAGGAGATGGTGGTGGACTCTCGCAAGCGCAGATACCCTCCAAAACCAGTGGACATCCAGGGGACGGGCATTGAGATAGGCAACACCTATAAGTACCTGGGTTTGCTCCTTAATAATAAGCTGGACTGGGCAGATCACTTGGATGCACTGTACAGGAAGTGCCGCAGCAGGCTCTACCTGCTTAGGAGGCTGAGAGCTTTTGGAGTCCAGGGGGCACTTCTTAGGGCCTTTTTCAACTCTGTAGTGGCATCAGCCATCTTCTTCGGAGTGGCCTGCTGGGGGAGTAGCATATTAACCAGGGATAGGAATAGACTCGACAAGCTGATTATAAGGGCCAGCTCTGTCCTGGGGAGCCCCCTGGACCCAGTGCAGGTGGTGGGTGATAGAAGGATACTGTCGGTGGTGAGCTCCATGCGGGAGAAGAAGTCCCATCCCATGCATGAGACCGTGATAGCGCTGGGCAGTACTGTCACTGACCGACTGCTTAACCCTAAGTGTGAGAAGGGGCGCTATCGGAAGTCTTTCCTCCCCACTGCAGTCAGGCTGTACAACCAACACCGACCTAAACAGAGATCATTCCATACAGAGAACTGAAATATCTTAAATTTTGATATCCCCTCTGCTACTCTTTTACCTTTACCTTTTTATCTGTAGCTACTGTCACTGTAATACCTCTACCTTGGAGCTTTTTTGTATGTGTATTTGTATTATCTATGCTGCTGTAACACACTGAATTTCCCCATGGTGGAACTATTAAAGGATTATCTTATCTAGGCAACAAATAGAATGTATCAGGGATAGAGACAAAGTATAGAATGTACCAGGGATAGAGACAACATATAGAATGTACCAGGGATAGAGACAACATATAGAATGTAGCAGGGATAGAGGTAACATATATAATGTTTCAGGGATAGAGACAACATATAGAATGTAGCAGGGATAGAGGCAACATATAGAATGTACCATGGAGAGAGGTAATATATAACACGGTTCCACTCCTCTAATTATGAATTCTCAATACAATGATAATGGCTATATGCAGAAGCATCTATTTAGGAGGGGTAACACTTGATATCGAATTCCTATGTTCCTATAGGATAATGTTCTCATAACTTTTCTCTGTATATTACTCAATTTTATAGAATCCAAGGTGCCTGCAACACATCTTAGAGATATAACTGGAGATATTGCCGGTAAGAGGTAGCCCAGACTACTCTAAAAGAAATGATACCTCTCTGCTTCATGGGGTCCTCAGGGGCACAGGGTAAATCCTTGACAGCATAGACTGATATTTTTATATTTATCAGCTCACTTTATTTAGCTTTGGTTTTAATCAGAATATTATCATGAATGGAATTTTTTTTTTTTTTTTTTTTTTGCCAATAGGCAAATAGTATGTTACATGTTATCTATAAACTAGTGTTAGGATCCCTCAGGTCATGGACTGAGGGACTGATCAATAGATAAACCCATTTCACCAACTACATTTAGATAATTAAATCATCCAATCTCTTATCAGTCTAAAAATCCAAAGATGATAAAACACATTAAACTAAATCTGATGAAAACAGACAATTTTGAGCATAACAAATATTCATGTTGATCATTTTAGCAAACCAATAATGGATCATGATGGTCTCGGAAGAACTCGGAAAAGATGTTTACATTTTATCTGATAATTGGACAAAAACAATCTGTTTATTAGAAAGATTTTTCATCTACAAAAGAAATGACCTGGAATGAAGATTCCGAGAACGATCATTTGATCTTACTGAAAGTATATATGGGCAGTTTGCATTACACTATGGACATCCATTATGGACTACAGTGTGTGTGCTTGTGTCTATGAGACAATCATTTACCACATGATCATTCCACCATCATTGTTCAACCTTCTCCACACTTCTCCCTAATATGTATGAGCACCCTAATAGCAGCATCTGCATAAACCTAAGGAGGTTGTAACAAAAAGGGTGATCTTGCTTCTTGTTCATAGTTATACATGGTTCATGTATATAAGTGAGAATGTTTCTGGAGACCTCCTCCAATCTGGGTGACCATTCTTTATCCCCTGTGCACTCATCTGGAAGTATACATTTCACAAAAAGTTATGTAGATTCTAGGTAAAAGGAAGACAATGAGAACAGTAAAGGAAATCCTTCAGAAGGAAAAGAACAGTCTTTCTAGTGCTACAGTATCTATATGTAGCTATGCTGTAAGTCAATATCTGACCCATATTATGAACTATGGCTAGGCACATTAGCCAAAAAGCTTGCTGGTTATTACCCCATATCAGCTCGGGCAGAATACTGGTTAGCTAGATGAAATAGCTTTCTTATATTAGAGAGATGTTGAGCATCAAAGATTAACTATTTAGTTTTATAACTTACAAACCACTTTTCAAACACTACACCATCTTAGGGGATTCTGAGATAATAGAGGAGTCTCCTGATCAGAACCCTAATATTTTTGAGAGAACAAAGGCTGGGTACAAACATTGTAACAAACTAACTTTGGAAGATCCAACACATCCATGTTTTACAGGGACAGCCAACTGATTTCAGTGGACATTGTATAATACTTAATTTCCTCTGTGGTGGTGCTGCAGAAGAATAGAGCTATCAGAAAACTTGTTGGTTTTCCCACAGATTTCATCTGCCTCAGTGGGACATTGTGGTCAATTGATCACAGAATAAAAGGGATTATTTAAAGCAGACAACCCTTTTAACAATCTTTAACAATTTACCAGTTTTTCAGTCTTATACCTTAGGAATAGTGTACCCCTTGAAGTTGACATCTCTTGTTGTCGCATGGGGGACATTCATGGGGATGATATCAGCAAATCTCTGGATCTCATGGATTACAGCATCCGTATATGGCATTTGGCTTCGGTCATCAATCTTTGGGATGCGGCCATCACCAATCACACGGTCTATTTTCTCATGCAGTTTAGCTGGGAAAGAAATATTGGGGGAAAATATTAAACAATAGTAAAGTTACAAATAAGGAGCTAATAGCTTTATATAGAGACAGTCATAGTGTAGTGCAAGGAAATAATCCACATCCTTCATGGATAATGTAACATCTACGGTTTGCTGCTCACCTCACCATACCATCCTATTTCACTTCTCTCATCTCCTCTCTGTACAATAATCCTAAACAATTCTTTAATACTTTTCCCTCCTTAGCCCTAAAGTACAGTCACCTATCACAGACCTTACAGCTGGAGGACAGGTAACAAGGATAAAACCAACAACACCCATAAGGAAATAATCTCCCAATCTCCAGCAGTGCGGATCCCCTCCCCTCCCGCTCCTTATCCTATTCAGTCTCATTCTTTGACCCAATAACATCAGAAATCTCTCATCCTCTCACTTTACTACCTGCATTAACTAGTCTATCCGCTCACACCCCATTCAGTCTCTTTCCCTGGCTGTCACGACACACCTATCCAAAATATGTGACCTTTATCTGTCTATCTTTCCCTCCTTTTCTAAACATTCTGCCTTAGCCTCACTACTAAGCTGCACTGTCTAGACCCATTTGGCGCTGATAACTACCAACACTTCATTTCTAAACTCCTAAAACACTTAGTCTACTCTTGTCTAATATAGTAAATCTCTGCTGAATTTTGTTATTGACCCCTTACAATCTGGTTTCCTAATCTACACTGTAGAGAAACTTCCCCTACAAAGTTCTCTAATGATCTCCTGGCAGATACTGTAAATCTAGAGGCAGAGACTCTCTACTCCGTCTTCTCTTGACACCATAGACCATCATCTAGCAACTTGCTGAACACACCATTTGATCTTCTTTGTGTGGTACTACCAGAATTCTTGGCAACATTCCCACTTGGAATTATGTTTAATTCAGACCTTTCCTTTATCCCCCTATATTCGGTTACCTTCATGTTTACCTCACCTGTACCACAAAAGCATCTGAAGACCCCCCTTTTCTCATCATAGAAACATGAAACCCTTAATGTTGTCTTAATTCATTCTCATCTTGACTACTATAGCTCTCTACAAATTTGTCTTCTAGTTTATTAACTCTCTCCTCCACAATCCATCCCGAATGCAGCTGCCAGACTCATCCTTCTGTCCAGTGGCTAGTCTGAGGCCTCCACCATGTGCCAGTCACTGTACTGACTGCTGATCTACCATAGAATATAATGTAAAGCTCCTCACAGTGCTTTCTACTGTACATCATTTTCTCATCTAAGCCTCTTTTTCCTACCTCCAAGACTTTTCTCAAGCTGCACCAGGTCACTGGAATGTTCTACCCAGGACATTTCGACTGGTGACTGCCTCATGCAGCTTCACTTGTATTACCTTGTTTTATGAAAGATGTCTGGTCTATCGTACTATTGTGTAACCCCTTTTCTCATAGATTGTAAACTTTTATTAGCAGAACCTCCACTCCTAGTGTTTGGTTTCTTTACTGTTACCCTGTAAGGTCTTTTTTTGCTTGTATATGTACCCTGTGATTCATAGAATGCTACAGAACATGCGATAGAAATAACAATTACTACTATTATTCCTCTACACAGTAATATGTGCCAGCAGCTCAAAGCTCACTCCAATATATAATCTGTAAGAGTGCCTTCACCTGCCAAGGGTCAGTTTATAGCACTAGTCCCCTCATCTAGGGCAGAGGTACCTTTTGGGTTTCTTGGGTTCTGTTCCCAGGTGCTGTTTAATACTCTGCACCCTCTATGGTCACATCCCTTACATTAGTGTGTCCTTTGTCACCTATCTGCTAAACATATCCTTCATAGTGCAAGGTGACCAGCTTATTAACAGAACAAGATTTCACAACAGACTCTTGTGATGTCTATCCTATCTGTGTCTAAGTGCAGCCACCCAGTGGTTGAGTTGTCGATTGCAGCCTGTAAAGTGTTCCGTTAGAATGTTGCAATATTGCATTAATGTTGTTTTATAAAAAATTGGTTTTCCCATTTGGCTTTCATGGGGTTGGTGACTTCACCATTTTTACTGTATAGGAAAGCACAGCAAACTATATTTTCCTTTAAAGCAGGCCACGATTTTAACATTGTTGCTAATGGACATACAGTACCTGTCAAATATTCAGGCACACCTTTTCATTTCAAGCCATTTTATTTTCTGGATTGCAGATTCATTTTGAAAACTATGAAGGTCAGAGATGGAATTAAGTAGTAAACGAAAAGTGCTAAATATATCAGAACATCTCTTATATTTTAATATGTTCAAAGTAGATCCTGTTGCTTTGATGACAGCTTTCCACACTCTTCACGTTCTCTTAGTCAGCTTTATGAAGTAGTCACTTGCAATGGCTTTCCAACCATCTTGAAGTACTTTCCTGAGATGCTCAGCACTTGTAGGCTTATTTTCCTTTACCCTGCGGTCATCCCAAACTATCTCTACTGGGCTTGAGTTGGGTGATTGTGGCAACCATGTCATCTGACAGCACTCTATCATTCTCCTTCTTGATCCAATAGCCCTTTACATAACATATAGATGGATTTAGGGTCATTGTACGGTTGAAAAACAAATGATGGTCCCACTAAGTGCACACTGGATGGGATGGTACCTCGCTGCAGAATGCTGTGGTAGTCATGCTGGTTAAGTCGGCCTTGAATAAATCACCAACAGTGTTATCAATTAAGGACCCCCACACCATCACACCTCCTCTTCCATGCTTTATGGTTGGAATCACACATGTAGAATGTCAGTTGGAGCCAAAAATTTCAAATTTGACTCATCAGACTAGAATATGAATTTTGACTGTTCTAATATGTTTCTTGGCCAGGGAAATTCTCTTCTTGTAGTTGGTCCTCAGTAATTGCTTCTTTGCAACAATTCAACCTTAAAGGCTTGATTCTCATTGTTTCCTCTGAACAGTGGATGTAAAATGAGTTTGGTACCTGTTCTCTGTGAAGCCCATATGTGGGCCCTTATCTGAGGTGTTACAGATTTGTGGTGTCTGAGGCTGGTACCTCTAATGAACTTATACTCTACAACAGAGGTAATTATTGGTTTTTCTTTTTCTTTTTGTTTAATTATATTGTGTGATGGTTTTCATGATTGTACTTAAAGATACTTTCACAGTTCTTAAATTTTGCAGATAAACTGATCTTCAAGTTGTTTTACTACTTAGTTGAGTGGCTCTTGCCATAATGTGGTTTAGAACAATATGTTAAACAGGGCTTAACGCTGTATGGAACTGTGTTCTAATCTGACTGTGGTACAAATCATCTGATGGTCTCAAACACACTATGAAGGCAAGACATTCAACAATTTAGTCTTGACAAGGTAGACCTGTTAATTGAGAAAGATTCCAGCTGACAAACTCATGAAGCTGAAGGAGAGAATGCGAAGAGTGTGCAAAACGCTCATCAAAGAAAAAGGGGGGTGCTTTGAACAACTTGAAATATCAAATACAGTATATTCTGATTTATTTACTAAGTCATTCCATATGTGCTCCTTCATAGTTTTCCTGACTTCAATATGGATCAATCTACAATGTAGAAAAAACATGGAATGAAAATGGTGTGTCCAAGCTTTTGGCTTATACTGTATGTCTGTGATAGTCAGTAGTAGTATAATGTTGTACCGTATTAGCCATTGAAAGTAGTGGAAGAGTGAAGAAATCAGGCGATACCTTTTAGAGGCTAACTGAGTATATTTATAAGTAAGCTTTCAGGAGTACTAGCTAGCTCCCTTCATCAGACATGGTGTGATACAAGAACTGAAAATTCACAGATTTTTATACACATGGTTTTCAAAGCATTTTAGAGTCCTTAAAAAAAATGCAATCTAAGTAGAGAAGTTATTTACAACAGGTCAAAAAAACAGTCTGGAAACTTGTGGTGCGTGACGGAGGGATCAGTAATTCTTGCTGTTATCTGTTTGCTATCAGGAGGTGATTTGTGTCCCTCACAGTTCATACATAGTGTGACATGAAACTGGCATGAATATTGAGTTCAGTTCATGGTTCATACATAGTGTGACATGAAGCTGGCATGAATATTAAGTCCAAATTGCAGAGTTTGAAATTTTTGCATAAATTTGTACTCCGATTCTTTCCTTTTCTCCTGCGTCTTAAAATGTCCCATTAAAACCACAACCCACAAATCTTCAATAGAGTGGTTTTCTCCGGAGAAATGTGCGTGATAGTCAGTGATATACAGATGGAACAGTCACCAAACTAACATTAAAATGACAAATTAGGACCGGTTCACATCTGCGTTTGGGATTCCGTTCGGGGAGTCCGCTTGGGGACCCCCTGAATGGAAACCTATACGCATAGAAAAACGGTTTACCTAAGGAAATCTGCGGACCCCATAGACTATAATGGTTTCTGCTCAGTTTCCGCACAAAACATGAGGAGAGGAGAGTGCTGCTTGCAGCACTTTTCTCTCCGCGTGTTTCGTGCAGAAGCCGAGCGGAAACCACACGGACCCCATTATAGTCTATGGGGTCCGCATATTTCCTTAGGTAAACCGCTTTTCTATGCGTATAGGTTTCTGTTCGGAGGGTCCCCAAGCGGACTCCCCGAACGGAATCCCAAACGCAGATGTGAACCAGCTCTTACATGTCACGACCGCTTTGATGCAAAATGAATGGGAAGCCACACTATGCAAATAACATTCAGGTCAAGCAAACTTTCATTAGCTCAATAATAAAGTTCATTTGGTGAATGTTACATCTAAATACCTCTTATGTAAGGATCTGACAAGATGTAAGCAGAAACCTACAAGGGCAGCCCAATAAAATGATTAAAGGCTTTGCAATGCTCCATCTCATATGTGGCTTTGATACATAAAAGGTAAACACTTTTTGTCTGGATCCATCTAAGAAGCAAATAATTGCCCAATGTGGACTTGTGGCTTCTTACTGACCTTGTATTTCAGGGTATCTCTTAAGTAACATAAATCCATGTCTTAGAGTAGTGCTGACTGTTTCTGTCCCACCAAAAAACAAGGCTAGTATGGTCATCAACATATTATTCTTGTCAAAGTGAGGATTGTCCTTTTCTTGAAAACACAATTTATAGCAGTCCGTGTTAAAGGGATATTTATTTTTGGTGTGACATTTTTAAAGGTGGCTTGATCTAAATTAAAAACATAAATATAGAGCAAACTCATAAAGAAAGTTTCTAAAAAAGTTCCAAAATAACCCACCCCAAAACCACATGCAACAAAAGGACATGGACTCATATTCTTTTATGGAGTTGGACACTGGTAATAACACCTGGACCCGAGTATTCTTTCTGTGTTGACACCCATTGCCAAAAAAGCTTCTGCACAACTATGAGTCTGATGGATTTGGGAATGAGCTAGATTTTAAAAAGGCCACGTCTACACCCAGGGCATTGTATTGTATATGCTGATGACATGAGTATATAGTAAATTTCTAAAGTAGTTTCCAAATATCCCACTCCTATAACCACTTACAACAATAGGACATGGACATGGACACATTTTCTTTTATGGCCTTGGCCTTAGTTTTAACAATTTGTACACTGGTAATAACACCAACTATTGGACCACAAGTATTTTATTTTGCATTACCCAATGGCATGTTGACACACATGCATGTTGGCACAAACCCTACTGTACCACTATGTACCCATTGGATCTATGAATAAGATGGACTTTAATGAGGCCAAGCCTACAGCCAGGGAATGCTATTGTATTGAGGATAGGCCATTGGACTCTAACCCAACCAAATACAGGTGGACCCACCAACCACTTACACTCATTACCCCTCTCCTAATCCTCACTCAGTTACCTGCTGTTGTTTTATAAGGAAGCAGTCAATGAAATGTCTGGGTGAGTTTGGATCAAGTGACACCTCATTCATCTTTACTTGCTTCTCGATGAAATTGGTGAGTTTACCCAAGCTTTTGTTGATTCTCTGGTGCGGTCCGGGTACATAGTACATGACTGTGGGAAGCATATCCTGCAACTGAGTAAAGACATACAAATAAGTCATTTTAAGTAAAAGGTAATAATGTTACTTTGTGTATAGTAACTTCACTCCTTCACATTGCACATTGAATGAAGGAAAAGTCTTGGAATTACAGAAATCCCAGAATGGACGGACATGTTAATGATATGCAAATGATGGAAGTATGGACATAAAATATTCAAATCATCTTGATTTATTTTGCTTTGAGTATGAGCATCTCATACAGAAATACCTGCAGATACATGTCCTGGACTTGTTAATGAACCAGACAGTGGCCTGGAACACCAGAGAGACGGGGACTGGTGTGTGTGAGTTTATTTTATTTTTCACCTTCCCCCGCCTTCAAGAAAAAAACTGTAATTTCTTGACAACCCCTTTAATTTCCATTGCCACAGGTGTATACAATCCAGCACCTAGCCATTCAGTCACCTTTACAAACAATTGTGAATTGCTCCTGCTAAAGAGGTTACTGAATACCAGTGTGTTGCTGCAGAAGGATGTCATCAGTTTGTGAAATTTCTTACTTCCTAAATATTCCACTAACTGTGAGAGGTATTATTGAAAAATGGATTGGAAAAAGGGTTGGAGAAGGAGGGGTAATACTATGGGGCTGTTCAGAGGTTGCTACAGTCTAGTATTAATATAGAAATGTGTTGGCACTTACCTGTCCCCACATTCCACTCATATCCACAAATACAACATTGAACATGGTCAGAAGCTTCTGGAAGCTATCATTACTGTATTCAAAACGGTTTCCAAACACAATGGAGCAAATTACATTTGAGAATCCCTGGACTAAAAATTTGGTTGGGTCAAAGAATTGTTCTGTAGAAACAACAAAACATAATGTTTAGATGGTGAAGATGGGATAGAAAGAGGGGAAGATAAAGACAAGAGGGAGAGAAGGAGAGAGGGACGGAAGGAGAGAGGAAGGAAGGAAGGAAGGAAGGAAGGAGAGAGGAAGGAAGAAAGGAAGGAAGGAAGGAGAGAGGAAGGGAAAGAAAAGAAGGGAAGGAAGGGAGGGATAAGAAATGGTAGAATGAACAAGAGAAAGGTGAATGGAGAAGGAAGGAAGAAGAAAGAAAGAAAGAAAGAAAGAAAGAAAGAAAGAAAGAAAGAAAGAAAGAAAGAAAGAAAGAAAGAAAGAAAGAAAGAAAGAAAGAAGAGGGGAAGTTTTTAATATTATTTATCAGTGGTTTCAAATGTGACAAGCAGCCTTGAGTATTTACAGTAAGTACTATATAAGTCTGTGAGGTATTTTCTGTTTCCATTCATTTCAGAGAGTTCTCAGACTGAATCCTCTGAAGATCGAGCATGAGACTTATTATTTGCCCTAGCTAAAAAAAAAATCAGCAAGACAAAAAACAGCAAATACCTTCAATGTAAATAAACAGAGGCTGATTTCAGGCAGAATTTGGAGCTGAATTTGAGACAGAATTCACCTCAAAATTATCTCAATTTCCTCCATTTAAACATACCCTGAGGCTAAATCCCCACGTAGTGAATCACTGCAAAAAAAACGCTGTGGAAAAAAATGTGTTTTTGAAAACGCTGATTTTCTGCTGCTAATTTCTTTTTCTGCAATGTGTGAATGGGATTAGCCAGAACTCCATCTATTTTGCAGGAACTGTAAAACACAACGTTTTATACTGCAGCATTTTTGCTGCGGGCAAACTGCTGCAATTTCGCAACATGGATACCTGGTGTGACAGTATTGAAAATAAACACAAGCATAGCAAACATATAGATATCTTTTAGAATGTTACAGTGGGGAAAAAAAGTATTTAGTCAGCAACCAATTGTGCAACTTCTCCCACTTAAAAAGATGAGGCCGGCCTGTAATTGTCATCATAGGTAGACCTCAACTATGAGAGACAAAATGAGAAAACATATCTAGAAAATCACATTGTCTGATTTTTAAAGAATTTATTTGCAAATTATGGTGGAAAATAAGTATTTGGTCAATAACAAAAGTTCATCTCAATGCTTTGTTATATATCCTTTTTTGGCAAATGACAGAGGTCAAACGTTTTCTGTAAGTCTTCACAAGGTTGGCACACACTGTTGCTGGTATGTTGGCCCATTCCTCCATGCAGATCTCCTCTAGAGCAGTGATGTTTTGGGGCTGTCGCTGGGCAACACGGACTTTCAACTCCCTCCAAAGATTTTCTATGGGGTTGAGATCTGGAGACTGGCTAGGCCACTCCAGGACCTTGAAATGCTTCTTACGAAGCCGCTCCTTCGTTGCCCTGGCGGTGTGCTTGGGATCATTGTCATGCTGAAAGGCCCAGTCACATTTTATCTTCAATGCCCTTGTTGATGGAAGGAGGTTTGCACTCAAAATCTCACGATACATGGCCCCATTCATTCTTTCGTGTACACGGATCAGTCATCCTGGTCCCTTTGCAGAGAAACAGCCCCAAAGCATGATGTTGCCACCCCCATGCTCACAGTAGGTATGGTGTTCTTTGGATGCAACTCAGCATTCACTCTCCTCCAAACACCACGAGTTGTGTTTCTACCAAACAGTTCTACTTTGGTTTCATCTGACCATATGATATTCTCCCAATACTCTTCTGGAACATCCAAATGCTCTCTAGCAAACTTCAGACAGGCCCGGATATGTAATGGCTTAAACAGGGGGACACGTCTGGCACTGCAGGATCTGAGTCCCTGGCGGTGTAGTGTGTTACTGACGGTAGCCTTTGTTACGTTAGTCCCAGCTTTCTGCAGGTCATTCACTAGGTCCCCCCGTGTGGTTCTAGGATTTTTGCTCCCGTTCTTGTGATCATTTTGACCCCACGGGGTGAGATCTTGCGTGGAGCCCCTGATCTAGGGAGATTATCAGTGGTCTTGTATGTCTTCCATTTTCTAATTATTGCTCCCACAGTTGATTTCTTCACACCAAGCTGCTTGCCTATTGCAGATTCAGTCTTCCCAGCCTGGTGCAGGTCTACCATTTTGTTTCTGGTGTCCTTCCACAGCTCTTTCGTCTTCACCATAGTGGAGTTTGGAGTGTGACTGTTTGAGGTTGTGGACAGGTGTCTTTTATACTGATAACAATGTCAAACAGGAGCCATTACTACAGGTAATGAGTGGAGGACAGAGGAGCCTCTTAAAGAAGAAGTTACAGGTCTGTGAGAGCCAGAAATCTTGCTTGTTTGTAGGTGACCAAATACTTATTTTCCACCATCATTTGAAAATAAATTCTTAAAAAAATCAGACAATGTAATTTTCTAAATATGTTTTCTCATTTTGTCTCTCATAGTTGAGGTCTACCTATGATGTCAATTACAGGTCTCTCTCATCTTTTTAAGTGGGAGAAGTTGCACAATTGGTAGTTGACTAAATACTTTTTTTCCCCACTGTATATCTGTTTAATGTTGTACCGTGTTAGCCATAGAAAGTAGTGGAAGAGTGAAGAAATCAGGCGATACCTTTTAGAGGCTAACTGAGTATAACTCAATATAACTGAGTATAACGCAGTATAATGGAATTCAAAATTGCATCCAAATCAAAATAACTTTTGATCACATGGTCATGGTCATGTGATCAATAGGTCCAATGTTATTGGATCTTTTAAAAAATATGGTATGTAGCCCGATATTTCATTTCAGAATGTTCAGAGTGTTCAATGTTTCAACTGTTTCTAAAAGGTATCGCCTGATTTCTTCACTCTTTCAATGTTATACATGTACATCTCAATAAATTAGAACATCTGTGAAACGTTTATTTCTTTCAGTAATTAAATTAATAAAGTGACCTCCTATATTTTCTAGATTCTTTACACACAGAGTCTTCTATTTCAAGTGTTTTATTTCTGTAAATGTTGATTATGGATTACAGGTAATGAAAACCAAAATCTAAGAAAATTAGAATATTGTAAGTTCAGTTCAGTCTTGTAAATTCAGTGTCACCTGCCAAGGTTTCCTAAGCCTTTAAATGGTCCCTCAGTCTGGTTCAGTAGGACACACAATCATGGAAGACGCTGATTATGGATTGTATTACTGAATTACTGAAATGAAGGAACGCTTCAAAGATATTCTCATTTATTGAGATGCACCTGTATCTGAGCATATAAATACAATGTACTGTACATGTTGGTGATGGGTTCTGAACCTTTTTGTGATCTTATCTCTTCTACAAGAAATTTGGCCTCTTCTTGGATGCTTTCTTCAATGGTTTTCTTTCCCATGCCAAAATTTCTCAGCATTGTAAGGGAAAATCTGCGAAGATCCTTCCATCTTTCTCCATTGCTAAAAGATACCCCTGAAAAAAACATTCATGGCTTATGTGTGTATATTGTAATATTCTATAAATCTCTCCATATACATTATATTTATTTGCTACTTTACTGATGTAAATCACGTAAGTATATAGAATACTGACAAACTTACCATAGTCTTTAAAAAATTGATTAAGAGTAGGGAGTCTCCCCCGAGCACCAAATTCTTCTGCTCGATCAAGTAATGCTTCTTTGACAGTGTTGTAACCACACAGGACAACTACTGGATAGTGTCCAAAATACACAGTGTATACTGAGCCATATTTCTTATTAAACTGAAAAACAAACACATTCACTGGAAAATATTAAGACATATACATTATATATCACATGCATGAGACACTAAAATTTAGGGGATTCTCTTGTTAAGACAATACCATGGTCACACAAGGTTTCCTCCCTCCATCCACCAAATTAGTATTTATTTTTATGTTATCCCAGTATCAGCTTTCATAGTTTATATATATATATATATATATATATATATATATATATGTAAAACATTAAAGCGCTGATAATGAAAATAATCATTATAGATTAATAATCAATTGCTAATATATTGTATTGCATTATATTATAGCTCCTACTGATATTTTACTATATTCCTTTCAAGAATGTTCACCTATGATCTAGTTACTTAGAACCTACCAAGTCCAGAAACCTTAGGTGAAGGCTTGTATTTTGAAATGATTAGCCAACATATTAGATATCACTGCCGTGAGACAGGCCTGATGTCACATAATGTTCTTTACCATTAACTAGACGTCACATGGTTCATTATGCTAATTCTCCTATGAGATTATAAGGGCATGCCGTATGAATGTATGAATGATTGCTGTAAATTTAGCTTAAGAACCCCTGTTTTTGGGAAATGAGCCAGTGCCACTGCTAAAGACTAAACAGTTTGGTGAATGTATAACATGTTTTGCACTATTATATATTGTTCACACTGACTTTGCTCTTTCCTCAACTTTATGCTTTTCAGTCAAGAGTTAACAAGCCATTCTTCTGGTGCTTTGCAAACAGGAATGATCTCTGTTCTGAGGGTTCTAGAAGATGGGAGGAGCTTAGTGGTTGTTTACTAATCCAGCCTTAGCCAGTGAGCTTGAGTCTCCTCAATCCATCTGCAGATACCCTAAGTCGAAGGCACCGTGCTGTAGGAAAGCATCTTCAGATTTCCAGTCTAGCTACTGTTAGATAAGGCTACAGCAAGTCGTCTCATGTCACTGGACCTTCTGCTGGCAAATTAAGGATGGGTTCACATCTGTGCTTGGGGATTCTATTCCACATTCTGCTAGAGAAATGCAGAGAGAAAATGGGCAGAAATCGCTTTTTAAGTAGATTGGGTTTTGACACCGATATCTCTCCACTGTCATAGCCCAGCGTCTTCGCTGGACTGTAGTAAGGAACACTTCTACCAGAACAGGGCTATGGACAAGTCATAGGCTATGACTAAGGGGACTGTTCCCCCGAAATGCGTAAGCAGAACACCCCCTTTCTTGCATAAACATGGAAGAATTTCTCCGTGTTTTTTATCTATTTTTGTGATGTTTTTTCATTAAAAGTTATGTTTTATACAAGACCTGGACTGTATTGTTTGCTGGACGCTACACATTTTTCAAGCAGTCTTTCTACCTTTACCGGCGAGGTTTGTCCGTGCATCTGAAGTCTCAGGAAGATGGTGCCTATTCATCTTCGAAACAATGTGAGTTGGGCTGTACAATTTGGATGTTGTTTTTGCTATATGGACAAGTACAGTTAGGGAGGAGGGTGTTCTTTACTACAGCCCAGCGATGACGCTGAGCTATGAGAAACGCCCTTCGGACAGTAGGGAGATATCAGCACCGAAATTAATTCACTGTCCATATATACAGAATAAGAGCAGATACTGAGAATTACACCAGTATACAGGACAAGAGAAGTGGTACTGTGCACTGTCCGTATATACAGAATAAGAGCAGATACTGAGAATTACACCAGTATCCAGGACAAGAGAAGTGGTACTGTGCACTGTCCATATATACAGAATAAGAGCAGATATTGAGAATTACACCAGTATACAGGACAAGAGAAGTGGTACTGTGCACTGTCCGTATATACAGAATAAGAGCAGATACTGAGAATTACACCAGTATACAGGACAAGAGAAGTGATACTGTGCACTGTCCATATATACAGAATAAGAGCCGATACTGAGAATTACACCAGTATACAGGACAAGAGAAGTGGTACTGTGCAGTGTCCATATATACAGAATAAGAGCCGATACTGAGAATTACACCAGTATACAGGACAAGAGAAGTGGTACTGTGCACTGTCTATATATACAGAATAAGAGCAGATACTGAGAATTACACCAGTATACAGGACAAGAGAAGTGGTACTGTGCAGTGTCCATATATACAGAATAAGGGCAGATACTGAGAATTACACCCAGTATACAGGACAAGAGAAGTGGTACTGTGCACATTCCATATATACAGAATAAGAGCAGATACTGAGAATTACACCAGTATACAGGACAAGAGAAGTGGTACTGTGCAGTGTCCATATATACAGAATAAGAGCAGATACTGAGAATTACACCAGTATACAGGACAAGAGAAGTGGTACTGTGCACTATCCATATACAGAATAAGAGCAGATACTGAGAATTACACCCAGTATACAGGACAAGAGAAATGGTACTGTGCACTGTCCGTATATACAGAATAAGAGCAGATACTGAGAATTACACCAATATACAGGACAAGAGAATTGGTACTGTGCACTGTCCGTATATACAGAATAAGAGCAGATACTGAGAATTACACCAGTATACAGGACAGAAGTGGTACTGTGCACTGTCCATATATCCAGAATAAGAGCAGATACTGAGAATTACACCTAGGATACAAGACAAGAGAAGTGATACTGTGCACTGTCCATATATACAGAATAAGAGCAGATACTGAGAATTACACCAGTATACAGGACAAGAGAAGTGGTACTGTGCACTGTCCATATATACAGAATAAGAGCAGATATTGAGAATTACACCAGTATACAGGACAAGAGAAGTGATACTGTGCACTGTCCATATATACAGAATAAGAGCAGATACTGAGAATTACACCCAGTATACAGGACAAGAGAAGTGGTTCTGTGCACTGTCCGTATATACAGAATAAGAGCAGATACTGAGAATTACACCAGTATACAGGACAGAAGTGGTACTGTGCACTGTCCATATATACAGAATAAGAGCATATAAGGCCAAATAAGACTAAACTTGCTTGGTCCAAACCAAAAGTGCTATAATTTTATTCACAGTTCTCTTCAGAACCCATAGTTTAATAATTGGAGCCCAGAGTAGGTGTGGAAAAATAAAAAAAAAAGTCTCATACTCACCTTTCCTGGACTCCATTGCGGTGTTCACTGTTTGTTCTCCAGCATCACTAATTCACTATAGTCTTGTGGCCTCCTCACTGATGCTTGCAACGCAAGCATTATGATGTCATTGTCCCCAATTTGGCCTCAGTGGTGAACTAGGGATACAGACATCAGTGAGGAGGGCAGAAGACACCAGGGATGTCCAGGAAAGAGATCAGACCACATGTAATGGAGGAACCCAGGAAATGTGAGTATGAGTGTATTTATTTTTCTGTACCTTCCCTGGCCTCTAACCTCCCAAATTTCAGGTTTGGCTGAAACCAAAATTAAATCCATTGCAGGCACCTTTTTTGGCTTTCTATATGGTATCTTTACTATTCCACCAGACTATACATAATTAACTAAATTAACTTGGATATCCTTTGGACGAAGTTAAAGAAAGGGCAACAAAATTCATAAGAAGTACAGCATTGAAAATCTCAAAACGGAAGGTGATACATAGTATGATATTTGTATGGAAAATTGGTCTATGCCATTCAAGGATAGTTTTTATCTTCAGCTAGGTCAACTTGGATTTGTCATTACAACAGGATGACGTTGATAGATTTAGATCTTTTTCTGCCCACTAACTACATTATGTTAGCAGTGAATCTATATTTCAGAGGTTTCCCTTAAGAACTAACCTCCACCAAGGATTTGACCAGCTCCCCTCTCCTAATGTGCAGGACATTTCCGACAATGGGTAAGGGTGTTGGTCCCGGAGGCAGGTTACGTCTTCTGTATATGGCATTCCATGTGGAGTAGATGAGGTATGAAATGATCAGGACCAAGAACAAAAACCAGGTAGGAACCATAACTGCAAAGTATGTAATGCGCCTTGCTGAAGATTTTCAGACTGATGTTAATCATCTACCTCTGGTTTAGAGTTCAATAGCTGTTTTGAAAAATAATGTAAAGATTTTTTTTCTTGCTTTCTCATTGGTTGAAATTTCTTTCAGTACAATCGTGTTGTTTCATGCTTGATAGTGTAATACAGTCTGTTTACCCAGCTTTGCTAGATTACTAGTGCATTGCGATTTCAGAGAAAGGTTGTATTGAAGTTCTCAGAATTCTATAGAAATGTGAGGTAGGAGTATCATTTTCTACACATTAGTTAAGATTTCTACACATCACAGTTGGAAGGCAAAGGTGGGAACATATCATATACTGTGCAAAAAATGTTCCTATTTGGTGCACATTTACATAGGACATCCACTATGGCATTTGAATCACAATTCATACATAGTGGGGGAGTTGAGTGGGTCCTCTCTAATCACCAGCATTAACCCTACCGATGCCTTGGTTAAACTATGAGTGATTCACCACCGCCATGTTTAATAGGATAGCCATCCCCCAGAATGAGACAAAACACAGGCACATTAGGCTTCCTAAAAATTTTTAATAAAAAGCAATCAATCCATCAGACTTTCCCCCCAAATTATATATATATATATATATATATATATATATATATATATATATATATATATACCATATATATATATATATACTGTATATACCGTATATATATATATATATATATATATATATATATATATATATGCAGTTTAAACCAGAAGTTTGCATACACTATTTAAATAGACACATGTGCATGTTTTTTAGGTCAATTAGGATTACCAAAATTATTTATATTTGCCAAAAGCCAGAATAATTAGAGAGAGATAAATTTTTAAGGCATTTTTATTACTTTCTTTTCCATCCATTTCATTAGTATTTGGTCCCATTGCCCTTACACTGTATGACTTGGGTCAAACATCTTGGATCTCCTTTCACAAGCTTCTCACAATAGTTGGTAGGAATTTGGGCCCATTCTTCCTGACAGAACTGTTGTAACTGAGGCATGTTTTGAGGCCGCCTTGCTCGCAGCTGCCTTTTCAGTTTTGTCCATAAATTTTCAATAGGATTGAGATCAGGTTTTGTGATGGCCACTCCAAAACATTGATTTTGTTATTGTTAAGCCACTTTGTAATCAGTTTGGCAGTATGGGAAGGGGTTAAAGCCTTGTGAAAGAGGAGAAGGGACTGTTTTTTGTTGTTATTATTATTACTCATTTTTTATTTTATGCCATCCCCCTAGACTCTATTAGGACTCTCTGTTACTAGCCAAAGTGAAGGCGTCCTCTTGCTCTGAAGGACCTTGCACTCCTAGGCATTATAAGAACAGTCTTACAATTGGGATGATGTAATTCTTTATTTCCCCTGTGGTGGTGCTGCAGGGAAATCGGCCACCCATTGACAGGTTCCTTGCATATTGCAATTGACCACTGAGACATCCTACAATCAACATATTGTACCATATGTGTGGGTATGTCTGGCACTGCAGCTCATACATGTCAACTTCATTCTTGGCTTCTTGGCTTTATGAGATCAAACACAGTATTTTTTTTTGTTCTGATTACTTAACAGCACCCATTACCCATTAAGGTGTGACCAGTAAAAAGGCTAACACTAACCCCCCAGCCCCCAATTAGTATCCTTGCACCAACTGCCACCAGGGGTGCCAGGACAAGCCAGGTATGATCCTGTACCTGAATACTTATTGATGGTCAGGCACTGCTGCAACCACAGGCAGGTTTTGTATTGACTGATGTAGGGGAGACCCCACATATTTAAAAAAAAAATGAAAAAAATAATTGATTTTTTTTAGAACCAGCCACAGTAAAACAGTTGCATTCTAGTCCTACTACAGTTTTTGAGCATTCCTGGCCTAAGATTCCCAGCAGTCACTCTAGTACTTGAGTATCACTAGATTGTTGGACCAGCTCTTCCTGGTACCCCTGGTGCCATGGTAATAATGGGGGAGGGGGGAGTTAGTATTAACCTTTTAAACAGCTACATTAAGTCCAACCTTAGAAATGAATGCTTTCAATAATACACTGACAATTACAAAGGCAGAAATAAAGTATTAAAAATGTAGTGACATGAGAAAAAAAATATTGAAACATAAAATATAAAAATATTGAAATATAAAACCCACATAGCCAGTGATTTACCTACCATGTAAGCAGACCATGAAGCTACTATGGGGAAAGTGGGGGGAAGGGACCCCGTGCAGATCTTCTTCTCCCACTTCCCAGCACTAATTCATTTCATTTGCATGCAGGGTTCACTAGGAAGAGCTCACTGTAAGGAGATGCTTACAGCTTCCATTACGTTAAGAGCCCCCGATAGTGATGGCTGCAGACTCTACTATGAGCGGCATAGAGGATATTTATCAGTGTATTTATTTCAGTTCCCTGATATAAATACAATGAAATATATTAAAGCTGATTCATACAAGGCAGGTTGAAAACAGAAATTTTTGGCACCTGGTCATAAACTTGCGACATTCCCCCATTTGCACTATACTTGCCATTTTTTGTAATAGTGGACAATGGATAATGGATTAATGTCTAAAATGTATCTCAGCCCCTAGCTGGCATAAATTTAATTTCCTTTTACATGGACCACTTGAGATGCACCCACATTAATAATTTCAGTGCACTTCCTTGTGACAGGGCCATTCAATAAGACTAGTGTAGTGTATGCAAGTCTTAATACATAATCCCCATGGTGCTTAGAATGAGCACTATATTAATAAAGCACCTGGGTGCAGACAGTCCGGCATCTGCAAGGAGGAATTACAAGAAATTGGAAAGATGCAAATGAATCTGTGCAAATTAGATGGTTTTATTTCTGCAAGTCCAGGAGGTCTTTCTTAGCCACATAAAAATGGCTGAAATGTGCAGACACTTTCCTGGCCATGGGCAGCACCTTCTTCAAGCCACTATACATGTTGCAACACCAAATTAATGACAGACGACACTATATGTGATATTCCCCAACGACAGTGCAGCCACAATGTGCCAGCTATTGTTGATCACTACTGTAGACAGTGGATTGCTGTAGATGGCAGATAGACATCCAGCAGGAAGTTTACCACTTGATGCAGAGGAGCAACTTCTCCACTGTGTGCTTTCCCTAACCCAGGATTATCAGCTGTAGAGCAGCATCACAACACTTCAGCTTATACATATGAAAGGAGGGAGGAAGCGAGGAAGCAACGCTCTGCCAGGTAGCTGTTGAGGACAGGAAAATGTCTATTGAGGAGGAAGTGAAGGAGATGGATAAGAGCTGCCTGTTGCCAGAAGCAGACCAGCACAACCATAGAGGTGTCACTTCCACCGAGCCAAGTGGAAGTGACACCTGTTTAGTGCTGCCATTTTTTATTTTGCTTCTATCTATCTATCTATCTATCTATTTATCTATCTATCTATCAATCTTGCCTCTATACTCACAAAATGGCAACCATGTGATCCTTCCTCTGTATGCCTCACCGGTTTCACATGATGGCAGCCATTTTAGATGATTCACTCAAATTAATCAATTCAGATAAATCCAAAACTTTTGAAAAATTCAGGTTGAATCTGGTTAGTTACAAATCAATTCACTGATCTCTAAGAGAAGAGTAAACCCTTTATATGAAAAGAATTGGGACAGAATGGATAGATCCCAAGAAACACAGGAAACCATGGCCAGGAGATGGAACCAATGAGATCAGGGTCTATGATGTCAGGAAGGGAGCTCGATGTCAGGCAATTATATACAATTATTCTCTGGAGTTTCTTCAGACCCCAAAAGTATAAAAAACAGAGGCTCGGGGAGGTTTGGAAAACTAATAAACAGTGATACGTTCCCTCTCCTGGGCTCCCTTGCAGTCCTCTTCAGTTGTCCTCTGGCCTCTCCCTGCTTCTTGGTGGAGGTCAAGAGCACATCAAAGTATCATCATGTCTGTGCACCACATGTGACCGCATAGGACCAAGCACAAGCCTCAGCATTCCCTTGTGGCCCATGACGTCAACTAGGAGGCTGGAAAAGTCCTGAAGATGACCAAAGAGGGCACATATCACAAGGCATTATGGGAAAGGAGCTGGGGAGCTCATGCGCCCTCTATTGGATGTAACAAATCCTCAATTTGCTTTTGACTCACCGAGCCTTGAGACAGCAAAAGGGATTTTAGCCAAGCCAATTTCATTTATCTGCATACAGCGCTGTTTCCGGATCGTTGTCCTTCTTCAGTACAGAGCAAAGTGAATTGGCTGGCTTAGTGGGAGGCAATGAGTGGGTTAAGGACAAGAATCTCTCACATTGAGGAGAGCACCAGTAAAGGTGTGTAGAGATTTTAATTGCCTTTTACCCTCTACTTAGCATCTACATATCACAAGGCATTATGGGAAAGGAGCTGGGGAGCTCATGCGCCCTCTATTGGATGTAACAAATCCTCAATTTGCTTTTGACTCACCGAGCCTTGAGACAGCAAAAGGGATTTTAGCCAAGCCAAGCCAAAGAGGGCACTTAAGAGAGGTCCAGGGAAGGTGAGGTAGGTGAATATCAGTGTTTATTATGTCTCCACACCTCTCCTGAGCTCCGGTAATTATACTTTGGGGTCTGAGAAGACAACCTTGGTCCAAAACAAAACTGACAGATAAACCTTGAATAGGAATCTCACAAGGTTTGACCATCTCTAATCTTTCTGTGTCTATGTCAGGGAGCCCAGTGACTGTGCTTTATATTGCAGCCTATCAAGGGTTTTCCTAGAATGTTGTATTAGTAGAATGAATTGTTTCATGAGAAATTGGAGTTCCCATTCACATCTGAGCTAAGGTAAATATGATCTTATGTGCGGTGTGAGGGGATCAACTGCTGGAAAAACCTGCCTAGTATTGTACGTACAGCTTGTAAGAAATAAAAGTAACTAATGGATACGTGATAGCGCCATATAGAAGGATTTATTTAGCTGTACAGGAAATATGTTGTATTTTTGGATAATGAAAACCAGACCATTATACATTATATGTTATTATTTATGTAACATATATACCATTATACATTATATGTTCTCCACAGGACATTACAGATGTGATACACTGAATAATCTGTGACTTTTGGTTATTTCATTGCTCCATCTGCTTGACCCATCTATCTACTCCAAAGATCACATAACTGAAGCTTATTTGCTGCATCTGACGTGTTTCCTCTCCATCCTAAATTACATTCGGGGGACAAAGGACATTCGGTAAAATTTGGGATCATTTGCAAACCCAGCCATCATGGGTTTAATGTCATTGTCTGTGAACTCTCTCTCTGGACGTAATCTGAAGCGCTGTAAAATGGTTGTTAGGAAAATAAACAGCTCCATTTTGGCCAAACCTTCTCCAAGACATATCCGCTTCCCTAATGAGAGAAAACCTCATTAGTTACAAATTGCATTGGGTTGATTTAATGTCACCACAATTGTATATACTGTCTCCACTTACACCATGATATTACTCAACATGCTTTTATTTCTCCTAGACTTTGCTACAGTGATCAAATACCCTTTTATACATATATAAATATAAAGACGCCAGAGTATAATAAATGGAGGCCCAGGGGAGGTGAGAAAGTATTACAGACACTTATGGTTGCATTGACCCTCCTCTCATGGAGATCTAGAACTTCCTTGGCATCCTCTTCTAGCCTTTTCCTGCCTCATCAAATGCCCTGGGGTCACAACTGTGACACGTGATTGGGCCTCAGTGGTCACATGGGGTGTGTCAACATCTTGATGCTTTGACCCGGTTCCATGATGTTGTCACAACTCATGTGACCCTGGGGAGCCAGAGGCCAGAGAGGATGCTTCGAGTAAGCATGTCACGTGTGAGCATCCATCTTGGGCAGAGGGACGTCCATGTAATATAGACCAGTGGTTTTTAGCTGCCATGTGTACTCCTGGATATGTATAGCGTTCCCCCTGGGGTACACCTACCACAGGCTGAGAACTGTTGATCTGAAATATACGTGGGGCTTCTCCTGGAGGCTGTGCCTTCAAAATAATGGATCGTTGAAGTCTGTGGCAAGTAGTTCAGCCTCTCTTTTAACAAGGAAGAAGACTCTACACTGTAACTCTGGTCCACTGTGTAAACCTCTCAATGAACTCCTACAAAACTGGAACAAGGTGGTAGAGAACAACCAACATCTTATACCACACATGTCCTAACATCAAACCTTTCTGGACATAAGTGGAAGATACAATGAACACCGTCTGTAATACCAATATTAGACTTAAGGACACTCTGATATGGCTGTGGTTAGCACCGCACAATCTATTCACTCATATGGTAGCCCCAGTAAAATTTTTAATCCCAGTGAAGTGGAGAAATATTCATCCACCTACTAGGGATCAGTGGCAAGGATTCACCAAGGGTGTAGAATGGAGGATCTGGTATAATGGAGCACTAAGAATAGAGCCCAACTTCTACGCTCATGGAAACCAGGGTTATCCCTCCACAAGACCTTATTTCTTCCCTCAGAATCTAGTGGATGTCGATCCCACCCTACACACACATATGTATTACCACCCTGACCTTTCCACCCACTCATGTTCTATTCTTAGACTTCTTGACCTCTTTGCTTATTTTTCCATATTTGGCTATTCAGATGACGCTCTCCATACCCATCACCTGGTTCCTTTTGGTTCTCATGTTGTATATGTTACTTTATAGACTGCAACGCTCTTTTCTTATTTTACCTTCTAGCTTCAGACTTCACTACACT
The DNA here is from genome assembly GCA_947044405.1 of Leptodactylus fallax. Classification (NCBI taxonomy): domain Eukaryota; kingdom Metazoa; phylum Chordata; class Amphibia; order Anura; family Leptodactylidae; genus Leptodactylus; species Leptodactylus fallax. The sequence continues at coordinate 766,498 of CAMRHE010000327.1, forward strand.
TTATGTCACTATATATAGGGCCTTGCAATATGTTACCAGTTTAGATGGACCATAAGTTTGGTCTATCGATCCCCTGAGGACTCTACCTCAATTATACAAGATTTCTCCTCCCCCCTTTTCTATGTCACTGCCTCTTGTTCTTGGATTATTTGATGCAATACTCCCAGCCTAGGGTTGTGGAATAAGCTGAGATCTGTGAGATCCTCGTGTACGTCTCAAGGTCCACTGGGACCCTTTTTTATGAGGCTGTTGACTCACCATACTTTATGTTTGTTCCTTACATTTTATATTCTGCATGCTCATTGTTTTTATATTGTATGTATTTTACTTTTTTTTTTTTTAATAAAAGAAAAATACATAAAAAATGTCAGGACTGGAAAATAGATTGCAGAAGGTTAAAAAGACATGGCTGCTTTTTTATGAAATAACCACATTCAAGCCAGTGGGTTGTTTCTCATATTGCAGCATAGCCCTATATACAGGAGTTGTGCCAATAAAGACACTTATCTCCTATCCACAGTGTTCAATGTCAGGTCCCCCGGTGATCAGGAGGACGGGGGAACAAAAGTCCTTTAATTCCTCCCTGTGAATGGATCACCAGTGAGCTTGTGTGATCGGTGCTCCATTCACATCTATGGGGCTGCGAGCACTGCTGGAGATTACAGTCCAGGCAGTCCCATAGAAGTGGAAGGAATATCAGTCAATCAAGTGCTCTGGGGCTCCATTAACAAGGAAGACACTGGAGTGGCACTCTTTATTACAGAAAGCATATGTGTTTGTCTCACTTAATATCACCCCTTTAACAATGATATTGTGTTGAACAGAGTCAGTACCTTGTGATAAGAATATGTTAATAATATGTGAACCCATAATAGTTGCAGTGCTGTCGCTGAATTCCTGATACCGCAGCCACTGTATTAGTTTGGCCTATATTACCTTTATTCCTTTAGTTCATTCAATAGCCTTGAATTTCCTCCCAGATCTCCATTAGCAGTTTCTTAGAAACCTTCATCTCTATAATAAGTTTGACTTATGTAGACAAAGTGATTTACATTATGTTAATACCTGCAGAGAACGGCATGTAGGACTCGTTCTTCTTAAAACATCGCTTGTTGTCTAAGAAATTGTTGGGATCAAACTTGTCGGGGCGGGCAAGCTTTGTGGGGTCCTGATGAACTGTACACAGCAATGCATAGATGTCTGTACCCTAGACACACGAGGGATGAAAAATACTTTTATGGTAAAATGACTTATACTGTATGTATCATCTGTAAACCAGGTTAGTGCAGATAATGGATTCCCCAGATCACTGACTAAGGGGCTGCTCAATGGATGAACCCACAACAATATTAGGACATATCATATCTAATAATGAAGTTCATGAAATGTAACAAGGAGCTACTGCTTTATCTGACCAATGACTCACCAAGATCTTCTAGAAAGATGTCGGCCATATTTTATATTTTTATCCAATAGTTGGGCAAAAAGATTTCTCATCACTGTGAAAGATTTTTCTACTAAAAAACATTCCCAGACAGATAATTTGCCCTATCCTAGTAGCATTGGAAATGTATGGCCATTCTGCATGACTATAAATGCCAATATGGATTATACTGTATACGGCCGTGTCTATGAAACAGACGATGAGTTCATGTAATGGTTGTTGTCCCATAATCTATCACTTCTACCTAATGTGTTGGCCACCAACATCAGCATACACTTGTAGGGGTTGTCCAGAAATTATTACTTTATGGTGTATCCTTAGTAAAGGCCATAAATATCTGATGGGTGTAGGGCACAGATGCTGGTGACCGTGTTCTGATGCTCGTACTATATATTGTACCTGAAACAGAGCCAGAAACAGATGGCTATGTGACCTGTATAGTGGCCAGACCCAAATACTTCAGCTTAGCCACCATTGAATTCAGTACCTGCACCCAGCCACTAAACAAGGACCGGAGCCAACAGCTTCTAGCACCATGTTGTGTATAGTGCAGGCATTGGAAGTGGCCCCGTGCAACTCATCTGCCCTTCCCCTACTGATCAGATATTTATGGCTTAGGATAGGACATAAATTAAAAATTCCTGGACAACCCCTTTAAAGAGGTTGTAAGAAATAAAGAAATGGTCTCCATTTATACAGAAACAGAGCCAGTTGTTCACGGTTTGTATCTGGCATTGCAGGTTGGCCGCCTTCACATGGAAGAGACTGATTTGCGATACCAGACCCATCCCTAGTGCAAGGGAATTGTGAGTTAGTAGATCAGTTTCCCTGGTTTACCAGTTTTTCATTCTTCTACCTTAGGAATAGTGTATCCCTTGAAGTTAACATCTCTTGTTGTTGCATGGGGAAGATTCACTGGGAGGATATCAGCAAATCTCTGGATCTCATGGATTACAGCATCCGTATATGGCATTTGGCTGCGATCCTCAATCTTTGGGATGTGGCCGTCACCAATCACACGGTCTATTTCCTCATGCACTTTATCTGGAAAAGAAATGTTGGCAGAAAATAATAAACAATAATTAAAGGGCAGTTCCAGTTCGTTTTTCTACCCCCTACTAAGGCTTAAAATAATAAACACTATATACTCACCTCTCTGTTCAGCCGGGGATCCAGTAGAGAGTCTCCATTTAGGTTTCCAGTCTTTATTTATCTTCTAGTGTATCAGCCAATCAGATACTGAGCATTGAGGCTTCATTTGAACACAACATCACTGCTCATCCACTGATTGGCTGATGCAATCCTGTGCGGGTCAAAGGTCACAAAGACCGTGATTCAGAATAAAGATTCTCCATTGGATTCTCGGCCAAAAAGAGGCTTCAGTAAAGAGTGTTTTTTATTTTAAACCTCAGTAATGGTAAAAAAATAATTAAGCAAGTAATCTGTATAGACATACTCAGCTGTGAAAGATTTCTTTTTACATGGCTGAGTATACACTTGAGAATAACTCGTTTTCACGGACCCTTCATATATTTAACAGAACAGCCATGTGAATAGATCCTGTATTTATAATGGGGCCATGTGCTGACCATAAAAAAAAATGGCTAGCATGTGGTTGTGAATCCCTGTCATGTGAATAAGCTCATAGGGTAGTGAGAGAGGAAATAATCCACATCCATCATAGATAATATACCTAGAACTCTCTCCTTCCTCTCACCATACAAGTCTATTTCATCTCACTATACAATAATCCTAAACAGATTTTTCACACTTTTCACTCCCACCTTAGCCCTAAAATACAGTCACCTATCACAGACCTTAGTACTGTAGAAAGATAAAACAGACAGCACTCATTGATCCCCTTCCCTCCCACCCTTACCTTTGACCCAATAACAGTAGACATCTCCCGGCTCCTTTCTTCTTCTCGCTCCACCACCTGTATTATCTCCCCTCTCTGCTCACACCTCATCCAGTCTTTTCCCTGCTGTCACTACTTACCTATCCAACAACATCTTTTGTGATCTTTCCATCCTCTTATAACCCCGCTACTTACTACCTCCCCTTCATCTCTAAACACTTGGTCTACTCTTATTTAATCTACTATCTCTCTGCTTCTTCTTGACTCCTTACAATCTGGTTTCCTAATCTACACTCTATAGAATCTGCCCTTACAAAGTTCTCTAATGATCTCCTGACTCAGCGGCTGTAACTCTAATGGCAGCGATTTTCTACTCCGTCTTCCTGATCTCTCTGCAGCATTGACACTGTAGACCACAGACTTCTCCTCGGGATATTCCAATCTTTCGTCCTTATAAACAGTACATTCTCTTGATTTTATTTCTGTCCATTTGTCGAGGGTATCATTTGTCAGTTCTACTTCTCCTCTTCTTGCTCTTTGGTTTCTCAGAGTTCAGTCCTAGGTCCCTTCCTCTTTTCCATTTGGGGGGAGTTCAAATGGAGGTACTTTAAGCAGATTTTGAGGAGGATTCTGCATAAAAATCAGCTCCAAATTCCTCCAGAATCTGCTTCCCATTGGTTTCATGGTATTTTTCTATCCCCTTTTAAACATACTATCAGAAGAAGTTGCGTCTCCTGGACACAAAGCACGTAACAGGAAAGAGACCTAGCCTTAGACCAAAGAAAAGACCTCTTGCTGGGCACCAATCTATGGGGTTCACAGGTCACACTCATCACATTAAGGTGGATTAAACTTCTTTGATCTTTTTTCTGATATCCTTTCCTGGCTGGTATTCTCTGCATCCTAAACTTATTACCTCTGATCTTTGGTGCACTGGAGTGAGAGAGTTGAAGATTTATATGCACAGCCTTCCACTGTCATAAGGATGAAAATTTACTCTTTAATGGAAAAAGTAGCAATCTCACTGGGAAAATTACTCTAATTTGTGGCTTAAGTAACCTGTTTGCACTATTGTCTGTATATACTATGTAACTTATATGTTTAATAGTCTGAACCACTTCAGAAATGGTGCTGAGAGATGGTACAACCCAGCAGAGAGAATTCGTGGAAGGAGTGGTATTGAAGAGGCTTTTGGAGAAGGAGGTAGTGTGGAGTGTGAGAAGAGACTGAACCAAAGCCTGCGCTGGTCTGGAGAAGTTTCAGCTAAGCCAGTCCCACATTAGACAGCAGTCAGGAGATGGGAATAATCCCTGCTCAACTTGTGGTCATGAGGGAAGTGCGCCAGATAAGAATCTCAGGATAAGTGATCTGGCTGATCTGCACCTCCCAGAGGGATCTTGTAGAGACTTTGTGGACTTTGTCTTGCATGCGGTTTTAAGTGAAGACTGCCCCAGCAAGAGAAACGCAGCCTGTAACAAGTGTGTACTATCTGCCAGCTCAGCCCCAGTGCTTAGTCCAGAAGTCCTTCAGAAATTGGATTCTGTGTTACCCTGTTCTGAAAACCTCATGTCTTCACAGTGTTATTAACTTCAGGGGCACTCCAAATTCCACCAGACTCAGGAATGCTGACAACAACTTGGACATGCTACAGAGAAACACTATCACCTTCATTATGTACCCTGAAGACCCCTTCAGCACTACATCAGTCCAGTTGGAGATCTGGAGCAGTTGGTTGAGTTTTTAGCTACAGTGACCATAGAAAGTACTAATGCTCACAGCCTCCGAGCCTCTCCCAGCAGTTTATGACACATATAGTCAAGAAGGAATTATGTGGAGGAGGCTGTGACACAAAAGGACATGATTAATGTGTGTGAGGATGACAGGGAATGGGAATGATGGGGAACTTGCATGTAAGGACGTGTTGTGAACAAGTCTTCATGGTGGTCTGGGCCAGATACAGAATTAAAGGGAAATGTAAGTGCTGCTAAAATGTAAAGATGGGAGGTGGCTGACAGTTGTGAAAAGAAGTTGTGCAGGGTGGCCTAAGCTAAGCTATTGTACTGGGGTCCATGAGCTTTTAGTTAGGCCCCTGCTCCACCCTATCAGCCTTAAGCTTTCCTACTATAGTATCTTTTTGACCCTTAATTGAGTATATAATTTGCCAAGTCAACTTCTTCTCTTCACCTTGCTGTTTGGGGTTCCTTGGGGTTCAGTTTTAGGTACCTTCTTCTTCTTTTTATACTGGTTTATATTAAACAATTCTATAATTTTAACAACAAAAGTGAAATAAGGAGAAAAAGGGAGATGTTTGGAGGAAAAGGGAAGTGGCGGGGAGGAGGACCCAAACTTATCATTAAGGATATTCCATCTCTTTCCACTGCCTCAATTTGAAAAATTATAGTATTTTGGAAAAAGTAACTTGTCTGACAAGATATAAGAGAATTGTTACATGGACAGACTGATAAAATGAATAAAATCTATGTAACACTTCATGTTATGTGTGGTTGTGCTGCAGAGAAAGTAATCTCTTACTAACTAGATCCTTCTAACAAGAGGTTATTACCCAGTTTAGATTTCAGGTTTCTTACTGACCTTGTATATCAGGGTGTTTCATAAGTAATATGAATCCATGTCTTAAAGTGTTGCTGACGGTTACAGTCCCGCCAAAAAATAAGTTGAGTATTGTCATTATCATGTTATTCCTGTCAAAGTTAGGATTGTCTTGTTCCTGTAGACACAATTTATAGCATTATGCTTTAAAGGGATGTTACATTTTGGAGCCACAGTTTTAAGATGTATCTAACCAAGTTAAAGACATGAGAATAACATAAATTTCTAAAGTAGTTTCCAAATATCCCACCCCTATAATCACTTACAACAATAGGACATGGACACATTTTATTTTATGGGCTTGCCCTTAGTTTTAACAAATTGGATCTATTGGATCACAAGTATTTTATTTTGCATTACCCAATGGCATGTTGACACCCATTGGCACAAACCCTACTGTACCACTATGTACCCATTGGATTTATGAATAAGCTGGACTTTAAAAAGGTGAAGCCTACAGCCAGGGAATGCTATTGTATTGAGGATAGGCCATTGGACTCTAACCCAACCAAATGCAGGTAGACCCACCAACCACTTACACTCATTACCCCTCTCCTAATCCTCATTCAGTTACCTGCTGCTGTTTTACAAGAAAGCAGTCAATGTAATCTCTGGGTGAGTTTGGATCAAGTGACTCCTCATTCATCTTGATTCGCTTCTCAATGAAATCGGTGAGTTTACGAAAGCTTTTGTTTATTCTCTGGTGCGGTCCTGGTACATAGTACATGACTGTGGGCAGCATATCCTTCAGCTGGAATAAGAGATACAAATAAGTCATTTTAAAGAATAGGAGTAACACTAACCTAGTAACTAATATACTGTGAAAGCAAATGCAAAAGATCCATGTTTGACATTTGTGCAGGGCATAAGGACCAATCACCCAGGTGTTTTGACTGCCAAACTGCCTCCAAAGCCTTCCAGATACTTAGAAGACTAAGACATGGGACTTAAAAAGTGTCAAAGTGTATCTCCAACAACATGAAAGCTTTATTAGTCTGTGTCAGAGGTGATAAAGTGGCTTTTAGCAAGGGCTTATAAAATATTTTATTAAAAAGGTGGTTTGTGACCTTTCTTGCATATTACATACATCTAAAGTATAAACAAAAATACATATATATATATACATACTGTGACATACACACATATATACATACATTCAGGCACATACGTGCACACTAACTTTCATATACAATGATATAAACACTTATCAGCTTTACTCTATTTTTCTCGCAGACACTGGATCCATGAAAAGCTCTGCCCTCCTCTCTCCTCCTCTGCCCTCCTCTCTCCTCCTCTGCCCTCCTCTGCCCTCCTCTCTCCTCCTCTGCCCTCCTCTCCCCTTCTCTTTGTCATTAAATTTGACCCCGTCAAACACAGAAGTATGACTGACTGATACTTCTGCATCTGCTAGAGTTACTCATGCCGTATTCTCATTTAGAGAGTCCTAAATCTGCTGAGAAATATTGCTTGTCCGAAATGCAGATTCAACACCCAAAGTTACCTGATTCAGGTGTCTATTATTAATATAGAAATGTGTTGGCATTTACCTGTCCAAACACACTATTCGAGTCCTGAGATACATCATTGAACATGGTCAGAAGCTTCTGGAAGCTATCATTACTGTATTCAAAACGGTTTCCAAACACAATGGAGCAAATTATATTTGCAACTCCCTGGACTAAAAATTTGGTTGGGTCAAAGAATTGTTCTGTAGAAACAACATAAAAAAATTGTTATTAACTGTTATTAATTCTATGTTTTCCAATAAGCAAACGGGTAAAAGGGCAGAAAGGCTAAAAGGAGGGAGGGATAAAGGGATAGGGAAGGTAGGTCACATCTAGCTGTACCATGGGAGGAGGAGTTCAGCATGTCCTACAGAAAGATTGCATACTAGCTATGATGTGACCTTTGGGTAACGAGAGTGAAGGTGCGCCGTATAAGAGCAGTTTTCACGCCATCTTGGATCAGCCCATATAAACAGAGTCCATTCGGGTTGGTTGGTCCATGGAATCCCAAAAAACAACTACCGCATCATGAGACGCAGGAGGAGACCTAGTCTGTGAGTGTGTCAGGGAGAGTTTACTGTGGGAAAAGGACTTATGCCCACCACCTCATGTGTGTAATCCCTGGAGGTCTGAAGTGATTTACTGAGCGTGCCTCACCCTATGTGTATTGGTCTGCCATCAAGACAGTAACATTTTGGTATTAAAGAGCATTTGGTGTTTTTCCTTCTGATATGACTACACTGTACACCCAGGTCTGTGCATGGTTGGATCATGGGAATGAAGAAAGGAAGAAAGAAAGAAAGAAAGAAAGAAAGAAAGAAAGAAAGAAAGAAAGAAAGAAAGAAAGAAAGAAAGAAAGAAAATAAGTGAATCATTAGATAATTGTTATACCTGAGCATACAATAATGCTGTATAATATATACCAAGTAATACAATAATACAATGTAATGATTGTTACCAGGCGTATTATTGATGAAAACATCACATACAATCACCTAGTTATATAACAAAGCTGTGAATATCTCCTACTATAAAACCCATTTCATTCCTGTACACTCTTTAATTTGACTATGTTGGCACATGGTTCCGAACCTTTTTGTGATCTTATCTCTTCTACAAGAAATTGGGCCTCTTCTTGGATCCTTTCTTCAATGGTTTTCTTTCCCATGCCAAAATTTCTTAGAATTGTAAGGGAAAATCTGCGAAGATCCTTCCATCTTTCTCCATTGCTAAAAGCTTCCCCTGAAACAAGAATCATGACTTATGTGTGTATTATAATCCAGAATGAACCTCTCCATACATAGTTATAAATATACAGAATACTGAAAATCTTACCATATCCCTTAACAAAATCATCCACAGTAGGAAGCCTTCCACGACCACCAAATTCTTCAGCTCGATCAATTAACGCTTCTTTGACAGTGTTGTAACCACACAGGACAACTACTGGATAGTGTCCAAAATACACAGTGTATACTGAGCCATATTTCTTATTAAACTGAAAAAACAATTGGGAAGTATTACAATATAGAAGATAGATTATCATACATCTTATGCATGGCGCACTGCAGTATAAGGGACTCCTTTGTTATTATAATACAATGGTCAGACCAGGTTTCCTCCCTCCATCCACCAAATAGGGAACTTTCGTGTTTGTTTGTTTATTGTTTACTGTTTATTTTGTTTGTTTATTCTTTTAATCAGAATAAAGAACTCCTTTGTGCAGAATCGGTTCGTCTGAATCAGTTATTCTATTGGCTTTGTAGTCTATTGTTCTGGTCCTATGACAGATCAGGTCAATGAACTTGAATGGCAGCAAGGTAAACTTAGCCCAACAGTGATCAACCTCAAAAGAATGTGAAAGCTGTACTGCAGATGGTGTGAACTATGGCTCTATCTTTGAGTCCTTTATCGCTTGGATCCTTGGTCATTCTATTGGGACAGTTTAGGAAATATAATAATATATTTATTATAAAATAATTTCCTATCATTAGCGCTCTGCTTCATGTTCATGACACACTTCTGTTTATTGGACCTGCCACTGATCACCAGACAGATAACACAGATTTAATCGTTTCACATGCTCTCTGAGAAGTCCCATTAACCTGGATGCAGAGATACTGTATCTGGAAAACCAGTACAAGGTGCAAGAACAGAAAATCCAGCAAAGGAGGGATCTAGAAAATGTCCTTTTATTATCAAAACATCACAAAGTCCATTTCACATCACCATTTATGCACCAAGGCAGCTGAAATAGTAATCTGTCCAGTGTATATACAGTGTGATGAAACATAATTTCACTTTGTTTGGTAATTTTTGATCTTTCCCAGATGTGCAGTTGGACATGGTCTAAGACAAATGTCCAGTGTATATGTAGATTAAGATAATTCTTTGTATAAAAAGTTCTGTTCAGGTATGCATACATAATAAATTGCTAGGTGTTCTGGTTGGAGGTGAAGCCCTAAAGGCACCATTCTCATTGGATGAAATATGTAAGAGATATTACTAGAAAGCAAACAAAATGCTGGGAGGTTGTTTAGATGAAATTTTGAGTCACACATTTGATTCTTGTCAGCTGATCAACTATAAAAACTAATGGTAGAGTGTATATATGTATACATATTCACAGTTTCCATAGTCACAGTATGCACAAAATCCCTGCAATTTCAAAGTATTAAAATAATCATGTTAGAAATTGCTAACCCTGCACTTTTATGGTATGTAAAAATATCACAATTCTCAGCATTAGACACACAACTACAGCTCTGTACAAAAGTTTCAGGTAGGTGTGGAAAAATACTGCAAGTAAGAATACTTTCAGAAATAGAAGGGTTAATACTTAATGTTTGTCAACAAAATGAACAATGAAAAATTAAGTGAATGAAGAAAAGAGAAATGTAAATCCCATCAATATTTGGTGTGACCTTTGTCTTATAGTAGAACTGGGCAGGGAGGTTGTTCCCGCTGCCATCTTGGAGACCTAAGCACAGATCTTCTGTTGATATTGTTTGCTCCAATCCTTCTGTCTCTTCATGTCATCCCAGACAGACTGGATGATGATGAGATCAGGGCTATATCTGTGGGGGCCGGATCATCACTTCCAGGACTCCTCCTCCAAAGGGAAAAGGTCACACCAAATATTGATGGGATTTACATTTCTCTTTTCTTCATTCACTTCATTGTTCATTGTGTTGTCAAAGATAAACTATTAACTTTTCTATTTTTGAAAGCATTCATACGTTGCAGTATTTTTTCCACATGTGCTTACAACTTTTGCACAATACTATGTACAGTACAGACCAAAAGTTTGGACACACCTTCTCATTCCAAGAGTTTTCTGTATTTTCATGACTATAAAAATTGTAGATTCACACTGAAAGCATCAAAACTATGAATTAACACATGTGGAATTATATACTTAACAAAAAGTGTGAAACAACTGAAAATATGTCTTATATTCTAGGTTCTTCAAAGTAGCCACCTTTTGCTTTGATTACTGCTTTGCACACTCTTGGCATTCTCTTGATGAGCTTCAAGAGGTAGTCACCTGAAATGGTTTTCACTTCACAGGTGTGCCCTGTCAGGTTTAATAAGTGGAATTTCTTGCCTTATAAATGGGATTGGGACCATCAGTTGAGATCTTTGGTTCCAACCACCGTGTCTTTGTGCGACGCAGAAAAGGTGAACGAATGGACTCTACTTGCCTGGTTCCCACCGTGAAGCATGGAGGAGGAGGTGTGATGGTGTGGGGGTGCTTTGCTGGTGACACTGTTGGGGATTTATTCAAAATTGAAGGAATACTGAACCAGCATGGTTACCACAGCATCTTGCAGCAGCATGCTATTCCATCCGGTTTGCGTTTAGTTGGACCATCATTTATTTTTCAACAGGACAATGACCCCAAACACACCTCCAGACTGTGTAAGGGCTATTTGACCAAGAAGGAGAGTGATGGGGTGCTACGCCAGATGAGCTGGCCTCCACAGTCACCAGACCTGAACCCAATCCAGATGGTTTGGGGTGAGCTGGACCGCAGAGTGAAGGCAAAAGGGCCAACAAGTGCTAAGCATCTCTGGGAACTCCTTCAAGACTGTTGGAAGACCATTTCAGGTGACTACCTCTTGAAGCTCATCAAGAGAATGCCAAGAGTGTGCAAAGCAGTAAAGCAGTAATCAAAGCAAAAGGTGGCTACTTTGAAGAACCTAGAATATAAGACATATTTTCAGTTGTTTCACACTTTTTTGTTAAGTATATAATTCCACATGTGTTAATTCATAGTTTTGATGCCTTCAGTGTGAAAATAACAATTTTTATAGTCATGAAAATACAGAAAACTCTTGGAATGAAAAGTTGTGTCTAAACTTTTGGTCTGTACTGTATATATTACATCTTTACATAATCGGTCCAAGACCATTGGTCTAAGTGATAGTTATACTACCTTGATCCATAATCTCTTGATATACTGTACATAAAGTCTAGTTAACTACAAGAAGATCCATCAAGGTTACTGGTGCAATATCAAATCCTGTTGTAAATGTAACCCATCAGGTTGTCCAGTTTTCAGGATATCAGGTAAGTTTCTTTATTGAGAAGTTTACACCTATAGTCACCACCACAGTAAGGTCTCCAAACCCTTTCAATGTCTTGGAATAAAAATTTAGATTCCCTATATGGACATCCATGAAATATTTAAATACAGTTAGGTCCTTAAATATTTGGACAGAGACACCATTTTTCTTATTTTGGTTCTGTACATTACCACAATGAATTTTTAAAAAAACAATTCAGATACAGTTGAAGTTCAGACTTTCAGCTTTAATTCAATTAAATAATTATAACTAAAATGTTAATTTCTAATACTTGGTTGTTCCCCTTTGTTGGCAGTGACTGCCTGAAGTCTTGAGCTCATGGACATCACCAGACGCCACCGCTGCGTCTCCTCCTGGTTAATGCTCCGCCTTTACTGCAGCGGTTTTCAGTTGTTTCTTTGTTTGTGGCCTTTCTGTCTGAAGTTTATTCTGTAACAAGTGAAATGCTGCTCAGTGGGGCTGAGATCAGGCGACTGACTTGGCCATTCTAGAATCTTCCACGCCTTTGCTTTAATAAACTCCTGGGTTGCTTTGGCTTTATGTTTTGGGTCATTGTCCATCTGTATTATGTATCAGTTTGGCTGTATTGGCTGGATTTGAGCACACAGTGTGTCTGTGAATACCTCAGAATTCATCCGACTGCTTCTGTCCTGTGTCACATCATCAATAACCACTAGTGACCCAGTGCCACTGGCAGCCATGCCTGCCCCAGCCATCACACTGCCGCCTCCACTGTGTCTTACACGTGATGTGCTATGCTTTGAATCATGAGCTGTACCGCGCCTTCGCCATACTGTTTTCTTTCTATCATTCTGGTGGAGGTTGATCTTGGTTTCATCTGTACAGAGAATACTCTTTAAGGACTGTGCTGGCTTTTTTAGATGTTTTTTAGAAAAGTCCAATCTAGCCTTCTTATTCTTGAGGCTTATGAGTGGCTTGCACTGTGCAGTGAACTCTCTTTATGGTAGATTTGGATATTGATACATTGCCTACATTCTGGAGAGTGTTGTTCACTTGGTTGGCTGTTGTGAAGGGGTTTCTCTTCACCATGGAAATTATTCTGCGATCATCCACCACTGTTGTCTTCCGTGGATGTCCAGGTCTTTTTACATTGATGAGTTCACCAGTGCTTTCTTTCTTTCTTTTTTCTTTCTTTCTTTCTTTCTTTCTTAGGATGTACCAAACTGTAGATTTTGCCACTCCTAATATTGTAGCAATTTCTCAGATGTTTTTTTTTCTGTTTTTGCAGCTTAAGCTTGTTTCACCTGCATGGAGAGCTCCTTTGACTGCATGTTTTATTTACAGCAAAATCTTCCAAATGCAAGCACCCCACCTCAAATCAACTCCAGGCCTTTTATCTGCTTAATTGAGAATGCCATAAGGAAGGAATTGCCCCCACACCTGCCCATGAAACTGCCACAGAGTCAATTGTACAATTACTTTTGGTCCCTATAAAAACAGGGTGGCACATGTTACTGAGCTGAAACTCCTAAACCCTTCATGCAATTTTAATGTGGATACCCTCAAATGAAAGCTGAAAGTCTGGACTTTATGTCCATGTCCATTATATAACTATAACTTGAATATGTTTCAGTAAACAGGTAAAAAAACAAAATTTGTGTCAGTGTCCAAATATATATGAACCGCACTGTATGGTCGATACAATAAAATTATTGCTTAAGGCATCAGAAAGGTCTTATCTGGAGTTTCAAATCTCTTGTAGTACGGCCTATAAATGACATTCAAAACATTATAGTTAATATATAGGTATAGATCGGGTACTGCTTCTACGTAACATGCCACATAAATGTATCAGTGACATGTGCATGCGCACAGGCTTTACATTTCTTGTGGTGGTTAAAAATCAATGTATTAGCCCCAGAGAATAAAATGCTGAAGTGATACCGTATGATAATTGTATGGCAAATTGGTCTATGCCCTTCCTTTAGAAGGGTGGTTTTTATCTTCCTTTAGAGTAACCAGGATTTGTCACTATATCAGGTACTCGCTACATTATGTTAGCAGTGAATCTATATTTCAGAGGTTTCCCTTCAGAACTAACCTCCACCAAGGATTTGACCAGCTCCCCTCTCCTAATGTGCAGGACATTTCCAAAGATAGGCCAGGGTGTTGGTCCCGGAGGCAGGTTACGTCTTCTGTATATGGCATTCCATGTGGAGTAGATAAACAATGAAAGGATCCCGACCAGGACCAGGGATTCAAGCAAGGTAAGAGCCATCTTTCCTAACTACCAAGCATATAATGATTCTCCACCAGACCATCAGGCTGATGTTAATCAGAAACCTCAGGTTAAATATCATTATCAGAGCTTGTTCTTTGTGTTGGAAAATGATGAGAAGATTTTCTCCAGCTTGGCCATTGGTTTGCAGTTACGTGGAGTTTTTCTTTTTTTTTTTGGAGTACAGTCAATATGATTTTGTGCCAAAAGAGATGCCAAAGCGTGACAACAGTATGTTTACCCAGCTTTATAATATTGCACTATGGACAGTAGATTAAAGAGAACCTATATCGAAATTGTACAAACAGATCTTAAGAATGTTAAAACAGATGTATCATATTTTGTACACAGTAGCTGAGATTCTTGTCTTTTACAGCATTCTTGGAAATCAGGCTTTGCTTTCCTCCCAAAATATTGAATAAAAAATTATCAAAACTTTAGATGTTAATCAATATGGTATAAATAAAAACTACATCTTGTGCCACATAAAAAGACACGTAACAAAGGTACGTACAAAGAAAAAGAAAAATAAGTTATGGTTGTCAGAGAGACTAAAATTTTTATTTTTACATTTTTTCAAAGTTTTTTTTATTTCTGTAAAGGTAGTAAAACATAACAGAAAACTCAAAAAATCTGTTATCGTTGCACTCATAGAATATAAGAAACATGTTATTTGTACCCTACAGGGAACACCATAAAAATTAAACCAGCAAGAAAATGGTGAAAATGCACCAATATTTGCAACAAATTCTTTAATTCCTACTCATTCTGATCTTTTTTTCCAGCAAATTGTATGGAATATGGAGCCAATACAGAATACAGTTTGTTAAGCAAAAAAAATAAGCCCTCATACAGCTCTGCAAATGCAAAATAAAAAATAAAGTTATGGCTTTTGAAAAAAAAAAATTTCTGCAGCAGGAAAGAGTTAAAATACACCCAGTTAAGATAAGATAATCCTTTAATAGTCCTACCATGGGGAAATTCAGTGTCTTACAGCAGCAAAGAGATTGTCTTTCTTCCCCGCTGCAGTCAGGCTTTACAACCAACACCGACCTAAGCGGAGATCATTCCATACAGAGAACTGAAAGATCTTAAGTTGTGATATCCCTTCTACTATTTTTTTACCTTTACCTTTTTATCTGTACCTACTGTCACTTGGAGTTTTTGCATTTGTATTTGCATTATCTGCTGTAACACACTGAATTTCCCCATGGTGGGACTATTAAAGGATTATCTTATCTCTTATCATGTATGGGAAATAAAATACTACTGAGGTTTGGTCAGAGAAAATCCTCTCACTGAGAATAGTGGATCCTGTAATCTCAACCTTTAGGATAGAAACTTTTTCATACACAACGTCCCAGGTCCGAGATCAGGGTGAAATCTGATAAAAGTTTTTCAAAATACATTTTAAATGGGAATGGGGATCCTCCAGCAGCCTCCTCCTTATTATTCTGATGTCACATTGTAGTGAACTAAAGAAGATGAGAGAAAGTATATTGAATGGGTGATGGGTAAGGAAGCCTAAAATCCTTCTAATATTGTACATTGTGGAGATCAGATCTTGTAGGGTACAATGTAGCAGGGAGGATTGGACTGTGTGGAGGAGATCAGATCCCATATTATACAGTATGGAGGAGATCAGCTTTTGTATTATACACTGTAGAGGAGATCAGATCCTGTATTATACAGTGTGGAGGAGATCAGATCCTGTATTATACAGTGTGGAGATCAGATCCTGTATTATACAGTGTGGAGATCAGATCCTGTATTATACAGTGTGGAGGAGATCAGATCCTGTATTATACAGTGTGGGGGAGATAAGATCTTGTATTATAAAGTGTGGAGGAGATCAGATCCTGTAGTTCACAGAATTAGATCGTGTGTGGCTTTGTTCACACTGTTGTGCGTCGGCTTTCATCAGGGGATCTTTCAGCAGTTCCACTAATTGACGCCAAGAACAGCAGAGCGCACTATAACAAACTGCTGAAAACCTCAATGACCCCCTGTGAATTCCAATTGCAACTCAATGAGGACGGTCATATGACAGACCCAGGACTGTGAATGTAAGCCATCACAAAAATGTGAACAGAGCCCTACACAGAGCACTGCTTTTTGACCATTATACTCTTTGCAGAGACAATACCACATATTGTATTTTTTAAAGAAAGTCTAATTGAAAATCACAAATTACTTACAACAGCAAAATTCTATTAATGTGACAAAGTCTGGAATTAGAAAGATTTCAGTGATGGTTTCCATTTCACTTATATCATACGAGGAATAAATGACATCTTGTATTCTATGGGGACATTTCCAAATCCCGTCTCTGATGTTAATGTGAAATTCTGGAGAATTGTAAGGAAAAGAAACAGTTCCATGTGGGCAAGACCTTCCCCCAGGCAAATCCGCTTTCCTGAAAGACACAGAACATCGGTGACTTATGAGACATCACATCTATTAGGCGCTGCTACTAATACACAACGGGGTCTGATGAACATCATCTGATTTCATGCATTTGCTGATTCTATAGATAATATATACTATAAAATGTATATATAATATTTTTCAAAGATGTAGATTCTATGGTTAAGAAAATTAGCTTGGTCCTGCTGAATCAGCGTTTCCTTATCTGAGTTAATTATTGGCCACATGTACTGGTCAGGTCTTCTAGTATGATCAGCCGAGGTTATGTTAGGATAGAATACAAGTGCTTGTACATTGCCTCTATTTACCTTGTATCTCGGGATGTTTGATAAGGATGAGGAATCCATGTCACAGTGTGGTGCTGACTGTCTCTGTCCCAGCAAAGAACAAGAAGGTCAGCACTAAATTTATTATGTTGAATTCACAAGTCGGCTTTTCATTGTCCTGCAGTAACATAAGAAAGATTTGTCGTAATTTTTTTTGTCCTAAAATTGTCGTTAAATTAATGACCCTGCAATTCACAGCACTTAAAGGGGTATACTAGCAATGATATTGATGGCCTACCCTTTGTGATGTTCACACTACAATTAGTGAAGTCCGTTGCTCTCATCTGTATTAGGACCAGAGCCCGGGACTTAAATGCCAATAGAGTGACTGATATAAATGGAGCCCCCCCCGCCTGTGCCCATTCCCATCCCCCCCAATTTAAAAAAAAAACCAAAATCCTCCTTTTTCCCTTTTTTTTTACTTTAAAAAAAAAAAAAAAAAAATCACCCAAAATATTTTTTCCCCCCCCCCGGGGCCCCCCCCCCCCCGCACGGGAGAATGTACCGCCGCGGCCGGGGCCCCGCCTTTTCTTCTCCTCCCCGCCCCCCCCCCCCCCTCCCCCCCCCCCCCCCCCCCCCCCCCGCCCCCCCCTGACCAGTGGCGTTATGATCACGGTCGCAGGGGGCGCGACCGCGACCGGACCCGGCAGGGTACGGGGCCCGCGGCCAGCTGGAGATGGCCGGGGCCCCGGACCACTATGACAGCGGTCGGGGAAAGCCTGGTTCCCCGACCGCTATACATACTGTTATTGGAAATGGACCCTGGCATATTGCAGGCCCCTTTCCAATAGATGGCAGACCCAGGGGAGGTGACTGAAAGCAATAAACACATATTCTCACCTCTCCTGGGCGCAGTGTTCTCTCCGGCGCTCTTCCGTCATGTGACTGAGGCCTGTGATTAGGCCCCGGCGGTCACATGGGGGCGCGACCGCGTAATGACGTCAGTGCGCCCCCACGTGACCGCTGAGGCCCAATCACAGGCCTCAGCAGTGTCGTCGGAAAAGGGCCTGAAGATGCTGAACATGGCAGGATGGAGCGAGGATGCCAAGGAAAGGTAAGGCAAGGTGAGTATGAGAGTTTGTTATTTTTAATCACTTCCCTGGGCCTCCGATTTTTATACTCTGGGATCTGAGGAGACCCCAGAGTATAGTAATAGCACTGAAGCTGGGGGGGGGGGGCTATTGGGCGCCCCGGCTTATAATACTGGGTGGGGGCCACTGTGAAAATACTGAGTGGGGGCCACTATGGAGCTTATAATACTGGGTGGGGGCCACTGTGGAGCTTATACTCCATACAGTGGCTCCTTCATTTTTTTTTAATTACGCCGGGGCAGGTGAAAAAAACAAAACAAAAAACCCCCCACAAACTTTCTCTCCTGTCCCCAGTGTCTCCCACCGCAGTTCGGTCCTGCAGCTCTGTTGTTTTCTTCCAGCGCGAGTTCCCTCTGCACGTGACTACCTGTGACGTCACGTGACCCCTGAGGCCAATCAGTGGCCTAAGGGAAAGGACCTGGGATGTCACAGCCAGTGAGGAATTCCGGCAAAAAGAAGACAGCAGAGCTGCAGGACCAGACCATGCTGGGAGGACACCAGAGCACCGGAGACAGGTGAGTATGTTTAGCATGTTTTTTTTTTTTGGGGGGGGGGGGTAGGGGGATTCACCTCCCCCAGACTAATTATAAAAAAGAAAAAAATTATACTGGACAATCTCTTTAAAGTGTGGTGCATTAGGGGGGTGTATATTAAAGGGGTTGTCCAGGCATAATTTGTTATGGTTTATCCTCAGGATAGGCCATAGATACCTGATCTATAGGGGGCTGACCACGGACCGATCAGCTGTACGGAGTCACTTCTGATGCCCGTACTGTACACAATACAGGGCCAGAAGCAGAAAGCTCTGTCCACTGTATATTGGCTGGGCACCTTCACTGTATCTCAGCACTTATTGAAGTCAGTAGGAGCTGAGCTGCAGTGAAGGCGCCGGGCTGCTATACAGCGGATGGAGCTTTCTGTTTCCGGCCCTGTGTTATGTACAGAATGGGCTCCGGAAGTGGCTCCGAACAGCTGATGGGGCCGTGTGTCAGCCCTCTACCGATCAGGTATTTATGGCCTATCCTGAGCATAGGCCATAAAAAAGATTAACCCTGGACAACCCCTTTAAAATGCCCCACACAGTTTAATGTCCCCCCCCCCCCCCCCCCCATCACTATTCCCCATACAGTATGGGGGACCAGTGAAGAGGCCACTATGTGGGGGGACCAGTGAAGTGACCATAGAAAAATTTGGCCCAGACAACCCCTTAAAAGAGGTTGTCCATAAACTGGAGCGACCACTGTGGTGGCTGCCAGGGAGGTGTAAAAATAAGAAAATTTTTAAAAAAGCATACTCACCTGTCCCCAGCACCCCGATGTTCCCCTGCCTGTGTCTGTTCGGTCTCATGGCGGCGCCTCGTTTCTGGAAATCCTGTACCTAATTGGTCTTAGCGATCACATGAGGTGCAGGACTCCCAGCAAGGAGTCGCCGGCATGAGACTGAATGGATGCTGGCAGCGGACAACAGAGTGCCGGGAACAGGTGAGTATGCTTTTTAATTTACTTATTTTTTACTTTACACCTCCCGCCAGCTACATGGGTTGCTCCAATTCCTTCGGGGCAGCTGTGGGAATCAGACACGCCTGTCTGAGCTCCTGAGACCAGAGGCTATAGTCTGTTTGTCAGCTCAGAAGAGAGGCTTGGTGTGTGGTGTTTGTGCAACAGCAGCAGTTTTTCCAGTCATAGTTGGAGGCTCCAACCCCTTTCCTTTTCCAAGGTTGGGGTTTTTCACCATGGACCAAGGTGCTCCTGCCCCCCGAGCCAGCTTGGCGGGGGGCAGGAGGCTCTCAATGGACGGCAGTAGCAGCAGCAGCAGGAGAAGATTGGAGAGGCAGCAGGCTCCAGTGGAAAAAGGTATGGCAACCCGCAGCAAGGGACGTCTAGGTCAGAAAACCCCGGCGGAGGCTGAGCCCTGTACAAGTAAAAAGGCCAGCGAAGCCCCCCCTCCTTCCTTGCCATCATCAGGTTGGGGGATTCGGAAGGCTGGCGAGGATGTGTTTGCATACAGTAAGCGTATTAACACTACCCTTGAGGAATATGATAAAGCCAGGAGGTCCCTGTTCGCTATGGGTGCGGAGCTTCAGAGTGTCCGTGCCCGTAGTGACAGGGCCTCAAGGCATGAGAGACCGGCACTGAGTAAGCAGGTCAAAAAGCTGAAGGAACAAATTAAAGGGCTTGACCAAAGATGCCGAGAGATCCTGGAGGGCGCGGGGCCTTTCAGGGAGAAACTCCTGAATGATGACCGTTTTTACCGCAAGCAGCAGGGGCGGCTGCTGCGGGAAGACCTCGCGTCCTCCGAAAGCTCGGATCCGGAATATGAGACAGATACTGACTCAGAGGGGAGCCTGCTGGCAGAGTACGGCAGTAGCCGGAAGCCTACGAGGGTGAGTTCAGGTATTCCGACCTATACGCCCCCAGAGAAATTGGCAAGTTTACCCCAGCTACCGGAGAATTTACCACCATTACCGGCAACATCAGAAGACGATATGGGTTCTGCTGCGGGGAGGCTAATCCACGAAATATGCATGCTAGAATCCCCGGCAAGAATGGAGAAGATGGCTTTTTCCGTAGACGACCTTGCAAACGAGGAGGAATCAAAAAAAAGGAAAAAGAAGAAGGCTAAGCCGCAAGAAGTCGGCACCCTGAAATATGTGAGTGTCGCAGCAGGTATAACTGTTCCCGCAGGGCAACCCCCATTGACTCTAGCACAGGCTGAATCTGGGGTGTTGCCCGCGGGTGAGATAAGGGGGCGCAGACTCCCCAGACCCCGCTTTCTCTAAGTAGCGGTGTGGCTGGGGAGCTGGGTGCAGTATTGAAAATGGCGCCCGAAACTGCAGCGGACAAGGTCGGAAAAGCACCTCCCACGAAGGGAGGTAGAGAAGCGGTGAAGCCTGCCCCTGTGGGCAGGGTCAAAGTAGCGCCGGCCCCTCCCCAGGTCCATCGTAAGGGGAAGGGGCATGCGGCTTGTCCCTCCCTTCCGGTTTCAGGTGCCGAGGAAGCCAATGAGACCGGTGATGCGGAGGCTGCCGTCAGCGCTAGGAGCAAGTCCGCTCCTAAAGCATTGAGCGCTGCGACAGCTGACGATGCGGAGGTCGAGGCAGAGGCACAAGTCGCCCCAGCTAAGCGGGAGGAGAGTGAAGCGGAGGCCCGGAATAGGCCAATCCCGCTCGTGGAGCCGCCCAAGGCCGCAAGCCCCGGTGTGAATGAGGTAATGGTGAGCGTGGGTAAGAAAGCGGTGAGTAAGAGCAGACTGGGGAGTAGGAAAAGCAGGCGTCAGGAGAGGAGGGCGGAGGAGGGGGAAAAAACTGTGGTTCCAGAGAGTGACTTAGATGTTCCTTGTGAGGGAAAGGGGAGGGGGGGCTATGGAGGCTGTCACCCCTTGTGTTGCTGCTGCTGCTGCTGCTACTGCTGTCCCTTTTGTTAAAGATGCGGTAGTGGAGGTTCCTAGGACTTTGGAAAATGTAGGCATGGCTGCTGCAGAAGTAGCTTTGCCAAATGTGTTTGCCCGGTCCACGCCTGCGACGCTGGGAACGACCGCTCCTGTCTCTGGTGTCCCGGTGGCCGCGGTGGTGGCCGGGCCGAGCCGGCTTCAGGGGGCGCCCGAAGGTGGCACTGGAGTTGCGGGGGCTGGGACTGCGGCCTCAAGCTTGGTACGTTCCTATGCCAGTGTCGCCTCGGGGGTCCCAAGGGGTGCCTCGTGTCCATCACTGGGGGCCAGGGACGGTGAATTACAACAGCAGCTCCTGGCGGCCTTACGAGCAGGGCAGAGAACGATGATAGTGGATGGTCAATCGAGGGACCTTAGGTTTTGGATTGAACGTTTTGGCCTAGGGAAGTTCCGAGATGAGGGGGGTGAGACCAGGTGGACTCTCCCGACACCCGGGCAGCGGCCGGTCCGGAGGAATGTAGTCCGTCTCGGGTGGGGGGGAGAAGGCCCTTGTCCTCAGAGGAGGAGGGTCGTCGAACTTCTGCTCGGGATGGGCTTTAGGGCAAGTGACATCTTTGCCCTCATTCACCCGGTCGGCTCCTCAGAGTTTGATGTCAGCTTTGTTACCCCGGGGGGCTTAGAAACCTTCTGGGGTAATTATGAGTTGGCAAAGAACGAGCCCGGCTGGCGCGACTTCAATGTGTGGGCGGTGTCGCGCCAGGATGCAATTAAGAAAGTGACCGTTTTGACTCGTAACGAGTCACTTTCTTACATGGACATTATGACCTGGCTCAACAGGTATGGGGAAGTGAAAGACTTCCCCCGGAAGAACCTTGATGAGTTTGGCATTTGGTCGGGGGCCTGGACATTTATGGTCAAATTGAAGCATGAGGATAACTCGGTGATGCATATCCCGTCCTCAACCTTCCTCGGGAAAGACAGGATTCTTGTCTTCTACCAGGGGCAGCCGAAGCTCTGTCACAGGTGTGGTGATCCCTCGCACTTGAGTGCCTCCTGCAGGGTGCAGAAGTGTGCCATGTGTGGGGGATTAGGTCATCTAGCTGCAACCTGTGATAGGATTCGGTGCCACCTGTGTGGTGACCTTGGTCACCCAATCGGGGCGTGCCCGAGGTCGTTCGCTAATGTCACCCTCCGACGGGCAGGGGCAGGTGAGGAGACTGTCCCTGTCACCGAGGAGGGGGTCGGAGGTGGAGAGACCAGGTTGCCGACGCGGAGGGAGAAAACCCAGCCACCATCTAGGGCGAGAAGGAGAGATAGGAGAAGGGAGCAGAGGGAGGGTATTATGTGTCTCCCCTCTGCCCCTGATCCCGCTGGGTTGGATTCTAATGCTGAAGTAGCGACGGGCACGGCCCTGATTGAGGAGATGAGAAGACTGCAGAGGGAGGAAGAGGCTGACCTGTCTTCATCTTCCCAGTACGTTAGTGCTGGGGAGGAACAGACGGTCAGGAGGAGAAAGTCACCGAGTAAAGCGAGGGTAAAAACATCTGCCCCCCCCCCCGGCAAAGGAACGGAGACTCGAGGACCTTTCAGTGATCAGCCCTAACCGGTACCAAACCCTCTGCGAGGACGCATCAGCCTCAGGGGAGGCTTCAGAGGGGGAGGTGGGACCGTCGGGGGCTGCTGAGTCTCCCTCAGGGAAGGGCCCCCTGCCTTCAGTGGAGGAGGCTGGCCTGGTACCCAGAGATGGAGACGATGCACCTCAAGCTGTTTTGGAAACCGTTGAAAAAAATGATACCAATACTCCCCGGGGAGAAACTACGGGGGAAGTCCATCCCTTGCCTGGCCAAACCGCACGAGGTGAGGTGATGGACCAATCCCAATGTAAGAAGAGGACCCGTAAGACGAGGAAAAGTCGCGGGTCCTCTTCAGACTCATCTAGGGGTGGTGGTGGTAGGAGGAAAGGGGGTGGGAAACTGAAGGTCATTGAGCTCAATCGGTCTTAATGGCAGTCCCCTCTCCACTGACGCTGGCCACCATTAATGTGGCCAGCATTAAGTCTGATACGGCTAGGTTTGCAGCCTTTGATTTTCTTGGCCGAGTTGAAGCTGACATTTTGTTTTTGCAGGAGACCAGGCTCTGTACTCTATCAGAGATAAACAGAGCAAGGAGGGAGTGGCGCAGGGGGCCCTCCTACTGGTCTCTTGCGGCTGAGCCGTATAGTGGAGTGGCGGTGCTTTTTACCGCAGAGGTGAAATGCCAGCGGCTGATCGAACTCGAAATGGGAAGGTGCCTAGTCTTAGACGTCCTCATGAAGGGGCAAAGCCTGCGCCTCATTAACATCTACGGTCCCCAGTCAAAGTGGGACCGTAAAAGCCTCTTTATGAAGATCAAGCCTTTTCTTTTTACGGGCAAACAAGTCATCTTTGGTGGGGATTTTAATACCATAACTAGACCCCAAGACCGAGGAGGTACCAGAGATAGACTGCCCTATGATGGCGTCGCGTTAAATTGCATAGTGAGTGAAGCTCGCCTGGAGGATATCCACATCAGGCATTCCCCAGGTCACCGTGGGTTCACCTTTCAGAGAGGAAGTGTTAGGTCCAGGATAGATAGGTTTTTTTTGAAGGAGAATTCCATCACCACCCCTGTGTCCGTGGTGGAGGTGGAGTTCTCCGATCACTGCCTAATTTTATTTTCTTTGAATATTTCAGAAACCCTCCGGAGAGGAAGAGGTTTGTGGAGGCTGAATTCGTCACTCCTTGAGGAGGCAGCTGTAAGACAAGCCTTTGAGGAGTTTCTTCAGGATCAGGTACTATTACTGGGTCTTGAGGGCACTAGGTCAGAGTGGTGGGAGATATTCAAAAAAAGGGTGGCGGGATTTTTCCGCCGGCTCTCAAGCCTCAGGTCACTGGACATGTACCGCATGTACAGTGCACTGAGGAAGAGACTTGAACATCTGGTCTCGACCGGAGGTAGCCAGGAGGATATCTCCGGTGTGAAGGCTTTGCTTAAAGGGTGTCAGTATGATAGGCACGCATCCTTGGTTCTTGAGAGGGATTTCGGGAAATACCGCTCGCCCGACCCCTACAGGAACTGTAAGATGTCAGTGACTTGTAAGACAGTAACAGGCCTGATTGACAGTACAGGATCCCTGACAAGATCCAGGTCAGGGATCTTGGAGGTCGTCAGGTCTTTCTACTCGAACCTTTTGGCAAAGAAGGAACTGAATCGGGATCGGATTTCAGGTTTCTTGGCTGAAGCCATTCCTGAGTCAGAAGAAGACCCTTCTCTTGGTGTTTTGATAGAACCTATAAGGGAAGAGGAAGTCGTCAGGGCTATTGAGGGTCTTGCCCTCAAGAAGTCACCTGGCCCAGATGGCTTAACATCTGAGTTCTATCGGACCTTTAAAGGAGCGTTGGCTCCCCTCTTGACTGACGTGCTTAATGAGTGTCTATCCTCGGGCACTCTGCCAAAGTCAATGAGGAGGTCCGCCCTTATAGTTCTGTCAAAGGGTAAGGATCCGAGCCATATTGAGAACTGGCGGCCCATAGCACTTCTCAATACGGACCGAAAGATTCTGGCGAAGGTACTTTTCAACCGGCTGGTACAGTTTGCGCCCCGGCTCCTCTCGCCGGCTCAGCACTGCTCTGTTCCCGGTCGTAGCACCTTAAGTGCGGTCCTGAGTGTCAGGGAGGCTGTGGAGCAGAGTAGGGCAGGTCGGTGGAAGGGGTACTTGCTGTCCCTAGATCAGGCTAAGGCTTTTGACAGGGTGAATCATGAGTATTTGTGGTCAACTCTCTCGAGGTATGGCCTACCTGGGGGGTTCATTCAGTGGCTGCAGACCTTATACGCTGGGGCTGAGTCTTTCCCACTTGTGAATGGTTGGGTTGGTCGTCCTTTTGAGGTGGGGTCGGGCGTCCGACAGGGATGTCCCTTGAGCCCGCTACTGTATGTGTTCGCCATTGATCCCCTGATTAGACGGATTAATGGTGGGCCGGTGGCGGGAGTCAGGATGGACCTGGAGGGCACCGGCTCCCCTTTGAGGACAGTAGCCTACGCGGATGATGTCACCGCTCTTGTCTCGTCGCGGGAGGAGATTGAATGGGTGATGTCTGAAGTGGACAGTTACTCGGAGGCTTCCGGATCAGCTGTGAACAAGAACAAGTGTGGAAGCCTCTGGCTGGGAGGGGGAGAGCCTGGTTTTTCTCTCCCGGACACCCTCCCAGAACCCCAGGGGTCTGTAAAGATCTTAGGCATCCATTTTGGCCAGGGTGATTACCCACTCCAAAATTGGGAAGGTAGGCTTAAGGATGTCGCCCAGAGAGTTGATTGCTGGAAGGGTTGGTCCTTGACCCTGAGAGAAAGGGTTCACCTTGCCAAAGCCTTCCTGCTCCCGTTGGTGATCTATCTAGGTAGCGTCTGTGCCTTGCCAGAGTCTTGTTGGAGTAGGATCTGTTGCCTGTTCTTCCAACTGTTATGGGGGAACAGGCTCAACCTAATCAAGAGGGAGGTTACATACCGCACAAGGAGGCTAGGGGGGTTAAATATGGTTAACCCCGTGGTGTTCTTAATGAACACCTTTCTTAAGATCAATTTACCAAACCTCTCCGCCGAGGGGGCTCCTTCGTGGGTAGCCTCCTGCCAGGGGTGGTTTCGGCCCTTCTTCCAGAAATGGGAGGCAGGAGGGCAAGTGAAAGATCTTCGTGCACCCCATGGATATCTCCCGGCCTATGCTTCCCTGGTCTTGAAAGTGATTCGTCGGTGGGGTCTGGGGGCGTGGGAGATCAGGACTCAGTCAAGACGTTTTCTTGATGACAAAGTCCTGTTGACCCGCTTCCAGAAGCCTCTGGCGCTCAAAGATTGCCCAGGAGAAACCTTAGAGGGAGGGTTGCATTTTCTTAACTCCAAAAGGTTTCCTCTGAAGTTTTGGGATCTGACCTGGCGCTGCCTCCTAGGTAAGTTATATGTGAGGGGGAACTTGAAGTACCGGAACTCCGACGAGCGAGGCTGCCCTCGGGAGGAGTGTGGCGACATGCTGGAAAGCATGGAGCACTTCCTGCTTCAGTGCCCTTTCAATATAAGGGTTTGCAAATTGGTGGGGACCTCCACCGGTTGGCTGCGGCTGGCTGGCCTTTCCTACGCCGCGTGGGCCTATGGGGCATTCAAACACCCGGAGGGCAGGGACTGCCAGACACTTTTTATAGTTAGCGCAGTGGTTAGGTTCCACTTGTGGTCATCCCGGTGTCTAGTGTCGACGCGAGGCAAAATCCTCCCGGAGGTGGAGGTGGTTAAAAACATCATGGTGGACCTGGTGAGGGTGCGCTCTCGGGAGTATGAGGGGTTGGGCGCAAAAAGGGCTGGTACCCTCTGGAGGGGTTTCACCTTTTCTGTTCCCTGAGGGATAGAATAAGGGATTAAAAGGTAGTTAGGTTAGGGCCAGATAGGGAAAGGGAGGGCAAGGTTTTGCACAAGAGGTGGGGTTTGTTTGTTTTTTTTGGGTAGGGAGGGACAGGTAGGGATAGGGTAGGGATAGATTGATAGATAGGGACATAGTGGTAGGGCAAGTAGGTAGGGACGGGCCTCTTGTGCTCTCTTCCTGGTGGAGGGCTGGTGTGTCACCACATAGGCATTTTGTTTTGGAAATAGGATGAAAGGGTAAGAGGCTTGAGGATAACCGACCCTAGGCCTGTGGGAGGTTTATGGGAGGGAAGGGGGTGTCAACGGTTTATATAAGATTGTGGGTTTTGTTATTGTATTTTGTCTGGTTTTCTTGTCTGGTATTTTGTTATTTGCTTTTGCCACTAAACATATTTTTTTTGTTCATTTCCATTTTTTTCTATTTCCCATTGTATGTAGTTAAAAGGGTTTTTTTTTCTTAGGGGGGTAGGTTGTTTGGGAGGGGGGTTTCTTTTGGGGGGTGGAGGGTTTGATATATAGGTTTCGTGTGTCCGGCCTGGCTCTGGACTATGCGGACATGGGAGGACATGAGGCGGAGAGCCAGGTCGGTTTTCAGGGGCTCGGTGGCGGGTGGTGCCAGCACCAGGACTATGCGGACATGGGAGGACATGGGGCGTGGTGCTGGCCGGGTGTGGTGAAGGGGGGGGGGAAAAAAAAAAAAAAAAAAAAAAAAAAAAAAAAAAATAAGTTTCAGTTGGGGTTTTTTTTGTTAGTTTTCTGTTAGTGTTATATGTTTTCCATTGTATATTACTTATTTGGATTTTCTTTTGTTTCCAAGATAGGTAGAGTTTTGACTGGCGGATGACTGAAGAAAGACTGGAGAGTGAAAGGCGGAGTGAAAGGCAGAATGGATGGGGGCTGATTTGCGGCTGGATTTTCTTTTTTGGTCTTTAATTTTGTCCCGGTTTCTTGTATCTTATTTATTGATGTTGTTTATGCTATGTTTTGGATTTCTGTATTGTTTCTGTTTATGGGTTTTATATTGTATTTTCGTATGTGACACTGTTTGTGAATTTTTACTTTTCTAATAAAAATAGTTCCAATTCCTTCGACAACCTCTTTAAAGGATTTATCCATCTTCCTAATATTGATGGCCTGTCCTTAGGATAGGCCCTCAATATTACATCTACAATGATACAACAGCCAGGACCTCTGCAGATCAGCTTTTCCAGGACAATGCGGCTACAGGTAAAGGTAACAATTCTAGGAGCCACGCTGTTCACTTGCCATACAAGGTGTAGCAGTAGGTTTAGGTAGTGCAGTGGTGCACATGGTATAGTGGGTGAGCAGCATGGCTCCCGGCATGTTATTACCTTTAGTCGCCCTGTCTCGGTACCGGTAATCTGCGGGGGGCGGGGGGGGGGGCCCCTAAAAAAAACCCCCGGGGGGGGCCCGAAACCCCCCCCCCCACCCCGGGGTTTCCACCTATCTGTGTTTAAGTTCATCGCTCTGATCCTTTGACTATGCAGAAATCTGCCACAGATTTGGGAGCGGATTCCGCCACAGAATGCATGGCAGATTACTTCCCAAATCTGCCTCCCATTTAATATCACTTGTTGACGACATTGAAAATTGCAATCGTCACAACAATATCTGACTTTGAGGCCTTCCCAAAGCCATTCCATCTTCTGACCTAGTACCCACAATCTTTAATACCCTGCTGGGCCGCCCTGAATACACCCATATTGAACTTGATCATGCACACCAGTCTCTCAGATTGTGCAGCTTGGACCCATCCAAGCCCGTGATGTGATCTGCAAAGTGCATTATTATCCTCTTAAGGAGGAAATCATGCTGAAGGCTATAGAGCAACGATTCATCGACTTTGATGGGGTGCAGCTCTCTCTCTTCCCAAACTTGTCCAGACATTCCCCTCAACACCATTCAACACTGAAACTGATGCTCACAGTACTTCAGGAGCATAAGATCCCCTACAGGTGGGGGTTTCCGTTCGCACTCCAGGTACAGAATCAAGATGGTCTCCACTCCCTATCAGTTCCTGAGGATCTTCCAGTTTTCCTACAGTCCTTAAATCTGCCTCCTCTCCAACATCCTGTTTGTGACTTTCCCCTTGCTGAGACAGGTCCAGCTATCACCTGCTTTACCATGGGTAGAACTGCAGACACCAACTGTCAAAGTCCACCTCGCCCGCAGAGACCCTGCCACAGGCAAAGATCGGCTCATGACCAAGACCATGCTGCCTGAGCTGCCCAACGCCAGGTGACCTGCTTTCTATGGGCTATTTTTCATGTTATTGCATTCTATTGATGTTTAACCTGTTTTGCTATTGTCTCTTACTGCTTTTCATACACTCCCGCTCATACACATACCTGCTACCAATTTGTACTGGGCCTGAGCGGACTCGGCTCCACTGTTTTTTGTTTTTTTCCTATCACCACTTCTCTCTTTACTCGCCTCTTGCCTACCACGTTCCCACATAGTCCTGAGGCCACACTTACTCTCCCTCTTGGAGACTCGCTCCTCACTGATTGCCCCCCTGACAGTAGCTATACTATTAATCTTTCCTTTCTAACCTCCCCTCATCACTTTCTTCTCTCTTTTTTCTTCCCCACTTTCTCTCCTTCTCTCAGTTTTCCCACTCCCTCCTAATGGCGAATATCACAGTAACATCTATCAATGTTAATGGCTTGAACACCCCTGAGAAACAGGGATACGGTATGATTTTCACAAACGTAGGAGAATATATCTTACAGGAAACTCATTTCTCCACTTCCCATATACCTATGATCAAGAATCATTACTTCCCTCTCTGGTCCCATATTAGTAGCACCCAAGGGAAGACCAGGGATGTTGTGACCTTTTTTCATAAAAACTTGCCAGTGAAAATACTGTACTCCCTATGAGATATGGATGTTAGGTATCTGTTCCTCATCTGTGAGATCTATGGCACAACATAAACCATAGGTAATATCTATTTACCCAACTCTGGTCAAATCCCCTTCCTCATCTCCGCGCTAACTACTCTCCAGTCCTATGATTGTAGTCATCTTATACTGTGTGGTGACTTCAATCTGACTGTCCAATACATGACTCCTCTTCAGATAAAACCCATCTCCCCTACAATGCTCTCAACAAATTGAGAAAACTTGTTCATTTCATGCTGCTGTTTGATGCCTACCGAATCTTTCACTGTGATGCATGAGATTACTCGTTTTAATCCCACGTCCATGACTCATACAACAGACTGGACTATATCTTCCTCCCCCATGCCCTCATATCCCAGGTATCCATGGCCCACATTGGTAATGCTCTCCTCTCCAACCACTCCCCCGTCACATGTTCTCTGCATTTTCTCACTCCTTCCTCACACCCTAACTCATGGAGACTCAGTGAGTCCTTCCTGCTGCTCAGTGTCTGACAGATCTCAAACAATCTATTTCTAACTTTAAACAAGACCACTTGCAAGATGTCACCTCCTTGACTATTCAATGGGAATCTCTCAAATGTGTCCTGCGGAAAGTGCTCATAAAGCACGGATCCCAAATGAAAAGGTTCAAAACTCAAAACACTGCTTTACTCTTTCACTACATTGGAGGCCCAACACAAACAATCCCTCCAACGCTTTACTCGATTTGATGGCTACACGCCATGAGATGAAATCATTTATTGAGCATAAGCATCAGCGACTCCATCAACTAAGTCAACGTTCATTTTACGAATGGGGTAATAAGGCTGGACGACTCTTGGCTTGAGCAGTCTGGGAAAGACACATGGCCTCTTTTCTAGTCATCAGGGACTCCTGAGCCCCGGAATCCATGGCAAAAACGAGCAGGACGTTGATTGTTTCCACATCCTGCTGCGATCTCTGCCATTAAAAACAATGGGAGGCAGATTCGGGACAGAATCTTCGTGGATGAGTACCTTTGCTGGTACTGTAAGACTAAGGTCCCATGTTGTAGATATGGAAAACAAATGTGCACAAAGTATGTAAGTAACTCACCAATATTACACAGTCAAAAAATAGGGGAACATAGAAACAAGTAATTAGAGAGACAATGTTGCATAAAATGAACCTCATACCGACCACAAATGATGGATGCACCCAGACATGCATTTATCCCGAATGGCTTTGTCTTATTATTGGTGGGTTACTTACATACTTTGCGCACATAGGTTTTCCCTATTTACTATAGATACTATTTGGGGTCTGATTTATAATATGTATGTTATTGGCTACTGAGTCCTAACGGCCTTTTTTGATGGTCACAATTTGTTAGTTATATCTGACCCCATCTTCCTTTTGACTATTTATTTGTATGTTTTATACTATTAATAAAATCTGTACTTAAATCCTTATTAAACTTGCCTAACCCATGCACTGAAATGTGACTGACTCAAGGTGGCATTACTCCAAGGCGGATTTACTCCAAGATTTGTATTCAATACTTAATCCAATTTAGTGTCTTCAACATGTGACGTTAAGGTATTATCAGAGGAGTATTAGAGGAATAATGAATGTAACACTTGGCTCACACCTATAGTAGATATACAGGTGTGCCATCTCTCATCTTGACTCTTGGCTTCAGATATCCAGAGAACAGTGGTGTGAGATGAGCGTCTTTAATAAACCACTTGGGCAGTGTTTACATTACAGGGATACGTCCGCGCTTCACTGATCTCCAGTTTGGTAGTAGTATAATGTTGTACCGTGTTAGCCATTGAAAGTAGTGGAAGAGTGAAGAAATCAGGCGATACCTTCTAGAGGCTAACTGAGTATATTTACAGTCATATGAAAAAGTTTGGGCACCCCTATTAATCTTAATCATTTTTAGTTCTAAATATTTGGGTGTTTGCAACAGCCATTTCAATTTGATATATCTAATAACTGATGGACACAGTAATATTTCAGGATTGAAATGAGGTTTATTGTACTAACAGAAAATGTGCAATATGCATTAAACCAAAATTTGACCGATGCAAAAATGTGTGTACCCTTATCATTTTATTGATTTGAATACTCCTAACTACTTTTTACTGACTTACTGAAGCACAAAATTGGTTTTGTAACCTCACTGAGCTTTGAACTTCATAGCCAGGTGTATCCAATCATGAGAAAAGGTATTTAAGGTGGCCAATTGCAAGTTGTTCTCCTATTTGAATCTCCTCTGAAGAGTGGCATCATGGGCTCCTCAAAACAACTCTCAAATGATCTGAAAACAAAGATTGTTCAACATAGTTGTTCAGGGGAAGAATACAAAAAGTTGTCTCAGAGATTTAACCTGTCAGTTTCCACTGTGAGGAACATAGTAAGGAAATGGAAGACCACAGGGACAGTTCTTGTTAAGCCCAGAAGTGGCAGGCCAAGAAAAATATCAGAAAGGCAGAGAAGAAGAATGGTGAGAACAGTCAAGGACAATCCACAGACCACCTCCAAAGAGCTGCAGCATCATCTTGCTGCAGATGGTGTCACTGTGCATCGATCAACAATACAGCACACTTTGCACAAGGAGAAGCTGTATGGGAGAGTGATGCGAAAGAAGCCATTTCTGAAAGCACGCCACAAACAGAGTCGCCTGAGGTATGCAAAAGCACATTTGGACAAGTCAGCTTCATTTTGGAAGAAGGTCCTGTGGACTGATGAAACAAAGATTGAGTTGTTTGGTCATACAAAAAGGCGTTATGCATGGCGTCCAAAAAACACAGCATTCCAAGAAAAACACTTGCTACCCACTGTAAAATTTGGTGAAGGTTCCATCAAGCTTTGGGGCTGTGTGGCCAATGCCGGCACCGGGAATCTTGTTAAAGTTGAGGGTCGCATGGATTCAACTCAGTATCAGCAGATTCTTGAGAATAATGTACAAGAATCAGTGACGAATTTGAAGTTACGCCGGGGATGGATATTTCAGCAAGACAATGATCCAAAACACAGCTCCAAATCTACTCAGGCATTCATGCAGAGGAACAATTACAATGTTCTGGAATGGCCATCCCAGTCCCCAGACCTGAATATCATTGAACATCTGTGGGATAATTTGAAGCGGGCTGTCCATGCTCGGCGACCATCAAACTTAACTGAACTGGAATTGTTTTGTAAAGAGGAATGGTCAAAAATACCTTCATCCAGGATCCAGGAACTGATTAAAAGCTACAGGAAGCGACTAGAGGCTGTTATTTTTGCAAAAGGAGGATCTACTAAATATTAATGTCACTTTTCTGTTGAGGTGCCCATACTTTTGCACCGGTCAAATTTTGGTTTAATGCATATTGCACATTTTCTGTTAGTACAATAAACCTCATTTCAATCCTGAAATATTACTGTGTCCATCAGTTATTAGATATATCAAATTGAAATGGCTGTTGCAAACACCCAAATATTTAGAACTAAAAATGATTAAGATTAATAGGGGTGCCCAAACTTTTTCATATGACTTGTATAAGTAAGCTTTCACCATGTCTGATGAAGGGAGCTAGTACTCCTGAAAGCTTACTTATAAATATATTCAGCCTCTAAAAGGTATCGCCTGATTTCTTCACTCTTCCACTCCAGTTTGGTGACAGATTATAATTTGTCCTGAAACTAATTCAACACAATGTCATGGCATACTAATATAAACACTAAAAAAGAAAGGCAGAAGCCAGCTGACTCCATACAATCACATGGTGGTGGCATACTCAATAGTCCGCACAGGGAGCTCCGGGCCAGCACCAGGTGTAGACGATATACAGAGAGGGGCGGCGTTCCAGTGTCCAGTGTCCAGCAGCAGGAGGGCTGGCTACAGGTTTTGGCGGGTCCTTGGGCAACAGATTCTCAGTGGGCTTCCTATCAATCATGGTAAGAGGCTCAATCAGTTACATCCAGTATGTGCTGCAATTCATGAAGAACATCATCACTGCCCTGAGTGGACAAAAAAAGTTTCAGTCTTTTTAACATTGCAGTGAATTTTGGTGGAAACAAACTGAGGGCGCAGCGTCTGTCATTGTCAGAACAGCAAACTGTAAAGTGTCAACCTAGTCTTACTCATACAGTACTGCAATGACTGGTTGGATGTATACAGCAATATTGTTATCATACATATACAACATATACTTTTTAACAATCTTTGTACCCAAAAAAAACCCCAGAAATTAAATCTCCGTTCGCATTTGCGTCATGGATTCTGCTATTAATTCTGTTTGCAAACCACAACATAGTGTTGTGTCTTGTGGCAGATAATGTGGTCTGTTGAGTTTTATCATTTCCTGCTTTTACACTGGACATTTGTTGCAATGATTCCTCATTACAACTACAGATATACACAGTCACTAACAGCTGAGTAACAAGAGTGAGGTACTACAAGTCCCAGGGCAGAGCAAATGTACAGGGAATGGAATAATAAATATTAGCAAATTAACAGGATTAAAACTTTACTGCTTATCTATCACTTATCTGTGGTCACTAACACACCAGCTGTTACAGAAGTACTATACATCACTAAGACATGACAGCAGCTACAGGGGGGTCAGAGAGGGGAAACTGAAAAACTCAGGGGGTTGCAGACAGACAACAGAAAGTTTAGAAAGGATTTTGTTAATAGAAATGATGTTTTCAGTTCTCAACTGAGCTGTGGGCCCCCTTGAGCCCAATTGGGCCCGGCATTTGCCCAGGTGATCCAGTGTCCAGACCTAAATAACTATATTTAAAAATTATTAAAAATATGACGTCCACAACAAAAATAAATTGTCATTAGAGAGTGAACTTTTAAAAAATTCAATTCGACCAACTCTCCGAAGTTTCCAAAACGATTCGATCTGAATTAATTTGCGGTAAATCACGTTAAAAAACAGGCTTTTCCTGGCGTCAGAGAGCCTGTATAGTGGTGTAGAACACTGTGCCTTGCAGTAACACGCATAGGGAGCCTACTGTGGTAGTGAAACAATACTGTGAGTCAGTATGACACGCACATGACAGGCGTCGCTCTTAGAACCACTGCACACTTCACTTATTTGGCCAGTTACAGGCACAAAACTGACCAAATAACTCAAGTGTGAACTCAGCCTTACAGGTCCATGTTAGTGCCAGATAGAAAGAACTGTGCAGAGGCCCAAGATCCTACTGTAGCGTGAAAGAGCGCACTCCTTTTACACCGTCATCTGCTGATTCCACATAGATGTCTACAGAACCTGTTCTATCAAACGCTTATATAAGTAGAGTGCCCCCTGACAGAGTGGAGAGGGTGTCAGCAGTAAGTTTGTGTTGATGTCACTGATTATTTTGCCCTTCCTCTGATCTGTCAGAACAATAACCCCCCCAAAAATGGATCCTGTTTGTTGAGCATCCGCCTTCACTCAATCAGGATTTGATCCATCAGAATTGCTGATGCCAAAAAAAAAAAAACAGGAGTGGATCCAAAACAGAGATGACACGTGAATGGAATATTTGCATGTCTTCTGTGTTTTGTACCCACCCCTGCTTTTGGCTACCAAATCATACAGGCCTTACAGCTGCTACACAGACAGGATCCGTTGTGCGTCTCATTTGTCCTTCCTTCTGACAGATCAGAAGAAGGATCAAATAAATGATGATGTCAACCAGGTCAAAAAGGCAAAATAGTGTCCCAGTCATGGAGTGGGGAGGGTGGGAACAGCATGAGAAGTGACATAATGTTGAGGTAGCAGCAGCATGAGGAGGCCACAGAGTGGCAAGGTGACATAATGTGGAGGTAACAGCAGCATGAGGAGGCCACAGAGTGGCAAGGTGACATAGTGTGGAGGTGGCAGCAGCATGAGGAAGCCATAGAGTGACCCGGTGACAGAGTGGGGAGGTGGGTGGCACAAAAAGTACCCGCTGATGATGGTGGCTGTAGGAAGGAGCACTTGGCATCAGATGTGTGGTAAAAGGCATGTGGCAGCATCAGAATAGTAGCTGAGGCAGGTATCCAAAAGAAACCGGTCTCTTTTGTCAAGGTTTGGGTGAGGCAGCATGGATGATTTAATCTGATGCATCAGGCATTGGTGGGTGGAAATACTGGCTGATCCACGCCTGATTAATCTTGACAAAGGTCAATCTCTCCACATTTTGGGTGGACAGGCGAGTTCTCCTTGGAGTAACTATGGCCCCCACAACACTAAACACCCGCTCTGATGCCACACTACTGCCCAGGCAGGGCAGCTTTTCCAGGGCAAACTCGGCCACAAATCCAGTTTGGCTGCCCAGTAGTCCAGTGGATCTTCGATGATGGGTGGCAGGCTGCAATCTAAGTATGCCACCACCTGCTGGTTCAGGTTCTGCTCTATGTCTAGCTGCTGGTGAGTAGTCTCTTCACTATGCGGGTGAAGAAAGCTGCTCATCAGCGACTCTAGGCTCAAGCTGCTGCTGATGGAGCTGATACTGCTCCTGTTTCTCCACCTCCCCCCCACAGCAGCCATGGCAGTGCAAGGTGAGTGCCCAGGGCCCCCCCGGTCAGACCTTTGAGATGATGGACGATGGCTCAGATAGGCAGCAGCCAACTGACTACATAGGATGTCTCTATAGTAGTTCAGTTTGTCCTCCCTCTCAGCAGGTGTAAAAAAGGCCCCAGTTTTTGACCTATAGCGAGGGTCTAACATGGTGGAGAGCCAGTAGTCATCCCTCTGCTGAATGGTGACAATTTGGTTGTCACTACACAAGCAAGTAAGTATGCATCATGCCATTTGCGCAAGTGACTCGGAGGGACTTCCTGCATCCATCTCCACTGCATACTGCCACGGTGTGTCTGGATCACCTGCCTTGTCTTCCTCATCTCCCTCTTGCTCTTCCGGCTGCTCTTGCTCCTCCTCTTCTGTCACCTGTGTAGAAAAGCCACCCATTTTGCTACACATTGCTTGTGCTCCAAAGTCTTCCTCCTCCTCCTCCAGTTCAGCCCCTACAGGGCTCATGTGGCTGTGAGATGTAGGTATCACGTCTCCAGTCCCCTGACCAGCCACATTTACCAGCATCATTTTCAGGATATGAATCAGTAGAATGACATTGTTCATCCCGTAGTCCTGGCGACTGACAAATAAAGTGGCCTCCTCAAAGGGCATGAGCAAATGGCAGGTGTCACGCATGAACTGCCACTGGCTAACATTGAAGTTACACAGGGGAGTACCTCTGTCCGCTTGGATCATCAAGAAATCGTTTATGGCCTTTCTCTGTTCATACAGTCGGTCCAACATATTGAGGGTGAAATTCCAACGGGTGAAAACGTCGCATATCAACCTATGTTGGGGGATGCCGTTCTGCTGCTGCAGCTGAAGGAGGGTGTGCTTGAAGTGCATGAAAAGATTCCTGGCCATTTTTAGGATGTCTTGCAGATGGGTGGAAGACTTAAAGAAACGCTTGACAACCAGATTGAACACGTACGCCATGCAGGCCACATGGCTCAGCCCTCCTTGACGCAGCGCTGTCACCATGTTCTTCTTCTTGTTGGTCACCATGGTTCTGATTTTGAGTTGTTGTGGAGAAAGCCAGGATTCAATTTCTTGATGAAGGACATGGGCCAGATCCTCCCCTGTGTGACTCCATTCGCCCAGGCAAACGAGGTGTAGAACAGCGTGACACCACTGTGCCCTGCACATGTGGTATGCTGGAGGAGCACTGTGAATTGTCCCTGCAGTCGAGGCTGAGGACACAGTGGAGGATGAGGCGGACATTGTTGCAGGACCAATGGCGTGAAAACGTGGAGGCGGAAGCGGCATCACCTAGCCAAGTTGCTGGTGTGTCTGGGCTGTAAAAGACATATATTGTCCTTAACTGTAGTTACAGTGCACTTTGGCAGACACCGACAGGCTCAAGGACTGGCCCACCTTCTGTTCCACATATTTTTGCAGGTCTGGTACTGCCTTTTTGGCAAAGAAATGACTCTCCACCTTGGCTTGGCACAAGCAATCAGTTATTTGAAAGGTGCAGAGTCCACCACTTGGAAAGGGAGTGACTGCAGCACCAGCAACTTGTACAGGAGCACGTTCAGCTTCAGCACTGTTGGATTAGTGCACGCATACTGTTGTCTCTTCAAAATCCCTTCAGTGATGGATTGCTAATGCAATAACTGACTAGGAGGAGGGGCAGGAGTGATGCAGCGGTTGCTGCGGTAGCCTGGACCACCACATTGGAGCCACGGTTCTCTCAGGCCACTTTATGGTGACGCTGCATATGTTGACTCAGGGCTGTGGTGTTAACATTGGCACCCTGGTCACGCTTCACCTTCTGCCCACAGATTCGAGATATGGCCATGTTCACCTCCCCCGGCAGCTTAACAAAAAACTGTCACATCGCTGAGTAGGTGATTTCTACCCCCAACACTCTACACTAACTGACTGCTACCGCCACTGCCTCCGT
The DNA here is from genome assembly GCA_947044405.1 of Leptodactylus fallax. NCBI lineage: Eukaryota > Metazoa > Chordata > Amphibia > Anura > Leptodactylidae > Leptodactylus > Leptodactylus fallax. The sequence goes on from CAMRHE010000327.1 coordinate 804,727, forward strand.
GAACCCCTACACCACTGCTTTTTGGGCAGGAAGGCTCCTGCGAAGCAAGTGCTCTACCCCGGGCATCTTTGGCTCCCAACCTCCCACTGCTGCTACCCTGCTGACTCCCGGCCACGCTACCAACTTGCTGGCTCCGCCGCTGCCTCATGTGCCAGCTGCCACCCTCTTCTCCCGATGATGATGAATCCCTTTCGTCACCTGGCTCCCAATTCCATTTGGCTACATCATCATTGAGTACTGTCTGCACGTAACTAGTGTCCTCCTCAAAGGTCGCTGAGCCAGGAGCCTGACCGCTCACAACACCAGCTCTCACACCACTCTCCTCATCACTACTTGCCCGCCTACCGGAGGAAGGCTCCTCCAGATCTTGGCTGGGCAGTAGCTGCTGACTGTCCTGTAGTAGCTCATCCTCACTGTATAGTGGATCTGAGCCCACAGCATAGAATACTTCTCTGGCTGAGGGAGCAGAAAAAGGACTGAGGCAGGTTGAGGACACATGAAGGCACAGAGCCTGCTCCTGGGCCATGCTAACTAAGGGTTGTGTCTGACGAACACACCGACTCTTGGCTGAGGCTGTCTGATGTGACTTGGGATGAAGTGGATGACTGAGTCAACCATTCTACAACCGTTGGGTTGCTTGTCAAGACATGACCGCTGCTGCCATGCCCCCTTACTCTTCTGCGACCTGTGCCTGCGACAGAAACATTTAGGCCTGTGCCCCTCCTCTGTACATGGCCTGTCGCTTCTCTGTCTGACATACTGTTAGATCAAATAAGTAAATGAAAAGTAAAATAATACAGGGCAAAAAGGCCTGTAATTTTTCTATCTTCAAGACAACAGCGAATAAACCCCTTGTTTTTTCCCCATTAATAAACGCCCAGAAAAGGCTTTATAACAGAGAACTACGGAGAATCCTTTTTTTTTGCCACTACTGCACAGCAAAATGGCCTGTAATTTTCTACCTTCAAGACATCGGCGAATAAGCCCCTTGTTTTTCCCCCACCAATAAACGTCTTACAAAGGTGTTATAACAGATTACTGCGTAGATTAATGAATGAGAATCCTTTTTTTTTTGCCACTACTGCACAGCAAAAAGGCCTGTAATTTTCTACCTTCAAGACATCGGCAAAAAAGCCTCTTATTTTTTTCCCCACTAGTAAACCCCCAGAAAAGGCGTTATTACAGATAACTGCGGAGATTAATGAATAACAATCCTTTTTTTTTGCCACTAATGCACTGCAGTAAGGCATGTAATTTTCTCCCTTGAACACACAGGAATGATCTATTGCAAACCTGCACTGAGCAGCAGGATAATGGCAGTCAGTGCAGCAAGGTGTAGCAGGATTGTTCCTATTACCGCAAATTAACCCTGTTCTGCTTCAATACTCTTGTATAAATTCCTCCCTATCCTTTCCCTACATTTCTAATGCTCTTTCCCTGATCTGCGATTGAGCAAACTATCAGTTTTGAATTGTTTTCTACCACTTTCCCTAGCGCCTGCTGACATCTCTCCCTGCACTAACTACACTGCAAAATGGCTAAAATGGCGGAGGGTATTTCTAGGGCTGTGACATCACAGGGCTGGCTGGCTGCTGATTGGCTGCATGCATGGCATTGTCGGTGATCCTACGTTCCCAGAGTTCCTTGGCCCTTGTCCTAACATGTGCAGCAGCCATTTTAGGAAAAAACGCGATTGGATACATCGAAGCGTGAGGAAATCCAGATTCAATGCGAATTGAAGATTTCCTGAAATTCGAATCGAATTCCACTTTGTCAGCTTCGATTCGCTCATCTCTAGTCCTGTTCTGTGGGTTAAACTGCGCTGAATCTTAGAATATGCACACAAATTACACACAAATCCTGTTTTGTATACTTAGGACGAAGTGATGTTTGTATTATAAGTTACTATCCGAAGATGAGAATCCTCCAAAGTTTTATCTGTCTGATTTAGAAACATTATTTTCTTAGACTTTATTAGGGCTCTCTGTTACTAGCCAAAGTGAAAGCTTCCTCTTGCTCTGAAGTACAAAAATGTTAGGAGAATATCCAAAAAAAGGGAGGTATGGAGACCACGCTTCACTACAGATACTTTTCATTAAACGCAATAACAACGCGTTTCGAGGAATAAAATCCTCTTTTTCAAGTGTACTAGAGACAGCCTGGAGCTATAGGCTGAAAGAGCTGAACCCTATTAAGTGGACACATCCTAGTCACCATATATAATCTACCTTTATTACGCAATTCTTATTGTGTCAATCATTTATCATACGATAACTTTTTAAAAACAATATTACCCTATGCGCCGCTCGGCGTTGTTGTTTTTTATGTCTCTCCACTAAAGCGTCTTGCTCTGAAGGACCTTGTTCCTCTATGCATTATAAGGAAAGTCTTACAGTTGGGATAATGTAATTATTTATTTCCCATGTGGTGGTGCTGCAGAATAATTAGCCACCCATTGCCAGGTTATCCTGCATACTGTATTGCAGTTGATCACTGATAGTCTCAATAGTGAAACATCCTACAATTAACATATTATTCCATATGTGTGGGTGTGTCTGGCACTGCAGCTCATACATGATCACTTCATTCCTTACTTCTTAGATTGTACTCATAGATTGTAAGCCCTTGCAGGCAGAGCCCTCTATCCCACTGTGAACTGTATGTAAACCCTCAAATGTAAAGCATGGAATTAATATAATAATGTAAAGCACCATGGAATTAATGGTGCTATATAAACAAAAATAATAATAATTACTTCTTGGCTTTATGATATCAAACACAGTATTTGTTCTTTGTTCTGTTTGCTTGGTGACACCCATTACTAGAAAAACAGCTGCATCCTAGTCCTACCACAAAAAAGATGATCACATCTGTATGTGCGGTGTGAGGGGATCAACTGCTGGAAAAACATGCCTAGTATTGTACGTACAGCTTGTAAGAAACCAAAGTAACCAATGGATACGTGATAGCGCCATATAGAAGGATTTATTTAGCTTTAAAGGAAAATATGTTGTGTTTTTGGATAATGAAAAAAAGACCATTATACATTATATGTTATTATATATATGTAACATATCTATCATTATACATTATATGTTATTGTATATACATATACAGTACAGACCAAAAGTTTGGACACACCTTCTCATTCCAAGAGTTTTCTGTATTTTCATGACTATAAAAATTGTAGATTCACACTGAAGGAATCAAAACTATGAATTAACACATGTGGAATTATATACTTAACAAAAAAGTGTGAAACAACTGAAAATATGTCTTATATTCTAGGTTCTTCAAAGTAGCCACCTTTTGCTTTGATTACTGCTTTGCACACTCTTGGCATTCTCTTGATGAGCTTCAAGAGGTAGTCACCTGAAATGGTTTTCACTTCACAGCTGTGCCCTGTCAGGTTTAATAAGTGGGATTTCTTGCCTTATAAATGGGGTTGGGACCATCAGTTGTGTTGTTCAGAAGTCAGGTGGATACACAGCTGATAGTCCTACTGAATGGAGTGTTAGAATTTGTATTATGGCAAGAAAAAAGCAGCTAAGTAAAGAAAAACGAGTGGCCATCATTACTTTAAGAAATGAAGGTCAGTCAGTCCGAAAAATTGGGAAAACTTTGAAAGTGTCCCCAAGTGCAGTGGCCCAAACCATCAAGCGCTACAAAGAAACTGGCTCACATGAGGACCGCCCCAGGAACGGAAGACCAAGAGTCACCTCTGCTGCGGAGGATAAGTTCATTCGAGTCACCAGCCTCAGAAATTGCAGGTTAACAGCAGCTCAGATTAGACACCAGGTCAATGCCACACAGAGTTCTAGCAGCAGACACATCTCTACAACAACTGTTAAGAGGAGACTGTGTGCAGCAGGCCTTCATGGTAAAATAGCTGCTAGGAAACCACTGCTAAGGACAGACAACAAGCAGAAGAGACTTGTGTGGGCTAAAGAACACAAGGAATGGACAATAGACCTGTGGAAATCTGTGCTTTGGTCTGATGAGTCCAAATTTGAGATCTTTGGTTCCAACCACCGTGTCTTTGTGCGACGCAGAAAAGGTGAACGAATGGACTCTACATGCCTGGTTCCCACCGTGAAGCATGGAGGAGGAGGTGTGATGGTGTGGGGGTGCTTTGCTGCTGACACTGTTGGGGATTTATTCAAAATTGAAGGAATACTGAACCAGCATGGTTACCACAGCATCTTGCAGCGGCATGCTATTCCATCCAGTTTGCGTTTAGTTGGACCATCATATATTTTTCAACAGGACAATGACCCCAAACACACCTCCAGACTGTGTAAGGGCTATTTGACCAAGAAGGAGAGTGATGGGGTGCTACGCCAGATGACCTGGCCTCCACAATCACCAGACCTGAACCCAATCGAGATGGTTTGGGGTGAGCTGGACCGCAGAGTGAAGGCAAAAGGGCCAACAAGTGCTAAGCATCGCTGGGAACTCCTTCAAGACTGTTGGAAGACCATTTCAGGTGACTACCTCTTGAAGCTCATCAAGAGAATGCCAAGAGTGTGCAAAGCAGTAAAGCAGTAATCAAAGCAAAAGGTGGCTACTTTGAAGAACCTAGAATATAAGACATATTTTCAGTTGTTTCACACTTTTTTGTTAAGTATATAATTCCACATGTGTTAATTCATAGTTTTGATGCCTTCAGTGTGAATCTACAATTTTTATAGTTATGAAAATACAGAAAACTCTTGGAATGAGAAGGTGTGTCCAAACTTTTGGTCTGTACTGTATACCATTATACATTATATGTTCTCCACAGGACATTACAGATGTGATGCATTGAATAATCTGTGACTTTTGGTTATTTCATTTCTCCATCTGCTTGACCCATCTATCTACTCCAAAGATCACATAACTGAGGCTTATTTGCTGCATCTGACGTATATCCTCTCCATCCAAAATTACATTCGTGGTACGAAGGACATTTGGTAAAATTTGGGAACATTTGCAAACCCAGCCATCAAGGGTTTAATGTCATTGTCGGTGAACTCTCTCTCTGGACGTAATCTGAAGCGCTGTAAGATGATTGTTAAGAACATAAACAGCTCCATCTTGGCCAAACCTTCTCCGAGACATGTCCGCTTCCCTAATGAGAGAAAAACTCATTAGCTACAAATTACATTGGGTTGATTTAATGTCACCAAAATTGTATATACTGTCTCCACTTACACCATGATATTACCCAGCATGCTTTTCTTTCTCCTAGTCCAGTGATGGCTATCCTTTTAAGCTCGGTGTGTCAAAATTTGTAAAAAAAACCTAGCTTAAAGGGAGTCTATCATTAGAGAAACACCTTTTTAACTAATGGCACGTTGGAATAGCCTTTAAAAAGGCTATTCTACTCCTACCTTCCATCCTTTTCATCTCCTCACCGTTTCTGATAAAATCGGTTTCTTCTGTTATGCTAATTACGATCATGGAACACCAGGGGCATTCCCCCCCTCGCTCCGAGCACCCCCCACGTCATAACTTTTCAATGCCCCTTAGCTTATTGTGTTCACTCCCCTTTTCCTCTTCTCCGTATCTTCTGCCTTTCACAGGCATCGGACGCAGCTCTGTAACAGACCACCGGAAAATGGTGGCCCGGGCAGAGCTCATTTTTCCATATTTGGCTATTCAGATGACGCTCTCCATATCCACCACCTGGTTCCTTTTGGTTCTCATGTTGTATATGTTACTTTATAGACTGCAACACTCTTTTCTTATTTAACCTTCTAGCTTCAGAGTTCAGTACACCCTATGTCATTATATACAGTGGCTTGCAAAAGTATTCATACCCCTTGAACTTTTTCACATTTTGTCACCTTACAACCACAAACTTAAATGTATTTTATTAAAATTTTCAGTGATAACCAACACAAAGTAGCAGAGGGTTTTAAAAATTTTAATCAAATAAAAATCTGAAAAGTGTGACATGCAAAAGTATTCAGCCCCCTATATCAATACTTTGTAGAGCCACCTTTCGCTGCAGTTTCAGCTACAAGTCTTTTGGGCTCTGTCTCTACCAGCTTTGCGTCTGTGAGCAGCAATTTTCATGTCTTGCCACAGATGCTCAATGGGATTTAGGTCTGGACTCTGACTGGGCCATTCTAACACATGAATATTCTGTGATCTAAACCATTCCCCTGGAGCTCTGGCTGTAGGTTTAGGGTCATTGTCTTGCTGGAAGGTGAATCTCCTTCCCTGTCTCAAGTCGTTTGCCACCCATCCCCCCCCCCCCAGTGATCAGTCACTTATCCTCTGTCCTGTAGATAGGGATGTGTCCATAATGGCACACTCCCTTTAAGTGAATGGGCTGCAATACCAGTCACAGCAGATGGTTAGGAGTGGCACTCTTTATTACAGAAAGCAGATGTGTTTTTCTCACTTAATATCACCCTTTTAACAATGATATTGTGAGGAACCTTGTGAAAAGATTATGTTAATACTCTGAACCCCTAATAGTTGCAGTACTATCACTGAATTCCTGATACTGCAGTCGCTGTATTAGTTTGGCCTATATTACCTTTTTTTCCTTTGGTCCATTCAATATCCTTGAACTTCCTCCCAGACTCCCAGAACTCTATTAGCAGTTTCTTAGAAACCTTCCTGTCTATAATATCTTTGATTTATGTAGACAAAGTAATTTACATTATGTTAATACCTGCAGAGAACGGCATGTAGGACTCGTTCTTCTTAAAACATCCCTTGTTGTCTAAGAAATTGTTGGGATCAAACTTGTCGGGACGGGTAAACTTTGTGGGATCTTGATGAACTGTACACAACAATGGATAGATGTCTGTACCCTAGACACACGAGGAATGAAAAATACTTTTATGGTAAAATGACTTATACTGTACAGGTAATCTGCCCTGCCATGACGCAGCCCAAAAGTGCGTTAAGAGCATGGCCTCATTTTTCAAAACTGACATTTTTCACTTTATATGGCAATAACTTTGAGACGCTTTAACTTACACAAGTGATTTTGAGATTTTTTTGTGACATATTGTACTTCATGTTAGTGGTAAACATTGATCAATATTTTTGTATTTATTTATAAAAGAAATAGGAAATTTGATGGAAATTTGGTAAAAAATAGCAATTTTCAAAATGTGAAATGCTCTGCTTATCAGATAGTCATACCACTCAAATACATTAATAACTATTATCTACCATATCTCTGCCTTATATTGCCATCATGTTTTAATCATCTTTTAATTTATTTTGGAAGTTAGAAAGGTTACAAATGTAACTGTGATTTTCCAGATTTACAAGAAAATTTCCCACACTAATTTTTTAGGGACCACATCAATTCTGAAGGGGATTATAAAGGCCTATATATTAGAAACCCCTCATAATTTACCCCATTTTCAAATCTTCACCCCTGAAATAATTCAAAACAACATTTGGGATGTTTGTTAAGCCTTTTAGCATTTCACGGGAATTAAAACATTATGGAGGTGAAATTTAAACATTTCATTTTCCATTCCATTTAATTTTTCCTAAAATTAACACATTCACAAAGGGTTAAAGGAAAAAATTCATCTCACAGTTTGTTATGCAATTTCTCCCAAGCAAAGAAATACCCGTCATGTGGATGTAAACTGATGTTTCGGCACACAGCAGCGCGTGAAATAGAAGGAATGACACTTGGCATGCGAAAAGAAAATTTAACTGGAATAGTTTTCAGGTACTACAATGCTGGCCAAAAGTATTGGCACCCCTGCAATTCTGTCAGATAATACTCAATTTATTTCCAGAAAATGATTGCAATCACAAATGCTTTGGTAATAATATCTTCATTTAATTTGTCTTCAATGGAAAACCACAAAAAGAATTGTCAAAAAGCCAAATTGGATATAATTCCACACCAAACATAAAAAGGGGTGGACAAAAGTATTGGCACCCTTTGAAAAATCATGTGATGCTTCTCTAATTTGTGTAATTAACAGCACCTGTTACTTTCCTGTGGCACATAACAGGTGCTGGCAATAACTAAATCACACTTGCAGCCAGTTGAAATGGATTAAAGTTGACTCAACTTCTGTCCTGTGTCCTTGTGTGTACCACATTGAGCATGGAGAAAAGAAAGATGACCAAAGAACTGTCTGAGGACTTGAGAAGCAAAATTGTGAGGAAGCATGAGCAACCTCAAGGCTACAAGTCCATCTCCAAAGACCTGAATGTTCCTGTGTCTACCGTGCGCAGTGTCATCAAGAAGTTTAAAGCCCATGGCACTGTGGCTAACCTCCCTAGATGTGGACGGAAAAGAAAAATTGATGAGAGATTTCAACGAAAGATTGTGCGGATGGTGGCTAAAGAACCTCGACTAACATCCAAACAAGTTCTAGGTGCCCTGCAGTCCGAGGGTACAACAGTGTCAACCCGTACTATCCGTCGGCGTCTGAATGAAAAGGGACTCTATAGTAGGATACCCAGGAAGACCCCACTTCTGACCCAGAGACATAAAAAAGCCAGGCTGGAGTTTGTCAAAACTTACCTGAGAAAGCCAAAAACTTTTTGGAAGAATGTTCTCTGGTCAGATGAGACAAAAGTAGAGCTTTTTGGGAAAAGGCATGAACATAGAGTTTACAGGAAAAAAAAAAGAGGCCTTCAAAGAAAAGAACACGGTCCCTACAGTCAAACATGGTTCCCTGATGTTTTGGGGTTGCTTTGCTGCCTCTGGCACTGGACTGCTTGACCGTGTGCATGGCATTATGAAGTCTGAAGACTACCAACAAATTTTGCAGCATAATGTAGGGCCCAGTATGAGAAAGCTGGGTCTCTCTCAGAGGTCATGGGTCTTCCAGCAGGACAATGACCCAAAACACACTTCAAAAAGCACTAGAAAATGGTTTGAGAGAAAGCACTGGAGACTTCTAAAGTGGCCAGCAATGAGTCCAGACCTGAATCCCATAGAACACCTGTGGAGAGATCTCAAAATGGCAGTTTGGAGAAGGCACCCTTCACATCTCAGGGACCTGGAGAAATTTGCCAAAGAAGAATGGTCTAAAATTCCAGCAGAGCATTGTAAGAAACTCATTGATGGTTACCGGAAGTGGTTGTTCTCAGTTATTTTGTCTAAAGGTTGTGCTACCAAGTATTAGGCTGAGGGTGCCAATAGTTTTGTCCGGCCCATTTTTGGACTTTTGTGTAAAATGATCAATGATTTGACTTTTTTTTTCATTCTCTTTTGTGTTTTTTCATTGCAAGCAAAATAAATGAAGATATTATTACCAAAGCATTTGTGATTGCAATCAATTTCTGGAAGAAATTGAGTACAGTATTATCTGACAAAATTGCAGGGGTGCCAATACTTTTGGCCAGCACTGTATGTCTGATTTTCAGAGCCCTTAGAGTACCAATACAATGGAAACCCCCAAAAGTGACCCCGTTTCAGAAATTTCACCCCTCATAGAAAATATCAAGGGGTATATGGAGTATTTTGACGCAACTGCTTTCTCACAGTTTTTTTTAACATAAAAATTTACTTTTTTTTTCCAACAAACTGTCAATTTAGCCCCAAATTTTTCATTTTCACAAAAGGATAAAGGAGAAAAAGCTCTCCAAAGTTTGTTAAACAATTGGTCCTCAACATGGCAATACCCCATAGCGTATGCTTGCACAGCTTATACATTTCCCTTCCTGCCGCAGCCAGTTTTGTTCTAATGACTTAGTGATTTGGATTTTTTTTGTCTTCACATTCTACAAGCTATATATTTTTTGATTTTTCTGGCGATGTAGCCATATGAGGGCTGTTTTTTGTGGTATGATATGCATTTTGTAATGACACAATTTTTGGGAGTCTATAACTTATGGACTAAATTTTATCCACTCTTTCTTGGTGGATTAAAAAGAAACATCAATTCAGGAATAGCTTATTCCCTTTTATTTTTTCCGCGGTAAGCATACAGCATGAGTAACATGTCACCTATATTCTGCGGGTCGGTAAGATTACGGGTGATACCCATTTTTAATTGTTTTTTTTATGCGATACTAATTTTTCAAAACAAAAGACAATTTGGGGACATAAATCAATTATTTTGGCATCGCCATCTTCTGAGATGTGTAACATTTTTATTTTTCGGTGGACTGAGTTGGTTGAGGGCTTACTTTTTGCGGGACAATATGTGCTTTTTATTAGTAATGTTTTGGGGAAGATATGACTTTTTGATCACTTTTTATACCAAATTTTTTATAATTAGATGGTGAAAAATCATTACTTTTTTTTTGTTTTTTTTTTCCCATCGTTGACCTTGTAGGTTAATTAATGTTTCTGTTTTATTGTACGGGTTGTTACGGGTGTGGTAATATCAGATATGTTTTGTTTTTATTAATTTTTACTTTTTTTTATATAATTCTTTTTATACTGAAAAAGGTAATTTTTGGGCTTCATTCATGTATTAACTTTTTCTCACACACTTTATTTTTTTGCACTTTTTTTTACATTTATTTGATGACACACTGGAAGACCTGAACCAGTGATTCACTGAGCGCTGGTTCAGTACCATACACTGTAATACATGTATATACTGTACATGTGTACTGCAGTGTGTAGAGAAAGTCAGCCTATGCAGATGCAGCTCCAACCGCGGGTTATGGAGCAGGGTTTAGCTGTCAGTTACAGCTAACACCCACTCCCGATGTGGGAGATAGTGAGCGGGCGGTAATCACAGGAATTGCAGGTTGGCAGCTTCATGTGAAAGAGACAGATCTGCAATACCAGAAACATCCCTACTGCAAGGGAATTGTGAGTTAGTAGATCGGTTTCCCTGGTTTACCAGTTTTTCATTCTTCTACCTTAGGAATAGTGTACCCCTTGAAGTTAACATCTCTTGTTGTTGTGTGGGGAACATTCACTGGGAGGATATCAATGAATTTCTGGATCTCATGGATTATAGCATCTGTATATGGCATTTGGCTGCGATCCTCAATGTTTGGGATGCGACCGTCACCAATCACACGATCTATTTCCTCATGTAGTTTAGCTGGGAAAGAAATGTTGGGGGAAAATAATAAACAATTATTAACCAATAATTAAAGGGCAGTTCCAGTTCCTTTTTTTTACTCCTAGCAAGGCTTAAACACTATATACTCACCTCTCTGTTCAGTCGGGGATGCAGTGGAGAGACTCTGTTTCACTTCCCAGATTTTACTGAGGGGTCACAGCTTTTACTGAGCTCTGAACCTAGGGGGTCCACAGGTCACACTCATCACATTAAGGCTGATTAAACTTCTTTGATCTCTTTTCTGATTTCCTCTCCTGGTTGATATTCTGAACCAGAGACTTAGCCAAAGCCTGAGCTGGCCTGGAGAAGATTCAGCTAAGCCAGTCCCACATTAGACAGCAGTCAGGAGATGGGAATAATCCCTGCTCAACTTGTAGTCAAGAGAGAAGTGTGCCAGATAAGAATCTCAGGATAAGTGATCTGGCTGATCTGCACCTCCCAGTGGGACCTTGTCAAGGCTTTGTGGACTTTGTAAGAGAGTGTTGCATGCTGTTTAAAGTGAAAATTGTTCCAGCAAGGAAAACACAGACTGTAACAAGGATGTACCATCTACCAGCTCAGCCCCAGCCTTCAGTCCAAAAGACTTAAACCTTAAGAAACTGGATTCTGTGTTACCTAGTTCTACCTCAAGTAAAGAAAGGTTCTGAAAACCTTATTAACTTCAGGGGCACTCCAACTTCCACCAGACTTAGGAATGCTAAGAACAACTAGGACATGCCAACTGGAAATACTACCACCACCGTCACGTACCCTGAAGACCCCTTCAGCACTGCATCAGACCAGATGGAGATCTGGAACAGTTGGTTGAGTTTTTAGCCACGATGAGCATTGAAAGTACTAATACTCTCAGCCTCCGAGCCTCTCCTAACAGGTTGCAACAGATAGAGTCAAGGAGGAATTCTGTGGGGCAAGCTGTGACACAAAAGGACATGATTAGTGTGTGCGGGTATGACAGGGGAAGGGAATGATGGGGAACTTGCATGTACAGATATGTTGTGAACAAGTCTTCATGGTCTGGGCCAGATAGAGAAGGAAAGGGAAATGTAAATGTGGCTAAAATGTAAAGATGGGAGGTGGCTGACAGTTGTGAAGAGAAATTGTGCAGGGTGGCCTAAGCTAAGCTATTGTACTGGGGTCCATGAACTTTTAGTTAGGCCCCTGCTCCACCCCATCAGCCTTAAGCTTTCCTACTATAGTATCTTTTTGACCCTTCATTGAGTGTATAATTTGCCAGGTCAACTTCTTCTCTTCACCTTGCTGTTTTGGGTTCCTCAGGGTTCAGTTTTAGGCCAGTTCTCCCTCTTCTTCTTCTTCTTCTTCTTCTTTTTATACTTGTTTATATTAAATCATTTTATAATTTTAACAACAAAAGTGTAATAAGGAGAAAAATGGATGGGTTTGGAGGGACAGGGGAGTGGCTTATCATTAAGGATATTCCATCTCTTTCTGATGCCCCAATATGAAAAACTATAGCATTAGGACAAAAGTAACTTGTCTGACAAGATATAAGCAAATTGTTACATGGACAGACTGATAAAATGAATAAAATCTATGTAACACTTCATGTTACGTGTGAACGTGCTGCAGAGGAAGTAATCTCTTACTGACTAGATCCTTCTAAGAAGAGGTTATTACCCAGTGTGGATTTCTGGTTTCTTACTGACCTTGTATATCAGGGTGTTTCATAAGTATCATGAGTCCATGTCTTAGAGTGCTGCTGACTGTTTCAGTCCCGGCAAAAAATAAGCTGAGTATGGTCATTATCATGTTATTCCTGTCAAAGTTAGGATTGTCTTGTTCCTGTAGACAAAATTTATAGCATTATGATTTAAAGGGATGATCCATTTTGGATTGACAGTTTTAAGATGTATCTGACTAAGTTAAAGACATGAAATTAACATAAATTTCTAAAGTAGTTCCTAAATATCCCAACCCTATAACCACTTACAACAATAGGACATGGACACATTTTCTTTTATGGCCTTGGCCTTAGTTTTTATCAGATTGTACACTGGTAATAACACCAACTATTGGATCACAAGTATTTTATTTTGCATTACCCAATGGCATGTTGACACCCATTGGCACAAACCCTACTGTACCACTATGTACTCATTGGATTTATGAATAAGATGGACTTTAATGAGGTCAAGCCTACAGCCAGGGAATGCTATTGTATTGAGGATAGGCCATTTCACTATAACCCAACCAAATGCAGGTGGGTCCACCAACCACTTACACTCATTACCCCTCTTCTAATCCTCATTCAGTTACCTGCTGCTGTTTTTTAAGAAAGCAGTCAATGTAATCTCTGGGTGAGTTTGGATCAAGTGACTCCTCATTTATCTTGATTCGCTTCTCAATGAAATCAGTGATTTTACGCAACCTTTTGTTTATTCTCTGGTGCGGTCCTGGTACATAGTACATGACTGTGGGCAGCATATCCTTCAGCTGGAATAAGAGATACAAATTAGTCATTTCAAGTAATAGTAGTAAAACTAACCTAGTAACTAATATACTGTGTAAGCAAATGCAAAAGATCCATGTCTGAAATATGTGCAGGGCATAAGGAAAAATCACCCAGATGTTTTAACTGCCAAACTGCCTCCAATGCCTTCCAGACACTTACAGGACCAAGGAGTTAAAAAGTGTCAACGTGTACCTTAAAAAAACAACAAAACAACATGAAAGCTTTATTAGTGCGTGTCAGAGGTGATTAAGTGGCTTTTAGCCGGGGGCTTATAAAATGTTTTGTGAAAAGTTGTTTTTTTTTTACCTTTCTTGCATATTTAATACATATAAAGTATAAGCAAAAATAAAAATTTTTCCTGAAAATGAAATATTTTTCCAGAAAATTATTGCAATTTTACATGTTTTGATATATACATATTTATTTCTTTTGTGTATATTGGAGCAACACAAAAAAAGACAAATCGGATATCATTTCACACAAAACTCCAAAAATGGGCCGAACAAAATTGTTTGCACCTTTTCAGAATTGTGGGTAAATAACTTTTTGGCAAGTAACAGGTGGCTTTATGGAAGAGTGGCAAGAAGAAAGCCATTTCTCAAAGATATCCATAAAAAGTCTCATTTAAAGTTTGCCACAAGCCACCTGGGAGACAAAGGAAACATGTGGAAGAAGATGCTCTGGTCAGATGAAACCAGAACTGAACTTTTTGGCCACAATGCAAAACGATATGTTTGGCGTAAAAGCAACACAGCTCATCCCCCTGAACACACCATCCCCACTGTCACACATGGTGGGGGCAGCATCATGGTTTGGGCCTGCTTTTCTTCAGCAGGGACAGGGAAGATGGTTAAAATTGATGAGAAGATGGATGGAGCCAAATACAGGACCATTCTGGAAGAAAACCTGTAGGAGTCTGCAAAAGACCTGAGACTGGGACGGAGATTTATCTTCCAACAAGACAATGATCCCAAACATAAAGCAAAATCTACAATGGAATGGTTCACAAATAAACATATCCAGGTGTTAGAATGGCCAAGTCAAAGTCCAGACCTGAATCCAATCGAGAATCTGTGGAAAGAGCTGAAAACTGCTGTTCACAAACGCTCTCCATCCAACCTCACTGAGCTCCAGCTGTTTTCCAAGGAAGAATGGGCAAGAATTTCAGTCTCTCGATGTGCAAAACTGATAGAGACATACCCCAAGCGACTTGCAGCTGTAATCGCAGCAAAAGGTGGCGCTACAAAGTATTAACTTAAGGGGGCCGAATAATTTGGCACGCCCCACTTTTCAGTTTTTTATTTATTACAAAAGTTTAAAATATACAATAAATTTCGTTCCACTTCACAATTGTGTCCCACTTGTTGTTGATTCTTCACCAAAAAATTAAAATTTTATATCCTTATGTTTGAAGCCTGAAATGTGGCAAAAGGTTGAAAAGTTCAATGGGGCCGAATACTTTCGCAAGGCACTGTAAGTGTTATGGCTTTATGCTAGGCCACAATAAAAGCAATAGCAGAAGATTGGCTGATAACTGCGAGTAGTAGAGAAAGATATTTAAAACTAGCACACTTCTGCAAGCCAAAAACGATCCCCAGATGCCTTCACCAGAGCTCACCGAGAGGCAAGATGTACTTGCTTTGAATATGGGAATATGAATTGTCACCAGAGAGAGATGTACCAATAATAAATGCACCGCTGCAGTAACCAAAACAAAATCTACTAAAGCTTACACAGTGACAAGGAGACAAGAGAAGTCGCACAAGCACTTGTCAAAACTAGGAGAGAACTTAATATACAGAATCAGGAGAATAAAATAGTATCCGGGAAACAAGCCAAAGATCATAAATCCAAACGGGCACATCAAAGCAGAATCAGGAGGCAAATAGGGAATTCAGGGAACAAGCCAGAGATCAGTAAGCAAACAGATAAACACAGACAAGATGGAGAGCCAAACTAGGAAGCAAACTAATTAGTCGGCGCCTGTGTTAGAAAGGAGTGGTCTTATATATATATATATAGACCACTTCAGCTACTGATTAGTCAAGGCACAGAAGTACAAAATACAAAAGCTTCCCCAGGTTGTCACAGCAACCTTAAAGAAGGAGCAGCTGAAGTGACACTCCTGACATATGTGAGCCAGAGGGCGCTGTTGAGCGACCCAGGCCAGACCAGAAAAGGCTCTCAGCCACGCCTTTGGGGGGTGGCACGTAACTCCAGAGGGGCTGGAGTGTCCTGCAGGAAGCAGTGGACCAGCTAGGACAGACAGAGAGGGTCTGTCCCAGAGGGCTGGCGTCCACAGAGGACTGTTGCTAGAGCTGAGTAACAGTCAGGACAGTTAGGGGCTCAAGGAGTGAGTTAGGCCCTAACTGTGGCATAGGTTTTGTTTGTTGTTTTGTTATGTTGCCCTTAAGCTGTAATAAAGCCACTTTGTTTTAAATTGGCACCGTCTGAACGCTGTCTCACCGGTGCCCAGTACCACGAACCACCGCTGTTGGGACCAGGAAAAGCCACCATTTGAGTCTAATTCCCCCAAGTTATCACATATGGTGGAGAATCGCACGCATAAAGAGATCCACGCAAGTCCTGGAAGACAAGTGGTCGGTGACTGCAGTACTGCAAAGTGTGCATTGTGGCCTACAGCTGGAAGAAATCGGTGATTTCAACTGAGAAGCCCAGAAAGGGGTGAGTGAATTGCAACATAGCAACGTGTGTG
The DNA here is from genome assembly GCA_947044405.1 of Leptodactylus fallax. Lineage (NCBI taxonomy): Eukaryota > Metazoa > Chordata > Amphibia > Anura > Leptodactylidae > Leptodactylus > Leptodactylus fallax. Next base: position 820,925 of record CAMRHE010000327.1, read on the forward strand.
CAAAAAACCTGGTGAAAGTAAAACTCTGGATGAGGAATCCAGGGAATGGACTTTGTGTATACTGTGGCACAGAAGTCTGTGAAATGTTTGCTGATGGCAAGAAAGTATGCAATGTGTATAGAAGATGGATATTGCAAACAGTCTATGTGAAAGGCTATGGTGCCATGTTGGTGTTTTCTGTGGAAGACAGAAGAAAATGCTGGTTGTTGTAGTGCCACACATAAGTTAACTGTTTGAATACATGTGACTGCAGAAGATAACAAAAAGTTGCTGTCGGTTGAACCGAAGGTTGCTGTGGAATATTGTGTAATCTTGTTAGTAAACCATGGGCAAGAAAAAGAGAATTTCAGCTTGTAGAAAAGCAGAGAAGTTATGCTCAGGTTTGTTAGTGCAGAAGTCTGAATGCAGAGAGACACAAAACCCGGAGCAGATCAGGTGGAATGCAAGTGTAGCCCTATTTGGGGGGGGTATGAGTATTATCCCTCCCGCAACAGACTCTGGCGCTGACCTGTGTGTATAATGGAACCTGAAGCCTTCGCTGAAGGGAAGAGTGGGAACATATATGAAATATATCAGTGCCTCCACCCAGGATAGAGCCTCTGTATTACAGGGAGGATCTCTTCCTGGGACTTACCCATGAGGTACAGTTAGTAGCCTTAACAAGGATCACTGTACTAATCTCACAGTCTGAAGAATACATACAGATACCACATAAGGTTATAACAGTAGCTTTATAAAAATCAACAGGGTAATAATACATACATACAATATACTCAGAACACAGCAATACTACAACAACCAGCAAGTCCTCAACCGTCTTAGGTTATATACCCGGGTATATATATAGATATATAGCAAGAGTCCGGTGCACAATACCTCCAGGCAACAGAAGAGATGCAGGGGCCCCTGTGGATGACTGTGGATCCTCGGATTCTTCCAGGAGATGACAGACAGCCGATCAGGAGATGATGATGATGATGGTGAGATTCTTCACAGGCAGCAAACAGGGCGACGGTGACGGCAGTAGATGCAGGCCTGACTACCCTAACACTGAGTCCTTAACCTGCCAGCTAAACTACTAGTGCCACCGGGCCTCTAACTAGCTAGTTGGCCTTCGGAAGCCTAACCTATCACTGCCCTGAACTGTATATATATATGGATCCCTAACTACGGTTACTAGCTAGGTCCTGTGAGTATATAGGGGGTAACACATACCTAACTATATACTGTGAAGTAAAGAGGAACAAGTGGCTCTTAGACTCCCCCAGACATAACATGTCTGTCTCAGCAGCTCTGCTCACATCTCTCCCCCCAGCAGCTCTGCCTCACATGTGTCTGACTCACTGTATTTACAAAACAAAACTTGCACTAAATGCCTGGGGTCTCTGAAGCCAAACTGCAGGGGCAAAGAAGCCAGATACATTATATACTAGTAGAAATGGCAGTTCCCTACACTCTCCCTCTGGTGAAATCTTTACGTCACGTCAAAGACATACAAAGTCATAGTATACAGTCAACATTACCAATGACAATATCAATATGGTTGCTTTTGCATTTACAGAGTCACAACAGGTTAATAGGTATACATGCCAGCAGGAGCGAAAATTGGTAACATATTGACCAAAGTGGACACTGCACCCACCCAAGCATGGTATAAATGAGGCTGAGTAGTAAATCTGGGGTCCCCCAAACTATCATATGTCAGCATAGGTGGAGGGTGTCTAATTCTCTCTCCTCTCCGTACCTCTCTCTGAGGTAAACTAGCATGTCCAGGCCCTAAACTAGGGTTGTCTGCCATGGGAGGGGATGGTGCTGGTGGCGTAGGAGAGCTAGATCCCTGCTCATCTGTAGACACAGATCTAGGTACGAATTCTGGAGTTTGAGGGTTCATAGGTCTCCCTAAAGGAGAAGATACTGGTGATCTAGGAACTTCAGGAGCCACAGTCCAATCACTCTCAGGAGTTTCAGGAAGGTCAGGTGGAATATCGGCTAAGGACTGTGGAGAATCGCAGGCCGAGCCATCATTGGAGATATCCATACCATCAATCTGAGGTACAGGCAACAAATGATTTCTATGCCAAGTCCTGATCCTCCCGTCCCGTCCTTTTATCTTGTAGACTGGTATTCCAGGCAACCGATCTACCACTGTAAAGAGTTCACTCCGCCATCGATCAGCCAGCTTATGTTTTGCAGATGCTCCCAAATTCCGTAGCAGAACATGGTCCCCAGGGTTCAATTCTCGGTATCTTACTCGAAGATCAAATCTCCTTTTATTTCCTTCATTCACTTTGGCCGCATTTTCCTCAGCCAGCTGATAAGCACTCTTAAGCGTTTCTTTCAAACGTGCCACGTATCGGTAATGATCTCGATGACTGATACCATCGGTAGAGACTCCCAACAAGATGTCAATAGGTAGCCTAGGCTCTCTTCCAAACATCAGAAAGTATGGTGAATATCCTGTGCTCTCGTGCCTTGTACTATTATAGGCATGCACCATAGCCTCCACTTTTCGACTCCAGGATCGCTTATCCTCAATTCGTAAGGTACCAAGCATATCAAGTAAAGTCCTGTTAAATCTTTCAGGAAGGGCATCTCCCTCTGGATGGTAAGGCGTCGTCCGACTTTTGCGGATGTTCAACAACTGAAGTAACTCTTTGATCAGGTTACTCTCAAAATCCCGGCCTTGATCAGAATGCAACCGGTGTGGTAAGCCATAATGGATAAAATACTTTTCCCAAAGCACTCTTGCAACAGTGACTGCTTTTTGATCCTTAGTCGGAAAGGCTTGAGCATATCGTGTGAAGTGATCAGTCACCACCAATACATTTCCAAATCCTCTGGAGTCGTTGTCAATACAAAGGAAGTCTATGCAGACAAGATCCATGGGGCCCGAACTCTTCAAGTGTCCCATGAAGGCCGCTCGAACCGGGACAGTCTTCCTCTGCAAACATCTGCGACAGCACCTACACAGACGAGTCACGGTATCTCTCATTTTGGGCCAGTAGAATCGGTCTTGTATTAGGCCATAAGTCTTCTCAGGTCCCAAATGACCATGATAATCATGCAGACTTCGGAAAATCATCTTCTGAAAGCAGCTTGGAATAACTAGTTGGCGCCTTCCAGGGTGATCATGATACAGCACCACACGATAAAGTAGGCCATTGTCTATTTCAAACTTCTCCCAATCTCGTAGAAGTTGACTGCATTCAGAGGGTAGGGATGTCTTTAACATTTCTCTGTCTTGAGAACTCACTGCTTGATAAAGAGGTCCAATTAAAGGATCAGTCTTTTGACTCCAGATCATTCGCTTTGAAGATATAGAACAACTCTCAAAGGATCCTAAAGCGGCAGGGTAGGCAAACATGTCTGGTACAGCTTCGGGACCTCCCCCAATAGAGTCAATAAGCCGAGTTTCAGAAAAGGCTACTCGGTCTTCAACTACAGCAGCCATGGCACACAAAGCTCCTACTCCAGGACTTGGCACTTCTTCCCATTCATCCACTACTTCCGGACTAGGTAATCCAGGCCGTCTTGATAGAGCATCTGCCCCAATGTTCTTAGGCCCCGATTTATACTTGAGTGTGAATTGGTAGTTGGATAAAGCTGCCAACCAGCGATGTCCTGTAGCATCGAGCTTAGCAGTTGACAAAACGTATGTCAGTGGATTGTTGTCTGTTCTTACTTCAAACGTGGCTCCGTATAAATAGTCATGTAATTTATCAACAATGGCCCACTTGAGCGCCAAAAACTCCAATTTATGTACTGGATAATTTTTCTCGCTGGGAGAAAGACTTCGACTTATGAAAGCTATGGGCCGTAACCCGGCCGGGTATTCTTGGTGCAGCACGCCACCTAATCCTTCAAAGCTGGCATCTACATGTAGCACATATGGCTTCTGTGCATCAGCATAAGCCAGAATGGGAGCTTCTGTCAATTTCTTCTTCAACAACTTAAATGCTTCTTCACAATCCGCAGTCCACCTATCGCCAAAAAGGCTTTTGGAAGACCCTTTCTTCTTTCCCGGATCTCCTGCATCACTCTTCAACAGGTCGAGGAGGGCTCGAGCAATTTTTGAATATCCTTCCACAAATCGTCGATAGAATCCACAAAACCCCAAGAAAGATTGCAACTCCGTAATATTTTGCGGTCGGGGCCAATTCACCACAGCTTCAATCTTACCAGGATCGGTTGCAACTCCTTCAGCAGAAACAATATGACCTACATAAGTGACCGAAGATCTACAAAATTTGCATTTGTCAGCCGACAACTTCAGCCCCTCTTCTTTTAAGCGATGGAGTACTCTCATGAGTCGTTCTTCATGTTCTTCCAGCGTCTTTCCAAACACAATAATGTCATCAAGATATACAAGGCATTCCCGGGGCACTAAATCACCTAACACTCTTTCCATCAACCTTTGGAACGTTGCTGGCGCACCTTTTGTACCTTGCGGCATACGAGTGAACTGAAAGAAACCCAAGGGGCATATGAAGGCTGTCTTTTCCTGATCCTCAGGTGCCATTGGGACTTGATAGTATCCCGATCTTAGGTCCAGCACTGTGAACCAACAGTTTCCATTCAGAGCTTCCAGAGCTTCTTCAATTCTCGGCAGTGTATACTGATCAGGTAAGGTTCTCCGGTTCAGAGTTCTGTAATCCACACATAGGCGAATTGCTCCAGATTTTTTTCTTACCACCACAATAGGTGAGGCATAGGGGCTCTTACTGTCCACAATGATCCCCTGACCTTTCATTTGCTGTAGAGTCTGTCTTAACTCATCAACATCCTTTGGAGCAACTCTCCGTGGTCGCTCCCGGAAGGGAGTAGAATCGGTCAATCGGAAAGTGTGTTGAGCACTTTTAGCACAACCTACATCCATATCATCCATGGAGAACACTTCCGATAATTCAGACAACTTCTGTGTCAGTCGCTGATTCCAGGCCTCTGGTAAATGTGGATCACTCAAGTCAAGATTGAGATTAGGGATTGCATCTCGGATTTGAATCCTGCACACTTCAGCGTATGGATTTACTCCAAGCACAGGGTAGCAGTGGGCCACATTCTGGTATGGTCCAATTACAATCGGATGCGGTGAACAGTTCCTCACTGTCACACAGGTAGATAACTCCACTTTATTTCTCCAGTCCTTTCTCTCTGGGATCACCATCCAGCCATTCTGGTTAATCATTTCTTCAGGGGTTTCCATAAGGACATAACTCCCCCCTTCAAGCAAATCGGGAGCAATGCTGGAGGCTACTCTCAGAACTCTCTCCCCGCCGGCAGGAACTTCCACGGTTCTCTCACCGATATGATATACCATTCCATGTCGATAGCCAGTAGACAGGGCATCACAGAGTTCTCTAAGATCAGAAGATATATTCACCGGCTGAGCTGCAGGGTTCCAATCTCTTCCAAGAAACTTCTGAAAAGCATAATGCACTGCGGGACAATTAGTGCCAAGTATCACAGGAGCTGCACAAGAATCCCCTGTATCAGGACAGACAAGAGCCGTAATCTTCATGGGAGCGACACTCTGATCTTCTAATTCAGGGACAGCTATAACTACTTGCAGGCTGCCATCTACAGGATATGATCCTGAATTAAGCCCCCACAATTTCATTTGTCCTGTAGACTGAAGAGGTATATCCCTCAGATACTTTTGGTAGAACGAGCGATAAATCAGGGTCACTTGAGATCCTGTATCAAACAGGGCAGGAGCGGCATGACCATTGACAGTGACTTTGACAACGGACCTGGAGCCCGCGATAGCGCCTCTGGTCTTTACTCGGCCCGCCTTCCTTCGGTGTCTTTGATTCTGAATAGAGAAGACAGCACTGTGTCCCAATCCCTCACTGTCCTCCGTACACTGTCTGGCAGTATGGCCCGTCTGACCACATTTATAACAGGTTCTAGCATCCTTCCTCCATTGAGTGGCAGTGGATGGAGTGGCGGACTGTCTAAGTTCTGACCGCTCCACTGGTTTGTCCTTGTTTGAATTAGGAACAACATCTTCTTTAGAGATGCTTTTCGCTTTCTTAGGGGTACTAAAACTAATGTCAGCTTCTTGTTTCTTCACTAACTTCATTAAGTCAGGAAATGGAAGGACTCTATCAGATAGTAAGACCTTGAGTACTTGAGCAAGAGGATGATGAGGTTGTAACCCTCTCACCAACTGACTGGTTCTCATAGCGTCTACCTCTGAAGTAGATATAGCTGCGTGGTACACCAGACGTGAAAGAAGTAGCTGTAAACGGTTAATAAAAGTAGAGACATTTTCCCCTTCTTTTTGACGAACCATTCGGTAATCAGCAACCATCTGGGCAAGGTCATAGTATGGCTCAAAGTGATCAGACAGTACTTGTATATAGTCCAATGCACTCACTCCTTCATGAGAGTCTCTGTACAAGCGGATCAATTCTGCAGCAGGAGACCGCAAACTTTCACTGATACGCTGCCGCTTGCCTTCTTCAGAGCAAGACCATTCCTTCAGGCATTGGAGAGTATGTTCTTTCCATATCTCAAAGTTTTCCTCCCCTTGTGGTACTGGGACATTACCAGAGAATACTTTTAGTTTCTTGTAGTGAGTGGCCTGCAGGCCCTGAGCTAACATTTCAGTCAGCCTGGCTAAAGTGCTAATAGCACTGTCACTAGAGGAACTGCTAGCGACGGCCATACTGGGGGGGTAACTGGCTGAGCGGGGTTCTTCCTTTACCTGAACCAGGGGAGGAACAGGAGGTCGGTAATCCCATGTAGTAGCTAGTGGGAGGTTCCCCTCTGAGCTATATCGCTTCTCCATATCAATGACTATTCCCACTTCTAAATCTCAGCAGTGCCTCCAAATGTAGCCCTATTTGGGGGGGGGGTATGAGTATTATCCCTCCCGCAACAGACTCTGGCGCTGACCTGTGTGTATAATGGAACCTGAAGCCTTCGCTGAAGGGAAGAGTGGGAACATATATGAAATATATCAGTGCCTCCACCCAGGATAGAGCCTCTGTATTACAGGGAGGATCTCTTCCTGGGACTTACCCATGAGGTACAGTTAGTAGCCTTAACAAGGATCACTGTACTAATCTCACAGTCTGAAGAATACATACAGATACCACATAAGGTTATAACAGTAGCTTTATAAGAATCAACAGGGTAATAATACATACATACAATATACTCAGAACACAGCAATACTACAACAACCAGCAAGTCCTCAACCGTCTTAGGTTATATACCCGGGTATATATATAGATATATAGCAAGAGTCCGGTGCACAATACCTCCAGGCAACAGAAGAGATGCAGGGGCCCCTGTGGATGACTGTGGATCCTCGGATTCTTCCAGGAGATGACAGACAGCCGATCAGGAGATGATGATGATGATGGTGAGATTCTTCACAGGCAGCAAACAGGGCGACGGTGACGGCAGTAGATGCAGGCCTGACTACCCTAACACTGAGTCCTTAACCTGCCAGCTAAACTACTAGTGCCACCGGGCCTCTAACTAGCTAGTTGGCCTTCGGAAGCCTAACCTATCACTGCCCTGAACTGTATATATATATGGATCCCTAACTACGGTTACTAGCTAGGTCCTGTGAGTATATAGGGGGTAACACATACCTAACTATATACTGTGAAGTAAAGAGGAACAAGTGGCTCTTAGACTCCCCCAGACATAACATGTCTGTCTCAGCAGCTCTGCTCACATCTCTCCCCCCAGCCGCGGCGCCCCACAGGGGGGCGCCCCCCAGTAAAAAAAAAAAAAAAACCCCCACAAAGGGGGGGGGGGGGCGGCCGCCAAGGGGGGGGGGGGGGGGGCAGAAAAAATAAAAATAGGAGGGGGGGGGGGGCCCCCCAGCAAAGGAAAAGGGGGGGGGGGGGGGGGGGGGGTGGGTGTTTTAAAAAAGGAGGGGGGGGGGGGGGGTGGGGGGGGGGGGGGGGGGGGGGAGGGGAAAAAAAAAAGGGGGGGGGGGGGGGGGGGGGGGGGGTGAGGGTGGGGGGGGGTGTTTTGGGTGGGGGAAGTGAGATGAGGGGGGGGGGGGGGGGGAGAGAGAAAAAGGAGAGTTAAAAGAAAAAGAAAAAGGAAAAAATAAAAAAAAAAAAATTTTTTGTTTTTGTGTTGTGTGGTACTGGGTTTGCCTGGAATGGACTGTGTCACTAAGAAGGAGTTTGCTGATATGAAATGTGCTCTATCTAATAAAGTTATACAGAGTGTAGAGCAAAAGCAAGTGCTTGAGAAGCAATTGCAGGATTTAAAGGAGCAGCATGTTCAAGACTGCATTGCCAAAGAGAGTGTCATTGAAAAATTAAGAGATGAGCTTGAAACTGCTAAACAAAGAGAAAGGGAACTCAAAGCTAGAATATGCAGCCTGGAGAGGGCTCTGTCAGGATCTTGTGAAGATAATGAGAAGTTGTCTGTTTTGGTGCAAAATAAAGACAAAGAATTGAATAATGTCACAGGGCTTCTTTCTCAAGCAGACAGCGAGTTTATCAAATTTTCCAAAGATTTTTCTACACTAGAATCTCAGCTTCAGGACACTCAGGAACTTTTGCAAGAAGAAACCCGTCAGAAGCTTGACCTTAGTACAAAACTAAAACAAATGGAAGATGAGAAAAATGGTTTCCTTGAGCAACTAGAGGAAGAGGAGATAGCAAAAAGAGATTTGATAAAGCAGATTTCAACACTACAGGCTCAGGCGACTGATATGAAGAAAAAAATGGAGGATAGTATTGGATCCTTGGACTCTCTTGAAGAACTAAAGGAAAGGTTGCAAAAGTAGCTAGAAGCTACAAATCAACGGTTTGAGGAGAAGGTTGCTGCTTATGACAAACTTGAGAAGACGAAAATTAGACTGCAGCAGGAACTAGAAGATGTAGGTGTAGACCTTGATCATCAACGTCGGATGGTGTCAAATTTGGAAAGGAAGCAGAAAAAGTTTGATCAGCTGCTTGGTGAAGAGAAGACTCTTTCTGCTAGATATGCAGAAGAACGTGACCATGCTGAAGCAGAGGCCCTTGAATTGAAGGCCGAGTTAGAGAGGCTCAACAAGCAACTGTGCACTGAAATGGAGAATTTGGTTAGCTCCAAGGATGAAGTTGAGAAAAACCTGGAATCTGTGCAGATATTGTATGAGAACAAAGCTAATGCTTATGACAAGCTGGAAAAGGCCAAGAGAGAATTGGACCTCCAGATAGAAGACATGAAGATTCAGTTTGAGGGAAACCTGTCTAATTTGTCTGCTGAGATTGTAGATCTAAAAATGCTTGTTGCTAAACTAAAGGTGCAAGTGAACCAGCAGGAGGAAATTGCACGCATCAAGAAACAGCTGGAGTTTCAGATGGATCAAGTGAAGCGCGAGTCAGAAATAAAGTTGGAAGAGCACACTGTTCAGATAGCACAGTTAAAAACCGAAGTGGAATCTAAAAGAGAAGAATTGGATCGATTGCAGCAGTCTCTATCCAATACTGAACAGTCGGCATCTGCCCTATCTTCAAAGCTGTCAGCACTAGAAGCTGAGAAGGATTCATTGCAGAGCCTGTTAATCTCTAAAGAATCAGAGCTGCAAGGTGCACTAGTAAAGACTGAGATGGAAGCGGCACAGAAAAATGTCGCAGTGAAGAAAGTTCTGGAGCTGGAATCAGAGATTTGTGCGCTACAGAAGGCGTTAGAATTGGGAAAAGCTGCCAGCATAGAGGCAGAGAAAGGAGAATCATTAAGTCAGACAGACATGAGTGACCTGTCCAATGATGTGACAGTTTTTAAAGACATGCCAGAAAATGTAGTTCAGCGTGATCTATTATGTGAGGGTGTATGGTATGGCCCTCGTGCAGAAGGAGAAGATATTGAAGTACAGAGCTTGAATATCTCAAACAAAGAGGAGAGCAAGAAGCCTATGTCTCCTAAACTTCTAAGCCTTGATGGTGATGGCAAAGTTTGCTTTGAGATGAAGCTTACGGAAAAAGTACCCGTGATACAGTTATACTCAAAAGACATTGATGTGCATGAAGTACGTGTTAGTTGGTCTCTGAGCTTCTGTGAATTCATGATAGGTGAAGATGAAGATTTTTACGGCTATTCACTAAAGGGATCAAAGTCATGCAATGGGATGGTTGAAGACTATGGCGAGAAATGGGATGAAAATGATGTGATCCCCTGTATGACGAATTGTGAAGGTGATGAAGAAAAACTTGCCTCTGCACAGAATGGCCAGGATCTTGACGTAGCAGTTAAAGTGATGAGAAACCGGAAGTGTCAAGTAACCGGAATCTGGAAGAAGAGACCCCCAGATTGTGACTACTGGATAGACACTGGACAGGCCTACTTGGTTGAAGAGGGACTTCGTCATAGGATGTCTCGCCCCATTGTAGCTCACCCCATGGGTAGGGAGCTGAGGGGGAGGGTATGTAAGTATGTGAGCCAGAGGGCACTGTTGAGCGACCCAGGCCAGACCAGAAAAGTCTCTCAGCCACGCCTTTGGGGGGTGGCACGTGGCTCCAGAGGGGCTGGAGTGTCCTGCAGGAAGCAGGAAGCAGTGGACCAGCTAGGACAGACAGAGAGGGTCTGTCCCAGAGGGCTGGCGTCCACAGAGGACTGTTGCTAGAGCTGAGTAACAGTCAGGACAGTTAGGGGCTCAAGGAGTGAGTTAGGCCCTAACTGTGGCATAGGTTTTGTTTGTTGTTTTGTTATGTTGCCCTTAAGCTGTAATAAAGCCACTTTGTTCTAAATTGGCACCGTCTGAACGCTGTCTCACCGGTGCCCAGTACCACGAACCACCGCTGTTGGGACCAGGAAAAGCCACCATTTGAGTCTAATTCCCCCAAGTTATCACAATATAGACTTTATTACCGCTTCGGTTTTGCTCCGTCTTTTCGACTGGAGTTTCCGTAGCGTGGATAAGCAATGGGTCTCTATCGAGGCTGACCTGCTCTCGGTTCCCCTCTCCTCGTTGCCGTGGATACCGGCACATTTCCATCTGGGATCCGCTGGGCACTCATTCCTTTCTTCACACTTCCTTAAGACCTGGGATTCAGTGTGCTCCAGTGGGAGAGTGGCTAGAGTTCCTGGCCCCCTCAGTCCCCTTTTTCATAATCCTATGTTCCCCTCGGGCCGTTCTGTAGACAGGTTCCTTTGCTGGTGCAACAGTGACGATGTAAGACTTAGGCAGGTCGCCGGGGACTCACCTCTTCCTTCATTGGCCCAGTTGCGCGCTTCTCATCCGGACCTTCACTTGTCCTGGCTGGAGTACAGCCAACTTGTGGCCTTCTTGCGGAAATTCTCCTTGGGTCCTCTCCTTTGCTTGACTATGACGGATCTAGAGTCCGCCCTTTCCCACGCTGACTCTCCCCTGCGTACACTCTCGACGCTTTACAGTATTCTTCTCAGGGACGCTACTCCCAGGCCCCCCTCATATACAGTTCCCTGGGAGTCAGACCACCATGCGGGTCTGCCCCTTGCTGACTGGGATAGGTCTTTCCTGTTTGCCCACAAGCTTCCGTTGCCTTGCAGTGCGCAAGAAAAGAATTTCAAAATTCTGTCTCGATGGTACAGGAGTGCTGACTTCCTCTACAGAATATATCCTGCTGTGACTAACCGGTGTTGGCGCTGTGGCACGGAGAAAGGTACTCTGTATCACATCTGGTGGGAGTATGACATTCTTAGGCCCTTCTGGGACGCTGTATTTGACCTATATGCTAAGGTGTGTGGTCGTACCGTCATGGCTACTCCCCAACTGGCCTTTATTTCAGTTATCCCTGGCAGGATTTCTGCAGTGAAGAAGGATCTCCTGCGACAATTTCTCACGGCCGCCAGGACCGTCATTCCCAGGCACTGGCGGAGCACTGCTGCACCTTCTCTGGTTGAATTCCTACAAGAGCTTCTCATAATAAAGAGAATGGAGGCCCTGGTGGCGAAGGTTTCTTCCGATCCTCCCAAATACAGAAGACAGGTAAGTATGATTGGGGGGGGGGGGATTTGGGGCTGAGTTAGGTAAGTAGGTAGATAGATAGAGCAGTAGGCTGGGGGCTAGCTAGGGAAACGGAGGGGGTGTGAGAGAGGGAGTGAGAGGGGTATCATGGGAGTTGTAGGCTGGGAATCAGGAAGCTAGCCATGTAAATAAATGCAGAGGAGGCTAAGAGCTCCCATAGAAAGCCAGAAATCACTCAAAACACTGCTAAAGGTATTGTGGTGCAATTATTAACCCATTAATAGCACTAAAATACCTTTTTTTAAAAAAAGTTTTTTTTTGCCCTGAAAACCCCTTTAACCACTGATACACCTAAGCTCTGACTTATACTATTCTAAACAAGTTCATTTTATAGCCCTTGTATGTACATCGTTGCTGGATGGTTCTGCGCATGCTCCAGCGTCCTCGTGCAGCGTTTCCCTGCGCTTCCAGGTATTTAGCAAGCAATGGTAAGCACTGGCTCACATCTTCTTCCCTTAGAAGCTCCAAGCACACTGAAAGTACTTATTTCTTCATTTACAAATACCTTAAGGGGTTTTATCTTACTGTTCACATTTAATATATGATCTTTAATTCTTGATTACCAATCTGGTTGGTTGGTTCCATATCATTAGACACAGGGTACGACCAGTTGTTTATGTTTATACACATCTGATGTATTTTAATCATCATTCTTTAGTTCCATGTCTCCTGTGGTTTTTCAGTTTCAGTTTTTACTGTTTTTATGACAATCTGTTACTACTATTATTACTTTTACATACTGATATATTACTATATATTATCACTATATATTGCTACATATTACTATTATATATTATTATTATTATTATTATTATTATTATTTTTAAAGACTGATATATTTGATTTTTTTCACTATGATGACAAAGCTTTTTATACTTGGTCTATGTTCTTATTATTTAGGTACAATTGATTTGAAAAAGAGGTTTTTACCTCGAAACATGTTATAATTTTTTTTAAATAAATTTATTTTGGTATATTAGATGGTCCGACCATGATTGTCTACCCATTATCCACCCTACATCCCCGTAGGGGTGTTCAAGTGAAGAGCGTTATACTTGGTCTCTACAATAATTTTTCCCTGCAACTTTTGTTGCTGTGGACATATTATTTTTCACTATTTAAGACATTATAGTTAATATCTAGGTATAGATCTGTGTAACATACCACATATACAGTATGTATCAGTGACAGGCTTCTTATGTTCCCATTTACACGATCCATAACATGACATTCATGTAGCAGAATTATACATTTGTTCCAAAAACAGACTGGGTGACAAAATTGAGGCCGAGTATAGACCTTTCTGGAAGCAAATTTTACCTCTATTGTAAAAATAAGGATAACATCACATGACTGAATTTGGAACTGAATTTGAGGTGAATTCCACCTCAAAATCAGCTCCAAATTTGGCCTGAAATCTGCATTTTTTTCCTCTAAGTGTCACGCTTGATCTTCAGGCTGATTCTACCAGATAATTCCCATTAAAGTAAACAAGAAAATACCGCCTGGCCAGTGTGCAATGTGCTAGTAAAAATACTTTCAGAATACCCAAAGCTCGGAGTCTAGTAAATTATTTCTTTTTATCTGAAAGTCCTTTCTGAATCCTATGGTTTCTGTAGCAGGACAAAGTAACAGAATAAAAACATCTGGTCCACAAAATTTTGAAATACTGTACAACCTCAGATGAACAAAAACCCACAAGAGATCCCACCATTTCATTATTTATTTCACAAAAATGAAGACAAGATAGAAAATCCATGTATGAAAAAACTAAGTCCACTCTATGAATCAGTAACTTGCAGAACCACCTGTAGCAGCAATAGCTCGGAGTAAAGGTTTGCCGGGTGATATTATCAGTCTCTTACAATGTTTTGTGTTTTGATTTATCCAAGCTTGTATTTACCCAATTTTAAGACCTTCTAAGGAACAGATTTTTTTTTAAATTGTGTCCTGATACATAAAACAATAGAATTCAAAGAGGCGGCTGAGTGTATATCTTACAGGAATGATGGTAGTAATGTACAGGGGATATCAGATGGATTCCTGTTGTGTAAATCTACAATAAATTAGGATCACTAAAATAAAGCACCCAATGCCAGTCTTCTGCTCCAAAAGCTAACAAGTCATTGCAAGCCTTACAGTAATGTAGAAAACATATGCTTCTAAAGACAAACATTATAAATCTCTGATATGACTGTGCCTTGAAGATATTGTCCAGTTTAGGGCACCAGTTCTTAAAAAAGAGCGGGAAAAACTTCAAAGAAGGACAACCAAAATGATAAGAGGCACAGAATAGCAGATCTAATGTCTCAAAGATGGTGGTTAAAAATAAATGTATTAACCCCAGAGAATAAAATGCTGAAGTGATACCGTATGATAATTGTTTGGCAAATTGGTCTATGCCCTTCCAGGGTGGTTTTTATCATCATATAGGATTTGTCACTATATCAGGTACTCGCTACATTATGTTAGCAGTGAATCTATATTTCAGAGGTTTCCCTTCAGAACTAACCTCCACCAAGGATTTGACCAGCTCCCCTCTCCTAATGTGCAGGACATTTCCAAAGATAGGCCAGGGTGTTGGTCCCGGAGGCAGGTTACGTCTTCTGTATATGGCATTCCATGTGGAGTAGATAAACAATGAAAGGATCGCGACCAGGACCAGGGATGCAAACCAGGTAAGAGCCATCTTTCCTAACTATGAAGCATAGAATGATTCTCCACCAGACCATCAGGCTGATGTTAATCAGAAACCTCAGGTTAAATATCATTATCAGAGATTGTTTTTCTTTTTTAGTACAGTCAATATGGTTTTGTGCCAAAAGAGATGCCAACAGTATGCTTACCCAGCTTTATAATAGTGCATTGTGGACAATAGATTAAAAAGAACCTATATCAAAACTGTACAAACAAATCTTAAGAATGTTAAAACAGATGTATCATATTTTGTACACAGTAGTTGAGGTTCTTCTCTTTTACAGCATTCTAGACAATTAGGTTTTACTTTCCTCCCAAAATATTGAATAAAAAGTGATCAAAACTTCAGATGTTAATCAATATGGTATAAATAAAAACTACATCTTGTGCTGTATAAAAATAAAAAAAGAAAGTTATAACTGTCAGAGTGACTAAAATATGTTTGTTTTTTTTTTTTACATTTTTCATAGTTTTCAATTTCTGAGAAGGAAGTAAAATATAACACAAAACTAGAAAAATCTATCACTGGACTCAAAGAATATAACATGTTATTTGTACCCTACAGGGAACATCATAAAAATTAAACCCACAAGAAAATGGTGCAAATAAAAAAATGGTGTAAATCATATGGAATATGGAGCCATTACAGAATACAGTTTGTTCAGCAAAAAATAACCCCTCATACAGCTCTGCAAATGGAAAAATAAAAAAGTTATGGTCTTTTGAAAAAAAATATTGCCGCAGCAGGAACGGCTTAAAATATATACAGATTAATTTTTTTTTAAAGATGACCTTTCATATCCTCACAGATTGGCAGTATTATATTGCTAGAAAACTGACAGTGTGCTGAATTCAGTGCAGTGTCAGTTTTGATGGTGTGCACCCGGGTGCCAGAGATACCGGTGCTGTTATCTTTCCACTGTTATTAGAACAGGCCTTACAGCTCAGTGTCATTCCTGTGCAGTGAGTAACGTCCACCCTCTTCTATAGCCTTGTACTATTGGGGGGAGGAGGATTTCCTTACCGCCAGAGATGATACTGAACGGTAGTGTTCTGACAGTGGAAAGATATTGGTGCTGAAACTAACAGCACTAATATCTGTGGCACCAGGAGCATACCAGCAAAGCTTTCTCATCTTTATTGTGGTATTATTAGGGTTGTTACGTCTGCTGTGGCCCCTTTAAGTCTGCCGGATCCCCTTTAAGAAACTGTGCTTTAATTTATGTGCCGGTCCGGGTCTTTATAATCCCCTCCAATTCTCTCTTCCATGCCGGCTATTTGTTTCTTCCTGGTTTTGGCTCCCATACCTGTTGTTTACTGTTCACGATTGCTGTTTGTGTTTCTCTGTCTCTGACGTTGGAATTGTGTACCTGGACTTCTCTTTTGGATTGCGACTCTGCTGAACTTACCCTCTCTGGCATTTTGACACTGGCTATGTACCTCGACCTCTCCTTCTGTCACTCGCTCCTGTACTTCGCTGCTATCTCCGCTGCTGACCCTACTCTGTCGTTTACTCTTCATCTAGTGAGTTGCTTGTGATTATGCTCTCTGGCTTCTGCTTGCAGTTAATTCATTTATTGCACATTCCTCTGTGTTGTCAACTTTGGTCTGGGATTGCCAAGTCCATCTCCACCACTTTAATTTAATTAAACTGATTGGACTTGATTAGGAAAGGCGCACACCTGTCTATATAAGACCTCACAGCTCACAGTGCATGTCAGAGCAAATGAGAATCATGAGGTCAAAGGAACTGCCCAAGGAGCTCAGAGACAGAATTGTGGCAAGGCACAGATCTGATCAAGGTTACAAAAGAATTTCTGCAGCACTCAAGGTTCCTAAGAGCACAGCGGCCTCCATAATCCTTAAATGGAAAAAGTTTGGGACGACCAGAACTCTTCCTAGACCTGGCCGTCCAGCCAAACTGAGCAATGGTGGGAGAAGAGCCTTGGTGAGAGAGGTAAAGAAGAACCCAAAGATCACTGTGGCCGAGCTCCAGAGATGCAGTAGGGAGATGGGAGAAAGTTTCACAAAGTCACCTATCACTGCAGCCCTCCACCAGTCGGGGCTTTATGGCAGAGTGGCCCGAAGGAAGCCTCTCCTCAGTGCAAGACATATGAAAGCCAAAAAACACATGAAGGACTCCCAGACTATGAGAAATAAGATTCTCTGGTCTGATGAGACGAAGATTGAACTTTTTGGCGTTAATTCTAAGTGGTATGTGTGGAGAAAACCAGGCCCTGCTCATCACCTGCCCAATACAATCCCAACAGTGAAACATGGTGGTGGCAGCATCATGCTATGGGGGACAAGACCACTGGGTGCAATTGAAGGAAAGATGAATGCGGCCAAGTACAGAGATATCCTGGAAGAAAACCTCTGCTAGAATGCTCTGGACCTCAGACTGGGCTGAAGGTTCACCTTCCAACAAGACAATGACCCTAAGCACACAGCTAAAATAACAAAGGAGCGGCTTCGGAACATCTCTGTGACCATTCCTGACTGGCCCAGCCAGAGCCCTGACCTCAACCCAATTGAGCATCTCTGGAGAGACCTGAAAATGGCTCCACCAATGTTCACCATCCAACCTGACAGAACTGGAGAGGATCTGCAAGGAAGAATGGCCGAGGATCCCCAAATCCAGATGTGAAAAACTTGTTGCATCATTCCCAAGAAGACTCCTGGCTGTACTAGCTCAAAAGGAAGAGGCTGCTACTCAATACTGAGCAAAGGCTCTGAATACTTATGGCCTTGGGAGATTTCAGGATTTCTTTTTTAATAAATTTGCAAAAATATCTACATTTCAGTTTTTTTTTTGTTTTTTTTTTTGTCAAGATGGGAGCTGAGTGTACATTAATGAGAAATAAAAGGAACTTTTTTGCTTTTAGCAAATGTCTGCAATGAAACAAAGAGTGAAAAATTTAAAGGGGTCTGAATACTTTCCGTACCCACTATATATAATATAGTTGATGTGTGAGGACATAGAAGGTCCTCTTTAAGTATACAATGTACTGGCATATATAAATCATGTATGGGAAGAAAAATACTATTGAGGTTTGGTCAGAGAAAATCCTCTCATTGAGAATACTGGATCCTGTAAGCTCAACTTTAAGAGTAGAAACTTCATCATACACAACGTCCCAGGTCCTAGATCAGGGTGAAATGTGATGAAAAATTATTAAAAATACATTTTTAATAGAATGGGGATCCTCCAGCAGCCTCCGCCTTATTATTCTGATGTCACATTGTAGTGAACACTAAAGAAGCCGGGAGAAACTATATTGAATGGGGGAGAGGTGGGGAAGCCTAAAAACATGCCTGTGTTGTACAGTCATGGCCAAAAGTTTTGAGAATGATACAAATATTAATTTTTACAAAGTCTACTGCTTCAGTTTTTCTAATGGCAATTTGCATATACTCCAGAATGTTATAAAGAGTGATCAGCTTAACAGCAATTACTTGCAAAGTCAATATTTGCCTAGAAAATGAACTTTATCCCCCAAAACACATTTCAACATCATTGCAGCCCTGCCTTAAAAGGACCACCTAACATGGTTTCAGTGATTGCTCCAGTAACACAGGTGTGGGTGTTGATGAGGACAGGGCTGGAGATCAATCTGTCATGATTAAGTAAGAATGACACCACTGGACACTTTAAAAGGAGGCTGGTGCTTGCCATCATTGTTTCTCTTCTGTTAACCATGGTTATCTCTAAAGAAACACGTGCAGTCATCATTGCACTGCACAAAAATGGCCTAACTGGGAAGAGTATTGCAGCTAGGAAGATTGCACCTCAGTCAACAATCTATTGCATCATCAAGAACTTCAAGGAGAGAGGTTCCATTGGTGCCAAAAAGGCTCCAGGGCGCCCAAGAAAGACCAGCAAGCGGCAGGACCGTCTCTTAAAAGTGTTTCAGCTGCGGGATCGGGCTACCAGCAGTGCAGAGCTTGCTGAGGAATGGCAGCAGGCAGGTGTGAGTGCATCTGCACGCACTGTGAGGCGGAGACTCTTGGAGCAAGGCCTGGTCTTAAGGAGGGCAGCAAAGAAGCCACTTCTCTCCAGAAAAAACATCAGGGACAGACTGATATTCTGCAAAAGGTACAGGGAGTGGACTGCTGAGGACTGGGGTAAAGTCATTTTCTCTGATGAATCCCCTTTTCGATTGTTTGGAACATCTGGAAAACAGCTTATTCGGAGAAGAAGAGGTGAGAGCTACCACCAGTCTTGTCTCATGCCAACTGTAAAGCATCCTGAAACCATTCATGTGTGGGGTTGCTTCTCAGCCACGGGAATCGGCTCTCTCACAGTCTTGCCTAAAAACATAGCCATGAATAAAGAATGTTACCAGAATGTCCTCCAAGAGCAACTTCTCCCAACCGTCCAAGAGCAGTTTGGCGCTCAACAATGCCTTTTCCAGCATGATGGAGCACCTTGCCATAAAGCAAAGGTGATAACTAAATGGCTCAGGGAACAAAACATAGAGATTTTGGGTCCATGGCCTGGAAACTCCCCAGATCTTAATCCCATTGAGAACTTGTGGTCAATCATCAAGAGACGGGTGGACAAACAAAAACCAACAAATTCAGACAAAATTAAAGCATTGATTCTGCAAGAATGGACTGCTATCAGTCAGGATTTGGTCCAGAAGTTGATTGAGAGCATGCCAGGGAGAATTGCAGAGGTCCTGAAGAAGAAGGGTCAACACTGCAAATATTGACTTGCTGCATTAACTCATTCTAACTGTCAATATAACCTTCTGTTACTCATAATATGAATGCAATTATATTTCTGTATGTGATAAAAACATCTGACAAACACACATAAAAACCAGAGGGCAGCAGATCATGTGAAAATATAATATTTGTGTCATTCTCAAAACTTTTGGCCATGACTGTACAGTGTGGAAATCACATCTTGTAGGATACATTGTAGAGGAGGATTGGACTGTGTGGAGGAGATCAGATCCTGTATTATACAGTATGGAGCAGATCAGATCCTGTATTATACAGTGTGGAGGAGATCAGATCCTGTATTATACAGTATATAGAAGATCAGATCCTGTATTATACAGTGTGGAGGAGACCAGATCCTGTATTATACAGTATAGAGGAGATCAGATCATGTATTATACAGTGTGGAGGAGATCAGATCCTGTATTATATACTATGGAGGAGATCAGATCCTGTATTATACAGTATGGAGATCAGATCCTGTATTATACAGTATAGAGGAGATCAGATCATGTATTATACAGTGTGGAGGAGATCAGATCCTGTATTATATACTATGGAGGAGATCAGATCCTATATTATAAAGTATATAGGAAGTCAGATCTTGTAGTGCACAGAATTAAAGAGGGGGTTAGATCATGTGTGTGTGGCTTTGTTCACACTGTTGTGCGTCGGTTTTCATCAGGGGATCTTTCAGCAGTTCCACTAACTTTGATGCCAAGAACAGAAGAGTGCACTATAATAAACTGCTGAAAACCTCAATGGACCCCCTGTGGATTCCAATTACAATGCAATGAGGACGGTCATATGACAGATCCAGGACTGTGAATGTAAGCCATAACAAAAATGTGAACAGAGTCCTACACAGAGCACTGCTTTTTGGCCATTATACTCTTTGCAGAGACACAACACCACATATTGTAATTTTTTAAAGAAAGTCTAAAAAATCAAAAATTACTTACAACAGCAAAATTCTATTAATGTGACAAAGTCTGGAATTAGAAAGATTTCAGTGATGGTTTCCATTTCACTTATACCACACGAGGAATAAATGACATTTTGTATTCTATGGGGACATTTGCAAATCCCGTCCTTCGGGGGGCGATATCACTTTCTGTAAACTGCGTCTCTGATGTTAATGTGAAATTCTGAAGAATTGTTGTAAGGAAAAGAAACAGTTCCATGCGGGCAAGACCTTCCCCCAGGCAAATCCGCTTTCCTGAAATACACAGAACATTGGTGACTTATGAGACATCACATCTATTAGGCGATCTTATTAATATACAACGGGGTCTGATGAACATGTCGCCAGACAGAAGGGGATACCGGAGACAGCAGGACAGAGCAAGGATGCCTTGTAGAGGTGAGGTAAGGTGAGTATAAGTGTTTGTTATTTTTAATCACTTCCCCTGGGCCTCTACTTATTATACTATTATTATCGCCTCAGACCCCAGAGTATTATAATAGCACTGGCTCTAGGAGGGGGGACACTTAGGAGCATATAATACTGTGTGGGGGCCACTGCGGAGCACATAATACTGTGTGGGGGCCACTGTGGAGCACATAATACTGTGTGGGGGCCAATGCGGAGCATGTAATACTGTGTGGGGGCCACTGACTGAAGAACACATAATACTGTGTGGGGGCCACTGTGGAGCACATAATACTGTGTGGGGGGCCAATGCGGAGCATGTAATACTGTGTGGGGGCCACTGACTGAAGAACACATAATACTGTGTGGGGGCCACTGTGGAGCACATAATACTGTGTGGGGGCCAATGCGGAGCATGTAATACTGTGTGGGGGCCAATGCAGAGCATGTAATACTGTGTGGGGGCCAATGCGAAGCACGTAATACTGTGTGGGGGCCACTATGGAGCACAACGTAATACTGTGTGGGGGCCACTATGGAGCTTGTAATACTGTCCCAGTATTGTTTACATGCCGGGCGCTGCTCACTCACTGTATTCTTATTAACTGCAGTTGTGGGTACTTAAGCTGTATTCTTTTCAAGTATCTGAGATATCGCTGCAGCACCTGTAACTGCCACTATCAAGAGTTCACTCTAGGGAGGGGGTAGGGGGCCCTGGACAAAAGTTTGCATCGGGGCCCACAAGACTTTAGTTACGCCACTGGAATGGTATAAATACTGGATTGTTCTCACCTCTTCTTCCCTGCTATTCCAGTGGAGGGGCTCATTTCTTTCCTCCTGTCTGTATTTTTGGCACCCCAGTGAAGGACCATCCATGTGACCATTGCAGACAATCACTGGCCTCATTTTCCACAGTGAGTCATCAGTTATGTCATTGCTGCAGAGATTCCAGCAATAGAATAAACCCCTCCCCTTTTAATGCATCGATAGCGAGCAGAAGCGATGGACATACGGACAGGACCACCAAATATGGAGACTGGTGCCCAAGACATTACAGCCTCTGAAACAGAGAGGCGAGACCATAGGATAGAAGCCATGCAGTCTGTGAGGGACCAGATAGGTTCTATGGAGAATTTTCAGGGAGGATTCCATAAGGGTGACCTGCCAACTGCCCTTGCTATTGGATGTGCAATAGTCGGTCCATTGGTCTGGGGTTAAGGTAGAATCAAGGTCATGCTCCCAGGCTGCCATGAAGTCTAGTTTAGTATCAGGTGGAGGGGCATTCAGCAGACTACATATAAAAGAGAGAGCCCCTGTCTGTGGCTCTAAACAAGCATAACCTTCCAAAACCGGTGGGGGAAATCTCCAGGTTAAGTGGGATGAAAGAACAGAAAAAATGAAAGACCTGTGTAGTCTGAAAGATCTCTGATGCAGGCGGGGAGTATTTGTTAACAAATATTCATTGGTGAAGATGCACCAGTCACAGAGAAAATCAGCGAGCGTGTCTCCACCAAACAAACACCACAGGAGATGGAGGCCAGGGGGAAAAGGGGATTCGAAAATAGGGGGACTAGAGGTGAAATTGGACTTTGTAGGTGATAGGTGAAGCGGACCCTCCTCCATAATTGTAACATGTAATCTGTAACTTTGGCAGATGCTGGGATCGGGTGGGTGACCAACTTCTTGATATGTAGTTTCCTGGTGACAGACTCCCTTTAAACAGAGACAAACAAACCTATTTACTTAGTTTATTTATTTTAGATAGAACTTTATGCAGACTTAATGATTTGTCAACCCTGAAAACCAGATAAGCAGGTTCTTGGGTCAGTCTATAAATCCATTGCCTTATATTAATTTATCTCTAAAGGTTTACAGTCCTTATGACAGATGAACTTCACTGAACCTGACAACATGGACCGTACACAAGTCCTGGTGTTTGTGCTCTCATATCCTAGGACAAACTGATCTGTGCGTTACCTGAAGATTAGTAGAAGGAGAAGGCTACATTCACACGATGGAGATTAATGGCGGCATTACATTAATATCAGTAAATGGGGGCTATTAACATGACCGTTATTTTAAAGGTCAGTTGTCACGTACTGTCAAAATATAGGTCATGTCCTGTTTTTGTCCATCTTAACGGATCCCTCCATGTACTCAGGATGTGGGGGGGGGGGGGGAACTTGAAAGCCGGTGCCCCCGGGTGCAAGACAGCCATGAATAATGGCAATTTTTTTTACAGCCGTTTAGCACCTCAGTCATCTGAATGTAGCCTAAAGCTCAAACACAGTGGAAATGCAGAAAAACAGGGTAAAAAAAAAAAACATTGTGGAAACAAACACAACATGTTGCTGAATTTTGTTTTTTGCAGAGTTTTTATTCTGTGTTCCCTTATGTGGTCTTAGCATTAGAAAGTTTTAGGGACTGTCCGATTTAGAAACCCCATTTCCATATACTCTGTTAGGACTCTACATTATTAGTAAAAGTGAAGGCTAGCTCTTGTTCTGGAGGACTCAGCACATCCATGCATTATAAGGACAACCTTACAGTGTGAATGATGTAATACTTGGCTTGTAAGCATGCTTGGCTAAGGTCTTACAGATTTACACCTGCTCTTAACACCCAGGATCAATGAATCTCTTATTCTGTGTGTTTAACCCTTTAGGTGTCACCAGGGACTGAGGCATTTACATTTCTCCTTGCATCAAGCATAGAAACTCCCACAAACACAATTGCGGGTGCTGATACCATTATATGGCAACTGGGGACCTAATGAAGGTTCCCAGGTCTGCCTACAGTACATGCCATTGGGCCACTGCCTGTCAGTGTCATTACTGACAGCATAAAACATTAATACATAATACTGCAATGTATTATCCAAACATCACAAGTTCAAGTCCCCTCAGAAGAGTAAAAAGTAGTCACAAAGCTTAATATAAGTGTAAGGTTTTTTTTAAAAATGAGCATACGTTTTGGATATTGCTGTGTCTGTAAAAGACCCGTACAATACAACCGTCACATTATTTACCCCACACGATGAATGTCATAAAAATAACCTTCAAAAAATGCCTAAATTTCAGGTTAAGGTTTTCCTGCAAAAAAATAAGATAAATAAAAATTCCATTGATAGAAAAAATATAAATGTAATGGTTTTAGAAAGACGATGCAAAAAAAAAAAAAGAATCATAATTATGAAATAAGATAAGAAATAATAATAATAAGAAGAATTAGTTTCATTGTGTAAATGTAGTAAAGCTTCAAAAAATATGAATTTATCACCATATTCATCTCAACAGAAAGTATAAATTTATGATGTTATTTAAGCCGTACAGTGATCAGTGCAAAATTTAAGGCTGTGGCCCCATGTTGCAAAAACACTTCCGTTTGACTGCGGTAGAAATACAGCAGCTTTTTAAAGTACCTGCAAAGTGTATGAGGTTCAGGCTAATCCCATCCACACATTGCAGAAAAATTTGCACAGTGGACAAGCTTCAATTTTAAAAAAAAGTTGCGTTTTTTGTAAATTGCAGCATGTCAATTATACCTACAGAAAAACCAGCAGTTTCTGTGAATAGCGCTGTGGGAAAAAACGTGTCGGAAATGCATTGGGGCTATGTGGGGCCTTAGCCAAAATCAGAAAAAGTCAGTGGTGTTATTGCTGCTCTTTATTACCTCCTAGAAAGAGTTAATAAAGGTTCATGAATAAGATATACATACCTCAAAATGGTGCCATTACACACTATATAACAGTCAGCCAGACGTGGACCTACTGTGTCACCAAGCTGGTTTGACTTTGGGCCACTTCTAAGGGCATTATCTAAGTAGCCTCCCCAGTATTCTCCCATCAACCCCTATACAGGGATCTGGACTTCACTGCAAAGAGATTATGAGGTCTCTTATGGTGACATCTGGCCTAGGGCCAAGAGACGGTGGTGCATGGTATCAGTGGTCAGGCGTGAGAGTATTACAGAAACAAGACTAAAGCCCCACTTAGTGAGCCGCAGCCAAAAAGTGCTGTGGGTAAAACCAATGCGGAAACACAGTAAGGAAAGGAAAACTTTCTGCTTCCATTACACCTATACGGACAGAAACCTCCAGTGTTCCCGTAGGTATAATTAACATGCTGAGATTTGCAAAAATGTGAGCATTTTTGAAATCGCTGCATTTCCACTGCAGATTTTCTTCTGCAATGTGTGGATGGAATTAGCCAGAGTCCCAGCCACATTGCAGTTAATGTAAAAAGCCGCGTTTTTTGCTACGGCATTTACTCTACGTGGGGCTCCAGCCTAAAGGTCTGTAGCAGGCCACCAGCAAAGCAGATGATTAGGATGGGGGTGTTCAGGTGCATTGGTCATAAACAAGCCAAGGTCAAACATAGGTATGAAGCAGATCAGAGATCACCAGAAAAGAGACACAGAGAACAGTCCAAGGGTCAGCACACAAGTAAACCAGATCTACAGCAGCAAAAAACAAAGCACCTTCTCTGGATCTTCACAAGCTGAGGCCCCATGTATGTGAAGAAATCTGGACTAGAAAATCTGGTCCATACACTGGTTGGGTTTCCTGGTCTGAACCTAGTCAGCAGACGGGACTCCTTGTATCATAGTGATTTATTATTCTGGGAGTCCCTGCCTCCTCACAGCTCTGTTGTGTACACTATGTACTGTATTGGACAGTGAAGGGATGTGCAGGGACTCCCAGCATAATAGATCACTATGATACAAGGAGTCCGGTCTCCTGACTAGATGCAGAGCACATTTTCCAGTCCAGGTTTCCCTGTGTGCATGGGGACTTGAATCCTTTGATTAAGAATCTCTCTGTGGAGGAAACTGCTTTAAATAGTCCACAGGTGCAGATGATTGGCTGGGAACAGTCCTAAAGGGCCAGCACACACTACATGCAAGTACTGAAGCACAGATGATTGTCTATAAAATGATGGTAGTCTCACATTCGAAGTTGTAGTGGATGGTGAGATATGGAGCCTGAAAGTCAAGTTCAAAACATTTTTACCCTAATGGTTATGAAGGAGGGGGCAGACTGCTGTTTATTGTACATGCTCCCTGCCTCAGGGAGAAATGTGAAATGTGCCGCAGCCATAATGGGGCTATTACCAGCAGAAAAAATGATAGGAGACCATGTATGAAGCATCAGAGAACAGACGGCCCAGCAAGACCCTGCACATATTTCAACTTTTCTAAAGTAAGCATCATGGTCATTATTATCATCATCTGATTTCATGTATTTGCTGATTCTATAGACAACATATACTATAAAATGCATATATACAATACTATAGTTAAGAATAGTAGCTTGGTCATACCGAATCAGCATTTCCTTATCTGAGAAGAGTTAATTTTTGGCCACATGTACTGGTCCGGTCTGCTAGTATGGTCAGCCAAGGTTACGTTAGGATAGAATACAAGTGCTTGTACATTGCTTCTATTTACCTTGTTGTGATGATTCTGCTTAAATATGGCTATAACTCAAAGCTGTATTTTGGTCTCTGGGTAGCGTATCTCTTTACTCATAAGGTGCGCAGCTATAATCCTAGTTGTATGTTATCAGTAGAAGCAACATTGTAACAATGGGGCTTTGTATCCATCTCAGCAGGGCTCCATTGAATTCATACACAGCCCTGAGTGATCAAAGAAACATGATCAGTCTGCACTGGTAGATCAGATATGGCTGATAACATTCTATCATTCCACTTGGTCTCAGCTCAATACAAAGAATCTGGACTTGAGTGCATTATTCAATCAGACTTGCTGCCGCCGATGACCTCATTCTGGGAGGTGGCATAAAGGGTATAAAAGATGAGGTAAGAGGCAATGGGGGAGATTGTGCTGGGACTACAAGAGAACACTATGAGGAGAGGCTGCTGTGATGAGAGCATGCAGGCTGGAATATACTGTGATGCCACATGCTAGGAGTTAATGCCGCTGCCTCCACTGGTGATCTCCACATGCCATGTGTGAGTGTTGGACTATAGAGCCACATCCAGGAGATGTGTGGTAAAGTAACTATTTCACTTTTATGCCCTTTTATTTCATTGCACTGTATCTTGTAACTAGTAACTGTTAACGCTTGCATATATCTACATATCTGTTCTGAACTGCATGTGTTAGATGTTAATACCGACCCATTTAGGGGTTAATAAATATATTAAATTTAGAAAGCTTGTCTTGTATTTATCTTGTGGACCCAACACTCACTGGAGGTGAGTGTGGTTTTTATATGGAAGAAGACTCAGGTGTGAGCCAAAGCGGTGTTGGCGCACTGAGGATCTTTCACACTTGTATCTTGAGGTGTTTGATAAGGATGAGTTTTGATAAATTCAGGATTATTATGTTGAATTAAAAAGTAGGCTTTTCATTTCAAGTTCACATGGAGAAATCTGCCACGGATTTGGGAGTGGATTCCACCCTGGATTCCGTCCTGAATCTGCCTTCCATTGCTTTCAATGGGAGGTAGAGATCACAGCAGGAAGGTGAAAAAATATGTTTCCTGCTGAATCTTGCCATGGATCAGCTGCAGATTCCATGGCTTGGGAGTCCCTGCAAATTAGGCCCATTCATCTGGGCCTAATCTGCAGAAGAGAGTCCCAATGGAATGTCTATGTACTGCATTGGCATGCCATCGCGGCAATCCTGTGGCTGAATACAAAAAATTTATCTTCATTTTACTCCATGTGAACATACCCTAAGGCGAGGTTTACACCTTAGTTGCGGTTTACGTTCTTTGGGTCCTCTTGGGAATGAATGGGGGATAGAATCCCCAAATGGTCACCGAGTGCAGATGTGAACATACCCTGAGATTCACACTATCTATCTATCTATAAAAAAAGAGAGAGAAAAACAAAGGGGTGAATAAAGGTTTTTTTTTTCCTCTCTTTTTTCTACCTGTATAGTGCTGCCATTTTTATCTACCTATCATTCTCTCCACTCTTCGAATTCTGAGATTTTCCTCTCTCTTGCCTCTATACACATGGCAACCTTCTGCTTGTGCTCTTACATTGTGCCTATGATGTCATCAGTGACCTCTCACATCCACAGACCCTCCTGATTGGATGAGTAGCTGCCCCTAAAATGCATTATGAGGAAACCCGCCTGGTCGTCCAGTTCATGTGATCCTTCCTCTGTATGTCTCACCGGTTTCACATGATGGCAGCCATTTTAGATGATTCACTTGAATTCATCAATCCGGCTGAATCCTAAACTTTTGAAAAATTCTGGTTGAATCTGGTTAGTTACAAATCAATTCAGTGACCTCTAAGAGAAGAGTAAACCCTTTATATGTAAAGAATTGGGACAGAATGGATAGAGCCCATGAAAGGCAGGAAACCATGGCCAGGAAATGGAACCAATGAGATCAGGGGCTGTGAAAGAGGGAGCTCGATGTCAGGCAGTTATATACAGGTGCATCTCAATAAATTAGAATATTGAGTTGTAGTTTGTAGTTTGTGCAGTGTTTAGTCTGTCACCTGTTTCCTGCTATTCATTCTGTGAGATCAGAAAGCTTCTCAGTATAAAGCCTCTATGGTATGTGTCCATTGTCCATTCGCTATACTGATCTAATCTACAGAAATATTATGTAAAGGAAGAAATCTGATATTTTGGAAAAAATCTACTTCTATATACTGGATGAATTGTTGAGTCATAGCTACTGGTGCATCTCAATAAATGAGAATATCTGTGAAACGTTCATTAATTTCAGTAATTCAGTAATACAATCCATAATCAGCGTCTTCCATGATTGTGTGTCCTACTGAACCAGACTGAGAACCATTTAAAGGCTTAGGAAACCTTGGCAGGTGAAACTGAATTTACAAGACTGAACTGAATTTACAATATTCTAATTTTCTTAGATTTTGGTTCTCATTACCTGTAATCCATAATCAACATTTACAGAAATAAAACACTTGAAATAGAAGACTCTGTGTTTAAAGAATCTAGAAAATATAGGAGGTCACTTTTTAAATTTTAATTACTGAAATAAACATTTCAAAGATATTCTAATTTATTGAGATGCACCTGTACAATTACAGTGGGGAAAAAAGTATTTAGTCAGCCCCCAATTGTGCAAGTTCTCCCACTTAAAAAGATGAGGCCAGCCTGTAATTGTCATCATAGGCAGACCTCAACTATGAGAGACAAAATGGGAAAACAAATCACATTGTCTGATTTTTAAAGAATTTATTTACAAATTATGATGGATAATAAGTATTTAGTCAATAACAAAAGTTCATCTCAATACTTTGTTCTATATCCTTTGTTGGCAATGACAGAGGTCAAACGTTTTCTGTAAGTCTTCACAAGGTTGGCACACACTGTTGCTGGTATGTTGGCCCATTCCTCCATGCAGATCTCCTCTAGAGCAGGGATGTTTTGGGGCTGTCGCTGGGCAACACGGACTTTCAACTCCCTCCAAAGGTTTTCTATGGGGTTGAGAGCTGGAGACTGGCTAGGCCACTTCAGGACCTTGAAATGCTTCTTACAAAGCCGCTCCTTCGTTGTCCTGGCGGTGTGCTTGGGATCATTGTCATGCTGAAAGACCCAGCCACATTTCATCTTCAATGCCCTTGCTGATGGAAAGAGGTTTGCACTCAAAATCTCACGATACATGGCCCCATTCATTCTTTCATGTACACGGATCAGTCGTCCTGGTCCCTTTGCAGAGAAACAGCCCCAAAGCATGATGTTGCCCTCCCCCCCCATGCTTCACAGTAGGTATGGTGTTCTTTGGATGCAACTCAGCATTCACTCTCCTCCAAATACCACGAGTTATGTTTCTACCAAACAGTTCTACTTTGACCATATGACATTCTCCCAATACTCTTCTGGAACATCCAAATGCTCTCTAGCAAACTTCAGACGGGCCCGGATATGTACTTAAGCAGGGGGACACGTCCGGCACTGCAGGATCTGAGTCCCTGGCGGCGTAGTGTGTTACTGACGGTAGCCTTTGTTACGTTAGTCCCAGCTTTCTGCAGGTCAGTCACTAGGTCCCTCCGTGTGGTTCTGGAATTTTTGCTCACCGTTCTTGTGATCATTTTGACCCCACGAGGTGAGATCTTGCGTGGAGCCCCTGATGGAGGGAGATTATCAGTGGTCTTGTATGTCTTCCATTTTCTAATTATTGCTCCCACAGGTGATTTCTTCACACCAAGCTGCTTGCCTATTGCAGATTCAGTCTTCCCAGCCTGGTGCAGGTCTACCATTTTGTTTCTGGTGTCCTTCCACAGCTCTTTGGTCTTCACCATAGTGGAGTTTGGAGTGTGACTGTTTGAGGTTGTGGACAGTGGTCTTTTATACTGATAACAATATCAAACAGGAGCCATTACTACAGGTAATGAGTGGAGGACAGAGGAGCCTCTTAAAGAAGAAGTTACAGATCTGTGAGAGACAGAAATCTTGCTTGTTTGTAGGTGACCAAATACTTATTTTCCACCATAATTTCCAAATAAATTCTTTAAAAATCAGACAATGCGATTTTCTAGATATGTTTTCTCA
Organism: Leptodactylus fallax; assembly: GCA_947044405.1. Classification (NCBI taxonomy): domain Eukaryota; kingdom Metazoa; phylum Chordata; class Amphibia; order Anura; family Leptodactylidae; genus Leptodactylus; species Leptodactylus fallax. Next base: position 851,202 of record CAMRHE010000327.1, read on the forward strand.
TTTAGTCTCTCATAGTTGAGATCTACCTATAATGTCAATTACAGGCCGGCCTCATCTTTTTAAGTGTGAGAACTTGCACAATTGGTGGTTGACTAAATACTTTTTTTCCCCACTGTACCGTCATGGCCAAAAGTTTTGAGAATGACACAAATATTATATTTTTCACATGATCTGCTGCCCTCTGGTTTTTATGTGTGTTTGTCAGATGTTTTTATCACATACAGAAATATAATTGCATTCATATTATGAGTAACAGAAGCTTATATTGACAGTTAGAATGAGTTAATGCAGCAAGTCAATATTTGCAGTGTTGACCCTTCTTCTTCAGGACCTCTGCAATTCTCCCTGGCATGCTCTCAATCAACTTCTGGACCAAATCCTGACTGATAGCAGTCCATTCTTGCAGAATCAATGCTTTAATTTTGTCTGAATTTGTTGGTTTTTGTTTGTCCACCCGTCTCTTGATGATTGACCACAAGTTCTCAATGGGATTAAGATCTGGGGAGTTTCCAGGCCATGGACCCAAAATCTCTATGTTTTGTTCCCTGAGCCATTTAGTTATCACCTTTGCTTTATGGCAAGGTGCTCCATCATGTTGGAAAAGGCATTGTTGAGCGCCAAACTGCTCTTGGACGGTGGGGAGAAGTTGCTCTTGGAGGACATTCTGGTACCATTCTTTATTCATGGCTGTGTTTTTAGGCAAGACTGTGAGAGAGCCGATTCCCTTGGCTGAGAAGCAACCCCACACATGAATGGTTTCAGGATGCTTTACAGTTGGCATGAGACAAGACTGGTGGTAGCGCTCACCTCTTCTTCCCCCGAATAAGCTGTTTTCCAGATGTTCCAAACAATCGAAAAGGGGATTCATCAGAGAAAATGACTTTACCCCAGTCCTCAGCAGTCCACTCCCTGTACCTTTTGCAGAATATCAGTCTGTCCCTGATGTTTTTTCTGGAGAGAAGTGGCTTCTTTGCTGCCCTCCTTGAGACCAGGCCTTGCTCCAAGAGTCTCCGCCTCACAGTGCGTGCAGATGCACTCACACCTGCCTGCTGCCATTCCTCAGCAAGCTCTGCACTGCTGGTAGCCCGATCCCGCAGCTGAAACACTTTTAAGAGACGGTCCTGCCGCTTGCTGGTCTTTCTTGGGCACCCTGGAGCCTTTTTGGCACCAATGGAACCTCTCTCCTTGAAGTTCTTGATGATGCGATAGATTGTTGACTGAGGTGCAATCTTTCTAGCTGCAATACTCTTCCCAGTTAGGCCATTTTTGTGCAGTGCAATGATGACTGCACGTGTTTCTTTAGAGATAACCATGGTTAACCAAAGCGAAACAATGATGGCAAGCACCAGCCTCCTTTTAAAGTGTCCAGTGGTGTCATTCTTACTTAATCATGACAGATTGATCTCCAGCCCTGTCCTCATCAACACCCACACCTGTGTTACTGGAGCAATCACTGAAACGATGTTAGGTGGTCCTTTTAAGGCAGGGCTGCAATGATGTTGAAATGTGTTTTGGGGGATAAAGTTCATTTTCTAGGCAAATATTGACTTTGCAAGTAATTGCTGTTAAGCTGATCACTCTTTATAACATTTTGGAGTATATGCAAATTGCCATTAGAAAAACTGAAGCAGTAGACTTTGTAAAAATTAATATTTGTATCATTCTCAAAACTTTTGGCCATGACTGTATACTCTGGAGTTTCTTCAGAGTATAAAAAACAGAGGCTCGGGAGTGGAGAGGAGACCTAATAAACACTGATATTTTCCCTCTCCTGGGCTCCCTTGCAGTCCTCTCCAGTTATCCTCTGGCCTCTCCCAGCTTCTTCAGGGAGGTCAAGGGTACATCAAAGTATCATGATGTCTGTGCACCACATGTGACCACTGACCTCAGCAGTCCCCTGTGGCTCATGACATCACATAGGAGGCTGGAATAGACCTAAAGATGACCAAAGAGAACCATGATGGAGCACTGGGCGCCTTAAGAGAGGTCCAGGGAAGGTGAGGTAGGTGAATATCAGTGTTTATTATGTTTCCACACCTCTCCTGAGCCTCCGGTAATTATACTTTGGGGTCTGAGAAGACAACTTTGGTCCAAAACAAAACTGACAGACGAACCTCATGAATATTTACTAAAGGAATCTCACAAGATTTGACCATCTCTAATCTTATCTGTGTCTATGTTGGGGAACCCAGTGACTGCTTTACATTGCAGCCTAACAAAGGTTTTGCTAGTATGTTGTAGTAGTAGAATGAATTATTTCATGAGAAATTGGAGTTCCCATTCACATCTGAGCTAAGGTAAAGATGATCTTATGTGCGGTGTGAGAGGATCAACTTCTGCAAAAAAAAACTGCATAATATTGTATGTACAGCTTGTAAGAAATCAAAGTAACCAATGGATACATGATAGCGCCATATAGAAGGATTTATTTAGCTGTACAGGAAATATGTTGCGTTTTTGGATAATGAAAACCAGACCATTATACATTATATGTTATTATATATGTAACATATATACCATTATACATGATATGTTATTATATATATACTGTAACATATATACCATTATACATTACATGTTCTCCACAGGACATTACAGATGTGATACACTGAATAATCTGTGACTTTTGGTTATTTCATTACTTCATCTGCTTGACCCATCTATCTATTCTATAGATCTCATAATTGAAGCTTATTCGCTGCATCTGACGTATATCCTCTCCATCCAAAATTACATTCGGGGGACGAAGGACATTTGGAAAAATTTGGGAACATTTGCAAAGCCAGTCATCAAGGGTTTAATGTCAATGTCTGTGAACTCTCTCTCTGAATGTAATCTGAAGCGCTGTAAAATGGTTGTTAGGAAAATAAACAGCTCCATCTTGGCCAAACCTTCTCCGAGACATATCCGCTTCCCTAATGAGAGGAAAATTTAGACATAAATATATATATAAAAATAAAGACCCCAGAATATAATAAGTTGAGGCCCAGGGGAGGAGAGAAAGTATAACTAACACTTATGATTGCATTGCCCCACCTCTCCTCAACATCTGGCACTTGCTTGGCATCGTCTTTCAGCCTTTTCATGCCTCTGCCTGACATCAAATGCCCTGGGGTCACAAGATAGACTTGTGATTGGTTTTCAGTGGTCACATGGGGCGTGCCAACATCTTGATGTTTTGGCCACGTGCCATGATGTTGCAATGTCTCATGTGACCACTGAGGCCCAATCACAGGCCTCAGTGGTGACCCTGGGGAGTGTGATGTCATCCAGAGACCAGAAGAGGATGCTGCAAGTTATCATGTCATGTGTGAGCATCCACCTTGGGCAGGGGGACCTACCTCCATGTAATATAGACCAGTGGTTCTTAACTACCACGTGTACTCCTGGATCTGAATAGTGTTCCTCCAACACTAGTAAGCAAGTTGAGAACTGTTGATCTGAAATATACGTGAGGCTTCTCCTGGAGGCTGTGCATTCAATATAATGGATCGTTGAAGTCTGGGACAAGTAGTTCAACCTCTCTTTTAGCAAGGAAGAAGACTCTATACTGTAACTCTGGTCCACTGTGTAAACTTCTAGATGAAATCCTATAATACTGTGACAAGGTGGTAGAGAACAACCAACATCTTATACCACACATGTCCCAACAGTAAACCTTTCTGGACAGAAGTGGAAGATACAATGAACACCGTCTGTGATATCAATATTAGACTTAAGGACACTCTGATATGGCTGTGGCTAGCACCGCACAATCTATTCACTCATATGGTAGCCCCAGCAAAAATTTTAATCCCAGTCAAGTGATGAAATGCTCATCCACCTACTAGGGATAAGTGACAAGGATTCACCAAATGTGTAGAAAGGAGGATCTGGTATAATGGAGCACTAAGAACAGAGCCCAACTTCTATGCTCATGGGAACCAGGGTAATCCCTCCACAAGACCTTATTTCTTCCCTCAAAATCTAGTGGATGCAGATCCTCCCTACACACACATATTTATTACCACCCTGACCTTTCCACCCACTCATGTTCTATTCTTAGACTTCTTGACCTCTTTGCTTATTTTTCCATATTTGGCTATTCAGATGACGCTCTCCATACCCATCACCTGGTTCCTTTTGGTTCTCATGTTGTATATGTTACTTTATAGACTGCAAACCTCTTTTCTTATTTTACCTTCTAGCTTCAGACTTCACTACACCTTATGTCACTATATATAGGGCCTTACTATATGTTACCAGTTTAGATGGAACATAAGTTTGGTTTGTTGAGCCCCTGAGAACTGTACCTCAATTATACAAGATTTCTCCTCCCCCCTTTTCTATGTCACTGCCTCTTGTACTTGGATTGTTAAATGCAATACTCCTAGGCTAGGGTTGTGGAATAAGCTGAGATTTGTGAGATCCCCGTGTACATCTCAAGGTCCACAGGGTGGTATGTACATTCTCATCCCTTTATTATGAGGCTGTTGACTCATCATACTTTATGTTTGTTTCTTACATTTTATATTCTACATTTTCATTGTTTTTATATTATATGTATTTAAATATTTTTTTAATAAAAGAAAAATACAGAAAAAATGTCAAGCCTTGACAAATCTGCTTTAACTAGACAGAAAATTAAAAAGACATGGCTGCTTTCTTTATGAAATAATCACATTCAAGCCAATGGGTTGTGTCTCATAGCAGTTTCTTAGAAACCTTCCTGTCAATAATAAGTTTGGCTTATGTAGACAAAGTGATTTACATTATGTTAATACCTGCAGAAAACGGCATGTAGGACTCGTTCTTCTTAAAACATCCCTTGTTGTCTAAGAAATTGTTGGGATCAAATTTGTCGGGGCGGGCAAGCTTTGTGGGGTCCTGATGAACTGTACACAACAATGGATAGATGTCTGTACCCTAGACACACGAGGGATGAAGAATACTTTTATGGTAAAATGACTTATACTGTATGTATCGTCTGTAAACCAGGTTAGTGCAGATGATGGATGTCCCAGGTCACCGACTAAGGGGCTGCTCAGTGAACGAACCCACAACAATATGAGGAAATATCATATATAATAAAATAAAGGTGGTCATACACATTAAACTGATCATAATGAAATTTTATCCAATAGTCAGACAAAAAGTTTTTTCATCATTGTGAAAGATTTTTCTACTAAAGAACATTCCCAGAAAGATAATTTGCCCTATCCTAGTGGCATTGGAAATGTATGGCCATTCTGTATGACTATAAATGCCAATATGGATTATACTGTATACGGCCGTGTCTATGAAACAGACGATGAGTTAATGCAATGGTTGTTGTCCCATAATCTATCACTTCTACCTAATGTGTTGGCCACCAACATCAGCATACGCTTGTAGGGATTGTCCAGGGGTTTTTAGTTTATGGTCTATCCTTAGTAAAGGCCATAAATATCTGATGGGTGTAGAGCACAGATGCTGGTGACCGTGTTCTGATGCTCGTACGATACACAGTACCTGGCACAGAGCCAGAAACAGATGGCTATGTGCCCTGTATAGTGGCCAGGCCCAAATACTTCAGCTTAGCCCCCAATGAAGTCAATACCTGCACCCAACCACTATACAGGGACCGGAACCAACAGCTTCTAGCACCATGTTGTGTATAGTGAAGACATTGGAAGTGGCTCCATACAGCCGATCTGTCCTTTCCTCTACTGATCAGATATTTATAGCCTAGGATAGGCCATAAATTAAAAATTCCTGGACAACCCCTTTAAAGAGGTTGTAAGAAATAAGAAATGGTCTCCATTTATACAGAAACAGGGCCAGTTGTTCATGGTTTGTATCTGGCATTGCAGGTTGGCCGCCCTCACATGGAAGAGACTGATCTGCAATACCAGACCCTTCTCTTGTACAAGGGAAATGTGAGTTAGTAGATCGGTTTCCCTGGTTTACCAGTTTTTTATTCTTCTACCTTAGGAATAGTGTATCCCTTGAAGTTAACATCTCTTGTTGTTACGTGAGGAAGATCCATGGGGATGATATCAGCGAATCTCTGGATCTCATGGATTACAGCATCCGTATATGGCATTTGGCTGCGATCCTCAATGTTTGGGATGTGACCGTCACCAATCACATGGTCTATTTCCTCATGTATTTTAGCTGTGAAAGAAATATTGGCAGAAAATAATAAACAATTATTAAACAAAAATTAAGCCTTTCAGGCCTCTGTCAATTTTTGTTTTTGCATTTCCCTTTTTCCCTCTCCCCTTCAATAAGCCATCATTTTTTTCATTTTTCAGTTCACAGAGTCACATGATGGTTTATTGTTTGCGGGACAAATTGTACTTTGTAATGGTGCCATTCAATATCCTGTACAATGTACTGGGAAGCTGGAAAAAATTCTGAATGAGGTGGAAAAGGAAAAAAAATGCATTTGTCAGTACGATCATGGCAATACCAAATTTATACAGTATTTGCATTGTTTTGATAAACTTTAAAAATTTTAAAACTTTGAAAAATAGAGAAAAAATTTTGTGTTGCCATGCTTTGACACCTGTAACTTTTTTATATTTATGTGTATGGAGCTGGGTAAGGAGTCTTTTTATGCAGGACAAGATGACATTTTTATTGATACAATTTTGGGGAAGTTCTGATGGTCTGATCTCGTTTTATTCCATTTTTCATAGAAGGCAAAGTGTTGAAAAAAATCGCCATTTGGCCATTTTAATTTTTTTTTGCCCGCTATTCCATTCACCGTATGGGATATATATTTTTATAATTTAATAGTGCGGACATTTTAGAGCGCCGGAGACCTAAAGAGTTTATGTTTATTATTGTTTATTTATTTTTATATGTGATCTAGGGAAAGGGGGTGGGAATTAGAACTTTTATATTTTTTGTGTTTTTTTATACTTTTAAAAACTTTTTTTTTATTTTTCTTTTACTTTTATTTTCACACCCCCTAGGGACCTTGAACCTTAGGGGGTCTGATCATTTATACTGTTCACTGTAATACTAATATATTGCAGTGAATAGTAAAATACATTGCCTTCTATTACACGCTGCCTCTGGCAGAGTCTCCATTTAGGTTTCCAGTCTTTATTTACCTTCTACTTGCCCACAAGTGCGTCAGCCACTCAGAGACTGAGCATTGAGACTCCATTTGAACACAACAGCACTGCTCATCCACTGATTGGCTGATGAGATCCTGGGCAGGTCAAAGGTCACAAAGACCGTGGATCAGAATCAAGACTCTACATTGGATTCTTGGCTAAACAGACATCAGTAAAGAGTGTTTGTTATTTTAAGCCTCACTAATGGTAAAAAATATGGAGCAAGTAATCTGTATAGCTCTGTCAGGAGATGGGAATAATCCCTGCTCAACTGGTCAAGAGAGAAGTGTGCCAGATAAGAATCTCAGGATAAGTGATCTGGCTGATCTGCACCTCCCAGTGGGACCTTGTTGAGGCTTTGAGGACTATTTAAGAGAGTGTTGCATGCTGTTTTAAGTGAAAACTGCCCCAGCAAGGGAGACACAGACTGTAACAAGGATGCACTATCTGCCAACTCAGCCCCAGCCTTCAGTCCAAAAGACTTCAACCTTCAGAAATTAGATTCTGTGTTAGCTAGTTCTACTTCAAGTAAAGACGGTGAGTTATCCTGTTCTGAAAACCTCAGGTATTTTCGGTCTTATTACCTTCAGTAAGTAAGTCTCCAACTTCCACCAGACTTAGGAATACTAACAACAACTAGGACATGCCAAAGGCAAACACTACCACCTCCATTATGTACCCTGAAGACCTCTTCAGCACTGCATTAGCCTAGTTGTAGATCTGGAGCAGTTGGTTGAGTTTTTAGCCACCGTGACCACTGCAAGTACTAATACTCTCAGCCTCCGAGCCTCTCTCAATAAGTTGTGACACATATAGTCAAGGAAGCTGTGGGGCAGGCTGTGACACAAAAGAACATGATTAGTGTGTGGGGGGACGAAAGGGTATGGGAATGATGGGGAACTTGCGTGATTGAATAAAAGGATGTTTTTATGAAAAAACCTACGCCTGGGTGAGTGCCCCCTTCATTTCATTCTTACATTTATCTTTTTTTTTAGCATTAAAAGTTTTTATTAATGTTTTCAAGAAAGTTTTCGAAACAAAAAAAAAGCAACAGTAGAAACAGCATCATGATAGGGGTAGTGGTGGAGGAATGGAGGGTGAGACAATTGATGAGGGAGGTGAAAATTGACGAGGTGGGGCTACAAGGCTCCATCACAGCAGAGCAACATTCATAAGAACAATATGCCAAAAAGGAAGCAAATAACATAGAGGAGGACAAATCTCCAACACTATGGAGGAGTACCAGCAAATGTTCTATGAGGAGGCAGGAGGGGTGCGTAGGGGGGCAGGTTAAGGGTGCGGAAAGTGGGGGATGGAGTGGAAGGGAAGACCTAAGGGGGGGTGGGGAAAGAGGAGCGAAAGATGGAAGAGTAATAGAAAGTGGTCCACAGGCGCCATCGCTGTTGGTGTGCACTGTCATCAGGCCTGAGTTCCGCAACCAGGTCCTCCATGCATCAGATGTATAGATGCTCCTGGAGGTCATAGATGGAGTCGATATATATTTCTACATCCTGGGGATAAACATGGCCGCTACCAGCATAAAGCCGATAAGTTTGCGGACATACTTTTTGAATTTACGGGGGAATATAGAAAGCAAAAGAGATGCCGAATCATCCTGACAGTACTGACAGTACTGGGTACTGACCGCTATACCAGGACTAAATACTGTCACATCACCCACTGACTGCTATACCAGGACTAAATACTGTCACGTCACCCACTGAATGCTATACCAGGACTAAATACTGTCACGTCACCCACTGACTGCTATACCAGGACTAAATACTGTCATCCTCTAATTCTGCACTAGTGATTTTTGATGATTCTACGGACCTCATACCAAAAAGATTGAAAAAAAGACAATTCCACCAGATGTGCAGCATCGTGCCCTGGTTGGTGCCACATCGCAAACAGCAATCTGAAGTTGAAGGAAAGTTATCATAAAGGAACAGAGGGCACTCTGCACCAACGAGATAGAATTTTGTAGTTTGTTTCTTAAACTTTGCATAAAATGAAAAATTTGTGACTCAACTAGAAGGCAAAAAGCCACACATTTGGTGGAGACGTAGTACCTAGTTCTCTCTCCCATCCTGCAGTAAAGGCCTATAGAGAGTCATCTGTGGTATCAGAGAGCAGGCCATAGACAGCTGAGATCGGGTAAGGTGGCAAGGTACAGAATCGTTCAAATGATGATAGAAACCTGTGGAAGTTGTGTGTTTTTTATAAGGAGGTATAAAAATAGTGGAGTTGTAGGTAATGCCAGTGGGAGGTGAGGTTTCTAGTGTCAGAGGACACTAGGTCAGTGTAGGGTAAATACTGTCACGTCAGCCACTGACTTCTATACCAGGACTAAATACTGTCACGTCAGCCGCTGACCGCTATACCAGGACTAAACACTGTCACGTCAGCCGCTGACCGCTATACCAGGACTAAATACTGTCATGACAAGCCACTGACTGCTATACCAGGACTAAATACTGTCATGACAAGCCACTGACCGCTCTACCAGGACTAAATACTGTCACGTCAGCCACTGACTGCTATACCAGGACTAAATACTGTCACATCAGCCACTGACCACTATACAAGGCACTGCTCATCACCTGCCCAATACAATCCCAACAGTGAAACATGGTGGTGGCAGCATCATGCTATGGGGGTGTTTTTCAGCTGCAGGGACAGGACGACTGGTTGCAATTGAAGGAAAGATGAATGCGGCCAAGTACAGAGATATCTTGGAAGAAAACCTCTTCCCGAGTGCTCTGGACCTCAGACTGGGCCGAAGGTTCATCTTCCAACAAGACAATGACCCTAAGCACACAGCTAAAATAACAAAGGAGGGCTTCGGAACAACTCTGTGACCATTCCTGACTGGCCCAGCCATACGTTACACATCAGGTCTTGGGTGCTTGTTGATTCACCACTTTGTTAAACAACTCTTCACCAATGATGGCCACTGATGTCTGTCTCTGGTAAGACTTCCCTGCAGCATTTCACTCGCCTTTCCTCTCTCGCTCCACTGCTCAGTCACCTCTGCTTGTCCTTAAGGGCTCTGCTTGTCCTTAAGAGCCTAACAAACTACAAACATGTGTGTAACATCGGTAGCAGCCCTTAGGCGCAAATGAAACCCCATGCCCGCCAACCGTTTCTGAGCAACCACAGCTGAAACCACCGAGTTCCTCAAATTCCCCATATACAGGTGCATCTCAATAAATTTAAATATCTTTGAAACGTTTATTTCTTTCAGTAATTATATTAAAAAAGTGACCTCCTATATTTTCTAGATTCTTTACACGCAGAGTGTTTTATTTCTGTAAATGTTGTGTAAGTATGTGAGCCAGAGGGCGCTGTTGAGCGACCCAGGCCAGGCCAGAAAAGGCTCTCAGCCATGCCTTTGGGTGGTGGCACGTAACTCCAGAGGGGCTGGAGCATCCTGCAGGAAGCAGGAAATGGTAGTGGACCAGCTAGGACAGAGAGAGAAGCTCTGTTCCAAAGGGCTGGCGTCCACAGGAGTGGACCAGCTAGGACAGAGAGATAGGCTCTGTCCCAGAGGGCTGGCGTCCACAGAGGACTGTTGCTGGAGCTGAGTAACAGTCAGGACAGTTAGGGGCTCAAGGAGTGAGTTAGGCCCTAACTGTGGTCTAGGTTTTTTTGTTGTTTTGTTATGTTGCAGTTAAGCTGAATAAAGCCCCGTTTATTTTACACTTGGACCGTCTGAAAGCTATCTTTCCGGCGCCCAGTACCATGAACCACCACTGTCCGGACCAGGAGAAGCCGCCATTTTGAGTCTAATTCCCCAAATTATCACAGTTGATTATTGATTACAGGTAATGAAAACCAAAATCTAAGAAAATTTGAATATTGTAAGTTCACTTTAGTATTGTAAATTCAGTGTCACCTGTCAAGGTTTCCTAAGCCTTTAAATGGTCCCTCAGTCTGGTACAGTAGGACACACAATCATGGAAGACGCTGATTATGAATTGAATTACTGAAATGAATGAACGTTTCAAAGATATTCTAATTTATTGAGATGCACCTGTACTTTAAGTAACCTGCAACAGAAACCTAGGGTCACCCCAGAAGACCTAATCAACCGCAATGGTCAGCTACTCTCCCCTGGCATTACCGTGTCCAGCCCAAGTGGCAGGGGCAATAGACGACCGCACCAACGGCATTATTTTTGGGTCACTAACTCCCACATGAAGGACGGGAAGGAGGCACCCTCCAGAGCAGCTCCCAGCAAAAGGGCGCTGAACTCTTGACAACAAAAACGGGACAAGGCATCAGCAATCACATTTTCCACCCCCAAGACATGTTGAGCCCTGAACCATATATTATTCTCTAAACAGCGTAGAACCAAATGCCGTAGTAGCGAAAGAGACGCAATGAACTACACTCATGTCAGTCCAAAAACACACTCGCCTATTGCGGAACTGACTCCCCCAGACCTCAACCGCCACCACAATGGGGATGAGCTCTAGGAGAGTGAGAATCCAACAAACCAGCAGACTGCCACACTTCTGGCCATGCCACCATGCACTAGTTCTCCCCAGACACCACCCCAAAACCCGTGCTACTCTCCGAATCCATGAACAACGACAACCCCGCGTTGCTAACCTCAACCGACTGCCAACAGGTTCTACCATTATACGTGGCCAAAAATTCCCCCCAAAAGCGTAAGTTCACCTTCAAAGGATTCCTAATGCGAATGTGGTGATACGGGTGCTTAAAACCCCTGGTCACCAATGACAATCGCCTGGAAAAATCTCTGCCCATTGGCATAACCCCGCAGGCAAAAACTAAAAGTAAGGACTGCAACTGCCACAGTGTAACCTTACTCACCACCGAAAACCCCTGAATGAGATCAAGCAACTTCTTCAACTTATCCCCAGGGAGCCAATATACCATTTGCACCGTATCAAATTCTTTGCCCAAAAAGAAGAGACACATCGTAGGACCTTCTGTCTTCTCCTCGAACAGGGGAACCACAAATTTTGCCATCAAAAAGTGGAACGTCTGCAACAAATAACTGCACCGATTGCTGCTGGCAGGGGCGATGAACAAAAAATCATCCAAATAATGGGTGACCGACCGAAAACCTGTTTCAAAACGCACCACCCACTCTAAAAAGGAGCTAAACATCTCAAAGAAGTGGCACAAAATGGAACAGCCCATCAGAAGGCACGTATCGTAATAAAAAAAAACATCCACCATGCAACCGAGCAGGTGATGACAATCAGGATGAACCGGCAACAGGCAAAAGGCCGACTCAATGTCAGACTTTGCCAAAAGCGCACCCGGGCCGGCACGACAAACCAAATCCACCGCCCTATCAAACAAAACGTAGGAAATGGGGGTGTTCTCTTTCGGGATACCGTCATTCACCAATCTGCCCTTGGGAAAGGACAAGTGGTGTATCAGCCGAAACTTACCCAGTTCCTTCTTAGGAACAACATCCAATGGGGAAACATGTAAGTTGTGGAACGGCAGATCCCTGAAGGGTCCCTGAATCCTACCCAGGTCCACCTCTTTTTGGACCTTGTCCCGCAACACCTCCAGGTGGGTGATCACTAACTTTAAGTTATCCGCCATAACTGGATATCGGCTAAACGTGAAAGGAATGAAAGACCCTAAGGAAAACCAAAACGTAACCAAGAAGCCGAGGACTTATCTGGATAATTGTCTAGCCACCAAGACATCTCCGACAAGCTCAATGGAGTTCTTACCTTCCCCTGGTTGCTTGCCCGTGGGTTTGATGGACTTTGTACATCTAGCAGTGGCGTGACTGCCTCCACAAGAGGAACATTCATGTTTGAATTTACTCAACCCAAAGAACCTGCATTGGCCCTTGTTAAAGAGCCAGCAGGTTCCTGGGCGGTGCACAGCCACTGACTGGGAAGGCACACCTTCCTGGTCAGTGGCTCCCAAAGGAAATGGCGACGCCTTCTGCGACAACATCAGCCTGATCCACACATCCGTCGCTTTTACAACCCACCCGATCTCTGGCTGCAATGCCAAGTGGTGACGGAACACCGCGTCATAGCACCACCATGCGCTACCTCTGTGCTACTTATACGCACAAAAGATGTCAAAACAGACAAAGAGTTCCAGACAACACAGAGGGTGCTTCTGTCCCATAACACAGACCAAAACCGTGAACACTTGACACCAATTCCCGAACATCTTCGCCACCCTAGGCAGTCTATCCACTGTGCGCCCTGTAATTATTCTGCGCTCCTTATTGACCATGTGCTGTTCAACGGAGACCAGCGACCAGATGTCAACATACTGGTTAGAACAAATCCCAGGGGGCTGACTCCACAGAAGAACACCTCCTTGTGAAAGCCCACCCCCTGAGAATCAGTACCAGAAGATGACTTCTTATCATCATTCCCTTTTTCCAACTGTTGCATCAATGCCTTAAGGGCAGGGAGCAACTCAGCATTAGAACTCACCGAAGATGGAACCACTGGCGTAACCTCTGAAGGAACTGGAACCAGAACTGCGCAGGCCTGACTGACCCGTGAGAAGACCACTCTTGCGGCTTCTCAGGACCCTGCCTCTTACTATTGCGTCGCTGAGACCTGACAGAGCCATGAGAACTGCAGGAAGATACGTCGGACGAAGATGGAGAACGCCTTTGGCATGACCGGGCACCTCTGGACCTCTGTTTCCTCTTGGAAGAACGAGAGCGATGGCGACTGCGGTTGTGTTTTGCCTTAAGGGCCCTATGGCACCTACGCCAAGGCCTGCCTTGAGATGAGGAGGATGATGAAGAGGGAGAACGTGCTCTGCTCCGCTTAGCAGAGAACCTGGAACGTCTGTGATCAGGAGACCTGAGCGCCTGCAGTAATAGTTGGGAAAGTGGCAAAGGAGAAATGGAGGGGGAAGCAGAAAACTTTGGCACAGAAGCTGCCTCTGGAACAGACACTCAACTGCCCATGTCAGTATGCGCATCTACACCGGCGCCAACTATGTCTAAAATGACACCAGCGACCGTTGAAGGGTTGGAGGTGGGGCTTCGGTGAGGCAGGAAGATAGGAGCCACCTGCTGCAAGCTATCAGTGGCAGACGCGCCCGGGCACTCCCCGACATGCCTTCTACTCAGGGGGAGGGGATGTCCTCCTAGTCAGTAGAGGAGACACAAGTGTCCCTGAAGCAGTCTCCAGTCTAACGCCTGCAAGCAGGCGAGACAGGAAAGTCTCACCTTCAGCAGCCCAGCCAGCCTGCAGGGGAGCGACCAGGGAACTCTCGTCATCCATACCTGGAACACATCGTTGTGTAGCTCGTGTGAGGAGGCAGCCAGAAAGGGAAAGGGCTGCCCCCACACACCACCATATCAAAACCTGGGACAAACCCAGTAAGGGGAACGCCCCCTTTCCAGGGGGAGGAACTAACTCTGACCTGTACCATTGCGTACTCATGCAAAACGACCCAACAGAAGAGGAGGAGGGGGAAGGAGCATAACCCTTGGTATGCTGGCTCCACCATGCAGTCCCTGGTATCCTCCCAAGTATGTTTGGTGCCAACAAGGACCAATCACCCAGGTGTTTTGACTGCCAAACTGCCTTCCAATGCCTTCTAGACACTCGCAGGACCAAGACATGGGAGTTAAAAATTGTCCAAGTATACCTTAAAAAAACAACATGAAAGCTTTACTAGTGTGTGTCAGAAGTGATAGAGTGGCTTTTAGCCAGGGGCTTATAAAAAGATTTTTGGTGAAAAGAGGGTTTGTGACCTTTCTTGCATATTAAATACATTTGAAGTAGATACAAAAATACACATATTCAATCATGGCCGTAAGTGTTGGAACCCCTGAAATTTTTCTAGAAAATGAACTATTTCTCCCAGAAAATTATGGCAATTACAGTTGTGCTAAAAAGTTTACATACCCCGGCAGATTTTTTGTTTTTTTGGCATTTTTTCGGAGAATATGAATGATAACACAAAAACTTTTTTTCCACTCATGGTTATTGGTTGATCTATTGTCAAACTTCTGTGTTTTCTCTTTTTAAATCATAATGACAACCAAAAACATCAAAATCACCCTGTTCAAAAGTTCACATACCCTGGTGATTTTGGCCTGATAACATGCCCAGAAACCAAACCACGGTCAGGTAGACCAACCAAAATTTCGGCCACAACTGCCCGGAAAATTGTTCGGGATGCAAAGAAAAACCCCCCACACAATATCAGCTGAAATACGGGACTCTCTGAAAACTATCGGTGTGCCTGTTTCAAGATGCACAATAAGAAGGCACTTGAAGAAAAACAGGCTGCATGGTCGAGTTGCCAGAAGAAAACCATTAATTTGCAAATGCCACAAAGAATCTCACCTTAAATACGCCAAACAGCACAGAGTCAAGCCTCAAAACTTCTGGAACAAGGTAATTTGGAGTAATGAGACAAAAATTGAACTTTTTGGCCACAACCGTAAACGTTACATTTGGAGAGGTGTCAACAAGGCCTATGATGAAAGGAACACCATTCCTTCTGTAAAGCACGGAGGTGGTTCACTGATGATGTGGGGATGTTTGAGATTCAAAGGCACAGGAAACTTGGTCACAGTTGAAGGAAAGCTGAATGCAGCACGTTATCAGCAAATACTGGAGGCAAATCTGCACTCATCAGCCAGGAAGCTGCGCATGGGATGTACTTGGATGTTCCAACATGACAAGGATCCAAAACACAAGGCCAAGTCGACCTGTCATTGGCTACAGCAGAAGAAAGTGAAGTTTCTGGAGTGGCCATCTCAGTCTCCTGACCTCAATATCATTCAGCTACTCTGGGGAGATATCAAGCGCACAGGACATGCAAGACAGCCCAGGAATTTACAGGAACTGGAGAACCATCTGAGAAAATAAAGAGCCTCATCCACAACTACCACAAAAGACTCCAAGCTGAGGGGGCAATACATGGTATTAAGAACTGGGGTATGTGAGCTTTTGAACAGGGTCATTTTGATGTTTTTGGTTGTCATTATGATTTAAAAAGAGAAAACACAGAAGTTTCACAATAAATGGCTTCAACCAACCACTAACCATGAGTGGAGAAAAAGGTTTTGTGTTATCATTCATATTCTCTGAAAAAAAATTTGCCAGGGTATGTAAACTTTTTAGCAAAATTGTACATATGTTTACACATTTATTTCCTTTGCGTGTATTGGAACAACACAAAAAACAGGAAAAAAAAGCCAAAAAGTATATCATTTCATGCAAAACTCCATAAATGGGCCGGACAAAATTACTTCACCCTCTACTTAATATTTGGTTGCAGACCATTTGGAAAAAATAACTGAAATCAATTCCTTCCTATAACCATCAACAAGCTTCTTACAGCTCTCAACTGGAATTTTGGACCCTTCTTTTTTTTCAGACGGCTCCAGGTCTCTCATATTTGGGGGTGCCTTCTCTTCTCTCAACAGCAATTTTACAATCCCTCCACAGGTGTTCAATGGGATTTAGATCCGGACTCATTGCTGGCCAGAACTCTCCAGCGCTTTGTTTCCATCCATTTCTGGGTACTTTTTGAAGTATGTTTGAGGTCATTATCCTGCTGGAAGACCCATGACCTAGGACGCAAACCCAGCTTTCTGACTCTGTGTCCTACATTACGATGGAAACATCTTGATTATGTTGCACCCCAAGGACAAAGGAACATCACGATCTCTGGAGATGGACTTGTATCCTTGAGATTGTTGATATTTTTCCACAATTTTGGTTCTCAAGTCCTCAAGACAGTTGTCGTCTCCTCTTTCTGTTCTCCATGCTTAGTGTGGCACACACAGACATACAATGCAGATGGAGTCAACTTCTCTCCTTTTTATCTGGTTTCAGGTGTGATTTTTACATTGCCCACACCTGTTACTTGCCTCAGGTAAGTTTGAATGAGCATCACATGCTGGAAACAAAGTTATTTACGCACAATTTCTCTGTTTTTTGTGTTGTTCCAATATACACAAAGGAAATAAACAATTGTATAACAAAATATGTGAAATTGCAATAATTTTCTGGGAGAAATACTTTATTTTCTGGAAAAAAATATTGCTTGTACGAAGTGCAGATTCACCATCAAAGTTACATGATTCAGGTGTCTAGTATTAATATAGAAATATGTTGGCACTTACCTGTCCCCACACACCACTCATATCCACAAATACAACATTGAACATGGTCAGAAGCTTCTGGAAGCTATCATTACTGTATTCAAAACGGTTTCCAAACACGATGGAGCAAATTATATTTGAGACTCCCTGGATTAAAAATTTGGTTGGGTCAATGAATTGTTCTGTAGAAATAACAAAGAAAAAACCATTGCTAATTGGGGAAGATTCTATTTTTTCCAATAAGCAAACGGGTAAAAGGGCAGAAAGGCTAAAAAGAGGGAGGGATAAAGGGATAGGGAAGAAGAAAAGAAAGAAGTGTAAGGAGGAGAGGCAATCTTAGGTCGGTGACTTAGATGACCATATACAGTGTCCCAAGACAGATTTAGCATCCCCTAAGAAATGGAGTTCATTCATCAAGTTTCATTGTAACTGATAGCAGATAGTCTGTATAACAGATGGTTATAGTGTTGTATTTCCTCTACAAGTAGTGTGTGAAGGTAGAAGGTAGGTCACATCTAGCTGTACCATGGGAGGAAGAGTTTGTCATGTCCTATGGAATGATTCCATACTAGCTATGATGTGACATTTGGGTAACAAGAGGTTGAAGGCGCTGTATAAGAGCAGTTTTCACGCCATCTTGGATCAGCCCATGTAAACAGAGTCCATTCGGATGGTCGGTCCATGTTATCCCAAAAAACAACTACCGCATCATGAGACGCAGGAGGAGACCTAGTCTGTGAGTGTGTCAGGGAGAGTCTACTGTGGGAAAAGGATTGATGTCCACCACCTCATGTGTGTAATCTCTGGAGGTCTGAAGTCATTTACTAAGTGAGCCTCACCCTGTGTGTTTTGGTCTCCCATCAAGACAGGAAAGTTTTGGTCCTGGTATTAAAGAACAATGGAACGAAAGAGAAAGAAAGAAAGAAAGAAAGAAAGAAAGAAAGAAAGAAAGAAAGAAAGAAAGAAAGAAAGAAAATAAGTGGATCATTAGATAAGTGATATACCTGAGCATACAGTAATGCTGTATAATATATACCATGTAATATAATAATACAATGTAATGATTGTTACCAGGCGTATTATTGATGAAAACATCACATACAATCACCTAGTTATATGACAAAGCTGTGAATATCTCCTACTATAAAACCCACTTCATTCCTGTACACGCTTTCATTTGACTATGTTGGCACATGGTTCCCTACCTTTTTGTGATCTTATCTCTTCTACAAGAAATTTGGCCTCTTCTTGGATTCTTTCTTCAATGTTTTTCTTTCCCATGCCAAAATTTCTTAGAATTGTAAGGGTAAATCTGCGAAGATCCTTCTATCTTTCTCCGTTGCTAAAACCTTCCCCTGAAACAAACATCATGACTTATTGTGTATTGTAATCCAGAATGAACCTCTCCATACATAGTTGTAAATATATAGAATACTGACAAGCTTACCATATCCTTTATGAAAATCATCCAAAGTAGGAAGCCTTCTACGACCACCAAATTCTTCTGCTCGATCAATTAACGCTTCTTTGACAGTGTCGTAACCACACAGGACAACTACTGGATAGTGTCCAAAATACACAGTGTATACTGAGCCATATTTCTTATTAAACTGAAAAACCAAAATATTCATTGGGAAGTATTACAACATAGAAGATACATTATCATTCATCTTATGCATGGCCCACTGCAGTATAAGGGATTCCTTTGTTATTATAATACAATGGTCAGACCAGGTTTCCTCCCTCCATCCATCAAATAGGGAACTTTTGTGTTTGTTTGTTTATTGTTATCATCAGAAAAAAGAACTCCTGTATGCAGAATCGCTCCATCTGAATCAGCCATTATGTTTGGTTTTTAGTCCATTGTTCTGGTCCTATGACAGATCAGGTCAATGGACTTGAATGGCGGTAAGGTATATTTAACCTAACATAAAATAGTGACCAACCCCAACAGAATGTGAAAGCTGTACTGCAGATGATGTGAACTATGGCTCTACCTCTGAGCCCTTTTTCGCTTGGATCCTCAGTCATTCTATTGGGACAGTTTAGGAAATATCATAATATATTTATTATAAAATAATTTCTTAACATTAGCGCTCTGCTTCATGTTCATGACACACTTCTGTTTATTGGACCTGCCACTGATCACCAGACAGATAACACAGACTTAATCGTTTCACATGATCTCTGAGAAGTCCCATTAACCTGGATGCAGAGATACCTGGAAAACCAGTACAAGGTGCAAGAACAGAAAATCCGGCACAGGAGGGATCTAGAAAATGTCCTTTTATTATCAAAACATCACAAAATCCATTTCACATCACCATTTATGCACCAAGGCAGCTGAAATAGTAATCTGTTCAGTGTATATACAGTGTGAAGAAACATAATTTCACTTTGTTTGCTAATTTTTGATCTTTCCCAGATGTGCAGTTGGACATGGTCTAAGACAAATGTCCTGTGTGTATGTAGATTAAGATAATTCTTTGTATAAGAAGTTCTGTTTAGGTATGCATACATAATAAATTGCTAGTGGTTGTGGTTGGAGGTGAAGCCCTAAAGGCACCATTCTCATTGGATGAAATCTGTAAGAGATATTACTAGAAAGTAAACAAAATGCTGGGAGGTTGTTAGAAGACTTCACATTTTTGAGTCTTGTATGTATTTATCAACTATAAAAACAAATGGTAGAGTGTATATAAGTATATATAAAATCACAGTTTCCATAGTGACAATATGCACAAAATCAATGCAATTTCAAAGTATTAAAATAATCATGTTAGAAATTGCTAACCCTGCACTTTTATGGTATGTAAAAATATCACAATTCTCAGCATTAGACACACAACTACAGCTCTGTACAAAGGTAGGTGTGGAAAAATGCTGCTAAGTAAGAATACTTTCAGAAATAGAAGGGTTAATAGTTTATTTTTGTCAACAAAATGAACAATGAAGTAAACGAAGAAAAGAGAAATGTAAATCCCATCAATATTTATCGTGATCTTTGCCCTTTGCCTTCCATCCATTCTTCTCTTACACTTGCAGACAGTTTTTGGCAGTTAATTGGCAACGCTGGGGAGGGATAGAATCCATCTCTAAGCAAAGCAATGCCAAATGTGGAGATCGAGGGACAGAGGTCCCCAAAAGGGAGTTAAGGAAGATAAAGATGTCATTCCAATACTTGGCTAACTTGGGGCAGGTCCAAAAAGTGTAGAGAAATGTATCCCTGTCTCCACACCGCCACCAGCATGGGGGAAATGTTTGAGGAAACATCTGGGGGAGATGAACAGAGGGAAAATACCATCTAAAAATAACTTTTTATGCAGTCTGTAGGAGTGTTCTACAAGGTAGGGAAATATTTAGAAGATGAAATGCTCTCCTTCAGCTCCCTCTCCCATAAACGAATAGGGTAGATTTTCTGGAGAGAGAAATGGGGGCCAGTAAAGCTATGTAACAGTTTAAGGCCTTTTTCATAGACGTCAACACGGACAACACAGAAGAGTTACTGGCAAAATATCCATGAGATTGCAAACAATGACATATTTGAAGGAATTTATAAAAATCCCTGTTCGATAGGTCAAATTCTTTTGTCAGAGACTCAAAGTCAGTCTATCTTCAGTCAATCTTCTACAAACAATCGTGAAACAAAACTTAAATTCTTGACAGTCCAGCCATCCAAACCCCATAACTTTTTATATTCTCCATTTACAGAGCCATTTGAGGGCTTAATGTTTGCGGTACAAATTTTTCTTGATAATGCTACCATTTATTTTTCTGCACAATGTACTGGGAAGCTGAAAAACAATTCAGAATTGGGTGGAGTTGGAGAAAAAGTGCATTTTTGCGACTTTCTTATGGGCTTTGTTTTTAAGGCGTTCACTGTGTAGCGAAACTGACATGTCACCTGTATTCTATGTTTTGGTACAATTCCAGGGGTACCAAATTTATATACTTTTATTTACATTTTAACCCCAAAAATCTAAAACTTTGCAAAGAAAAAAAAAAATTCAGAAAATCACCATATTCTGACACCCGTAACTTTTTTATATTTCCGTGTACGGGAATGCATAGGGCATCTTTTTTTGCAAGTCCAGGTGTACTTTTGGGGAATGACTATTGCTTTGATCACTTTTTATCAAAATTTTCTATCAGATACTAAGCTGCAAAAAAAAAAAAAACGTGGCCTGGCACTTTTGAACCCCAGTGGGTCTGATCAATAATGCAATGCAAATCATCATTTGTATGACAGGCTGCACATGCATGCTAGACAAGCCTGGGAGCCTTCAATAGGTTTAAGGCTGTCATGGCAAAGGAACGCCAGCCCCAAATCTCATTTCTGGTGCAGGCAATCCTTGCTAAAGTGGCGTCGCCCATGTGCCACCTGGAAAATGGTGCCCTGGTCAGCTCTGACCGAGGCACCATGGGCATTAGCTCCGGGTCTCTGCTGTATATCGCAGCAGAGACCCAACGGCTATGGCGGCCACTCAGCTCCTGAGTGACACACCATATTTAAATACCCAACATCGAGAAGGGGTTAAGGGGAGGGATCGTTGGCATAATATAGGGTGGAATGGATGGGAGTAAGTTGGATTCACAAATACTGGATGCTATCCGACCACAACTAAAAGGGGTACAATTGCTTCAAGAGGGAGATTAGCTGTTGAGGCATATGGAAAGAGAGAGTTTTGTGGATGTTCAGTTTGTAATAGAATAAAGAGTCAAATATGTCAATGAGGGCAAGGAAGAAGCTAAGAGAGGGTAGTGGTTGTGACAATGATAAAATAATGTCATCAGTGTATGATGGAATAGTATGGGTACAGCCCCCAATAGTAATACCTTTAACAACTAGAAGATGAACGACCAGTTTATGCAGTAGAACACTTTCTCGACATCAAGCGCCAACATCACAGACAGGGTCTTTGTTCAATATAAAGCAAGAGGTTCAGAGCTCATCTAGTATCATTGGCTATTATCAGCTCTGAGTGAAGCACAAGGCATCATGGTAGTTGTAGAAAAACAGAACAGGAAGCTACCCATGTAAACAAATGCAGAATATGCCAGGAGCTCCCAGAGAAACCCAGAAATCACTCAAAACACTGCTAAAGGTATTAGGGTGCACTTATTAACGTATTAATAGTACTAACCGTCCTTTTTTGAAAAAAAATATTTTTTGCCCAGAAAACCCCTTTAACTACAAGAAGATTCCTCAAGGTTTCTGGTGGGATATCAAATCCTGGTGTAAATGTAACCCATCAGGTTGTCCAGTTTTCAGGATATCAGGTAAGTTTCTTTATTGAGAAGTTTACACTTATAATCCCCACCACAGTAAGGTCTCCAAACCCTTTCAATGTCTTGGAATGAAAATTTAGATTCCCTAAATGGAAATCCATGAAATGTTTAGATATGGTCGATACAATAAAACTATTGCTTAAGGCATCAGAAAGATCTTATCTGAAGTTTCAAAACTCTTATAGTACAGTCTATAAATGACATTCAAGACATTATAGTTAATATATAGGTTTGGATCATGTACTGCTTCTGTGTAACATACCACATATGTATCAGTGACATTTCCTCTATAGACTGCAATACACGTGTATACATGTATATTGCAGTGTATAGTACTGAACCAGTGATCAGAGCATTGTTGGTTCAGGTCTCCTAGTGGGACAAGTAGAAAATGTAAAAAAAGGTGCAAAAAAATAAATATATATATTAAAGTGTGTAAAATAAATAAATAAAACCCCAAAAATGCCCCTTTCCTATATAAAATGAATTATATAAAAGAAAACCTTAAAAATTAATAAAAACAATACATATTTGAAATCGCCATGTCCGTTACAATCTGTACAATAAAACTGAAACATTATTTAACCTGCATGGTGAACTTCGGAAAAGAGAAAAATGGGAAAAAAAACACCAGAAATAGTGATTTTTGCCCATTTCACCTTACAAAAAATGCTATTTAAAGTGATCAAAAAGTCATTCATACCTCAAAACAGTACCAATAAAAAGCACAGGTTGTACTGCAAAAAATAGCCCTCAACCGAAAAATAAAAATGTTATCCATCTCAAAAGATGATGATACACAAATAATTGGTTTATGTCCCCAAATAGGTTTTTGTTCTGCAAAATTATTAACGCATAAAAAACAATATAGCCATATCAATGTAGTCATACCGAGCCATAGAGTAAAGGTAACATGTTACTTATGCTATAAGCTGCCTGGCAAAAATAAAAAATAAAAGAATTGCTGTTTTTTTTTTAATCCACCAAGAAAGAGGTAAAAAAATGTCCGTCAATAAGTTATAGGCACCCAATAATGATGTCAATACATAATACATCTCATACTGCAAAAAAACAGTCCTCATATGGCTACATCACCAGAAAAATAAAAAAAATATGGCTTGTACAATGTGAAGACAAAAATCACCAAAATCACCAAATCATTAGGACACAACGGGCTGCGGCAAGAAGGAAATGTATAAGCTCTTCGAACATGTTTCAGGGGACTCCCCAGATTTAGAAGTGACCCCCAGAGTGACCCCCCAATCATAGGAGCTACTGGGGAAATAGTAGGGAATTTGGTGGTCCCAATGTACTCCGCACAGCTTACATATACACTCTTCTCCATCCACTGTGCATTAACGTTTGGGATACTAAAACTCACTACACTCCTGTATAAATTCTTTGAGGAGCGCGGTTTTCAAAATGGGGTCACTCCCTAGGGGTTTCCACTTTTCTGGTACCTTAGAGGTTCTGCAATCATGACATGGTGTTCAGATACCAAACATCTGAATCTGCGCTCCAAAAGTCACACAGTGCTCCTTCACATCTTCCCCCTGCTGTGTGCCCAAACTGCAGATTATACCCTCATGTATGACACTGGTGTACCCAGGATAATGTACTTAATGTCATATGTGGTATAAACTGCAGGTTGGGCACAGCCGGGCACAGAAGGGAAGAGACGCAATTTTGGTTTTTGGAACACAGATTTAGACGGTTTGGATGTCATGACAGTTTTGCAGAGCTCCTGAAATGCCAGTAAAGTGGAAACTACACCCCTGAAAGAATTTATCCATGGGTACAGTGAACATGTTTAACCCCCAGGTGTTGCTATAATTTATTCTCCAGAAATGAATACGCAGCTGATGGTGATAGTTGAAAATGACAATTTTTCCAGGAATATGTAATTTCAGTGCATAATATGTTGTTCCCGGCTTGTATCAGAGACGAACGCTCCAAATGTTTATGTGCCCCGGATACCCACTTAACAGTTTTTGGGGTGTGTGTCTCTGCTGACACATGCTGGGTGCAACATTTCGGGCACTGGGTACATGAGGGTATAATCTGCAGTTTGGGCACACAGCAGGGGGCAGATGTGAAGGAGCGCTGTGTGACTTTTGCAATTTTCACTTTCCATTATCAGCTGCGCATTCATTTCTGCAAATTAAATTAATGCAACACTCAAGGGTTAAAAATGCTCGCTACACCACTTGTTAAATCCCTTCAGTGGTATAGTTTCCAAAATGGGGTCTGCAGATTCCACTTCATTGGTAATTCAGGGAATCTGCAAAAGTGGCATGACGCCCAAAAACCAAACTGTGCTCCAAAAACCAAAATAGCGCTCCTTCCCTTCTGTGCCCGGCAGTTTCCAAACAGCAATTTATACCACATATGACATTAAGTACATTATCCTGGGTACACCAGTGTCATACATGTGGGGATAAACTGCCGTTTGAGTACACAGCAGGGTGCAGATGTGAAGGAGCGCTATGTGGCTTTTAGACCGCAGATTTAGACTGTTGTTATTTGGACACCATGCCACGTTTGCAGAGACCGTAAAATTTCCCCTACAAAATGCGGTCACCTCTTGGGGAATTCCAATTTACTGGCACCTCCATGGCTCTGCAAATACAACATGGCGTCCAGAAAGTCCCTCTAAATCTGTATTCCAAAAGCTAAGAAGGGCAGTGACCCTTCCCTTCTGAGCCCTGCTGTGTGTCCAAGCAGCAGTTTACACCCACATATATAACTTTTTTGTCCCCGGGATAGCCCACTTAATAGTTTTAGGATTGCATGTCTCTGATGACGCAAAGTGGGCGCAACTTATTGGGCTCTGAAATTGCGTATTTCTTTAAAAATGTCAATTTTCACTTTATATTTTAATTTTTGGGAAGCAGTCCTAGGCTCAAAATGATAATACCCCTTGAGAAATTCCTTGAGGGGTGTAGTTTCTAAAATGGGGTCACTTTTGAGGGATTTCCTTTATATTGGTTCTTTAGGGGCTCTGCAAATGCGACATGGCGCCTGAAAACTATTCCAGCAAAATCTGCCCTTCATAAGCCAAATAGCGCTCTTTCCATTCCGAGCCCCACCATGTACCCATACAGCAGATTGTGACCACATATGGGGTATTGCCATGTTTAACAAACTGTGCAGTGATTTTTCTCCATTAACCCCTTGTGAAAATGAAAACTTTGGGGATAAAGTGACATTTTAGTAATTTTTTATTTACACATCCGAATGTTAATAAAATCTGTGAAACGGCTGTGGGGTCAAAATGCTCACTATACCCCTTGATAAATTCTGTAAGGGGTGTAGTTTCTAAAATGGGGTCACTCTCTGAAAATGAGACATGGCACCTGAAAACTATTCCAGCATACTCTGCTTTTTCAAACCCCCAGTGTCGCCCCTTCCCTTCCATGCGCTGCCGTGTGCCCAAACTTCAGTTTACACCCACATGTTGGGTATTTCTGTGCTCGGGAGAAATTGCATAACAAACTGTGAGATGAATTTTCTCCTTTAACCCTTTGTGAATGTGTTATTGCTATGGCTTAACGAATGTATTGTTGAGAAAAAATGAAATGTTTAAATTTCACCTCCATATTGCTTTAATTACCATGAAAATCTTAAAAGGTTAACAAACATCCCAAATGCTGTTTTGAATTATTTGAAGTGAAGTTAACTGAAGTGGTCCCTAAAAAAATAGTTTGGGACATTTTCTTGTAAATCTGGAAAATCACAGTTACACTTCTAAGCCTTATAATGTGCAAAATAAGGATAATTAAAATATGATGCAAATATAAAGCAGAGATATGGTAAATACTATTTTTAATGTATTTGGGTGGTATGACTATCTGTCTGATAAGCAGAGCATTTCACATTTTGAAAATTTCTATTTTTTTTTTTCAAAATTTACATCAAATTTCCTTTTTTTTTTATAAATAAATACAAAAATATTGATCAATGTTTACAATTAACACATAGCACAATGTGTCACGAAAAAACTATCTCAAAATCACTTGTGTATGTTAAAGCCACATGTCAGTTTTGAAAAATGAGGCCGTATCCATAAGGCCCTTTTAGGCTGTGTCCTTAAGGGGTTAAAGCTATTTTGCGTGACCATGACAGGTCGTCCTCTGGTACCTTTTGTTGATCTTGTATAGAGTACAAGAACATATTTGGTAACAATGATATGGGTTTGTTGCACCAGAATATGGTAGACATAGCCTGAATTAGGAATCAAGTCATATCTCAGCTTCTTAATGTATAGGATTAAGTATATGCTCAGATTAAACTGGCCGCTGTGTGTATATCTTACAGGAATGATGGTAGTAATGTACAGGGGGTATCAGATGGATTCCTGTTGTGTAAATCTACAATAAATTAGGATCACTGAAATAAAGCACCCAATGCCGGTCTTCTGCTCCAAAAACTAACAAGTCATTGCAAGCCTTACAGTAATGTAGAAAACATATGCTTCTAAAGACAAACATTATAAATCTCTGATATGACTGTGCCTTGACGATATTGTCCAGTTTAGGGCTGAAAGAAGAGCTGGAAAAACTTCAAAGAAGGACATCCAAAGTGATAAGAGGCACAGAATAGAAGAACCCCAGAGAATAAAATGCTGAAGTGATACCGTATGATAAATGTATGGCAAATTGGTCTATGCCCTTCCAGGGTGGTTTTTATCTTCCTTTAGAGCAACTAGGATTTGTCACTATATCAGGTACTCCTAGGTGGATGTGGATAGCACCACCAGTTGGTGCGGAGTAGGGTCCCAACCCTTAATCGTTATAGATAATAGACTCCGTACGCTTGAACTTGGATGCAGTGAAATATGCTCAATCACAGTGTGTAGAGTACAAGTGTGACGTTTCGGTCTCCACGACCTTCATCAGACTCTACAATAAAATATTGTTATTGTAGAGTCTGATGAAGGTCGTGTAGACCAAAACGTCACACTTGTACTCTACACACTGTGATTTAGAGCTAATAAAGCATATTTCACTGCATCCAAGTTCAAGTGTACGGAGTTTGTTATCTATATCAGGTACTCGCTACATTATGTTAGCAGTGAATCTATATTTCAGAGGTTTCCCTTCAGAACTAACCTCCACCAAGGATTTGACCAGCTCCCCTCTCCTAATGTGCAGGACATTTCCGACAATGGGTAAGGGTGTTGGTCCCGGAGGCAGGTTACGTCTTCTGTATATGGCATTCCATGTGGAGTAGGTAAACAATGAAAGGATCGCGACCAGGACCAGGGATGCAATCCAGGTAAGAGCCATTTTTCCTAACTACGAAGCATAGAATGAGTCTCCACCAGACCATCAGGCTGATGTTAATCAGAAACCTCAGGTTAAATATCATTATCAGAGCTTGTTCTTTGTGTTGGAAAATAATGAGAAGATTTTCTCCAGCTTGTTCATTGGTTGGCAGGTTTGTGGAGTTTTTCTTTTTTAGTACAGTCAATATGGTTTTGTGCCAAAAGAGATGCCAAAGCGCGACAACAGTCTGTTTACCCAGCTTTATAATAGTGAATTGTGGGCAGTAGATTAAAGAGAACCTATATCGAAATTGTACAAATAAATCTTAAGAATGTTCAAACAGATGTATCATATTTTGTACACATTTGTTGAAGTTCTTATCTTTTGCAGCATTCTGGCCAATTAGGTTTTGCTTTCTTCCCAAAATATTAAATAAAAAGTGATCAAAACTTTAAATGTTAACCAATATGGTATAAATAAAAACTACATCTTGTGCTGCATAAAAAGACACGTAACATCTACATACAGTGGGGAAGAAAAGTATTTAGTCAGCCACCAATTGTGCAAGTTCTCCCACTTATAAAGATGAGGCCGGCCTGTAATTGTCATCATAGGTAGACCTCAACTATGAGAGACAAAATGAGAAAACATATCTAGAAAATCACATAGATTTTTTTAAGAATTTATTTGCTAATTATGGTGGAAAATAAGTATTTGGTCACCTACAAACAAGCAAGATTTCTAGCTCTCACAGACCTGTAACTTCTTCTTTAAGAGGCTCCTCTGTCCTCCACTCATTACCTGTAGTAATGGCTCCTGTTTGATATTGTTATCAGTATAAAAGACACCTGTCCACAACCTCAAACAGTCACACTCCAAACTCCACTATGATGAAGACCAAAGAGCTGTGGAAGGACACCAGAAACAAAATTGTAGACCTGCACCAGGCTGGGAAGACTGAATCTGCAATAGGCAAGCAGCTTGGTGTGAAGAAATCAACTGTGGGAGCAATAATTAGAAAATGGAAGACATACAAGACCACTGATAATCTCCCTCCATCAGGGGCTCCACGCAAGATCTCACCCCGTGGGGTCAAAATGATCACAAGAACGGTGAGCAAGAATCCCAGAACCATACGGGGGGACCTAGTGAATGACCTGCAGAAAACTGGGACTAACGTAACAAAGGCTACCGTCAGTGACACACTACGCCGCCAGGGACTCAGATCCTGCAGTGCCAGACGTCTCCCCTTGCTTAAGCCAGTACATATCCGGGCCTGTCTGAAGTTTGCTAGATAGCATTTGGATGTTCCAGAAGAGTATTGGGAGAATGTCATATGGTCAGATGAAACCAAAGTAGAACTGTTTGGTAGAAACACAACTCGTGGTGTTTGGAGGAGAGTGAATGCTGAGATGCATCCAAAGAACACCATACCTACTGTGAAGCATGGGGGGGCAACATCATGCTTTGGGGCTGTTTCTCTGCAAAGGGACCAGGACGACTGATCCGTGTACATGAAAGAATGAATGGGGCCGTGTATGGTGAGATTTTGAGTGCAAACCTCCTTCCATCAACAAGGGCATTGAAGATGAAACGTGGCTGGGTCTTTCAGCATGACAATAATCCCAAGCACACCGCCAGGGCAACAAAGGAGTGGCTTTGTAAGAAGCATTTCAAGGTCCTGGAGTGGCCTAGCCAGTCTCCAGATCTCAACCCCATAGAAAACCTTTGGAGGGGGGTTGAAAGTCCGTGTTGCCCAGCAACAGCCCCAAAACATCCCTGATCTAGAGGAGATCTGCATGGAGGAATGGGCCAACATACCAGCAACAGTGTGTGCCAACCTTGTGAAGACTTACAGAAAACGTTTGACCTCTGTCATTGCCAACAAAGGATATTGAACAAAGTATTGAGATGAACTTTTGTTATTGACCAAATACTTATTTTCCACCATAATTTGCAAATAAATTCTTTAAAAATCAGACAATGTGATTTTCTGGATTTGTTTTCTCATTTTGTCTCTCATAGTTGAGGTCTACCTATGATGTCAATTACAGGCCGGCTTCATCTTTTTAATTGGGAGAACTTGCACAATTGGTGGCTGACTAAATACTTTTTTTCCACACTGTACAAAGAAAAATTTTAAAAAAAGTTATGGTTGTCAGAGCGACTAAATAGTTTTTTTTTTTTCTTTTACATTTTTCAAACTTTTGGATTTCTGTAAAGGAAGTAAAACATAACACCAAGCTAGAAAAATCTATCAATGGACTCAAAGAATATAAGGAACATGTTATTTGTACCCTACAGGGAGCACCATACAAATAAAACAAAAAGAAAATGGTGCAAATACAGCTTTTCTCTAATTCCTACTCATTCTGATTTTTTTTTCCAGATTCCCAGTAAATCGTATGGAATATGGAGCCATTACAGAATACAGTTTGTTCAGCAAAAAATAAGCCCTCATACAGCTCTGCAAATGGAGAAATAAAAAAGTTATGTTTTTTGTTTTTTTTTAAATATTGCCGCAGAAGGGAAGGCTTAATATATACAGTTTATTTTTTTTAACCTTTCATGTCCTCGCAGATCGGCGGTATTCTATATTGCTAGAAAACTGACAGTACGCTGAATTCGATACACTGTCAGCTTTGATGGTGTGCACCCGGGTGCCAGAGGTATCGGTGCTGTTAGTTTCGTTAATATCTCTACTGTTAGGAGAACGAGCCTTATAGCTCAGCGTCATTGCTGGGCTGCGAGGAATACCCCCCCTCCTATAACCTTGTACTGTCAGAGGGAGGGGCTTTCCTTGCTGTCCAGAGATGATACTGAGAGGTAGCATTCTAACAGTGGAGAGATATCGGTGCCAAAACTAATAGCATCAATATCTGTGGCACCAGGCGCATACCAGCAAAGCTTTCTCATCTTTATTGTGGTATATAATATAGCTGATCTGCAAGGACATGAAAGGTTCTCTTTAAGTATACAATGTACTGGCATATATAAATTATGTATGGGAAGAAAAATACTATTGAGGTTTGGTCAGAAAAAATCCTCTCATGAGAATACTGGATCCTGTAAGCTCAACTTTAAGGGTAGAAACTTCATCCATCATACACAACATCCCAGGTCCTAGATCAGGGTGAAATTTCATGAAAATTTATTCAAAATACATTTTTAATAGAATGGGGATCCTCCAGCAGCCTCCCCCTTATTATTCTGATATCACATTGTAGTGAACACTAAAGAAGCTGGGAGAAAGTATATTGAATGGGGGAGAGGACGGAAAGCCTGAGAACCTGTCTTGTGTTGTACATTGTGGAGATCCGATCTTATAGGGTAGATTGTAGGGGGAGATTGGACTGTGTGGAGGAGATCAGATCCCATAATATTCAGTGTAGAGGGAATCAAATTCTTCATTATACAGTTGGGGGAAGGGGAGAGATCAAATCCTGTATTATACAGTATGGAGGAGATCAGATCCTGTACTATCTCTTATATATATAAAAATGAGTTCCTGTCTGTCTGTCTGTCTGTTCTTTATGCGCGACCAAACGACTGGACCGATCCTCACCAAATTTGGCACACATGTACATCAGGTGTCCGGGAATATTATAGACTGAGTCTCAGCTCTCTTGGACGTACCGTTCCTGAGATACAGTATTCCAAAAAAATGACCAGCATTAGTCTATACAAGCCTGCAAGTCTTTCACTCATATTCCAACTGCCATACACACGGTCACATGTCCCTTATCAGCCAATTAGAGCTCGCAGGTGCTTTCTCTCCTCAGGCACACAGGTTTCCATAGCAACTGTGAAAGATCCTCAGTGCGCCAACACCGTTTTGGCCACCCCTGAGTCCTCTTTCATATAAAAACCACACTCACCGCCAGTGAATGTCGGGTTCACCAGATAAATACAAGACAAGCTTTCTAAATTTTATATATTTATTAACCCTTAAATGGGTCGGTATTAACATCTAACACATACAGTTCAGAACAGATATGCAGATATATGCAAGCATTAACAGTTACTAGTTACAAAATACAGTACAAATAAAATAAAAGGGATAAAGGTGAAATGATTACTTTACCACAAATGTCCTTGATGTGGTTCTATAGTCCAACACTCACACATAGCATGTGGAGATTACCAGTGGAGGCTTTTTAGCATGTGGCATCAACAACAGTAATCCAGCCTGCATGCTCTTTACACAGTCTCTCAGCATTAGTCCAGTAGTCTCATCACAAAAATCTCCTCATGGTCTGTCTGTAACAACTCTGTAGTCTATGATGGTCTCAGCCCAATCTCCATAGCATAATCTCCATAGCATAAACTCTATAGCATAATCTCCTCCCACTGACTCTTACCTCATCTTTCATACCCTTTATGCCACCTCCCAGAATGAGGTCACCGGCGGCAGCTGGTCTCATAGAATAATCCACTCAAGTCCAGATCTTTTGTATGTAGATGAGACCAAATGACCGGATACAATGTTATCAGCCATATCTGGTCAACCAGTGCAGCTGGACAATGCATGTTTGTTTGATCAGCCAGGACTGTGTATGAATTCAATGGAGCCCTATTGTTCCAGCCCGGCCACTACTGCCAATATACACCTAGGCTCATAGCTGCGCACAGTATGAATAAATGGAACTAGAGAGAAATACGCTACCCAGAGACCAAAATACAGCTGAGTAATAGCCACACTTAAGCAGAATCATCACAGCAACCAAGCTATGTATGACCTGTATTAGTCAATAGCAGTTCACAGGACCTTAAATATTCAGTCATATCACGTGTATCAGCCAATATAAGTTCACATTTAATTTACCAGGTTTCCATAACAACACAGCCATAAATAGACTGTACCTATACTGGACTCAGTGGCGTAACTAGCAATGGCAGGGCCCAAGGCGAACATTTGACATGGGACCCCCCCCCCGGCAACCCCCCCCCGCACAAACTGCATTCCTGCACACACTATTATGCCCCAAAGTGGCCCCTGCACACAGTATTCTGCCCCATAGTGGCCCCTGCACACAGTGTCATAGTGGCTCCTTCATATAGTATTATGCGCACTTCCCACTACTTCTTCAATGTTGGACCAGATGTCATGTGAGCCAGGCATGTATCGCAACGCATAATGACGTCGGACTGGCCCACCGACATCTGGGACGCCACCAAGGAGGCCCGAAGCCTGCTGAAAAGACCCCAGAGTATAATGATAGCAGTGTTTGTGGGGTTCATGGCCCACAGGCCTTACTTACCAATCCCCGCTCCTGCTCACAGCAGGAGTGGGGATCGGTAAGTAAATAGGGCCCGTTACCTGCTGGTGTTAAAAAAAAAAACATCAGAGGCCCGCTGGGTCCCCTAATGTCCCGGGCCCTGTGGCAGCCGCTACCACTGCTAAACCAGTATTTACGCCACTGACTGGACTGCCATACTGGATTTCAGCATTCTTATAAATTGAAACGTTTTTTAAACTACTGTACTCATGTCCCCTGCAGCAAAACGCATGGCTGCTGCTCGAACTAATGAAAACTCTCAGCAGACCCAAGCCTGTCTCCAATCTGATAAGGTATGTTACAGACAACAGCGAGCTGCTGAAACTCCCCAGCAGACCCAAGCCCGTCTCCAATCTGACAAAGCATTGTCAGCCACATGCACACAGCTGCACTCCAGGTTTCAATAACAACCCAGCCATTTTTCTTCACTGCTGTAGGTCAGCTTTAAAGGGGCAGGGCGCTGTGGATGACACTGTTACACAAGGTCACATGCACACAGCTTTACTCCAGGTTTTCCATAACAACCGATCGCAGGTTTTTCACTGATATCCAAACTGAGATGCACATGATCACGTGACACTTATGGACCAATGGAAAATCGCAGGTTCAGTCTTGACATACACACAGCTTTACACCAGGTTTCCATAGCAACCAAGCTATTTATGACCTGTATGAGTCAATAGCGGTTCGCAGGTCCTTAAATATTCAGTCATATGACGTGCTTCAGCCAATATAAGTTCACATTTCATTTACCAGGTTTCCATAGCAACACAGCCATAAATAGACTGTACCTATACTGAACTGCCATACTGGATGTCAAGTGCAAAAGTGGCCAATTCTTATGGGGTCACTACACAAACAAAAAATGAAATATACCCGTGCGAAGCCGGGTCCTTCCTCTAGTATAGTATATAAGAGATCAGATCCTGTATTGTACAATGTGGAGGAGATCAGATCCTGTATTATACAGTAGGGAAGAGATCAGATCCTGTATTATACAGTGTGGAGGAAATCAGGTCCTATATTATACAGTATGGAGGAGATCAGATCCTGTATTATACAGTATATAAGAGATCAGATCCTGTATTATACAGTGTGGAGGAGATCAGATCCTGTATTATACAGTATGGAGGAGATCAGATATTGTGCACAGAATTAAAAAGGGGGTTAGATCATGTGTGTGTGGCTTTGTTCACACTGTTGTGCATCGGTTTTCATCAGGTGATCTGTCAGCAGTTCCACTAACTTTGATGCCAAGAACAGCAGAGCGCACTATAACAAACTGCTGAAAACCTCAATGGACCCCCTGTGGATTCCAATTACAAATCAATAAGGACCATCATATGACAGATCCAGGACTGTGAATGTAAGCCATCACAAAAATGTGAACAGAACCTACACAGAACACTGCTTTTTGGCCATTATTCTTTTGCAGACACAACACCACATACTGTAATTTTTAAAGAAAGTTTAATTGAAAAATCACAAATTGCTTACAACAGCAAAATTCTATTAATGTGACAAAGTCTGGAATTAGAAAGATTTCAGTGATGGTTTCCATTTCACTTATATCATACGAGGAATAAATGACATCTTGTATTCTATGGGGACATTTACAAATCCCGTCACTCAGGGGGCAATATCACTTTCTATAAACTGTAAGGAAAAGAAACAGTTCCATGCGGGCAAGACCTTCTCCCAGGCAAATCCGCTTTTCCTGAAATACACAGAACATCGGTGACTTATGAGACATCACATCTCTGAGGCGCTCCTACCCCACTGAAGGACCATCCATGTGACTATTGTAGCCAATCACTGGCCTCATTTTCCACAGTCAGTCATCAGTTATGTCATTGCTGTAGAGATTCCAGCAATAGGGTAATCCCCTCCCCTATTAATGCAGCAATGTCTCTCTCATAGCGACCAGAAATGATGTACAGGATCACCAAATATGGAGACTGGTAGCCAAGAGATCACAGAGAGGTGAGACCATAGGATAGAAGCCATGCAGTCTGTGAGGGACCAGATAGGTTCTATGGGGAGTCTTCAGGGAGGATTCCATAAGGGTGACCTGCCAACTGTCCTTGCTAATGGATGTGCCATAGTCGGTACACTGGGCTGGGGTTAAGGTACAATCAAGGTTATGTTCCCAGGCTGCCATGAAGTCTAGTTTAGTATCAGGTCGAGGGGAATTTGGCAGGCTATATATAAAAGAGAGAACCCCTGTCCATGGCTCTAAACAAGCATAACCTTCCAAAACTGGTGGGAGAAATCTCCAGGTTAAGTGGGATGAAAGAACAGAAAAAATTAAAGACCTGTGTAGTCTGAAAGATCTCTGATGCAGGCGGGGATTATTTGTTAACAAAATATTCTTTGGTGAAGACGCGCCGGTCACAGAGAAAATCAGCGGGCGTGTCTCCACCAAACAAACACTTCAGAAGATGGAGGCCAGGGGGAAAAGGGGATTCGAAAATAGGGGGACTAGCGGTGAAATTGGACTTTGTAGGTGATAAGTGAAGCGGACCCTTCTCCACAATTGTAACATGTAATCTGTAACTTCGGCAGATGCTGGGATCGGGTGGGTGACTGACTTCTTGATATGGAGTTTCCTGGTGTGAGACTCCCTTTAAATAGAGACAAACAAACCTACACATGTGGATAAAATTGTTGGTTCCCCTCGTTTAATGAAAGAAAAACCCACAATGGTCACAGAAATAACTTGAATCTGAAAAAACTGGAATTTGCCAAACTACATGTTGACAAGCCACAAAGCTTCTGGGAGAATGTCCTATGGACAGATAAGACAAAAATCGAAATTTTTGTCAAGGCACATCAGCTCTATGTTCACAGATGGAAAAATGAAGCCTATCTTGAAAAGAACACTGTCCCTACTGTGACACATGGAGGAGGCTCTGTTATGTTCTGGGGCTGCTTTGCTGCATCTGGCACAGGGTGTCTTGAATCTGTGCAGGGTACAATGAAATCTCAAGACTATCAAGGGATTCTAGAGAGAAATGTGCTGCCCAGTGTCAGAAAGCTTTGTCTCAGTCACAGGTCATGGGTCTTGCAACAGGATAATGACCCAAAACACACAGCTAAAAACACCCAAGAATGGCTAAGAGGGAAACATTGGACTATGCTGAAGTGGCCTTCTATGAGCCCTGACCTAAATCCTATTGAGCATCTTTGGAAGGAGCTGAAACATGCCGTCTGGAAAAGGCACCCTTCACACCCGAGACAACTGGAGCAGTTTGCTCATGAGGAGTGGCCAAAATACCTGCTGAGAGGTGCAGAAGTCTCATTGACAGTTACAGGAATTGTTTGATTGCAGGGATTGCCTCAAAAGGTTGTGCAACAAAATATTAAGTTAAGGGAACCATCATTTCTGTCCAGGCCTGTTTCATGAGTTTTCTTTTTTAAAAAATTCTGTTTTCTGTTAAAGCCTGGTTGGAAAGCAATGTCTGACTCTCATTTGTTCATTTTCATAGAATTTTTATATATTATTACTTTTGTCAGATTCCAGTTATTTCTGTGACTATTGTGGGGTTTTTATCTCATTAAACAAGGGAGGGGACCAACAATTTTGTTCATGTCTGTATTTACTTAGTTTATTTAGTTTAGATAGAACTGTATACAGACTTAAGGATTTGCCAACCCTGAAAACCAGATAAGCAGGTTCTTGGGTCAGTCTATAAATGCATTGCCTTATATTAATTTATCTCTAAAGGTTTACAGTCCTTATGACAGACGAACTTCATTGAACCTGACAACATGTACCGTACACAAGTGCTGGTGTTTGTGCTCTCATATCCTAGGACAAACTGATCTGTGCGTTACCTGAAGATTAGGAAATTAATGGCAGCATTACATTAATATCAGTAAATTTGGGCTATTCATATGACCGTTATTGTAAACATCAGTTGTCACATACTGTCAAAATATAGGTCATTAAAACTTTTAGAAAAACAGACAAAAACATTGCCAAGTGCCAAATAGCGTAATACTATTATAGTATATCAGAAAGGGTTAAATGAAAAGGTTCTCACCTTTTAAAGTTGTGACACAGCTCACAACTACCATAAAGGTTTTCTTGGATAATCATTCAATGTGACGGATCTTTAAGCAGCTCTTCTATAGTACATGCATCTAGCTCTCCATTGCCCACACATACTAATTTGAGGCCCAAGTAAACGTTCTATCCTACACAGCATAGAGGCTGTCATATCGAAACATTCTCTGCCATGGTTACCTCTGATATTACATCTTCTACACAGTCAAGATAACATCACTAAGGGTGAACGGGCAGCTCTGAAATCCCTAATGGAGAATACTTCAATTGTGATTAAGGGGCAGATAAAGGGGGGGCATTGTAGTCCAGAATAGAATAGACTATGTTCAGGAAGCCTATAGGATTCTATCTGATCCGGTCTATTATACCCTCCTAACACAGGACCCTTCTATTGAATACCAGGTGGCTTATTTAAATTTAATTAATGAAGCTTACACTGATGGAATCCGGAGTAAAAAAAAAGAAAAATTCCTTCTCCTACCAGAGAAACCGACACTATCATTATTTTACCATCTACCAAAGGTTCAGAAGAGTCTGTCTAATCCACCAGGCAGACCTATAATTTCAGGTATTAACTCGCTCACATTTAATCTCTCTCATTACATAGATCTTATGTTGCAGAAGTATGTTGTTGGTTTAAAATCTTATATAAAGGATTCAGCTAGTCTTGTATCAGAAATACTACCTATACCATGGAAACCTACTTATCAATGGGCCACACTCCATGTCACTTCTCTTTATAGTAATATCCCGCATACTAAGGGACTGGAACCATCTCACACTATCTGTCGGAAGATCCGAATATCCCACAAAAACAGCGTCATTTTATCCTAGACAGTATCCAGTTTATTCTTAAACATAATGTGTTCTCCTTTGAAGATAATATCTATTTACAGATGTGGGGTACCACGATAGGTACTCGTTTTGCGTCGAGTTTTGCTAACTTGTTCATGGGTCTCTTTGAGTCTGAGTTTATATATTCATCTACGAAATGGTACAAACACATAGTCCTTTTTACTGTTGCATTGATGATCTTATATTTATTTGGGAAGGGACCACAGAATCCTTTACTGATTTTACCCAAGACCTGAATAGCCATGTGTCAGAATGGGGTATAATTCTTTCTGGAAGTTCTAGAGCTGATTGAATTTTTGGATGTTATACTTAAAAATGATGGTTCTAAGATACACACCATGACTTTTTTTTTTTTTAAAAAGTAGACTGCAATAGTCTCCTAGATTATAACAGTCTGCACCATAGGAAATGGAAAAACAATGTTTCTTATGGGCAATTCAGGAGATTGAGACATAATTGTACCAACGATAATGATTATATTACTGAAAGCCGTGTTATGACTCAGAGATTTCAGGATAAACACTATCCCAATGGTATTATTAAATCAGCCAACCAGAGAGCTAAAAAATTATCTCTACAAGACTGTTTAAAATCTGTTACAAATACCACAAAAAAAATCCTTTCAATTTAAGTTTATTAAGACTTATAATACAGATCATTTGTGGATTAAGACAGTACTAAGGAAACATAGGTGTATCCTTATGAACGACCCATTTTTGAAAAAGTTGCTACCAAGAACACCTTCTGTCACCTATAGAAGGGCTAGCACTCTAAAGAATTTTTTGGCCCCAAGTAGACTAAGGACCAATGTCTCATAGACCTGATCATAAATCGATTACTCTCAAAGGCAGCTATAAATGTCATTCTAACAAATGTAAATGTTGCGGCAATATTACACACGGGATAACGTCTATTTCTAGTAGGTCCACAGGTGAGACGTTTCCAATAAAACAGAATTTGACATGTGCGTCAACATACGTGATTTACGTTATCAAATGTGATTGCGGTTTGCAATATGTGGGAAGAACAATAATGCAACTAAGAATGAGACTTAATAAACATAAGTCCAACATCAACAATGGGTATACGAAACATAGCGTGTCTCGTCATGCTGCATTACTACATAAATGTGATCCAACTAGTTTTCGGATCACGTCAATAGATCAAATCCCCATTAATAGCCGGAACAGATTAGACCTCTAGAAAAAAAGAGAGTATTATTGGATTTATAAATTAGACACGATGTCACGCCTGAACGAGGAGTCTGAAAATATCATTTAAACTCTCTTTATGTAATATATCTTAACCACTTCCATACCAGATGCTTTACCCCTTTCCAGACCAGGAACATTTTCAAGTTTTTTGTGCGGTTTTGGAGGGCTATAACATTATTATCATTTGCATTATTCAACTAATTTCTTTTTTCGGTGACACACAGGGCTTTATTTTTTTGTTGTTTTTACTTTTGCATGTGTTTTAATTTTTTTTATATCTGGAAAAATATAAACAAAAGAGGAGGGAAAACATACCTGTTTTTGACTTTTCTTTCTTTTTTATTTTTTATTTAATAACACAAAGTGCTACTAAAAAACTTTTTAAAATAGTTTTTCCTCTCCATTATGGTAATTTTTATTTTGTATGGTGTCGTTGGGGGTGGGGCTATAACCTTTAATAAGGGAGTGTTATTGGCGTATTATTTTATTTATTTTTTTAATTATTTAATTTACTTTCTTATTTTTTTAGATTGTGTCTAGTACATTTAGCCCCAGTTGCAGGAGGAATACAGCCTCCTGCATATTACTATGAAGCTGATCTGGGCCCTGTTTGACCCAGCAGCTCTATCGGACTCTGATCCCGGCGGACCACGTGACCGCCGGATCAGAGGGGAGCTGCAAGATGATGGCGCCCATAGTGTTGTATACACAGCAATTGGGAAGGCAGGGAAGGTAATAAACCTTCCCTGTCTTCTCTCTGGAAGCTCCGGCTGAAGTTACAGCAGGCTCCCAGTTTCAGCAGCTGCTGAGTGCTGCTTGGACGTACCGGTATGTCCTTGCAGAACTAGACAACCACCTTCCGGATGTATATACCAAATGGGCAGTCCAGAAGCGGTTAATATGACACATTTTTTATTGAGCTATTTGTTTTTAGTGTTTTTTAGTATATATATATATATATATATATATATATATATTGTTATACCCTAAATTATTGATTTTAAAGTACCTATTATTATGTATAATAATGATTTATTATTTATTTCCAGATTCATCTATTTCCCAGCGCTATTATTAGTGTGGTCCATTTACTATATTGATGTGTCTGTCAGTAGTGATTTTCTCAGCGCTGTTATTTTATATTTGTATTTATTTTTAATTGATATTGAGTCTATTTCCTTATTTTCTACAGCGCTGTATCCCCATCTGCTGACTTAGTGAAGAATTCTGCGTTGTATCTTAGACCAGTACCAGCGGCTACTAGCTGACTGCAGGCTCTTTAATGCATGCGAAGTGAAACCTACAGGCCTCACTGACATTGTGCAGGTCCTGGATAAAGCGTTATAGCGCTTCTTATGGGTGCGCATGCGTGGTGAGACCTGGATGTCTCACTCACAATATGCAGGTCCAGGGTTGTTCTGAAGCGCTGGGACACCGCGCTTCTTGGATTTAAACGGCCCTGGATCTTCAGGGATTCCTCTGTATCTTTTTCTAGCCCCTTTCTCGATTTTAATGTATGTATTCTAATTTAACTTGACCTCTGACCCCTCCCTCTGTGACCGGGGTCGGGGCTACTGCCCGTTTTTTTAATATAAAAGTCTGTGTATGTGTTACATTTTTATACCTGTTATATTCTTGCACTTGAAAAAGGGCATATAGTGCCTGAAATGCGTTGTGTTTTTCCTGAATAAACACTGTCTTACCGAATCAGTGCCAGTCAACCCTTCTTTTTTACCTGGGGGATTTTCCACCTGTATTTTGAAAATATAGGTCATGTCCTATTTTTGTCAATTTTAACAGATCCCTCCATACACTCAAATAAATGGAGGGGATACCTGAATGCCTGTGCCCCTCGGGTGCAAGGAAGCCATGAAAAATGGCCGTTTTTACAGCTGTTTTGCACCTGGGTCATCTGAATGTGGCCTAAAACTCTGCGTTGCATAAACACAGTGGAAATGCAGAAAAAATATTGCGGAAACATGTTTCTGAATTTTTTTTGAATAGTTTTTATTCTGTATTTTCTTACGTGGTCTTAGGTTTGGAAACCCCATTTCCATATACTTTGTTAGGTTTCTAAGTTATTAGTAAAAGTGAAGGCTAGTTCTTGTTCTGGAGGACGCGGCACATCCATGCATTATAAGGACAACCTTACATTGGGAATGATGTAATACTTGGCTTGTAAGCATGCTTGGCTAAGATCTCACAGACGGGCACCTACATCTAATGCCCAGGATCAATGAATCTCTGATTCTGTGTTTAACCCTTTAGATGTCAATAAGGACTGTGGCATTTACATTAACTTGCATCAAGCATAGATACCCCCACAAACACAATTGCGGGTGCTGATACCATTATATGGCAACTAAGGGCTAATGAAGGTTCCCAGGTCTGCCTACAGTACATGCCATTGGGCCACTGCCTGTCAGTGTCATTACTGACAGCATAAAACATTGGTACATAATACTGAAATGTATTATCAAAAGTTCAAGTCCCCTCAGAAGAGTAAAAACTAGTCAAAAAGCTTAATATAAGTGTAATAAAAAAAAAAAAAAAAAAAAAATTAAAACACGTTTTGCATATTGCTGTGTCCGTAAAAGACCCGTACAATACAACTGTCACATTATTTACACCACACGGTGAATGTCATAAAAATAACCTTTAAAAGATGCCTAAATTTCAGGTTAAGGTTTTCCTGCAAAAAAATAAAATAAATAAAAATTCCAGTGACAGAAAAAATATAAATGTAATGGTTTTAGAAAGACGATGCAAAAAAAAAAAAAAAAGAAAAAAAAATCATAATAATAATAATAATAATAATAATAATAAGACGAATTGGTTTCATTGTGTAAATGTAGTAAAGCTTCAAAAAAAGTATGAATTTGTTATCACCACATTCGTCTCAACAGAAAGTATAAATTTGTGATGTTATTTAAGCCATACGATGATTAGTGCAAAATTTAAGGCCATGGCCCCATGTTGCAAAAACACTTCCGTTTGGCTGTGGTGGAAACAACTTGGTAAAAACAGTGGATTTTTAAAGTACCTGCAAAGTGAATGAGATTCAGGCTAATCCCATCCAAACATTGCAGAAAAAATTGCACAGTGGACATGCTTTGAATTTATAAATTTTGCGTTTTTGTAAATCGCAGCATGTCAGTTATACCTATGGAAACACCAGCAGTTTCTGTGAAAAGCGTTGTGGGAAAAAAACGTGGCAGAAATGCATTGGGGCTATGTGGGGCCTTAGCCAAAATCAGAAAAAGTCAGTGGTGGAATTGCTGCTCTTTATTACCACCTAGGAAGAGTTAATAAAGGTTAATGAATAAGATATACAGTACAGACCAAAAGTTTGGACACACCTTCTCATCCCAAGAGTTTTCTGTATTTTCATGACTATAAAAGTTGTAGATTCACACTGAAGCCATCAAAACTATGAATTAACACATGTGGAATTATATACTTAACAAAAAAGTGTGAAACAACTGAAAATATGTCTTATATTCTAGGTTCTTCAAAGTAGCCACCTTTTGCTTTGATTACTGCTTTGCACACTCTTGGCATTCTCTTGATGAGCTTCAAGAGGTAGTCACCTGAAATGGTTTTCACTTCACAGGTGTGCCCTGTCAGGTTTAATAAGTGGTATTTCTTACCTTATAAATGATGTTGGGACCATCAGTTGTGTTGTTCAGAAGTCAGGTGGATACACAGTCCTACTGAATGGAGTGTTAGAATTTGTATTATGGCAAGAAAAAAAGCAGCTAAGTAAAGAAAAACGAGTGGCCATCATTACTTTAAGAAATGAAGGTGAGTCAGTCCGATAAATTGGGAAAACTTTGAAAGTGTCCCCAAGTGCAGTGGCCAAAACCATCAAGCGCTACAAAGAAACTGGCTCACATGAGGACCGCCCCAGGAAAGGAAGACCAAGTTCACCTCTGCTGCGGAGGATAAGTTCATCCGAGTCACCAGCCTCAGAAATCGCAGGTTAACAGCAGCTCAGATTAGAGACCAGGTCAATGCCACACAGAGTTCTAGCAGCAGACACATCTCTACAACAGCTGTTAAGAGGAGATTGTGTGCAGCAGGCCTTCATGGTAAAATAGCTGCTAGGAAACCACTGCTAAGG
Organism: Leptodactylus fallax; assembly: GCA_947044405.1. NCBI lineage: Eukaryota > Metazoa > Chordata > Amphibia > Anura > Leptodactylidae > Leptodactylus > Leptodactylus fallax. The sequence continues at coordinate 894,491 of CAMRHE010000327.1, forward strand.
ACAGGCAACAAGCAGAAGAGACTTGTTTGGGCTAAAGAACACAAGGAATGGACATTAGACCTGTGGAAATCTGTGCTTTGGTCTGATGAGTCCAAATTTGAGATCTTTGGTTCCAACCACCATTTCTTTGTGCGACGCAGAAAAGGTGAACGAATGGACTCTACATGTTTGGTTCCCACCGTGAAGCGTGGAGGAGGAGGTGTGATGGTGTGGGGGGGCTTTGCTGGTGACACTGTTGGGGATTTATTCAAAATTGAAGGAATACTGAACCAGCATGGTTACCACAGCATCTTGCAGCGGCATGCTATTCCATCCGGTTTGCGTTTAGTTGGACCATCATTTATTTTTCAACAGGACAATGACCCCAAACACACCTCCAGACTGTGTAAGGGCTATTTGACCAAGAAGGAGAGTGATGGGGTGCTACGCCAGATGACCTGGCCTCCACAGACACCAGACCTGAACCCAATCGAGATGGTTTGGGGTGAGCTGGACCACAGAGTGAAGGCAAAAGGGCCAACAAGTGCTAAGCATCGCTGGGAACTCCTTCAAGACTATTGGAAGACCATTTCAGGTGACTACCTCTCATCAAGCTCATCAAGAGAATGCCAAGAGTGTGCAAAGCAGTAATCAAAGCAAAAGGTGGCTACTTTGAAGAACCTAGAATATAAGACATATTTTCAGTTGTTTCACACTTTTTTGTTAAGTATATAATTCCACATGTGTTAATTCATAGTTTTGATGCCTTCAGTGTGACTCTACAATTTTTTATAGTCATGAAAATACAGAAAACTCTTGGAATGAGAACGTGTGTCCAAACTTTTGGTCTGTACTGTACAGTACACACCTCAAAATGGTGCCATTACACACTATATAACAGTCAGCCGGACGTGGACCTACTGTGTCACCAAACTGGTTTGACTTTGGGACACTCCTAAGGACATGGTCTAAGTAGCCTCCCCAGTATTCTCCCTTTAACCCCTATACAGGGATCTGGACTTCACTGCAGAGATTGTGAGGTGTCTTTGAGTGGTGTTGGTGACAGCTGGCCTAGGGCCAAGAGACACTGGTGCACGGTATCAGTGGTCAGACGCGAGAGTATTCCAGAAACAGGTGAAAGGTCTGTAGCAGGCTATAAGCAAAGCAGATGATCAGGATGGGGGTGATCAGGTCGTAAACAAGCCAAGATCAAACATAGGTATCAAGCAGAGCAGAATTCACCAGAAATGGGACATAGAGAACAGGCCAAGGGTCAGCCAAGTAAACCAGATCTACAGCAGCAAAACAAAGCACCTTCTCTGGATCTTCACAAGCTGAGGCCCCATTCACATGGAGCAATCTCAACTGGAAAATCCGGTCCATACACTGGTTTGGTTTCCTGGTCTGAACCAAGTCAGGAGACTGGACTCCTTGTACCATAGTGATTTATTATTCTGGGAGTCCCTGCCTCCTCACAGCTCTACTGTCTACACTATGTACTGTATTGGACAGTGAAGGGATGGGCAGGGACTCCCAGCATAAAAGATCACTATCAGGGACATAACTTGAGGGGGTGCAGGGGGTGCAGTCGCACCAGGGCCCAGGAGCCTTAGGGGACCCATAAGCACTGGCATCAGCATTGAGATTGTAGCTTCCATATGGCCCATAAGCCAAGGAGAGCCACAGATTACCCTAACCACACTAAGGTTGATTAAACTCCTTAGCAACCGTAACCATTACTATCAAGAATTCACTGTAGGGATGAGGAAGGGGTCCCCGGACAAAAGTTTGCACCGGGGCCCACAAGACTTTAGTTACGCCACTGATCACTATGATACAAGAAGTCCGGTCTCCTGACTAGATGTAGAGCACATTTTCCAGTCCAGGTTGCCTTATGTACATGGGGCCTTGAATCCTTTGATCAAGAATCTCTCTGTGGAGGAAACTGCTTTAAATAGTACACAGGTGCAGATGATTGGCTGATAACAGTCTTAAAGGGTCAGTACACCCTACATGCAAGTACTGAAGCACAGATAGTTGTCTATAAAATGATGGTAGTCTCACGTTCGAGGTTGTAGTGGATGGTGAAATATGGAGCCTGAAAGTCAAGTTCAAAACATTGTTATCCTTTTGCTCAGTGTACATATAAAGAAACCAATAGTAATAATGGATATGAAGGAGGGGGCAGACTGCTGTGTATTGTACATGCTCCCTGCCTCAGGGAGAAATGAAAAATGTGCTGCAGCCATAATGGGGCTATTAGCAGCAGAAAAAAAATGATAGGACACCATGTATGAAGCATCACACAGTCAGAGAACAGACGGCCCAGCAGGACCCTGCACATATTTCAACTTTTGATGAACACTCGGGTACCCTTTAGTGCTTGCTTTTTGCTCCTCTAAATGTGTTGTCTCTGATGACAGTATGAGGGACATTCAATGGAATGACATCACTGAACCTCTGTATCTCATGGATGACAGCGTCCATATGGGGCGGGGCATCTTGCCCTGATCCTCAATGTTTGGACTTCAGTTGTGTCCATCTTGTATCAATATCCTTATGTAACTTTTCTAGAATAAGCATCATGGCCACCATCGTTATCATCATCTGAGTTCATATCATCATCTGAATATACAATAATATTGTTAAGAATATTAGCTTGGTCATGCCAAATCAGTGTTTCCTTATCGCGAAGAGTTAATTTTTGGCCACATGTACTGGTCCGGTCTGCTAGTATGGTCAGCCAAGCTTATGTTAGGATAGAATACAAGTGCTTGTACATTGCCTCTATTTACCTCGTATCTCTGGGTGTTTGATTAGGATGAGGAATCCATGTCGCAGTGTGGTGCTGACTGTCTCTGTCCCACCAAAGAACAAGTTCAGGACGGTCAGCACTAAATTTCTTATGTTGAATACAGAAGTGGGCATTTCATTGTCCTGCAGTAATATAAGAAAGATTTGTTTTAATTTTGTGTTGTAAAATTGTAGCAAAATTAACGACTCTGCAATTCACAGCACGTAAAGCTGTATACCAGCACTATGATATTGACGTTGCTCTCATCTGTCATAGGCTCAGAACCCTGGACTTAAATGCCAGTAGAGTGACTGATACAAATGGAGCCCCCTCCGTCTGTATCCATTCTCCATCACTCCAATGTTAAAAACAAAGCAGAATCTTCTTCCGTCTTGTTTGTTTACCTTTCAAATGGAAGAGAAAGTCATACCAGAAAGTCTCTGTCTATCTGTTTTTCAGTTCATTGCTCTGATCCACTGCCTAAGAGCCCGCAAATAAGATTTTTTCATGTCGTCTATGGTGTTATCATAGCAGCACATTTGCCTCGTAGCTCTGAATGTATCATGTAGTTTGTGCAGTGTTTAGTCTGTCACCTGTTTCCTGCTATTCATTCTGTGAGATCAGAAAGCTTCTCAGTATAAAGCCTCTATGGTATGTGTCCATTGTCCATTCGCTATACTGATCTAATCTACAGAAATATTATGTAAAGGAAGAAATCTGATATTTTGGAAAAAATCTACTTCTATATACTGGATGAATTGCTGAGTCATAGCTACTGGTGCATCTCAATAAATGAGAATATCTGTGAAACGTTCATTCATTTCAGTAATTCAGTAATACAATCCATAATCAGCGTCTTCCATGATTGTGTGTCCTACTGAACCAGACTGAGGGACCATTTAAAGGCTTAGGAAACCTTGGCAGGTGACACTGAATTTACAAGACTGAACTGAACTTACAATATTCTAATTTTCATAGATTTGGGTTTTCATTCTCTGTAGTCCAGAATCAACATTTACAGAAATAAAACACTTGAAATAGAAGACTCTGTGAGTAAAGAATCTAGAAAATATAGAAGTTCACTTTATTAATGTAATTACTGAAAGAAATAAACGTTTCAAAGATATTCTAATTTATTGAGATGCACCTGTAGGCTTTTATTTTGCATCTTAGCTGGATTTCCATGCTGTCACCTACAGCATGGCCCACACATGGTGACCACACAATTTTGATGCAGCCATTGGCCGGCATGGATGGGGGATGTTCCATTACCACAGCATTGAATCCAAGTTTAAAGGGATTATACCACAAACAATATTTATCATCTGTCTGTAGGATATCAAATAAATCGCTGATTGGTGGGGTCTGACCGCTGAGACCCCCCATAATTCTGAGAATAGGGGGTGTTTTACAGCCATTGTGAAAGTATCAGTGAATAAAGCGGTCAAACCCCTCATCCCCAGCTCCTATTCACTTTAAAGGCAGCGTTGGAGATAGCCTAAGCACAGCACTGGGCTGCTAACATGGCTGTAGTGTGCAGGTGTGACCACAATACTCTGTCAGTCCCCAGGCTCACACAGGCTCACTACATCTCCAATCACACAGGGGACTCAGGAAGCCTTGTTATTGCAGGTCCCAGGAGTTGGATCCTCATTTCCATATGGAATAAAGGTTGCCCAGATGTCAGAAACTATTTTTTTGACAAGTGGGCTTTTCATTTCAAGTTCACATGGAGAAATCTGCCATGGATTTGAGAGTGGATTCCACCCTGGATTCCGTCCTGAATCTGCCTCCAATTGTTTTCAATGGGAGGTAGAGATCGCAGCAGGAAGGTGAAAAAATATGTGGCCTCCTCAATCTTGCCATGGATTAGCTGAGGTTTCACAGCTTGGGAGTCCCTGCAAATTAGGCCCATTCATCTGGGCCTAATCTGCAGAAGAGAGCCCGAACGGAATGCCTATATACCGCACTGGCATTCCATCACGGCAATTCCGCGGCCAAATACAAAAGATTCCTAAGGTGAGGTTCACACCTGTGTTGGGTTTTCCGTTCTTCGGGTCCGCTTGGGGAATGAATGGGGGATGGAATACCCAAATGGTCACCGAGCGCAGATGTGAACATACCCTGAGGCTCACACTATCTATCTATCTATAAAAAAAGAGAGAGAGAGAGAAAAAAACAAAGGCACAGAGGGGTGAATAAAGTTTTTTTTTTTCTTCTCTTTTTTCTACCTGTATAGTGCTGCCATTTTTATCTACCTATCATTCTCTCCACTTCGAATTCTGAGCTTTTCCTCTCTCTTGCCTCTATCCACATGGCAACCTTCTGCTTGTGCTCTTATATTGTGCCTATGATGTCATCAGTGACCTCTCACATCCACAAACCCTGCTGATTGACTGAGTAGCTGCCCCTAAAATGCATTATGAGGAAACCCGCCTGGTCCTCCAGGTCATGTGATCATTCCTCTGTATGCCTCACCGGTTTCACATGATGGCAGCCATTTAAAATGATTCACTCAAATGAATCAATTCAGCTGAATCCAAAACTTTTGAAAAATTCAGGTTGAATCTGGGTAGTTACAAATCAATTCAGTGACCTCTAAGAGAAGAGTAAACACTTTATATGCAGAGAATTGGGACAGAATGGATAGAGCCCATGAAACGCAGAAAACCATGGCCAGGCGATGGAACCAATGAGATCAGGGTCTGTGAAAGAGGGAGCTCGATGTCAGGCAATTATATACAATTATACTCTGGAGTTTCCTCAGACCCCAAGAGTATAAAAAACAGAGGCTCAGGGGAGGAAACCTAATAAGCACTGATACCTTCCCTCTCCTGGGCTCCCTTGCAGTCCTCTTCAGTTGTCCTCTGGCCTGTCCCAGCTTCTTGAGGGAGGTCACAGGCACATCTAAGTATCATGATGTCTGCGCACTGCATGTGACTGAATAGGTCCAATCACAGACCTCAGCATTCCCTTGTGGCCCGTGACGTCACCTAGGAGGCTGGAATAGACCGGAAGACGACCATAGAGGACCATGATGGAGCACTGGACACCTTAAGAGAGGTCCAGGGAAGGTGAGGTAGGTGAATATCAGTGTTTATTATGTTTCCACACCTCTCCTGAGCCTCCGGTAATTATACTTTGGGGTCTGAGGAGACAACTTTGGTCCAAAACAAAACTGACAGACGAACCTCATGAATATTTACTAAAGTAATCTCACAAGGTTTGACCATCTCTAATCTTTGTGTCAATGTCGGGGAACCCAGTGACTGTGCTTTATATTGCAGCCTGTCAAGGGTTTTGCAAGTATGTTGTATTAGTAGAATGAATTGTTTCATGAGAAATTGGAGTTCACATTCACATCTGAGCTGAGGTAAAGATTAGAGATGAGTGAATTTTTCAGAAATTCGATTCGACCGATTCTCCAAAGTTTCCAAAACAATTTGATTCGATCTGAATTAATTCACGGTGAATTGCGTTAAAAAAAACAGCTATTTCCTGGCTTCAGAGAGCCTGTATAGTGGTGTAGAACACTGTGCCTTGCAGTAACACGCATAGAGAGCCTACTGTGGTAATGAAACAATACTGTGAGTCAGTATGACACGCACACGACAGGCGTCACTCTTAAAACCACTCCACACTTCACTTATTTGGCCAGTTACAGGCACTGTGAGGGTTAAAATATAACTTGTATTATATGTTGTATACTCTATACACAGAGAGTGAAATGTTTTGGAGACAAGTCAGCACAATTTAGAGCTCTTGCAGACACAAAGTCTGGGATAGCATTCAAGGCCTTGCTGTTCTCAGGAAAGTTAAAAGAAAACATACAGATAAGTAATGAGAAGTAACACATATTATGAGAAACTGTGAATCTGCCTAGCAGCGGAACCGGAAAGACCAAATATGTACATTGGTCACATGACTGTTGTGTAACCAACTTGCCTTTAAAACTTGTATGAACTATACAATAAACGAAATTATTCTTACTAGACTCCTGGGCGTGTCTGTAGTTTGTTTTCCCGAGCTCGTACCTGTTCTATATTTAATTAGGATTACGGTGACATCCATCCCGGGGGAAATTAACCCCCACAGAAATTGGCGAACCATCGTGGGGCTCGAGATCGTCTGATGTGCAGCCGATAGAGTGCCGACCCACTCACCGATCGACTTGAGAACGGGACCAGAGGACCTCAGATAGATAAAAACAGTACTGTGAGGTAAGACCTTATCTTGCCAATTAGTATATCTGAGGTTCCTGTGTGTCTATTCTCTGTATCGATGAGTGAGGTAAGCTGCTGTATGTTTATATGACATCTCGATGCCAATTAAATAGTACGGAAGAACCTATGTGAACCGAGAGCAAGGCAGGTGGTTTGGACTCCGCAACCAGAAATGAACGCACACGCGGTAGTTCAAGAAAAAAAATATATATTTACTATAAGTTAATAAAGGCTAGTTAAAGGTAAAATGACAGGGCTAAAGACAAGCAAAATATACAATATAGCATGAACAATTTCAAGGCAAATTCTGCAATGGTTTCTACTTTTACTCTGTCCACTTCTGCAGTATGGACACTGAATGAACAATATACTCAAAACTATCCCTAACTGACCCTGACTTCACATTTGGGTGCACCCCCTTTTCCCCAGTGGTCCAGGTGGACCGCTTACAGTATGTAGAAGCGCGCGGTGGGGCCCAAAGTCGTTCCTTTCTTTTATAGCGAAACGTCCTCTCCTCACGGTTATCAGGATCTTGGGAGAAATGAAGTCCTCTTTAACAGGGAAACCCAATGAATGCAATGTAATCCAACAGCAGAGTCCACTCAGCACACTGACAGTCCTGCCGAATCCATACACTGAGCTGGGATGTAAGCCGGGGTTTAGCAGGTGCTGTCCAGTACATTAACAGCACTGCGAGTCTCTATCTGTGGTATCCATATACACAGTCACAATGTCAGTCTCACTGATCAGCCACTGAGCACAGTTCCTTTCACGTGGACTCACTAGTCCTGTTGTCTCTTTACACTCTGTTTGTCTCTGGACCAAGATACAGCTTAGCTGTACAGAAAAATCTCCACACCAGTTCAATACAACACTTGCCAAGATGGCTGCTGCTCTCTGTCTCGTCACTTCCTGCTTCTCTGCTCACACTCTGTCTGCAGAACAGGCAGGCTGACATAAAAGGGGGGGAGTCACTCCAGCATCATGTCACAATTACAATGGCTGCTGTCTTAAAGGAACAGAATCACAGAAATACATTCAACATTAACAGTTTATACAGACAAATGAAGCTTAGGACAACATTGGCTGTCTCTTACACCTAAAAGGGACATGTCACCTGTAAATGATAGGGAAATTGTTTTCTTTGCTTTCTGTCTTACCTGTCTACTGATGTTTGCATGTTACCTGTGTTATAAGCTATATCAGGCTGCAAAGAATGGGGAAAAGTTCTCTATTCTTAACCCCTAGAGTTGCGGACAAGGTTCGGAACTGAGGAGCACTGAGTGATTGAAAAGTCCTTGTTTTGGAACACTAGCCTCCAGCCGTGCCTGGACGGTCTGACCAACTAAATCAAGTGTGAACTCAGCCTTACAGGTCGATGTTACAGATCCTACTGTAGCGTGAAAGAGCAAACTCCCTTTACAACATCGTCTGCTGATTCCAAATAGATGTCTACAGAGTGGCAAGGTGACATAATGAGGAGATAGCAGCAGGATGAGGAGGCCACAGAGTAGCAAGGCGACATAATGTGGAGGTGGCAGCAGCATGAGAAAGCCATAGAGTGACCCAGTGGCAACAGCATGAGGAGGTCATAGAGTGCCCAGGTGGTAGCAGCATGAGGAGGCCACAGAGAGGCAAGGCGACATAATGTGAAGGTGGCAGCAGCAGGAGGAAGACACAGTGTGGCAAGGCGACATGATGTGGAGTTGGCAGCAGTATGAGGAGGTCATAGAGTGACCTGGTGGCAGCAGCATGAGGAGGCCATAGAGTGACCCAGTGGAAGCAGCAAGAGTAGGCCACAGAGTGGCTAAGCAAAATAATGTGGAATTGGCAGCAGCATTAGGAGGCCACAGAGTGGCAAAGCAACATAATATGGAGGTGGCAAAAGCAGAACGAGGACACAGAGTGACCCAGTAGCAGCAGCATGAGGAGGCCATAGAGTGACCTGGTGGCAGCATCATGAGGAGGCCACAGGGTGGCAAGGCGACATAATGTGGAGGTAGCAGCAGCATAAGGAGGACACAGAGTGACCCAGTAGCAGCTGCATGAGGAGGCCACAGAGTGACCCAGTGGCAGCAGCTTGAGGAAGCCATAGAGTGATCCAGTGGAAGCAGCATGAAGAGGCCATAGAGAGACCCAGTGGCAGCAGCATGAGGAGGCCCCAGTGTGGCAAGGTGACATAATGTGGAGTTGGCAGCAGCATGAGGAGGTCACAGAGTGGCAAGGTGACATAATGTGGAGGTGGCAGAAGCAGGAGGATGACACAATGAACCAGTGGCAGCAGCATGAGGAGGCCATAGAGTGACCCAGTGGAAGCATCATGAAGAGGCCATAGAGTGACCCAGCGGCAGCAGCATGAGGAGGCCACAGAGTGGAATGGTGACATAATGTGGATTTGGAAGCAGCATGAATAGGCCACAGAGTGGCAAGGTGACATAATGTGGAGTTGACAGCAGCATGAGTAGGCCACAGAGTGGCAAGGTGACATAATGTGGAGGTGGCAGAAGCAGGAGGATGACACAGTGACCCTGTGGCAGCAACATGAGTAGGCCACAGAGTGGCAAGGCAACATAATGTGGAGTTGGCAGCAGCATGAGGAGGCCACATAGTGGCAAGGCGACATAATGTGGAGTTGGCAGCATCATGAGAAAGCCATAGAGTGACCCGTTGGCAGCAGCAAGAGGAGGCCATAGAGTAACCCAGTGGCAGCAACATGAGTAGGCCACAGAGTGGCAAGGCAACATAATGTGTAGTTGGCAGCAGTATGAATAGGCCACAGAGTGGCAAGGTGACATAATGTGGAGTTGGAAGCAGCATGAGGAGGCCACAGAGTGGCAAGGTGACATAATGTGAAGGTGGCAGAAGCAGGAGGATGACACAGTGACCCAGTGGCAGCAGCATGAGGAGGCCATAGCGTGACCCAGTGGAAGAAGCATGAGGAGGCCATAGAGTGACTTAGTGGTAGCAGCATGAGTAGGCCACAGAGTTGCAAGGTGACATAATGTGGAGTTGGCAGCAGTATGAGGAGGCCACAGAGTGGCAAGGCGACATAATATGGAGTTGGCAGCATCATGAGAAAGCCATGGAGTGACCCGTTGGCAGCAGTATGAGGAGGCCATAGAGTAACCCAGTGGAAGCAGCATGAGTAGTCCACAGAGTGGCAAGGCGACATAATGTGGAGTTGGCAGCAGCATGAGCAGGCCATAGAGTGACCAGGTGGTAGCAGCAAGAGTAGTCTACAGAGTGGAAAGGAAACATAATGTGGAGTTGGCAGCAGCATGAGGCGGCCACAGAGAGGCAAGGCGACATAATGTGGAGGTGGCAGGAGCAGGAGGAGGACACAGAGTGGCAAGGAGACATAATGTGGGGGTGGCAGCAGCAAAACGAGGACACAGAGGGACCCAGTGGCAGCAGCATGAGGAGGCCATAGAGTGACCCAGTGGAAGCAGCATGAGGAGGTCATAGAGTGACCCAGTGGCAGCAGCATGAGTAGGCCACAGAGTGGCAAGGCAACATAATGTGGAGTTGGCAGCAGCATGAGGAGGCCACAGAGTCACAAGGCAACATAATGTGGAGGTGGCAGAAGCAGGAGGAGGACACAGAGTGACCCAGTGGCAGCAGTATGAGGAGGCCATAGAATGACCCAGTGGCAGCATCATGAGGAGGCAATAGAGTGACAAGGTGGCATAATGTGGAGTTGGCAGCAGTATGAGGCATCAGTCATCAGGCATAGGTGGATGAAAATCCTGGCTGACCTGCCTGATTCATCTTGAAAAAGGTCAGTCTCTCCACATTTTGGGTGGACAGGTGAGTTCTCCTTGGGGTAACTATGGCCCCTGCTGCACTAGACACCTGCTCTGATGCCATAGTACTGGCTGGGCAGGACAGCTTTTCCAGGCCAAACTCAGCCAGTTGCGGCCACAAATCCAGTTTGGCTGCCCAGTAGTCCTTCGATGACGGTTGGCAGGGTTCACTCCAAGTATGCCACCTCCTGCTGGTTCAGGTTCTTCTCTACATCTAGCTGCTGGTGAGTAGTTCCTTCACCATGTGGGTGAAGAAAGATGCTCATCAGTGACTCTAGGCTCAGGCTGCCGCTGATACTGCTCCTGCTCCTCCATCCCCCCACAATAGCCATGGCAGTGAAAAGTGAGCGCCCAGGTACCCCCCGGTCAGACCTGCGAGAGGATGGACGATGGCACAGATAGGCAGTGGCCAACTGACTACATAGGATGTCTCTATAGTAGTTCAGTTTGCCCTCCCTCCTCCCTGGGTGTAAAAATGGCCCCCATTTTTGACCTGTAGCGAGGGTCTAACATGGTGGAGAGTCAGTAGTCATCCCTCTGCTGAATGGTGACAATTCGGCTGTCACTATGCAAGCAAGTGAGTAAGCATCGGGGCATTTGCCCAAGTGACTCAGATGGACTCCCTGCATCCATCTCCACTGCATACTGCCACGGTGTGTCTGGGCCATCTGCCTCGCCTTCCTCATCTCCCTCTTGCTCTTACGTCTGCTCCTGCTCCTTTTCTCCTGTCACCTGTGTAGAAAACCACCCATTTCACTACACATTGCTTGTGCTCCAATGTCCTCCTCCTCCAGTTCAGCCCCCATAGGGCTCATGGGGCCATGATATGTAGATGCCACATCTCCAGTCCCCTGACCAGCCAGATTTACCAGCATCTTTTCCAGGATATGAATCAGTGGAATGACATTGTTCATCCCGTAGTCCTGGCGACTGACAAACAAAGTGGCCTCTTCAAAGGGCACGAGCAAATGGCAGGTGTCATGCATGAGCTGCCTTGGCTAACATCAAAGTTACACAGGGGAGTATCTCTGTCCACTTAGATCATCAAGAAATCGTTTATGGCTTTTCTCTGTTCGTACAGTTGGTCCAACATATGGAGGGTGGAATTCCAAAAACATGGAAACATCGCATATCAGTCTATGTTGGGGATTGTCATTCTGACGCTGCAGCTCAAGGAGGGTGTGCTTGGAGGTGTACAAGTGGCTGAAGTGCATGCAAAGTTTCCTTGTCATTTTTAGGATTTCTTGCAGATGGGTGGAAGACTTAAGGAAATGATTGACAACTAGATTGAACATGTGTGCCATGCAGGGCGCATGGCTCAGCCCTCCTTGACGCAGCGCCGACACCATGTTCTTCCCGTTTTTATCACCATGGTTCCGATTTTGAGTTTTTGGGGAGAAAGCCAGGATTCTATTTCTTGATGAAGGACACGGAGCAGTTCTTCCCCTGTGTTACTCTGTTCACCCAGGCAAACAAGGTGTAGAATAGCATGACACTGCTGTACCCTGCACATGTGATATGCTGGAGGAGCACTGTGAATTGTAACTGAAGTGGAGGTTGAGGACACAGTGGAGGATGAGGCGGACATTGTTACAGGGCCAACGGCGTGAGAATGTGGAGGTGGAAGCGGTGTCACCTGGCCAAGTTGCTGGTGTGTCTGGGAAGGAACCACATTCACCCAGTGAGCCATAAAGGACATATATTGTCCTTGACCATAGTTACAGTTCCACACGTCGGCGCTGCCGTCCCCTTTGGCAGACACTGACAGGCTCAAGGACTGGCCCACCTTCTGTTCTACATATTTGTGCAGGGCTGGTACTGCCTTTTTGGCAAAGAAATGACGGCTTGGGACTCTCCACCTCGCCTCGGCACAAGCCATCAGTTCTCTGAGAGGTGCAGAATCCACCACTTGGAAAGGGAGTGACTGCAGCACCAGCAACTTGGACAGGAGCACATTCAGCTTCTGCACCATTGGATGAGTGCACGCATACTGTTGTCTCTTCGAAATTGCTTCGGCGATCGATTTCTGATGCAATGACTGACTAAGAGGAGGAGGAGCAGAAGCATCATGACCAGCAGATGATGGGAAGGACACACAGCTTCCTTCGGCTGAGGTGGTGGAGCCTTGACTGCCTGAAATGGGGTGCGTGCCACTGGCTGATGCAGCGGTTGATGCAGTAGGCTGCACCACCACATTGGAGCCACAGTTCTCCCAGGCCACTTTATGGTGACGCCACATATGTTGATGCAGGGCTGTAGTGCCAACATTGGCACTCTGGCCACACTTCACCTTCTGCCCACAGATTCGACATATGGCCATATTCACCTCCCCTGGCGGCTTAACAAAAAACTGCCACACCGCCAAGTAGGTGATTTTACCCCCAACACTCCGCACTGACTGACTGCTACTGCCAGTGACTCCGTGAACCCCTGCACCACTGCTTTCAGGGCAGGTAGGCTCCTGCGAAGCAGGTTGTCTACCTCGAGTACGTTTGGCTACTGACCTCCAACTGCTGCTACCCTGCTGACTCCAGGCCACGCTACCGACTTGCTGGCTCCACCGCTGCCTCATGAGCAAGCTGCCACCCTCTTCTCCCAATGATGATGAAGCCCCTTCGCCCCTCCAGCTCCCAATCGCAATGGGCTACATCATCATCAAGTACTGTTTGCACTTCACTGATATCCTCCTCAATGGTCTCTGAACCAGGAGCCCGACTGCTCACAACACCAGCTCCCACGCCACTCTCCTTATCACTACTTGCCCGCCTACTGTAGGAAGCGGTGGATGTCTCCTTCAGATCTTGGCTGGGCAGTAGCTCCTGAATGTCCTCTAGTAGCTTCTCCTCACTGTATAGTTGATCTAAGCCCACAGCAGAGAGTACCTCTCTGGGTGAGGGAGCAGAAAAGGACTGATGCAGGTTGAGGACAGATGAGGGTACATGGCCTGCTGCCGGGCCATGCCAACTAAGGGTTCTGTCTGAACAACCCGCCAACTCTTGGCTGGGGGTGTCTGATGTGACTTCAGATGAAGTGGATGACTGAGTGAACCATTCTAGAACCGATGGGATGCTGGTCAAAACACGACTGCTAGCTGACACTGGGAGCTCAGGCCTCTTGAAGTGATCCCTCCTGCCACGCCCCCTTTCTCTGCTGCGGCCTGTGCCCCTCCCCTGTGCAGGGCTTGTCGCTTCTCTGTCTGACATACTGTTAGATAAAATAAGTAAATGAAAAGGAAAATAATACAAGGAAAAAAGGCCTGTAATTTTCTACCTTCAAGACACAATGGCGAATAAGTCCCTTATTTTTTCCCCACTAATAAACCACCAGAAAAGGCGTTATAACAGAGAACTGCGGAGAATAATGGAAAACAATCCTTTTTTTTAATATTAATGCACGGCAAAAAGGCCTGTAATTTTCTCCCTTCCCCCTTTTCTAACACTTTCCCTAGTGCATGCTGGCGTCTCTACCTGTACTAAGTACGATGTGAAATGATTGAATCTAAGTTGGTGGAGGGTATTTAAAGGAATGTGACATCACAAGGCTGGCTGGCTGCTGATTGGATTGAATGCATGGCATTGTGGGTGATCCCGCGTTCCCAGAGTTCCTTGCCCCATGTCCTAATGTGCCGCAGCCATTTTAGGAACAAATGCAATTCAATACATCAAGTGTGAGGAAATCTGGAATCGATGCAAATTGAAGATTTCCTGAAATTTGGATCGAATTCCACTTCGTCAGCTTTGATTTGCTCATCTCTAGTAAAGATGATCACATCTGTATGTGCGGTGTGAGGGGATCAACTGCTGGAAAAACCTGCCTAGTATTGTACGAACAGCTTGTAAGAAATCAAATTAACTAATGGATACGTGATAGCGCCATATAGAAGGATTTATTTAGCTTTACAGGGAAATATGTTGTGTTTTTGGATAATGAAAACCAGACCATTATACATTATATGTTATTATATATGTAACATATATACCATTATACATTATATGTTATTATATATGTAATATATATACCATTATACATTATATGTTATTATACTGTATATGTAACATATATACCATTATACATTATATGTTATTATATATGTAACATATATACCATTATACATTATATGTTATTATACTGTATATGTAACATATGTACCATTATACATTATATGTTATTATATATGTAACATATATACCATTATACATTATATGTTCTCCGCAGGACATTACAGATGTGATTCATTGAATAATCTGTTACTTTTGGTTATTTCATTACTTCATCTGCTTGACCCATCTATCTATTCCAAAGATCACATAACTGAAGCTTATTTGCTGCATCTGACGTGTATCCTCTCCATCCAAAATTACATTCGGGGGACGAAGGACATTCGGTAAAATTTGGGAACATTTGCAAAGCCAGTCATCATGGGTTTAATATCATTGTCGGTGAACTCTCTCTCTGGACGTAATCTGAAGCGCTGTAAAATGGTTGTTAGGAAAATAAACAGCTCCATCTTGGCCAAAGCTTCTCCGATACATATCCGCTTCCCTAATGAGAGAAAAACTCATTAGCTAAAATTACATTGGGTTGATTTAATGTCACCAAAATTGCGCATACTGTCTCCACTTAAAACATGATATTACCCAGAATGCTTTTCTTTCTCCTAGTCCTTGCTACAATGATCAAACACCCATTTAGACATATATAAATATAAAGACCCCAGAGTATAATAAGTGGAGGCCCAGGGGAGGTGAGAAAGTATTACAGACACTTATGATTACATTGCCCCAAATCTACTGGACATCTGGAACTTCCTTGGCATCCTCTTCCTGCCTTTTCCTGCCTCTGACATCAAATGCCCTGGGGTCACAACTGAGACTTGTGATTGGGTTTCAGTGGTCACATGGAGCGTGCCAACATCTTGATGTTTTGACCACGTGCCATGATGTTGCCATGTCTCACATGACCACTGAGGCCCAATCACAGGCCTCAGTGGTGACCCTGGGGAATGTAATGTCAGCCAGAGACCAGAAGAGGATGCTGCAAGGTATCTTGTCATGTGTGAGCATCCATCTTGGGCAGGGGGACCTCCATGTAATATAGACCAGTGGTTTTTAGCTGCCATGTGTACTCCTGGATCTGCATAGTGTTACCCATGGGGTACACCTACCGCAAGTTGAGAACTGTTGATCTAAAGTATACGTGGGGCTTCTCCTGGAGGCTGTACCTTCAAAATAATGGATCATAATGGAGAAGTAGTTCAACCTCTCTTTTAACAAGGAAGAGGACTCTATACTGTAACTCTGGTCCACTGTGTAAACTTTTAGATGAACTCTTATAATACTGTGACAAGGTGGAAGAGAACAACCGACATCTTATACCACACATGTCCCAACAGTAAACCTTTCTGGACAGAAGTGGAAGATACAATGAACACCGTCTGTAATACCCATATTAGAATTAAGGATACTCTGATATGGCTGTGGCTAGCACCGCACAATCTATTCACACATATGGTAGCTCCAGCAAAATTTTTAATCCCAGTCAAGTGGAGAAATGCTCATCCACCTACTAGGGATAAGTGACAAGGATTCACCAAGTGTGCAGAATGGAGGATCTGGTATAATGGAGCACTAAGAACAGAGCCCAGTGTTATAGAAATGCGTTGTCTGTTTAACATCTCTCAAATGGAGAAATATATTTTGTCTTCAAGCTTATGGAAAGATACAATGTCACAATAATGTCTGCATTTACTTCTGCTGTTGAGATGTTGTTTCTTCTATTTTAATATCAGAACTTATGATCTGTTGCAACAAGCCAGACAGAGAGATAAAATGCTAGCATTGGGGGGGAGGGGATAGATAACCAAAAACCAATCCGGATTATATGATGTACAGCATGTTGCTGGGCACACACTTATGTTTTACCCACGTCTACTTTTGATTAACCCCTTAAGGATACAGCCATTTCTCATTTTTGCATTTTCGTTTTTCCCTCCCCACATTCCAAGAGCCATAACTTTTTCATTTTTCAGTTAACAGACTCAAATGATGGCTTATTGTTTGCAAAACAAATTATACTTTGTAATGGCACCATTCAATATGCTGTGCAATGTACTGGGAAGCTGGAAAAAAATGCAGAAAGAGGTGCAATTGGAGAAAAAAAATGCATTTGCGCCAATTTCATATGGGTTTAATTTTTACAGCGTGGTAAAAATGACATGTTACCTGTATTCTGCAGGTCAGTACGAACACGGCGATACCAAATTTATATAGTATTTGTAATGTTTTGATACCTTTTAAAAAATGAAAAACTTTGCAAAATTGAAAAAAAAAAATTTGTGTTGCCATATTGTGACACCTGTAACTTTTTCATATTTACATGTATGGAGCTGGGTAAGGCGTCTTTTTTATGTGGGACTAGATGATGTTTTTACTGAACCATTTGGGGAAAGATCTGATGGTTTGATCACTTTTTATTCAATTTTTTATAGGAGCCAAAGTGTTGAAAAAAAAACGCTATTTGGCTATTTTGATTTTTTTCACCGCTATGTCGTTCACCGTATGGGATAAATATTTTAATAGTTTAATAGTTTGGGCATTTTGGAGCGCGGAAATACCTAATGTGTTTATGTTTACTTTTGTTTATTTATTTTTATATCTGATCTAGGGACAGGGGGGGTGATTTGAACTTATGTTTTTTTTATTTTTTTTTATACTTTTAAAACCTTTTTTTTCTTCTTTTACTTTTATGATCAGACCCCCTAGGGACCTTGAAACCTCGGGGGTCTGATCGCTCATACTATTCACTGCGATACTACTGTATAGTAAAATACCTTCTCTTCTATTACATGCTGCCTTTGGCAGCATGCAATAGATGTAATGCAATGACAAGCCTGGGAGCCTTCAATTGCTGCATCTGGTACAGGGTGTCTTGAATCTGTGCAGGATACAATGAAATCTCAAGACTATCAAGGGATTCTAGAGAGAAATGTTCTGCCCAGTGTCAGAAAGCTTGGTCTCAGTCGCAGGTCATGGGTCTTGCAAGAGGATAATGACCCAAAACACACAGCTAAAAACACCCAAAAATGGCTAAGAGGAAAACATTGGACTATTCTGAAGTGGCCTTCTATGAGCCCTGACCTAAATCCTATTGAGCATCTTTGGAAGGAGCTGAAACATGCCGTCTGGAAAAGGCACCCTTCACACCTGAGACAACTGGAGCAGTTTGCTCATGAGGAGTGGCCAAAATACCTGCTGAGAGGTGCAGAAGTCTCATTGACAGTTACAGGAATCATTTGATTGCAGGGATTGCCTCAAAAGGTTGTGCAACAAAATATTAAGTTAAGGGAACCATCATTTCTGTCCAGGCCTGTTTCATGAGTTTTCTTTTTTTTTAAAATTCTGTTGAAGCCTGGTTGGAAAGTAATGTCTGACTTTCATTTGTTCATTTTCATAGAATTTTTATATATTATTACTTTTGTCAGATACAAGTTATTTCTTTGACCATTGTCGGTTTTTCTTTCATTAAACGAGGGGTACCAACAATTTTGTCCACGTGTGTAGACTGCAGAAGATTAAAAAAACATGGCTGCTTTCTTTATGAAATAACCACATTCAAACCAATGGGTTGTGTCACATATTGCAGCATACAAAATATATATATATATATATATATATATATATATATTTCCTTCCTCTAGTGTTAGCTTTCTGTTACTCTTTCTTATGTTAACGGGTCGGTTTTGACCCGTGTCTTAAATCACCCCTAGGATACCCTAAAAACAGTTATTTATGATCCAATTTGTTTCTAACCTCTTAGTTACCTTGTTAGGGTTTCTCATCCATGGAAGGATTGATTTTAATATTTTTGTTGTGGCCCCCTGGGCCTTTCATTTGAGAGCGTACCCTTCATTTTCAATATAAAAATATTGTCAAATGAACCTCAAGAGAATAATATAAACTTAAAAAAGTTTGTTATATTACCTAACTATTACTGAAGGGTTTTAGAACACATTTCTTAAATGTAAAAAAAATATAAATATATATATTTTATATTATTAACTCTAGTAACATCTATGGTGTTACGGGTCAATTTTGACCCATATCTAACTACTTTATGAAAAAGGCAAAAAACTGATTTTTTTTTTTATAGAACTTTAATACAAATAAAAGATGAAAATTATATTAACATTAATAGCAATAATAATAAAAAGTAGCTTTTCTAGGTCAAACAAACAACAATCAATCAAGCAAATCAAATCAACAGAAATCAAGTACTAGTTTTTAGATGCATTAGTATTTAGATGCATGTGTGGCAAAAAGTGACACTTTTTGTGTGTTCTTTGCAGAGGTATTTTTTGCAGGCGAAGCACGATGTGTTTGTCTTTTTGTCCTTATTGCTAGGGCAGACCTGACACCTCTTTCTTTTAGAATCAGGTGGTCTCACTGGGGTTGTGGCTGTTTTGGTTGATGTTGAGGCAGGGCTGGTTGAGGAGGATGCTGGTGATGATGCTCTTTGTGTTGCTGTGGGTGTGGGCGAAGCACTTGTTGAGCTCTGGAGTTGTCGGACCAAGGCTGCAGCGGCTGGGTTTCGGGGCACCCGTTCCCTTTGGTCAATGTGCGCCTTGACAAGGGATCTTCCTAGTTCCTCAAGAAACATCCTCTGCTTGTTTTTCTTCTTTGAATTCCATCCTTGGTGAATGTGGGTCCACAACACAAATGCATTGTATGCTGACACATCAAGGATGATGGAAAATACAACCATTGGCCATCTCCTAGTCATTCGCTGGCAAGTGTAGGTGGCAGTCAGCTTGTCCAGGTTGTCCACTCCTCCTTTGTTTTTGTTATAGTCCAGGATGATTCTGGGCTTTTTGTCACTTCCTGATGACACAGTTGCATCTTTGTGAAGTGTGGACATCAGTACCACATTCCGTCGTTTTTTGGGGCAGTATGAAACAGCAGTGGTGGTGTCTGTAAAAACAAACTTTGAGGAAAGTGGAGCCCTGTCCTTCATCTGCAACAATTCAGCGGGCAGCTCAGGTTTGTTTTTTTTTTCACTGTGCCCACCATGGTGATTTTCCTCCTGAGAAGTTCTTGTCCAAGGTCATAGCTGGTAAAAAAATTGTCACAAGTAATGTTGTGACCCTGCAGTCCAGTAGTCATATCGAGGACTACACGTTTTCCTTGGTTTTTTTCAGGGATGCCGCTTGCAGACTTGCCTGTGTAAATCTGTAGATTCCATGCATAGCTAGTTTTTGCATCACAGGCTGCCCAGATTTTTATGCCGTATTTGCCTGGCTTACTTGGCATGTATTGCCGGAAGGGGCATTTTACGCGGAAAGGGAGAAAACGTTCGTCTACTGTCACCTCTGGCCCTGGGTTGAACATCAGTGGAAGGAGCTGCACCCATTTCTCCCAAACATCCCTGATGGGAGCAAGTTTGTCAGATTTCGTTCTGGTGTCTCTGTTGTCAAATCTGAGGACTCTTGATATCATTTGAAACTTTTGAAGTGACATTGTTGCCCGGAAAATATTCCTGCCTGTCGATGCGTCCCAGAGACTATCAGTGGCCTCATTGCAGGATTTGTACACTCCAGCAAGGAGAAGAACACCAATGTAGGCATCCAGGTCATCATCATGAAGGTCATTCCACATGTTGCCGTGGACTTTTTTTCCTTCAAGGTTTGTCATAGCAATAATGACTTTTTTTTTATTGACAATGGCATAAACAGATCAAAACATGTCTTGATGTCACTTACTCTTGTCACAGCAAACCTTGTGATCCCAGGGGTCATTTTTATGACATTTGCAGCATCTGCCCTGCCATGTACATCTGGAGGTACTGAGCTCCAAATGATCTTGCCACTTTTGGATTTGAATCTTTCAGCGGGAGCAGCTTCAGCACCGGTGACCTCCTCATCAGACTGATCAGAACTGTCTGTGTCTTCCGGTTGATACTCCACATCATCTTCCTCCTCAGAAACCTGTTCATCTGTATCAGTTTGCTGCTGTGTGTCCTCTGATTCATTATCATCCAAGATATAATCCAGAATTTGGCTTGCATCTAATCTTCTCCTCATTGTTGCATGGTGTAAACTGAAGATGTATACTCTGCAAAGTACCAACTGTAAGCTGAATTGGCCATACATGCCTGGACATGTCCCTAACTCAAGTTGTTGGAGGTAGAGCTGGCTGTGGGCTGTTGGTTTATATTGTGTTTATGAGTTCAGTTTTGGGACTTATTATTGTTTTTTTACTCTTATATTAGACCTGGGTCGAAATTGACCCCAACAACACAAATGTTATAATTTTAATAAGAGCATTTTACAATTTAGTAAAATAGTTTTATTTTATTGTATTTTGTTTAAAAATAAGTTCCTGAAAAAGTCAAAAAGTCTTGATGCAATAAACAAATGTATGTAGAATTTGTATGCATTTAAAACCTAAAACGGGTCGGTCATGACCCTAACACTAGAGGAAGGATATATATTCATATATAGAACAACTAAAACGTAACTTTTATTTTGAAGTATGTATAAAATGTGTGTTGCAGATATGTGATAGAACACACTCAGTAAGTATCCGCTCAAGTGATATAAATATAATACCCACTAAACAAGTATATATTGTTTACCCCAAGATATTACTGATGCTGATACTATTGCCTCGGATAGGCAATATCTGTAGTTCATGCACTTTTAGGAGTTAAAAAAAATATATATCTCCAAAACATATCCTGGTTACGCTATATGGTGCATTAAAAGACGTGGGTGGCATCCATGTATGCAATAACAATTATGCCGCCTTCATATTCAAATCATGTTTGGTAATTGTAAATAATTGTAAACAACCATAAAAATGAGAGTTTACCCACAATAACCTCTAATAATAATACCGGTATAAAAATATCGGTTTGTAAGTAAAAAGGAACCCACTAGTATCATTGTGGTCTCCCTACCGATTGAAACCTAGCTACACTGTCTCATATTGCAGCATAGCCCTATTTACATGGGTTGGTCGAAATAAGACATTTATCTCCTAATCACAGTGTCCAATGTCAGGTCCCCTGGTGATCAGGAGTATAAGGTGGGTAGGAAGAACTCCAAAAAATTGAGGTGTGGAGACTGCGCTTCACCAAGGATACTTTATTATGCTCAATGAACACAACGCGTTTCGGGGATATAAAGTCCCCTTAAAAGCTAAAAATGTTTAACTTTTAATTATCTACAAATTTAAAAATAGTTATGTTCATGGGAATACCCCTTTAAGGTAAAAAAGGCTCATTGCTCTGATGTTAATAAAAAAAAAAAAAAATGGCCATGGATATTAAAAATATTTTTAAGATAGGCACCAGTGATGAAATATGAAGACATGACTAATTGAGATGGGAGAAGGTGCCTTCTGAAAACATGTAGTCATAAATAAATCAATAAGTGCACTGTAAAGGGGCTAGTAACAAATATACTAACAGCTTTACTCATGTGAAAAAAGAGGAGCGAAATAGGAATTTAAAATAGCTCTAAACATATCAAAATGAAAGGTACATGTGCATCAAAAACATAAACCAATAGTATATGGTACTTACAAGCCTGGAATAGGAGGCTGAGTATGCAGGAGAGGATTATATTTTGGGCAATATATAGGGATATGACTAAGGGGGACTACCTCTAGAGGGAGGGGTTAAAAAAAAAAACAAAAAACTTTATACGTCCATATAAAGTTGGGAATTGGTATCGGAAAACAGTACAAGAAACTTGCAAGGGGATAACACAAAAATTAAAAGGATAACTATAAAGAAATGGCGCTATGCTTGTACCATGCTGAATCAATTTAAAATTGAGGGGGTGGCTCTCAGATAAAAAAGATAAATAAATACATGCAAAATACATAAAAAATCTATATCATTAATGGTACGTCCATATAAATTTGGGAATTAGTAACAGAGAACAGTACAAGAGACTTGCTAAGCTGTAATACAAAGAATAAAGATCAAGAGATAGTATATAAAAATTAGATTACTATTAGTGTAATGTAAAAAACTAGAAGTAAACAGCTATATATCCTCGTTATGAAAATGCACTTGAGAATGAACAAGTGCATAAAATGATAAAATGGTCAAAAATGTATATATTACATATACAGTATATACTTTGATCCAACAAGATGGTTCTAATCATATACACTCTTAAGAGCTTCGTTTAGACCAATTGGTGTTAAGGAATTAAATTTAAATATCCAATACATTTCTTTTCTCTTGAGTTTTTCAAATATATTGTTAGTGTGGGTAGGGATTTGATCAATAGGTGTGATTTTGAATCCCTCAAAGCTAGAGTTATGTGTTGTCAGGGCATGTTTAGATACACTCTGCTTGAGATAGCCATTTATTACATTTAATCTGTGTTTATTTAATCTCTCTAAGGGGTCTGATGGTTCTCCCTATATACTGGAGGCCACAGGGGCATTCAAGGACATAGATAACGGAGGAAGATGAATAGTTTAAAAAAAAAAAAAATAATATGAAAGGTATCTCTCGTTGAGAAAGTGGTAATGGTTTTCGCTAGATGGTTAATTGTATTGCAACATCTACATTTTTTATGTTTACATTTGAAAACACCATTAGATTGTGGGTGTGTTGGATTAGGATGTGTGTAATCAGGATAGGTGATCAGGAGGAAGGGGGCCCAAAGACCCTTTAAAGCCTCCTTGTGAATGGATCACCAGTGTGCTTGTGTGATCGGCGCTCCATTCACTTCTATGGGTCTGTGAGCACTGCTGGAGATTACAGTCCAGGAAGTCCCATAGAAGTGGAAGGAATATCAGTCAATCAAGTGCTCTGGGGATCCATTCATAAAGAGACTTTCGGGGGACTTTCAGTTCCCGTCCTCATGATCATTGGGGGACCTGGAATTGCCCCTTCCCCCCAGTGATCAGTCACTTATCCCTGTCCTGTAGATAGGGATGTGTCCATAATGACACAGTCCCTTTATGTGAATGGGCTGCAATACCAGTCACAGCAGATGGTCAGGAGTGGCACTCTTTATTACAGAAAGCAGATGTGTTTTTCTCACTTAATATCACACCTGTAACATTGCTATTGTGAGGAACAGAGTCAGTACCTTGTGATAAGATTATGTTAATATGATGTGAACCCCTAATAGTTGCAGTACTGTCACTGAATTCCTGATACCGCAGTCGCTGTATTAGTTTGGCCTATATTATCTTTTTTCCTTTGGTTCATTCAATAGCCTTAAATTTCCTCCCAGAACTCCATTAGCAGTTTCTTAGAAACCTTCCTGTCTATAATAAGTTTGGCTTATGTAGACAAAGTGATTTACATTATGTTAATACCTGCAGAGAACGGCATGTAGGACTCGTTCTTCTTAAAACATCCCTTGTTGTCTAAGAAATTGTTGGGATCAAACTTGTCGGGGCGGGCAAGCTTTGTGGGGTCTTGATGAACTGTACACAACAATGGATAGATGTCTGTACCCTAGACACACAAGGGATGAAAAATACTTTTATGGTAAAATGACTTATACTGTATGTATCATCTGTAAACCAGGTTAGTGCAGATGATGGATGTCCCAGGTCACCGACTAAGGGGCTGCTCAGTGGATGAACCCACCACAATATTAGGATATATCATATCTAATACTCTAAAGGTGGTCATACACATTAAACTGATCTTAATGAAAATTTATCCAATATGTTTATGGCCGCATCTATGAAACAATCACTCATCGTTCATTCAGTGGTTGTTGTCCCATAATCTGCCACTTCTACCTAATGTGTTGGCTACCAACATCAGCATACGCTTATAGGGGTTGTCCAGGAGTTTTTAGTTTATGGTCTATCCTTAGTAAAGGCCATAAATATCTGATGGGTGTAGGGCACAGATGATGGTGACCGTGTTCTGATGCTCGTACTATACACAGTACCTGGCACAGAGCCAGAAACAGATGGCTATGTGCCCTGTATAGTGGCTAGACCCCAATTCTTCAGCCATCATTGAATTCAGTACCTGCACCCAGCCACTATACAGGGACCGGAGCCAACAGCTTCTAGCACCATGTTGTGTATAGTGCAGACATTGGAAGTGGCCCCGTGCAACTCATCTGTCCTTCCCCCTACTGATCAGATATTTATACCCTAGGACAGGTTAAAAATTAAAAATTCCTAGACAACCCCTTTAAAGAGGTTGTAAGAAATAAGAAATGGTCTCCATTTATACAGAAACAGGGCCAATTGTTCACGGTTTGTATCTGGCATTGCAGGTTGGCCTCCTTTACATGAAAGAGACTGATCTGCGATACCAGACCCATCCCTAGTACAAGGGAAATGTGAGTTAGTAGATCGGTTTCCCTGGTTTACCAGTTTTTCATTCTTCTACCTTAGGAATAGTGTATCCCTTGAAGTTAACATTTCTTGTTGTTACGTGGGGAAGATTCACTGGGAGGATATCAGCAAATCTCTGGATCTCATGGATTACAGCATCCGTATATGGCATTTGGCTGCGATCCTCAATGTTTGGGATGCGGCCGTCACCAATCACACGGTCTATTTCCTCATGCACTTTATCTGGAAAAGAAATATTGGCAATTATTAAACAATTATTAAACAATAATTAAAGGGCAGTTCCAGTTCCTTTTTTTACCCCCTATCAAGGCTTAAAATAATAAACACTATATACTCACCTCTCCGTTCAGCCCCAGACCCAGTGGAGAGTCTCCATTTAGGTTTCCAGTCTTTATTTACCTTCTACTTGCACACAAGTGTGTCAGCCAATCAGAGACTGAGCATTGAGGCTCCATTTGAACACAACATCACTGCTCATCCACTGATTGGCTGATGAGATCCTGGGCGGGTCAAAGGTCACAAAAACCGTGGATCAAAATCAAGACTCTACATTGGATTTGTGGGCAAACAGAGACGTCAGTAAAGAGTGTTTGTTATTTTAAGCTGGTAAAGAAATGAAGAAAGTAATATGTATAGACAGAGCTTTATTCCCACTTTATTCATATATTTTACATAACAGCCATGTGAATAGATCCTGTATTTATAATGGGGCCATGTGCTGACAGTAAAAAAAATGGCTAGCACGTGATTGTGAATCCCTGTCATGTGAATAAGCTCATAGGGTAGTGAGAGAGGAAATAATCCGCATTCATCATAAATAATATACCTAGAACTCTCTCCTTCCGCTCACCATACAAACCTATTTCATCTCACTATACAATAATCCTAAACAGATTTTTCACACTTTTCACTCCCTCCTGAGCCATGAAGTACAGTCACCTATCACAGACCTTAGTTCTGGAGAAAGATAAAACTGACAGTACCCATTGATCCCCTTCCCTCCCACCCTTACCTTAGACCCAATAACAGTAGACATCTCCCGGCTCCTGTCTTCTTCTCGCTCCACCACCTGTATTACCTCCCCTCTCTGCTCACACCTCATCCAGTCTCTTCTCTGCTGTCACTACTTACCTATCCAACAACTGTCTTTTGTGATCTTTCCATTCTCTTATAACCCCGCTACTTACTACTTCCCCATCATCTCTAATCTCCTGATACACTTGGTCTACTCTTATTTAATCTACTATCTCTCTGCTTCTTCTTGACTCCTTACAATCTGGTTTCCTAATCTACACTCTATAGAATCTGCCCTTACAAAGTTCTCTAATGATCTCCTGACTCAGCGGCTGTAACTCTAATGGCAGTGATTCTCTACTCCGTCTTCCTGATCTCTCTGCAGCATTGACACTGTAGACCACAGACTCCTCCTCGGGATGTTCCACTCTTTTGTCCTCATAAACACTACACTCTCTTCATTTTATTTCTATTTGTCGAGGGCATCATTTGTCAGTTCTACTTCTCCTATTCTTGCTGTTTGGTTTCTCAGGGTACAATCCTAGGTCCCTTCCTCTTTTCCATTTAGGGGGTGTTCAAATGGAGGTATTTTGAGCAGATTCTGAGGAGGATTCTGCCTCAAAATCAGCTCCAAATTCCCTCCAGAATCTGCTTCTCATTGGTTTCATGGAATCTTTCCATCTCCTTTTAAACATACTGTTATAACTCCACTACAGGAAAATTCTCTAATAGGCCTGTCCTGCACTGCTGACTGTAACTATCCCCCATCTAATCTGCAATTCATCCCTATACTCCTAGAATGCTTGGTCTACTCTCACCTACTCTGCTAACTCTCTGCTAGATCTCTCGACCCTTTACAATTTGTTTTCCAAACTCTACAATCTATAGAAACTGCCCTTTGTAATGATTTCCTTGCTGCTACTGTAAATCTAATGGCAGCCATTCCATACTCAGTCCTCTGGATCTCTCTGCAGCACTGACACTGTTGAAATAATTTCTTCCTCACACTGGTATAAATATAGGGGTCACAGCTATAACTGAGCCCCGAATGTAGGGGGTTCACAGGTCACACTCATCACGTTAGGATGATTAAACTTCTTTGATCTCTTTTCTGATATCCATTCCTGGCTGGTATTCTCTGCATACTAAACTTATTACCTCTGATCCTTGGTGGACTGGAGTGAGAGAGTTGAAGATTTATATACACAGCCTTCCACTGTCATAAAGATGAAAATTAACCCTTCAATGACAAAAGTAGAAGTCTCACTGGGAACATTACAAATGAATTTCACTCTAATTTGTGGCTTAAGTAACCTGTTTGCATTATTGTCTACACTCCGTGGAAGGAGTGGAATCGAGGAGGCTTTTCTTTCTCTCTGGAGAAGGAGGTAGTATGGAGTGTGAGAAGAGACTGAACCAAAGCAGGAGCTGGCCTGGAGAAGATTCAGCTAAGCCAGTCCCACATTAGACAGCAGTCAGGAGATGGGAATAATCCCTGCTCAACTTGTGGTCATGAGAGAAGTGTGCCAGATAAGAATCTCAGGACAAGTGATCTGGTTGATCTGCACCTCCCAGTGGGACCTTGTTGAGGCTTTGTAGAGTATTTAAGAGAGTGTTGCATGCTGTTTAAAGCAAGACCTGCTTTTACAGAACTCTGGCCTATCTCACCTGAATCCACAGCAGATCTAGCGCATCTTTGAAGTCACAAACTCCAGAGGCCTCAGGGGTCTTCCCTCAGACCCCAGTGTACATATTTAGAGTGTCCAGGCGGAATCCAGGAGGTTCTGCTGTGAGGCCTGCAGCATTGCCTGCTCCATTTTGGAATTGCGGCCTACCCGTTATCCCCATGCCATAGACTGCTGCTACCCGCAGAGGACACCTTCACATGCAGAGCTGTGGACGCCTGAGGTGGTGACCCCACAGACCATTGGGTACCAGAACTGCCCGCAACACTGATGAAAGGAGCCTTCCTGTGTGCCTGAACTGCCACTCTGCCACTCTGGGAGGGAATGATGGTAAGCCATCACTACCAATACCACTGAAACAGCTTCCCCTGTGCCATTATACTTCCTAGGGGTGGACTGACTCTGACCAGTTACCTCAGGTCCCAATTGTCTAGCAGGAATGCTGCAACCCTCAGTTAGCTCCTCCTGTCAGGACTTAAAGCAGAACTGAAGAGAGTGCTGAGCTCCGACTCCCACATCAGGGGGGGGGGGAGTTCCTCACCTTCCCCCGCCTGCTGAAAAACTTTGGGGCCTTAGTATATAGACTGGGGTCTGTGGAGGGGGTGGTGTGAGTGCTGAGACCCTACACTGACATCAGGGGGACTCCTCGCCCCCCTCTGCCCCCTGACCCAAAAACAGGATTGAAAAGGTCCTCGACCACACCCATATCAGAGGCTTGACTCCAGAGGGAGTGCCCACAGCAGGAGAGTGCTGCTGGTGACCTGCAGGGAGCAGGTGGACAGTGGACCAGTTAAAGACAGACAGGTGGTCTGTCCCAAGAGGACTGGGTTCCACAACGGACTTGGTTAAGCTCAGTGTGAGCCGGACTGCTGAGGAGAAACATCGGCAAAACATCTTGCCCTCAGAAATTAGTCAGGGTTCAAGAAGTGAGGTATTGCCCTGTGTGTGGGCCAGGCTGTTTTGTTCCGGTTATCACTTACAAGCTGAATAAAGCCATTTCTTTTGGATTGCTGTTACCTGCTCTGCTGTTTATTTGACACCTGGCGCCACCAACACCTTTGATGCTAAACTACCCTCAATTGTCACAGGGGTCATCTGTGGTGTCAGAGAGAAGTCCATAGACAGCTGAGATCGGGTGGGGTGGCATGGACTAGGAGCTACAGAGTCGTGCAAATGATGATACAGACCTATAAAAGTTGTGTGTTTTTTTAAGGAGGTATAAAAATAGTGGAGATGTAGGTAGTGCCAGTGGGAGGCGAGGTTTCTAGTGTCAGGGGGCACTAGGACAGTGTAGGGAAGGAGAGACAACTGAGACAGTACCTGAGAAAATGTTAGAGGAGACTGAGCTGTGGAGCGAGAGAGGAAAGGCGAGTGAAGAGCTGCAGGGAAGTCTGGGTTACCCAAGACAGGCGTCAGTGAGCCATCATTGGTGAAGAGTCATTTAACAATGTAGTGGAGGAGACACGCACCCAAGACCTGATGTGTAACGTATAGGAGGTCAAGGTTAGTCTTATCCGACCAATGGCATTTATAAAGCTACTGTAGGTATGTGAGGGGGAGAGGACACAAAGACCTCTCAAGGGCATTCCAGAGTTTGGTATTGGAGGAGTGATGCCAATAGTGATGCCAATCTAGAATGTGCGTTGTGACCGCAGATAAATAGTAACAGGAACAGTCCAGGACTGCCAAACCTCCTATCTGTTTAGGCCTGATCATGGTCTGTTTGACGATCTTAGGGGGTTTCGAGGTCCAGATGAATCTGGAGAATGCTTTCTGGACTGTGGTGAGAGAGTCTTTAGACAGTACGATAGGGACCATTTTAAATAGGTAAAGGATCCTGGGGATGACATTAATTTTTAAAATGTTGATGTGGCCTAGCCATGAGAATCCCCTGGTGTCCCAGGGTAAAATAGTGAGGAAGTTTAGAGAATAAGTGTCAGAAAGGGTCCTGTGGAGGTGAACTCCCAGGTATTTGATGGCCTATGGGGACCAGATGAAGGAAAAAGCAGCGTGGAGCGAGCTAATGCGGGAGCTATAAGTGGCAATTTCACAGAGGAGGGAGGGGAGCTATGTCAGTGGTTGGGTGATGAAAAATAGGACTTCGTCCAAGATTTTTAGGTGTAAATCCCAGACCCGCAATCCTGTTATGTCTGGGTTGCATCGGATGGCAACCAATAGGTGCTCCATTACTACAGCATAGAAGATCGGGAAGAGAGTGCACCCTTGGTGGGTACCATTGTGAATAGTTAGAGGAGGTGAAAGAGTGCCATTAAGCTGAATTTGAGATTGGGGGAGGCATATAGTGCCTGGATTTGCACAAGCATGGTGGGACCAAGGCCTATTGGGTGATTACAACTGTGAGGAAGTTCCAATCCACCCTGTTGAAGGCCTTCTCTGCGTCCAGGGAAAGCTATATCATAGGAATCTGAGAGTGTTGGGCATGGTGGATAGTAGAGAAGGCCTTTAGAGTGTTGCCCCGTGTTACCCATGTGGCATCCCAATCTGTTGGCAATCCACTTGGCAAAAAGTTTAGTGTCTGTATTGATCAGGGAGATGGGTCTATAACTGGGGCATAGTAGAGGGTTCTTGCCCTCTTTAGGTAGGACTGTGACATGGGCGTGTAGGGAGGAGGGAGGAGAGATTGTATCATTTGAGATCACGTTAAAGACTCTAAGCAGAATGGGGAATAACTATGGTCATAGGGATTTGTAGAAGTGCACCATGAAGCCATCCGGTTACCTGTAGGTAGTTCGGAGATGCCAGATTCTACCTCCTGTAGAGAGAACAGTGCTTCTAGTTAGTTGGTGTTGTCCACTTCAAGGGGAGGTAGAGCCATGTTAGAGATAAGATGAGAGAGATAAAGTGGAGATCTAGTTTCTGGTTGGAGGTATGGGGTGGGTTATAGTTTCAAAGAGAATCATAGTAGTCACGAAAAGCAGAGACTATGTTGGTAGAGGAGTGGGAGATCCGACCAGGGCTGTTTGATGGACATGACATGGGAGGCCGATTGTCGCTCCCGGACCGCACAGGCCAGGAGATAGCGAGTGTCAGGGTCATAGAGGGATTAAATAATTTTAGGGGGAGATTTTGTGGAAGAAAATGGCTACACCCTTGGTCTACCCTATCGTGTTGCTACTATAGTGCTGTATAGGTAGTAGCATTTTTTAATTGCTGATATGTGGGAGGTAAAGAAGTGGGTTTCCCGAAGGCATAATATGTGGACCCTCTGTCTATGTGCATCGTATAAAATCTGAGAGCGTTTTTTGGGGGTATTCAGACCCTTAACGTTGAAGGATAAGACAGAGATATCCATCATTAGAGGAGTAAAAAAGGGAAGGAGGGTGAAGGAGTCAAAATGGTAGGGAGTAGGTCAGTAAGGAGGGTTGTTGTGGTAGTACTAAAGGGAGAGGTAGCACAAGGCAGGAGTGGGGGGAGGCAGACAAGAAAGATAGCTGCCCGCAATGGGAACTACAGACATTGAGCACAAGTCTCTGGGTGGACTTGAGGTACAGGCCAATAAGCTATGTGGGGGCGTAGTAGACACAGAGGGGCCCCAGGTGTTGGGGACTAACACAAAGAGTAATGTGAAACAATAACTGTCTGCACCCATGAAGGAGAATAGTGAAGAGTAATCAAGGGCAAAACAACATTTCTTACTTAAGTAAAATAGTAGCATTCAGCAAAAGGGAAGGACACTCCAAATGGTGGAGGTCACCTGGCGGAGGGCATCTCAAGCAGGCAGGTCTCGGTCTGGATTTGGCAGCTGTCTTCAGCGGGAGTGTTGAGGTCAAGAAGAAATCTGACTGTGGCCGCCTTCAACGTCTCCAGAGGTGGGGCAATAGTTGGAGGTCTCAAGGTCACTCAGAAGCATCTCCCAGCTGGGAAGAAGGTAAGGCGGTAGAAGGGCGAACGGAAAGACCCAGCAGTATGGAATCCCATGTTCTTGCAGGAGGACCGGTAGTGGTTTCAGCGCGGTTCTCTGGCATAGGGCATAGTGGAACAGATCTGGAAAAAGGGAAAGGGGAGCTCCATCAAAGTCAATGAACTTGTGTAGTAGTGTACCCTGCAAATCACATCATGGGGTTTGGCTGGATCCGAGCTTTGAGGTCTGAGGGCATCGATTTCGATGCGTTAGCTGCACGTTCCAGTAGAGTCTTGAATATGTCCGTGAGGGTAGGATTAAGGTTAAAGGTTGGCATGGCTTCAGGCAGACCGTGGATCCATATATTGTTGCAGTGGTTGAGGTTTTCGATATTGTCGATGTGCAACATTTTTTGGTATTGGGTGGTAGCGGACGTGGAAGATTTCTGCAAAGATTATATCAAAGCCAACCCAGAAAACTGGAACAACTCCAGGTCATCCACCCGCTGTTGCAGAGTAGCTGTATCCATTTTAACCGCCTTTAGGTCTTGGTTCTAGGCCTTTTTTAGATCTATAGCTAGATTGTCCATATCCCTTTTGCTGAAAAGGGAGGCAAGTAGCGTGGTGGCGGTAAGCATGGAACACTGGAAGTGTCGCATTTTGAACAATCGTTGTCTAATTCCGTGACATGTGCTGGAGTGAAATCTTCATCAGATAAGGGGTCCGTGTCTTGGGGAAATACGGAACATCTTGCTGCACGTCCCTTATGGGTTGGGGACCAGAACAGGGACCTTTTGGCTGGGGGGCTTGCACCCCAGAGTATTGGTAGTCATGCAGCTTACTTGGTCCGCTGTGCTGTGGGGTGCCCAAGGTCCTCCTGTACCCAAGGATCCACTGGGTAGAAGTATAGCAGTGGTTGTAGGAAGGCCCTTTAGTGTGGTGGTGGCTGTGACTGCAGGAGCGGACGACATAGAGCTCCCACATAGTGGGGAAAATGGCCATCGAGAACCTGACAGGGGTCTGAAGACTCACTGGTCCAGTGGAGTGGCTGGTCCAGTCTGTGGGAGCCTCCACATCTGTGCCAGGAGTTGGCAGTGAAGATGAAGGACTTGGGCTTCTCCTTTGAGCTGGAGTGGTGGAGCGGCCAGAACATGACACTGGAGATGGTGCCTCTGAGTCACTGTCAGTAGATTGCCTCCCTGAGAGGGAGGAAGAAATTGGAGATAAGCACATCAGTTGCCTGAGAAGTAAGGTAGCCTTTTAAGATCCATTTTTGCCCGCTGTTTGTGCAGAAAATGCCCCATGTCGTGGGCCGGGAACGCAGCACTAGCTAAACACGTTCAGGTGCCAGTAACTTTTTGACCCTTTATTAAGTGTATAATTTGCCAGGTCAACTTCTCTTCACCTTGCTGTTTAGGGTTCCTCAGGGTTCAAGTTTCGGCCCCTGCTTCTTCTTCTTTGTCTACTTTTTATACTTGTTTATATTAAACAATTCTATAATTTTAACAACAAAAGTGTAATAAGGAGAAAAAGGGAAGTGGCGGGGAGTAGGACCTAAACTTATCATTAAGGAAATTCAATTTCAAAAATTATAGCATTAGTGCAAAAGTAACTTGTCTGACAAGATATAAGCAAATTGTTACATGGACAAACTGTTAAAATGAATACAATCTATGTAACACTTCATGTTATGTGTGGTCGTGCTGCAGAGAAAGTAATCTCTTACTGACTAGATCCTTCTAACAAGAGGTTATTACCCAGTGTGGATTTCTGGTTTCTTACTGACCTTGTATATCAGGGTATTTCATAAGTAACATAAATCCATGTCTTAGAGTGCTGCTGACTGTTTCAGTCCCGGCAAAAAAATAAGTTGAGTATGGTCATTATCATGTTATTCTTGTCATAGTTAGGATTGTCTTGTTCCTGTAAACACAATTTATAGCATTATGATTTAAAGGGATGTTCCATTTTGGAGCAACAGTTTTAGGATGTATCTGACCAAGTTAAGACATGAGTATATAGTAAATTTCTAAAGTAGTTTCCAAATATCCCACCCCTATAACCACTTACAACAATAGGACATGGACACAATTTCTTTTATGGCCTTGGCCTTAGTTTTAACAAATTGTACACTAGTAATAACACCAACTATTGGATCACAAGTATTTTATTTTGCATTGCCCAATGGCATGTTGACACCCATTGGCACAAACCCTACTGTACCACTATCTACCCATTGGATTTATGAATATTCTAGACTTTAATGAAGCCAAGCCTACAGCCAGGGAATGCTATTGTATTGAGGATAGGCCATTGGACCCAACCAAATGCAGGTGGGCCCACCAACCACTTACACTCATTACCCCTCTCCTAATCCTCATTCAGTTACCTGCTGCTGTTTTATAAGAAAGCAGTCAATGTAATCTCTGGGTGAGTTTGGATCAAGTGACTCTTCATTTATCTTGATTCGCTTCTCAATGAAATCGGTGAGTTTACGTAAGCATTTATTTATTCTCTGGTGCGGTCCTGGTACGTAGTACATGACTGTGGGCAGCATATCCTTCAGCTGGAATAGGAGATACAAATAAGTCATTTTAGGTAATACTAGTAACACTAACCTAGTAACTAATATACTGTGAAAGCAAATGCAAAAGATCCATGTCTGACATATGTGGTTGTTGGTCCTGTGTTATTTTCTTTGTAGGCCTCATTCTGTTTTCGGTAAACAGTAGAATGTTGTGCTTTACCAAAAAGCTCTGTCTTGGTCTCATCTGTCCACAAGACATTTTCCCAGAAGGATTTTGGCTTACTCATGTACATTTTGGCTGTAAAGTGGAGTCTAGTTTTTTTCTGCCTCTGTGTCAGCAGTGGGGTCCTCCTGGGTCTCCTAACGGATAGTTGGCACTGACACTGATGCACTCTGAGCCCGCAGGACAGCTTCAATTTCTTTGGCACTTGACTGGGGCTGCTTATCCACCATCCGGACTATCCTGCGTTATCATCTGTACTGTTCGTCTCTTCCGACCACGAACAGTGAGATTATCTACAGGGCCATGGGGTGTAAACTTCTGGATTATGTTGTGCACCGTGGACAAAGGAACATCCAGATCTCTGGAGATGGACTTGTAACCTTGAGATTGTTGATATTTTTCCACAATTTTAGTTCTCAAGTCCTCAAACTCTTCTTCTCTTTTTGTTTTCCATGCGTAGTGTGGCACACACACACACACAATGCACAGATTGAATTAACTTCTCTCATTTTTATCTGGTTTCAGGTGTGATTTTTATATTACCCACACCTTTTACTTGCCACAGGTAAGTTTGAACAAGAATCACATGCTTGAAACAAAGTTATTACCCACAATTTCTGTAACGTCTCTGCCTGTTCGGGTCTCTGTGCCACCCTCCGCTTGCACGCTGCGGCGCAGGAGGCGTGTTCAGTTTGATTCCTTGGTTAAGATTCTTGTTGCTCATTCTGAACACTGTCCTAGACTATGTAATTGAATTTCAGCCACACCCGTCTCCTGCACCTTTGTTTCTCTCTGCTCCTCTAATAGTTAATCGTAGCCTTGCCTGTGTGATTGACAGCCTGTCTACCAATCCAGTCTGGGGCAGGTCCTGACTTTCTATAAACAGGTTGTCAGCCCTCACATGGTCGCTGGCTATTGATTCTGTCTTGTGACTTGTCCCTGCTAGCTCATATTCTGCTATTTCCCATATTCCTATTCCTGACCTCTGGTTTTGTCTTTGACTATTCTCTTGGATTGTGATTTTGTACTGCATTGCTCATCTGTTACCGACCCCTTGGTTAGCCGACCTTCCTTTGTTGTTGTTTGTCCTGTCTGCGTTCTGTGTTGTCACCTATATTAGGAAGGGACTGTTGACCAGTTGCTGCTGTCACCTAGGACAGATCAGGCAAGTTAGCCAGGGACTGTGGGGGGCTTCAGCTTTAGGGCTCACTGTCTTGTTGTGAACCCCCCCCCCAGGGTTCTGAAGCAGCACTGGGGAATTGCTCAACTGGCAATTGCCTTACAATTTCTCTGGTTTTTGTGTTCTTCCAATGCACACAAAGAAAATAAACCTGTGTACAACAAAACATGTGTAATTGCAATAATATTCTGAGAGAAATAATTATTTTTCTGGAAAAATTTCAGGAGAGCCAACACTTATAGCCATGACTGTATACTGTGACATACATACACACATATATACATAAATTCAGGCACATACATGGACACTGATGTTCATATACTATGATAAATACACTTATTAGCTTAACTGTATTTTTCTCTCAGATTAGGTTAGATGCAGCAAGAATTGATTGCTCTAACCCGCAGAGCCTGGATTCATGAAAAAGCTCTGCCCTTCTCTGTCCTCCTCTGCCCTCCTCTGTCCTCCTCTTCCCTGCTCTTTGTTATTAAATTTGACCCCGTGAAACACAGAAGTATGATTGATACCTCTGCATCCACTAGTGTTACTCATGCCATATTCTCATTTAGAGAGTCCTAAATTTGCTGAGAAATATTGCTTGTCCAAAGTGAAGATTCAACACTCAAAGTTACATGATTCAGGTGTCTAGTATTAATATAGAAATGTGTTGGCACTTACCTGTCCCCACACACCACTCATATCCACAAATACAGCATTGAACATGGTCAGAAGCTTCTGGAAGCTATCATTACTGTATTCAAAACGGTTTCCAAACACAATGGAGCAAATTACATTTGAGACTCCCTGGACTAAAAATTTAGTTGGGACAATGAATTGTTCTGTAGAAACAACATAGAAAAAAAAAATCATTGTTAATTGGAGAAAATTCTATTTTTTTCATAAGGCAAAAGGGTTAAAAAGGCAGAAAGGATATAAAGAGAGAGGGATAAATGTAGGGAAGAAGGAAGGAAGTGTAAGGAGGGGAGGCAATCTTAGGTGGGTGTGATGATAAGAGCCCCAGATAAGTATTTCTAGTACTACTACTCGCTCATATGGTGTGGCTCCTGGCTGTTATCAGCCATTTGGTCATAGGTGTGAGAAATGTGGTTTGTCAACTCTAATCAACAACCCTTTGTAATCCAATTTATAGCTCCATTTGCATACCTTTGTTACACTCTTTGTCACAGCAGGGGGAAGTCTCTGCAAGGATATGGTGGGGGAGCTCTGGACACTCCAGACCCAGACGTCATGGCACCAACGGCCCTAACAAAAGGATTATGGTTTTATGACAATATCTGCCCTGGGGAACCTCTTACAGTCGCCCCGATAAATTCCTCAGGCGGGCCAGGTCAAGGTGGACATTTAGACCCCCCACAAGATGGTTCAAAGCCCAGAAAAGGTCCAGACACTGATCTCCTTACCCAAAGGGGATTAGGGTGTCATCCATTGGGTCTACACGATGGGGATCTCTCCACGAACACTATCATGCTGCTAGCCCGAATCTACAGTCATCAAGCGAGGAATTATAAGGAAATATGATTCTGAGAGATTTAGAAAGGACATCACTTAGGGAGGAGACCAGGTTAGTTACAAGTTCTCTTTGTTGTTCCTGGAGGAGATGTGAAAGCAGGTCATGGTGTGGACTTCGACCATGTGGCCTACCATGCAGCCTAGCATTGAGGGTAAGACTCTTTGTTACCCTGGAAGAGATGTAACAGCATGTAGGTGACACATGCTCTGTAACTTGCTTAAGGAAGAACCCTGAAGCCTACCACATGGGCTCAGAGAAATGGACTATTTACTTGTTCTGGAAATTGGCCTTCTTCTGCAAAAAGCCATCGGAATTGGAATAGCATGCCCGGACGCATGCTTTTGGACTGCTTTAAGTACGCGCCCTGAGCTCAACATCCGGAGCCCAGAGAACCAATCACAGGCTTGTTTTGGTAATATTTCCTCTTTTTCTGCTTATTCCCATTTTTATTTTGTGCACCATCTCATGTTGCTTTCCACTTGAAAATGCTTGCTAACAACTACATGTATTCTCTGTATGTGTTAAGTGACTAGTACCAATCCTTTTAGGGGGTTAATAAATATATAAAATTTAGAAAGATCGTTTTGTATTATCCTATCGGCCCAGAACACTCACTGGAGGTGGGTGTGAGGTAATTGAAGCGATCTCAGGTGTGCTGAATGCGGGTTCAGCTGGACGACATCCTTCATAGTGGGTGACTTAGATGACCATATACAGTGTCCCAAGACAGATTAGTATCCCCTGAGAAACGGAGTTCATTCATCAAGTCTCATTATAACTGCTAGCAGATAGTCTGTATAACAGATGGTGATGCACATTTTATAGTGTTGTATTTCCTTTGCAGGTAGTGTGTGAAGGTAGAACGAAGGTCACATCTAGCTATTGCACCATAGGAGGAGGAGTTTGGCATGTCCTATAGAAAGATTGTATACTAGCTATGATGTGACCTTTAGGTAAAAGAGGGTGAAGGTGCTGTAAAAGAGCACCTTTCAAGCCATCTTGGATCAGCTCATGTAAACAGAGTCCATTCAGTTGGTCGGTCCATGTCATCCCGAGAAACAAGTACCGCATCATGAGACGCAGGAGGAGACCTAGTCTGTGAGTGTGTCAGGGAGAGTCTACTGTGGGAAAAGGATTGATGCCCTCCACCTCATGTGTGTAATCTCTGGAGGTCTGAAGTCATTTACTAAGTGAGCCTCACCCTGTGTGTATTGGTCTGCCATCAAGACAGGAAAGTTTTGGTCCTGGTATTAAAGAGCATTTGGTGTTGTTCCTTCTGACATGACTACACTATACACCCAGGTCTGTGCGTGTTCGGCTCAATAGATGTACTGGTGGCTGGAATATTACATTACCATGAGTGCAATGCAACAATGAAGGATGGAAGAAGCCAGGTAGTAGGGGGGAGGGAATGGAAAATAGAGAATGGAATGGAAGGAAAAGGGAAGAAAAGAAAGAAAGAAAGAAAGAAAGAAAGAAAGAGAGAAAGAAAGAGAGAAAGAAAGAAGGAAAGAAAGAATCATTAGATAAGTGATATACCTGGGCATACAGTAATGCTGTATATTATATACCATGTAATACAATGTAATCATTGTTACCAGGTGTGTTATTGATGAAAACATCACATACAATCACCTAGTTATATGACAAAGCTGTGAATATCTCCTACTATAAAACCCACTTCATTCCTGTACACGCTTTAATTTGACTATGTGTAACGTCCTTGCCTGTCCGGGCTTTGGCGCCGTCCTCCGGGCGCACGCTGCGGCGCAGGAGGCGTGCCCGGTTGTAATCCTTTCCTTGGGTTTTTCTTGTATTGTCTGAACACTGTCCTATTCCCTCACCTCCTTAATTGATTTTCCACCACGCCCTTCTCCTTCACCTTGCTCTCCCCCTGCTCCACTAAGAGTTAACTTTAGTCCTGCCTTTGTGATTGACAGCCTGTCCTCCAATCAAGTCTGGGGCGGGGTCTTTCTCCCTATTTATTGTTTGCTCACTTTCCCATTGGCGCCTGCTATTGCATTTTGCTTACTGGCTATACTCCTTGTTCTTTGTTACCTGCTTTTCTGATTTTCTGACCACTGGCTTTCCTTTGACTATTCTCTTGGATTTTGATTCTGTACTGCATTGCTCGATTGTTACCGACCCCTTGGGTAGCTGACCTCCCTTTGTTGTTTGTGCGTCCTGTCTGCGTTCTGTGTTGTCACTTATTCAGAGTAGGGACCGGCTCCAAGTTGTTCCTGTCATTAGGACAGTGAGACAAGTAGGTAGGGACAGGGTCTGGGTCAACTTTAGGGCTCACTGTCTCTGTATTCCCTTCCTCTCAGGTTTTTGCAGCAGCACTGGAGAATTGCTCAACTGGCAATTCCCTTACACTATGTTGGGAAATGGTTCCCTACCTTTTTGTGATCTTATCTCTTCTACAAGAAATTTGGCCTCTTCTTGGATCCTTTCTTCAATGGTTTTCTTTCCCATGCCAAAATTTCTTAGAATTGTAAGGGTAAATCTGCGAAGATCCTTCCATCTTTCTCCATTGCTAAAAGCTTCCCCTGAAACAAGAATCATGACTTATTGTGTATTGTAATCCAGAATGAATCTCTCATACATTGTTGTAAATGTACAGAATACTGACAAACTTACCATATCCCTTAAAAAAATCATCAATAGTAGGAAGTCTTCCACGACCACTAAATTCTTCTGCTCGATCAATTAACGCTTCTTTGACAGCGTCATAACCACACAGGACAACTACTGGATAGTGTCCAAAATACACAGTGTATACTGAGCCATATTTCTTATTAAACTGAAAAACCAAAATATTCATTAGGATACATTACAACATAGAAGATACATTATCGTACATCTCATGCATGGAGCATTGCAGTATAAGGGATTCCTTTGTTATTATAATACAATGGTCAGACCAGGTTTACTCCCTCCATCTGCCAAATAGGGAACTTTTTTGTTAGTTTGTTTATTGTTTTCATCAGAATAAAGAACTCCTGCATGCCCAATCGATTTGTCTGAATCAGCCAATCTGTTGGCTTTTTAGTCCATTGTTCTGGTCCTATGACAGATCAGGTCAATAGACTTGAATGGCGGCAAGGTAAACTTAGCCTAACTTTAAATAGTGTGAATGTGAAAGCTGTACTGCAGATGGTGTGAACTATGGCTCTACCTCTGAGCACTTTTTCACTTGGATCTTCGGTCTTTATATTTTAGGGAATATAATAATATATTTATTACAAAAAAATTCCTAACATTAGCGCTCTGCTTCATGTTCATGACACACTTCTGTTAATTGGACCTTCCACTGATCACCAGACAGATAACACAGATTTAATCATCTCACATTAACCTGGATGCACAGATAACTAGAAACCAATACAAGGTGCAAGAACAGAAAATCCAGCACAGGAGGGATCTAAAAAATGTCCATTTATTATCTAACATCACAAAGTCCATTTCACATCACCATTTATGCACCAAGGCAGCTGAAATAGTGATCTGTTTGCTGCATTTATATCAATAAACATAATTTCACTTTGTGTGGGTACACATGCAGCTTACTATCACTTCCCTGAAAAGGGCAATTATTTTTTCTAGGCTAACTGCCTCACACAGTATCCGGCTCCTCTCCCTACCTCACTGCACTGTCCTGAAAAGGACAATTATTACATTTAGCTCAGGCCCTGGCTGTCCCCATCTCCAGCTGCAGCCTCTCCCTACCTAGTCTAACTAGTTGGAATGGTGACGTGACCTGTCATCCTGCCTCTTATACAGAGGGGTCACATGTCCCGCCTGGCCAATCATAGCCATGACCATACTGGGCATGTTTGTGATGTCTGTGGGATTAAAGCTGGTTTATTGGCTGCTCAGCTGTCAATTAACCATCTTTAGGGATCAGCCGAACCCGAAACGGAACTTCAGAGCTGAAATTCGGGTTCGGCTACTCGAACCCATGATGTACGACACGGACCCAAACTGTGCAGTTCAGGTTCGCTCATCACTACTCCTAAATTATTTTCCCTGGAAAGGATTAGACGGGACAACCATGGTTTCCTAACAGCCCATAAAAATTGAGAAAGCATTGTGTGTATCGATTTAAAAAAAGAGGGAGGGACATGGGCAGGGTTCTAAATAAATATAAAATGGCGAGGGAGAAGTGACATTTTAAAGGCAGCAATCCTGCCAATCCAGGAAATATCAATTTTGCCTAATCTGCTAGCTTCAGCTTGGAAGGATTTAACCCCTTCCCTTCGGTGACATTTTTTGATTTTTGTTTTTGATTCCCCGCCTTCCAAAACCCATAACTTATTATTTTTTTCGGTATACAGACCAACATGAGGGCTTAATGTTTGCGGTAAAAATTGTTCTTCATAATGGTACCATTGATTTTTCTGTACAATGTACTGGGAATCTGAAAAACAATGCAGAATTGGGTGGAATTGGAGAAAAAGTGCATTAGTGTGGCTTTTATATGGGCTTTGTTTTTACGGCGTTTACTGTGCAGCCAAAAGAACATGTCACCTGTATTCTATGTTTTGATGTGATTCCAGGGATACCAAATTTATATACTAATATTTACATTTTAACTCCTTATCAAAAATCTAAAGCTTTGCAAAGAAAAAAAAAAAAAATTCTAAAAGTCGCCATATTCTGACACCCATAACTTTTTTATATTTCCATGTACAGGGATGCATAGGGCGTCTTTTGTTGCAGGGCCAGGTGTACTTTTTGTTTTGATCACTTTTTATTAAAATTTTTTATCAGAGGTGAAAAAGCAAAAAAACTGCTGCCTGGCACTTTTGAACTCCTGGGGGTCTTATCACTAATGTGATGTAAAATATCAACATTTGTATGACAGGCTGCACATGCATGCCAGATAAGCCTGGGAGCCTTCAATAGGCTCCAGGCTGTCATGGCAACAGAACACCAGCCCCAGATCTCATTTCTGGTGTAGGCAATCCTCGCCAAAGTGGTGGCGCCCATGTGTCGCCTGGAAAATGGTGCCCTGGTCAGCTTTGACAGAGGCACCATGGGCATTAGCTCTGGGTCTCTGCTGTATAACACAGCAGAGACCCAGCGGCTATGGCGGGCGCTCAGTTCCTGAGTGACACACCATATTTAAATACCCAACATCGAGAAGGGGTTAAGAGGGGGGATAGTTGGCATAATATAGGGTGGAATAGATGGGAGTAAGTTGGATTCACAAATACTGGATGCTATCCGACCACAACTAAAAGGGGTACAATTGCTTCAAGAGGGAGATTAGCTGTTGAGGGATATGGAAAGAGAGAGTTTTGTGGATGTTCAGTTTGTAATAGGATAAAGAGTCAAATATGTCAATGAGGGCAAGGAAGAAGCTAAGAGAGGGTAGTGGGTCTGAAAATGATAAAATAATGTCATCAGTGTATGATGGAATAGTATGGGTACAGCCCCCAGTAGTAATACCTTTAACATCAGAGCCAGGGGTTCAATATAATATAATATAAATATCAGAGGTGATAAGGGGTACTCCTTCCTACTGCCGTTAGAAATCACAAGCTCTGCTGACAGAGCACCATTAACTAAGTCCCTCGCTGATGAAGCAGAGTAAAGAGTCCCCTTAATCCCTTAATCCCATAGCCTGCAGAGCATAGAAGGTGAACAACCAGTTTATGCAGTCAAACACCTTCTCGCCATCAAGCGCCAACATCACAGACAGGGTCTTCGTTTGTTCAATATAATGTAAGAGGTTCAGAGCTCGTCTACTATTATCAGGAGCTTGTCGGCCAGTGACAAAGTCCACCTGATAACTGTAGACTAAAGTGGACACTAAATAGGTGAGTCTATGAGAAAAAGTTTTATTCCCGGCAGGAATACAAAAACCAATATGGACCCACCTGAAAAGGACAGAACTCTGAAACGCGTTTTGCCTCTAGGCTTTGTGCTTACATTTCCTATTAACCCCATCTCTTTATTGTTTTCTATTTTCTGTGTTTTGTGGTTATTTTTTTTTTAATATATGTCAATATGTGTGATACATGTAATCAATATGATTGATTTTCTTATATTTTTGTGGGCATGATTTTTTGGTCTTTGATAAAGAAAAAAAAAAGAACAAACTGAGCAGCTATCCAGTGACAGATAAAAACCTTTGATGTAGAGCGGGAGAATAAAAAGTCAGTGTTGAAACCAAACATTGGCAACAGCATTTAGGTCACCCAGAGGGTAGAACATTTCCAGTAGATACCGCAGCGGACAGCCGACTTGCAAGCGTTGAGAACTTGCCAGAGTCCTTTGAGATGATAAGAAGTCAGTTTACCAACGTGATCAAAATCCAGAATCTGTAGTTTCCAGTGCTTGAGGATGCTACATTATTCTTCCAGGGTCCTGACAACAGTAGGTTATCATCTCGGGAGATGAGCAGGCCAACTGGAAATCCCCAGCAATACTTAAAGAGGACCTTTCATGTCCTCATGCACATGCGGTTTTATATACCGCTAGAAAGCCAACAGTGCGCTGAATTCAGCGCATTGTCGGCTTTCCCATTATGTGCTCCGGAGCTGGAGATATTGGTGCTGTTACCGATCTCTGCCCTCCATCAGAAAGGCATTCCTGACAGACTAACTGGGCTGTGAGGAATGCCCAGCTGACTATACTCGTCCATAGCCCTGTACTGTCAGAGGGGGCATTCCTTACCTTTCAGCGATGACGCTGAGCTGTGAGGAACGTGCCCCAGTACAGGGCTATGGATGAGTACTGTCATGGTGGAGTGTTCCTCACAGCCCAGCTAGACTGTCAGGAATGCCCTTCTGACAGTGGGCTAAGATTGGTAACAGCACCAATATCTCCAGCCCCGGGGCACATAACGGGAAAGCCGACAGTGCGCTGAATTCAGCGCACTGTTGGCTTTCTAACGGTATGTAATACCGCATGTGCATGAGGACATGAAAGGTCCTTTTTAATCTGATTATCTCGCAGGATTGCTGTGATAGGGGCCAGCTGTCTACGCTGTTGGACAGTGGCAGCCAAAGTTGGTGTACATGAAGGCATCTATAAACTTTTCAGGGAGTAAGTCCTTTTTTTTAGTGGATTGCATAATGAGGTCCTTGATGTGGAAAAAGTGTATTTTTGCTATTACATCACAAGGGGTTTCTTCAGGTATACAGTATGGTTTGGGGAGCCTATGGGCTTGATCTATAATAAAGTCTCTAGTTGAAGACTTAGACAGCATAGTTTTAATAAATTCTTGAAGGTAAGGAACGGGATATTTTGCCGTTGCTGTTTCAGGGATGCATCTAATCATAATATTATTGTGCCTAGATCAGTCCAAGTTAGTAAGTTTATTTTGAATTTGTGTGAGAACATCCTCATGGTCATAATGGGCATCAATGATTTGATTATGAGAGGTTGTGAACCTGCCCATTTTGGATTCAACATGTTGGATTCTGCCTCCTAGATCTTGCATATAGGAGTGTGTGATGGCCACTAAATCAGCAAAGCTCAACTGTAGTGAATGGTGTAGAGTTTGAAGCATGAACTTAATGGAGGACTCAGATGAGGGAAGCGCCTCAAAGTCCGGTTGCAAAGTGAAATGCGCCAAAGCCATGGTCAACTGGCCTACCTAATAGTTGTGTATAGGTTCAGGAGAGAGGCAGTGTCTCTGCTTGAGAGGACTACCTGAGTCAGGAGATGCCGGAGGCCCAGACTCCTCAGAGGGCCGTGGAAGGTAGCGAGATGGTGGAGGTTCTAGTGAAGGGCTAGTAATGGGAGGGTTAGCTAGGGAAACAGGGAGGGGGTGTGAGTGAGAAAGGGAGGGGGAG
This sequence comes from Leptodactylus fallax, assembly GCA_947044405.1. Taxonomy (NCBI): domain Eukaryota; kingdom Metazoa; phylum Chordata; class Amphibia; order Anura; family Leptodactylidae; genus Leptodactylus; species Leptodactylus fallax. The sequence goes on from CAMRHE010000327.1 coordinate 939,470, forward strand.
GGAGTGAGAGAGGGAGGGGGAGGGAGTCAGTTCTGATTGAAGCACAAGGCATTATGGTAGTTGTAGGAAAACAGAACAGGAAGATACCCATGTAAACAAATGCAGAAGAAGCCAGGAGCTCCCAGAGAAACCCAGAAATCACTCAAAACACTGCTAAAGGTATTAGGGTGCACTTATTTACCTATTAATAGCACTAAACGTCCTTTTTTGAAAAAATATTTTTGCCCAGAAAACCCCTTTAACTACAAGAAGATCCCTCAAGGTTACTGGTGGGATATCAAATCCTGGAGTAAATGTAACCCATCAGATTGTCCAGTTTTTAGGATATCAGGTAAGTTTCTTTATTGAGAAGTTTACACTTATAATCCCCACCACAGTAAGGTCTCCAAACCCTCTCAATGTCTTGGAATGAAAATTTAGATTCCCTAAATGGACATCCATGAAATGTTTAGATATGGTCGATACAATAAAATTATTGCTTAAGGCGTCAGAAAGATCTTATCTGGAGTCTATAAATGACATTCAAAATACATTATAGTTAATATATAGGTTTGGATCATGTACTGCTTCTGTGTAACATACCACATATGTATCAGTGACATTTCCTCTATAGCCTGCAATACATGTGTATACATGTATATTGCAGTGTGTAGTACTGAACCAGTGATCAGAGCATCGTTGGTTCAGGTCTCCTAGCATGACAAGTAGAAAATGTAAAAAAAGGTGCTAAAAATAAATATATAAGTGTGTGAAATTTTTTTTTATAAATAAATAAAGCCCCAAAAATGCCCTTTTCCTATATAAAATGAATTATATAAAAGAAATCCTTAAAAATTAATAAAAACAATACATATTTGAAATTGCCGTGTCCGTTATAATCTGTACAATAAAACTGAAACATTATTTAACCTGTATGGTGAACATCGAGAAAAGAATAACGTAAAAAAAAAAACCCACCGGAAGTAGTGATTTTTGCACATTTTGCCTTACAAAAAATGCTATAAAAAGTGATCAAAAAGTCATTCATACCCCAAAACAGTACTAATAAAAAGCACAGGTTGTACTGCAAAAAAAAAGCCCTCGGACACTCGGCGCTAATGCCCGCAATTTTGCCGGGGATCACCAGCACTTGGAGCAAGCTCCAGGACCAGCGTCCCGTTACCATGACAGCCGGGCCCAGGCCTGTCTGAAATTTCTTTCTATTGCAGGCTGCTCTAAGCAGCCCGCAATAGAAGCACTGGTAATTTGCATTGCATTGCAATGTATTAGCATTGTAATGCATTGCATAAGTGATCAGACCCCCCCTGGGGGGGAGGTCTAAAAAAAAGAAATAAATTAAAAGTAAAAAAAAAAATATGAAAAAAAAAAATAAAAAAATAAATTAAAAATATTAAAAATTCAAATCACCCCCCTTTCCCTAGAACACATATAAAAGTACTTACATTCTGTGAAACACATACCAATCTGCTGTTTTTTCACTATTTCGCCTCTGATAAAAATTTGAATGAAAAGTGATCAAAGCAATAGCAATTCCCCAAATGGTATAACTAAAAAGTACACCTGACCCAGCAAAAAAGACGCCCTATACATCCCGGTACACAGAAGTATAAAAAAGTTACTGGTGTCAGAATATGGCGACTTTTAGAAAAAAAAAAACAATTCTTTTGCAGTTTTAGATTTTTGTTAAGTGGTTAAAATATAAATAAAAGTATATAAATTTGGTATCCCTGGAATCGTACTGAAACATAGAATATTGGTGACATGTCATTTTGGCTGCAGAGTGAACGCCGTAAAAACAAAGCCCGTAAGAAAGTCGCACAAATGCACATTTTCTTCAAATTCACCCCATTTTGAATTTTTTCCAGCTTCCCAGTACATTGTACAGAATAATAAATGGTAGCATCATGAAGAAAATTTTGTCCTGCAAAGATTAAGCCCTCATATGGCTCTGTGAGCGGAAAAATAAAAAAAAGATATGGGGTTTGGAAGGGAGAGAAGTCAAAAACGAAAAACTAAAATCAAAAAATTCCTCCGGCAGCAAGGGGTTAATTTTTGGGAAGCAGTCCTAGGCTGAAAAATGATAATACTCCTTGAGAAATTCCTTGAGGGGTGTAGTTTCTAAAATGGGGTCACTTTTGAGGGATTTCCTTTGTATTGGTTCTTTAGGGGCTCTGCAAATGTGACATGGCATCTGAAAGCTATTTCAGCAAAATCTGCCCTCCAAAAGCCAAATAGTGCTCTTTCCTTTCCGAGCCCCACTATGTACCCATACAGCAGATTACGACCACATATGGGGTATTGCCGTGTTCAGGAGTAATTGTTTAACAAACTGTGAGGGATTTTTCTCCTTTAACCCCTTGTGAAAATGAAAACTTTGGGGATAAAGTGACATTTTAGTAATTTTTCATTTACACATCCAAATGTTAATAAAATCTGTGAAACGGCTGTGGGGTCAAAATGCTCAGTATACCCCTTGATAAATTTTGAGAGGGGTGTAGTTTACAAAATGGGGTCACTTTTAGGGGGCTTCCATTGTTTTGGTACTCTAGGGGCTCTGCAAATGAGACATGGCACTGAAAACTATTCCAGCATAATATGCTTTTCAAACCCCCATTGTCGCCCCTTCCCTTCCATGCGCTGCCGTGTGCACAAACTTCAGTTTATACCCACATGTAGGGGATTTCTGTGCTTGGGAGAAATTGTATAACAAACTGTGAAATGCATTTTCTCCTTTCACCCTCTGTGAATGTGTTAATTTTAGGGTTAAATGTATGTATTGTTAAAAAAAAATTGAAATGTCTAAATTTTTAAGTTTTGAATTATTTGAAGGGGGCAGTTTTGAAAATAGAGTGACTTATGGGGGGTTATAATATATATATGCCTTTATAATCCCCTTCAGAACTGAAGTGGTCCCTAAAAAAATAGTTTGGGAAATTTTCTTGTAAATCTGGAAAATCGCTGTTACATTTCTAAGCCTTCTAACATCCAAAATAAAAAGACAATTAAAAGATGATACCAATATAACGCAGAGCTATGGTAGATACTATTTTAAAGTATTTGGGTAGTATGACTACCTGTCTGATAAGCAGAGCATTTCACAATTTGAAAATTGCATTTTTTTTTCAAAATTTCCATCACATTTCCTTTTTTTTTATAAATAAATATTAAAATATTGATCAATGTTTACAACTATCACATCGTACAATGTGTCATGAAAAAACTGTCTAAAAATTACTTGTGTATATTAAAGCCACATATCAGTTTTGAAAAATGACACCGTATCCATAAGGCACTTTTAGGCTGTGTCCTTAAGGGGTTAAAGCTATTTTGTGTGACCATGACAGGTCGTCCTCTGGTATCTTTAGCTGATCTTGTACAGAGTACAAGAACATATTTGGTAACAATGATATAGATTTGTTGCACCAGAATATGATAGACATAGCCTGAATTAGGGATCAAGTCATATCTCAGCTTCTTAATGTGTAAGATTAAGTATATGCTCAGATTAAACTGCCACTGTGTGTATATCTTACAGGAATGATGGTAGTAATGTACAGGGGGTATCAGATGGATTCCTGTTGTGTAAATATACAATAAATTAGGATCACTAAAATAAAGCACCCAATGCCGGTCTTCTGCTCCAAAAGCTAACAAGTCATTGCAAGCCGTACAGTAATGTAGAAAACATATGCTTCTAAAGACAAACATTATAAATCTCTGATGTGACTGTGCCTTGAAGATATTGTCCAGTTTAGGGCACCAGTCCTTAAAAAAGAGCCGGAGAAACTTCAAAGAAGGACAACCAAAGTGATAAGAGGCACAGAATAGCAGATCTAATGTCTCAAAGATGGTGGTTAAAAATAAATGTATTAACCTCAGAGAATAAAATGCTGAAGTGATACCGTATGATAAATGTATGGCAAATTGGTCTATGCCCTTCCAGAGTGGTTTTTATCTTCCTTTAGAGTAACCAGAATTTGTCACTATATCAGGTACTCGCTACATTATGTTAGCAGTGAATCTATATTTCAGAGGTTTCCCTTCAGAACTAACCTCCACCAAGGATTTGACCAGCTCCCCTCTCCTAATGTGCAGGACATTTCCAAAGATAGGCCAGGGTGTTGGTCCCGGAGGCAGGTTACGTCTTCTGTATATGGCATTCCATGTGGAGTAGATGAACAATGAAAGGATCCCGACCAGGACCAGGGATTCAAACCAGGTAAGAGCCATCTTTCCTAACTACGAAGCATAGAATGATTCTCCACCAAACCATCAGGCTGATGTTAATCAGAAACCTCAGGTTAAATATCATTATCAGAGCTTGTTCTTTGTGTTGGAAAATAATGAGAAGATTTTCTCCAGCTTGGCCATTGGTTGGCAGGTACGTGGAGTTTTTTTTTTTTTTTTTAATTGAGTACAGTAAATATGGATTTGTGCCAAAACAGATGCCAAAGCGTGATAGTGCACAATGATCTGTTTAATCGGCTTTATAATAGTGCATTGTGGACAGTAGATTAAAGAGAGCCTATATTGAAATTGTACAAACAGATCTTAAGAATGTTAAAACAGATGTATCATATTTTATACACAGTAGTTGAGGTTCTTCTCTTTTACAGCATTCTGGCCAATTAGGCTTTAAAAACTACATCTTGTACCACATAAAAAGACACATAACACAGCTACATAAAAAGAAAAATTAAAAAAAAAGTTATGGTTGTCAGTAGAGATGAGCAAATTTCTCAAAAGTTTGATTCGGCAGTTCGATTCGAAGTTCCAAAAAAAATTCACTTTGATCCGAATTACTGCGCGACGAATAAACAGCTATTTCCGGGCTGCAGAGAGCCGGGGTGGGCAGCAAAAGGAAGGAAGCCCTTGGATGCCGCGGTCATTTCTCTCTCTCTCTCCAGCACAGACAAGTTTTATTCATGTGGAAGGATCTGCTAACAAGCAAAGACACGCCTACCCAATCACATCACTAGAGAATATCATGTAACCGTCTGATGTCACAAAGGTCCTTACTAAATATTCTTTACCACAAAGCATCAGGAAATTCGGAATCGTGGAGAATTGAAGATTTCCTGAAATTCGGATCGAATTCCACTTCTGCAGAATTGATTCGCTCATCTCTAGTTGTCAGAGCGACTAAATAGTTTTTTTTTATATTTTTCAAAGTTTTGGATTTCTGTAAAGGAAGTAAAACATAACACAAAGCTAGAAAAATCTATCACTGGACTCAAAGAATAAAAGGAACATGTTATTTGTACCCTACAGGGAGCACCAGAAAAATAAAACAGCAAGAAAATGGTGCAAATGCAGCTTTTCTCTAATTCCTACTCATTCTGATTTTTTTTTCCAGGTTCCCAGTAAATCGTCTGGTATATGGAGCCATTACAGAATACAGTTTGTTCAGCAAAAAATAAGCCCTCATACAGCTCTGCAAATGGAAAAATAAAAAAGTTATGTTTTTTTTTTTTTTTTTAAATATTGCCGCAGAAGGGAAGGCTTAATATATACAGTTTATTTTTTTTAACCTTTCAAGTCCTCGCAGATCGGCGGTATTCTATATTGCTAGAAAACTGACAGTGCGCTGAATTCAATACACTGTCAGCTTTGATGGTGTGCACCCGGGTGCCAGAGGTATCGGTGCTGTTATTTTCGTTAATATCTCTACTGTTAGGAGAACGAGCCTTATAGCTCAGCGTCATTGCTGGGCTGCGAGGAATACCCCCCCTCCTATAACCTTGTACTGTCAGAGGGAGGGGCTTTCCTTACTGTCCAGAGATGATACTGAGAGGTAGCATTCTAACAGTGGAGAGATATCGGTGCCAAAACTAATAGCACCAATATCTGTGGCACCAGGCGCATACCAGCAAAGCTTTCTCATCTTTATTGTGGTATATAATATAGCTGATCTGCGAGGACATGAAAGGTCCTCTTTAAGTATACAATGTACTGGCATATATAAATCATGTATGGGAAGAAAAATACTATTGAGGTTTGGTCAGAGAAAATCCTCTCATTGAGAATACTGGATCCTGTAAGCTCAACTTTAAGGGTAGAAACTTCATCCATCATACACAACATCCCAGGTCCTAGAGCAGGGTGAAACTGATGAAAATTTATTCAAAATACATTTTAATAGAATGAGGATCCTCCAGCAGCCTCCTTATTATTCTGATGTCACATTGTAGTGAACACTAAAGAAACCGGGAGAAAGTATATTGAATGGGGGAGAGGAGGGGAAGCCTGAAAACCTGTCCTGTGTTGTACATTGTGGAGATCAGATCTTGTAGGGTAGATTGTAGGGGGAGATTGGACTGTGTGGAGGAGATCAGATCCCATAATGTTCAGTGTAGAGGGAATCAGATCCTGTATTATACAGTATGGAGGAGATCAGATCCTGTATTATACAGTATGGAGGAGATCAGATCCTATATTATACAGTATGGAGGAGATCAGATCTTGCAGTGGACAGAATTAAAGAGGGGCTTAGATCATGTGTGTGTGCCTTTGTTCACACTGTTGTGCGTCGGCTTTCATCAGGTGATCTGTCGTCAGTTCCACTAACTTTGACGCCAAGAACAGCAGAGCGCACTATAACAAACTGCTGAAAACCTCAATGGACCCCCTGTGGATTCCAATTACAACTCAATGAGGACGGTCATATGACAGATCCAGGACTGTGAATGTAAGCCATCACAAAAATGTGAACAGAGCCCTATACAGAGCACTGCTTTTTGGACATTATACTCTTTGCAGACACAACACCACATATTGTATTTTTTAAAGAAAGTCTAATTGAAAAATCACAAATTGCTTACAACAGCAAAATTCTATTAATTTGACGAAGTCTGGAATTAGAAAGATTTCAGTGATGGTTTCCATTTCACTTATACCACACGAGGAATAAATGACATCTTGTATTCTATGGGGACATTTCCAAATCCCGTCATTCGGGGGGCAATGTCATGTTCTGTAAACTGCGTCTCTGATGTTAATGTGAAATTCTGGAGAATTGTTGTAAGGAAAAGAAACAGTTCCATGCGGGCAAGACCTTCCCCCAGGCAAATCTGCTTTCCTGAAATACACAGAACATCGGTGACTTATGAGACATCACATTTATTAGGCGCTCCTACTAATATGACCCAAATATCTGACTTGGAGTCTGGGATGACTCCTTCCAGAAGTGCTGCAAGGAGCATTTTTCTCTCCACATGTTTCCGAATGTTTCATGCGGAAATAGAGAAACCACACAGGCCCCATTATAGTCTATAGGGTCCGCAGGTTTCCTTAGGTAAACCGCTTTTCTATGCATATAGGTTTCCGTTCAGGGGTCTCCAAGTGGACTCCCTGAACGGAATGCCGAACGCAGATGTGAACCGGCCCTAAATGGGGGCTATTCACATGACCGTTATTTTAAAGGTCAGTTGTCACATACTGTCAAAATATAGGTCATTAAAACTTGTAGGAAAACAGAGAAAAACAGCGCCAAGTGCCAAATAGCGTAATACTGTTATAGTAGATCAGAAATGGTTAAATGAAAAGATGCTCACCTTTTAAAGTTGTGACACAGCTCACAACTACCATAAAGGTTTTCTTGGATAATCATCCAATGTGACGGATCTTTAAGCATCACTTCTACAGTAAATGCATCTAACTCTCCATTGCCCACACATACAGCATAGAGGCTGTCATATCGAAACATTCTCTGCCATGGTTACCTCTGATATTACATCTTCTACACACCCAAGATAACATTACTAAGGGTGAACGGGCAGCACTGAAATCCCTAATGGAGAATACGTCAATTGTGATTAAGGGGCAGATAAAGGGGGGGCATTGTAGTCCAGAATAGAATAGACTATGTTCAGGAAGCCTATAGGATTCTATCTGATCCGGTCTATTATACCCTCCTAACACAGGACCCTTCTATTGAATACCAGGTGACTTATTTAAATTTAATTAATGAAGCTTACACTGATGGAATCCGGAGTAAAAAAAAGAAAAATTCTTTCTCCTACCAGAGAACCCGACACTATCATTATTTTACCATCTACCAAAGGTTCAGAAGAGTCTGTCTAATCCACCAGGCAGACCTATAATTTCAGATATTAACTCGCTCACATTTAATCTCTCTCATTACATAGATCTTATGTTGCAGAAGTATGTTGTTGGTTTAAAATCTTATATAAAGGACTCAGCTAGTCTTATATCAGAAATACTACCTATACCATGGAAACCTACTTATCAATGGGCCACACTCCATGTCACTTCTCTTTATAGTAATATCCCGCATACTAAGGGACTGGAACCATCTCACACTATCTGTCAGAAGATCCGAATATCCCACAAAAACAGCATCATTTTATCCTAGACAGTATCCAGTTGATTCTTAAACATAATGTGTTCTCCTTTGAAGATAATATCTATTTACAGACATGGGGTACCGCGATAGGTACTCGTTTTGCATCGAGTTTTGCTAACTTGTTCATGGGTCGCTTTGAGTCTGAGTTTATATTTTCATCTACGAAATGGTACAAACACATAGTCCTTTTTACTGTTGCATTGATGATCTTATATTTATTTGGGAAGGGACCACAGAATCCTTTACTGATTTTACCCAAGATCTGAATAGCCATGTGTCAGAAAGGGGTATAACTCTTTCTGGAAGTTCTAGAGCTGATCAGATTGAATTTTTGGATCTAACAAATGTAAATGTTGCATCAGTATTACACACGGGATAACGTCTATTTTTAGTAGGTCCACAGGTGAGACGTTTCCAATAAAACAGAATTTGACATGTGCGTCAACATACATGATTTACGTTATCGAATGTGATTGCGGTTTACAATATGTGGGCCGAACAATAATGCAACTAAGAATGAGACTTAATAAACATAAGTCCAACATCAACAATGGGTATACGAAACATAGCGTGTCTCGTCTTGCTGCATTACTACATAAATGTGATCCAACTAGTTTTTGGATCACGCCAATAGATCAAATCCCCATTAATAGCCGGAACAGATTAGACCGCTAGAAAAAAAAAGAGAGTATTATTGGATTTATAAATTAGACACGATGTCACGCCTGAACGAGGAGTCTGAAAATATAATTTCAACTCTCTTTATGTAATATATCTTAATATGACACATTTTTTATTGAGCTATTTGTTTTTAGTGTTTTTTAGTATATGCTTTTTTTATATATATTTATAGATGCTCACGATGTTATGTATATTCACTGTAGGTATGAAGCAGATCAGAGATCATCAGAAAATGGACAGGCCAAGGGTCAGCACACAAGTAAACCAGATCTATAGCAGCGAAACAAAGCACCTTCTCTGGATCTTCACAAGCTGAGGCCCCATGTATGTGGGGCAATCTGAACTAGGTAAATCCGGTCCATACACTGGTTGGGTTTCCTGGTCTGAACCTAGTCAGCAGACGGGACTCCTTGTATCATAGTGATTTATTATGCTGGAAGTCCCTGCCTCCTCACAGCTCTACTGTCTACACTATGTACTGTATTGGACAGTGAAGGGATGTGCAGGGACTCCCAGCATAAGAGATCACTATGATACAAGGAGTCCAGTCTCCTGACTAGATGCAGAGCACATTTTCCAGTCCAGGTTGCCCTGTGTGCATGGGGCCTTGTATCCTTTGATTAAGAATCTCTCTGTGGAGGAAACTGCTTTAAATAGTCCACAGGTGCAGATGATTGGCTGGGAACAGTCTTAAAGGGCCAGCACACCCTACACGCAAGTACTGAAGCACAGATGATTGTCTATAAAATGATGGTAGTCTCACATTTGAAGTTGTAGTGGATGGTGAGATATGGAACCTGAAAGTCAAGTTCAAAACATTGTTATCCTAATGGATATGAAGGAGGGGGCAGACTGCTGTGTATTGTACATGCTCCCTGCCTCAGGGAGAAATAAGAAATGTGCTGCAGCCATAATGGGGCTATTAGCGGCAGAAAAAAATGATAGGACACCATGTATGAAGCATCACACAGTCAGAGAACAGAAGGCACAGCAACACCCTGAACACATTTCAACTTTTGATGAACACTCGGGTACCCTTTAGTGCTTGCTTTTTGCTCCTCTAAATATGTTGTCTCTGACGACAGTATGAGGGACATACAATGGGATGACATCACTGAACCTCTGTATCTCATGGATGACGGCGTCCATATGGGGCATTTTGCTCCGATCCTCAATGTTTGGACTTCAGTTGTGTCCATCTTGTGTCAATATCCTTATGTAACTTTCCTAGAGTAAGCATCATGGCCATCATCATTATCATCATCTGAGTTCATGGATTTGCTGATTCTATAGACAACATATACTATAAAATGTAAATATACAATATTATTGTTAAGAATATTAGCTTGGTCATGCCAAATCAGTGTTTCCTTATCGCAAAGAGTTAATTTTTGGCCACATGTACTGGTCCGGTCTGCTAGTATGGTCAGCCAAGGTTATGTTAGGATAGAATACAAGTGCTTGTAAATTGCCTCTATTTACCTCGTATCTCGGGGTGTTTGATAAGGATGAGGAATCCATGTCGCAGTGTGGTGCTGACTGTCTCTGTCCCAGCAAAGAACAAGTTCAGGACAGTCAGCACTAAAGTTCTTATGTTGAATACAGAAGTGGGTATTTCATTGTCCTGCAGTAATATAAGAAAGATTTGTTTTAATTTTGTGTTGTAAAACTGTAGTAAAATTAACGACTCTGCAACTCACAGCACGTAAAGCCGTATATCAGCACTATGATATTGACGTTGGTCTCATCTGTCATAGGATCAGAGCCCTGGACTTAAATGCCAATAGAGTGACTGATACAAATGGAGCCCCCTTCATCTGTGTCCATTCTCCATCACTCCAATGTTAAAAACAAAGCAGAATCTTCTTCTGTCTTGTTTGTTTACCTTTGGAATGGAAGAGAAAGTCATACCAGAAAGTCTCCGTCTATCTGTTTTTCAGTTCATTGCACTGATCCTCTGCCTAAGAAGCCGCAAATAATATTTTTTCATGTCTTCTATGGTGTTATTGTAGCAGGGCATTTGCCTCGTAGCTCTGAATGTATCATGTAGTTTGTGCAGTGTTTAGTTTGTCACCTGTTTCCTGCTATTCATTCTGTAAGATCAGAAAGCTTCTCAGTATAAAGCCTCTATGGTATGTGTCCATTGTCCATTCGCTAAACGGATCTAATCTACAGAAATATTATGTAAAGGAAGAAATCTGATATTTTGGGAAAAATCTACTTCTATATACTGGATGAATTGCTGAGTCAGCCAGGCTTTTATTTTGCTTCTTAGCTGGATTTCCATGCTGTGTCACCTACAGCATGGCCCACACATGGTGACCACTGACCACACAATTTTGATGCAGCCATTGGCCGGCATGGATGGGGGATGTTCCATTACCGCAGCAATGAATCCAAGTTTAAAGGGATTATGCCACAAATATATTTATCTGCCCATAGGATAGCAAATAAATCGCTAATTGGTGGAGTCTGACCGATGAGACCCATAATTCCGAGAATAGTGGGTGTTTTACCACCATTGTGAAAGTAGCAGTGAATAAAGCGGTCAAACTCCTGATGACCAGCTCCTATTCACTTTAAAGGGAGCGTTGGAGATAGCCTAAGCTCAGCACTGGGCTGGTAACATGGCTATAGTGTGCAGGTGTGACCACAATACTCTGTCAGTCCCCAGGCTCAAGCAGGCTCACTACATCTCCATTCACACAGGGGACTCAGGAAGCCTTGTTATTGCAGGTCCCAGGAGTTGGATCCTCCATTTCCATTCCCCTATGACATCTATATGCCCTGGTAGGACATATGAAAAGAGGTTGCCCAGAAACTCTATTTTTTTGACAAGTGGGATTTTCATTTCAAGTTCACATGGAGAAATCTGCCACGGATTTGGGAGTGAATTCCACCTTGTATTCCGTCCTGAATCAGCCTTTTGACTCACCGAGCCTTGAGACAGCAAAAGGGATCTTAGCCAAGCCAATTTCACTTATCTGCATACAGCGCTGTTTCTGACATTCCATTGCAGCAATTCCGCGGCCGAATACAAAAGATTCCTAAGGCGAGGTTCACACCTCTGTTGGGCTTTCCGTTCTTCGGGTCTGCATGAGGAATGAATGGGGGATGGAATCCCCAAGACACCGAGGGCTGAATAAAGTTTTTTTTTCCTCTTTTTTCTACCTGTATAGTGCTGCCACTTTTATCTAACTATCATTCTCTCCACTCTTCGAATTCTGAGCTTTTCCTCTCTCCTCATGGCAACCTTCTACTTGTGCTCTTACAGTGCCTTGTGAAAGTATTCGGCCCCCTTGAACTTTTCAACCTTTTGCCACATTTCAGGCTTCAAACATAAGGATATAAAATTTTTATTTTTTTGGTGAAGAATCAACAAGTGGGACACAATCGTGAAGTGGAACGAAATTTATTGGATATTTTAAACTTTTGTAAAAAATAAAAAACTGAAAAGTGGGGCGTGCCAAATTATTAAAGTTAAAACTTTGTAGCGCCACCTTTTGCTGCGATTACAGCTGCAAGTCGCTTGGGGTATGTCTCTATCAGTTTTGCACATGGAGAGACTGAAATTCTTGCCCATTCTTCCTTGGAAAACAGCTGGAGCTCAGTGAGGTTGGATGGAGAGTGTTTGTGAACAGCAGTTTTCAGCTCTTTCCACAGATTCTGGATTGGATTCAGGTCTGGACTTTGACTTGGCCATTCTAACACCTGGATACGTTTATTTGTGAACCATTCCATTGTAAATTTTTCTTTATGTTTGGGATCATTGTCTTGTTGGAAGATAAATCTCCGTCCCAGTCTCAGGTTTTTTGCAGACTCCAACAGGTTTTCTTCCAGAATGGTCCTGTATTTGGCTTCATCCATCTTCCCATCAATTTTAACCATCTTCCCTGTCCCTGCTGAAGAAAAGCAGGCCCAAACCATGATGCTGCCACCACCATGTGTGACAGTGGGGATGGTGTGTTCAGGGTGATGAGCTGTGTTGCTTTTACGCCAAACATATCGTTTTGCATTGTGGCCAAAAAGTTGGATTTTGGTTTCATCTGACCAGAGCACCTTCTTCCACATGTTTGGTGTGTCTCCCAGGTGGCTTGTGGCAAACTTTAAACGAGACTTTTTATGGATATTTTTGAGAAATGGCTTTCTTCTTGCCACTCTTCCATAAAGGCCAGATTTGTGCAGTGTACGACTGATTGTTGTCCTATGGACAGACTCTCCCACCTCAGCTGTAGATCTCTGCAGTTCATCCAGACTGATCATGGGCCTCTTGGCTGCATCTCTGATCAGTCTTCTCCTTGTTTGAGATGAAAGTTTAGAGGGACGGCTGGGTCTTGGTAGATTTGCAGTGGTCTGATACTCCTTCCATTTCAATATGATCGCTTGCACAGTGCTCCTTGGGGTCTTTAAAGCAGGTGCATTTATATGGAGACTTGATTACACACAGGTGGATTATATTTATCATCTTCAGTCATTTAGGACAACATTGGATCATTCAGAGATCCTCACTGAACTTCTGGAGTGAGTTTGCTGCACTGAAAGTAAAGGGGCCGAATAATATTGCACTCCCCACTTTTCAGTTTTTTATTTTTTACAAAAGTTTAAAATAACCAATAAATTTCGTTCCACTTCATGATTGTGTCCCACTTGTTGTTGATTCTTCACCAAAAAATTAAAATTTTATATCCTTATGTTTGACACCTGAAATGTGGCAAAAGGTTGAAAAGTTCAAGGGGGCCGAATACTTTCACAAGGCACTGTATATTGTGCCTATGATGTCATCAGTGACCTCTCACATCCACAGACCCTCCTGATTGACTGAGTAGCTGACCATAAAATGCATTATGAGGAAACCCACCTGGTCCTCCAGGTCATGTGATCCTTCCTCTGTATGCCTAACCATTTTCACATTATGGCAGCCAGTTTAGATGATTCACTTGAATTCATCAATTTGGCTGAATCTTAAACTTTTGAAAAATTCAGGTTGAATCTGGGTAGTTACAAATCAATTCAGGGACCTCTAAGAGAAGAGTAAACCCTTTATATACAAAGAATTGGGACAGAATGAATAGAGCCCATGAAAGGCAGGAAACCATTGCCAGGAGCTGGAACCAATGAGATCAGGGTCTGTGAAAGAGGGAGCTCGATGTCAGGCAATTATATACAATTATACTCTGGAGTTTCTTCAGACCCCAAGAGTATAAAAAACAGAGGCTCAGGGGAGGAAACCTAATAAGCACTGATACCTTCCCTCTCCTGGGCTCCCTTGCAGTCCTCTTCAGTTGTCCTCTGGCCTGCCCCAGCTTCTTGAGGGAGGTCACAGGCACTGCATAGGTCCAATCACAGACCTCAGCAGTCCCCTGTGGCCCGTGACGTCACCTAGGAGGCTGGAATAGACCGGAAGATGACCATAGAGGACCATGATGGAGAACTGGACACCTTAAGAGAGGTCCAGGGAAGATGAGGTAGGTGAATATCGGTGTTTATTATGTTTCCACACCTCTCCTGAGCTCTCCGGTAATTATACTTTGGGGTCTGAGGAGACAACTTTGGTCCAAAACAAAACTGACAGACGAACCTCATGAATATTTACTAAAGGAATCTCACAAGGTTTGACCATCTCTAATCTTTGTGTCAATGTTGGGGGAACCCAGTGACTGTGCTTTATATTGCAGCCTGTCAAGGGTTTTGCAAGTATGTTGTATTAGTAGAATGGATTGTTTCATGAGAAATTGGAGTTCACATTCACATCTGAGCTAAGGTAATGATTAGAGATGAGTGAATTTTTCAAAAATTCTATTCGACTGATTCTCTGAAGTTTCCAAAACAATTTGATTCGATCCGAATTAATTCACGGCAAATTGCGTTAAAAAAACAGCTATTCCATGGCTGAAGAAAGTCTGTATAGTGATGTAGAACACTGTGCCTTGTAGTAATACGCACAGGGAACCTACTATGGTAGTGAAACAATACTGTGAGTCAGTATGACACGCACATGACAGGCGTCGCTCTTAGAACCACTGTACACTTCACTTATTTGACCAGTTACAGGCACACAACTGACCAACTAAATCAAGTGTGAACCCAGCCTTACAGGTCTATGTTAGTGCCAGGTATAAAGAACCATGCAGAGGCCCAAGATCCTACTGTAGCGTGAAAGAGCGCACTCCTTTTACACCGTCGTCTGCTGATTCCACATAGATGTCTACAGAGTGACACAATGAGGAGTTGGCAGCAGCATGAGGAGGCCACAAAGTGGCAAGCGACATAATATGGAGTTGGCAGCAGCATGAGGAGGCCATAGAGTAACCAGGTGGTAGCAACATAAGTAGTCCACAGAGTGTCAAGGCGACATAATGTGGAGTTGGCAGCAGCATGAGGAGGCCATATACTGTATATATACCCGGTGGCAGCAGCATGAGGAGGCCATAGAGTGACCCAGTGGCAGCAGCATGAGGAGGCCACAGAGTAGCAAGGCGACATAATGTAGAGTTGGCAGCAGCATGAGGAGGCCATAGAGTAACCAGGTGGTAGCAACATAAGTAGTCCACAGAGTGGAAAGGCAATATAATGTGGAGGTGGCAGAAGCATGAGGAGGCCACAGAGTGTCAAGGCGACATAATGTGGAGTTGGCAGCAGCATGAGGAGGCCATATACTGTATATATACCCGGTGGCAGCAGCATGAGGAGGCCATAGAGTGACCCAGTGGCAGCAGCATGAGTAGGTCACAGAGTAGCAAGGTGACATAATGTGGAGGTGACTACAGCAGGAGGAGGTCACAGAGTGGTAAGGCGACATAATGTGGAGTTGGCAGCAGAATGAGGAGGCCGTAGAGTGACCTGGTGGCAGCAACATGAGGAGGCCATAGAGTGGTAAGGCGACATAATATAGAGTTGGCAGCAGTATGAGGAGGCCATAGAGTGACCCGGTGGCAGCAGCATGAGTAGACCACAGAGTGGCAAGGAGACATAATGTGGAGTTGGCAGCAGCATGAGGGGACCATATATAGTTACCCGGTGGTAGCAGCATGAGGAGGCCACAGAGTTGCAAGGCGACATAATGTGGAGTTGGCAACAGCATGAGGAGACCATAGAGTGACCCGGTGGCAGCAGCATGAAAAGGCCAGAGAGTAACCCAGTGGCAGCAGCATGAGTAGGCCACAGAGTGGCAAGGCGACATAATGTGGAGTTGGCTGCAACATGAGGAGGCCATAGAGTGACCAGGTGATAGCAGCATGAGTAGTCCACAGAGTGGAAAGACAATATAATGTGGAGTTGGCAGCAGCATGAGGAGGCCACAGAGAGGCAAGGTGACATAATATGGAAGTGGTAGCAGCAGGAGGAGAACACAGAGTGGCAAGGCGACATAATGTGGAGTTGACAGCAGCACAAGGGGACCATATATAGTTACCCAGTGGCAGCAGCATGAGGAAGCCACAGAGTGGCAAGGTGACATAATGTGGAGTTGGCAGCAGTATGAGGAGGCCATAGAGTGACCCGGTGGCAGCAGCATGAGTAGACCACAGAGTGGCAAGGAGACATAATGTGGAGTCGGCAGCAGCATGAGAGGACCATATATAGTTACCTGGTGGTAGCAGCATGAGGAGGCCATAGAGTGACCTGGTGGCAGCAGCATGAGTAGGCCACAGAGTGGCAAGGCGACATAATTTGGAGGTGGCAGCAGCAAAAGGAGGACACAGAGTGACTCAGTGGCAGCAGCATGAGGCGGCCATAGAGTGACCCATTGGCAACAGCATGAAGAAGCCACAGAGTGACCCATTGGCAGCAGCATGAGGAGGTCACAGGGTGACAAGGCGACATAATGTGGATTTGGCAGCAGCATGAGGAGGCCACAGAGTGGCAAGGCGACATAATTTGGAGGTGTCAGCAGCAAAAGGAGGACACAGAGTGACCCAGTAGCAGCAGCATGAGTAGGGCACAGGGTGACAAGGCGACATAATGTAGAGTTGGCAGCAGCAAAAGGAGGACACAGAGTTACTCAGTGACAGCAGCATGAAGAGGCCATAGAGTGACCCAGTGGCAGCAGCATGAGGAGGCCACAGAGTGGCCCAGTAGCAGCAGCATGAGTAGGGCACAGGGTGACAAGGCGACATAATGTAGAGTTGGCAGCAGCATGAGGAGGCCACAGAGTGACCCAGTAGCAGCAGCATGAGTAGGGCACAGGGTGACAAGGCGACATAATGTGGAGTTGGCAGCATCATGAAAAGGCCACAGAGTGGCAAGGCGACATAATGTGGAGTTGGCAGCAACATGAGGAGGCCATATATAGTGACCAGGTGGCAGCAGCATGGGGAGGCCATACATAGTGACCCGGTGGCAGCAGCATAAGTAGGCCACAGAGTGGCAAGGCGACATAATGTGGAGTTGGCAGCAGCATGAGGAGGCCACAGAGTGGCAAGGCGACATAATGTGGAGTTGGCAGCAGCATGAGGAGGCCATATACTGTATACAGTACATACCCGGTGGCAGCAGAATGAGTAGGCCACAGAGTGGCAAGGCGACATATTGTAAAAGTGGCAGCAGCAGGAGGAGGCCAAAGAGTGACCGGGTGAAGAAAGCTGCTCATCAGCGAGTCTAGGCTCAGGCTGCCGCTGATACTGCTTCTGCTTCTCCACCCCCCCCCCCCCCACAGCAGCCATGGCAGTGCAAGGTGAGCACTCAGGGCCTCCCTGGTCAAGCCTTTGAGAGGCTGGACGATGTCGCAGATAGGCAGCCGCCAACTGACTACATAGGATGTCTCTATAGTAGTTTAGGTTTTCCTCCCTCCCATAGCAAGGGTCTAACATGGTGGAGAGCCAGTAGTCATCCCTCTGCTGAATTGTGACAATTCGGGCTGTCACTATGCAAGCAAGTGAGCATGCATCGGGCCGTATGCGCAAGTGACTCGCAGGTACTCACTGCATACTGCTACGGTGTGTCTGGGTCATCTGTCTCGTATTCCTCATCTCCCTCTTGCTCTTTCGGCTGCTCCTGCTCCTCATCTCCTGTTACCTGTATAGAAAAACCACCCATTTCGCTACACATTGTTTGTGCTCCAATGTCCTCCTCCTCCCTGTGATGATGAGACCCTCAATTTATGTATCTTTCTGGACATGTATCATTCTTTATTCGTATCAGTCTCACATATCTGTAGGAATGTAGAGCTGTGTTTACATTGGTGGTCAATTCGCTCCAGTGGTTTTATGTGCATACCATGGAGAGAGGGCCTGTCTGACCCGTCAGTGTGATATCCCAGATGTCCAAAGGGGGAAGGGTGGGCTAATGACCTGCAACTAGCCCAGGCACCCATCTTTCCTTCTAACCAGCAAAGATTCCTCTTTTCGTGAGGAGAGGGCTGGCTGAGGGGGGGTGAAGGGTGGAGCTGGACAAGGGTCTTCACACTGGGGTGGGGTGAGGTTTTTTGTCTTTGTGTGAAGCCTGGAAGAGAGACAGCTAAGAGAGAGCTGTGATCAGGAGTCTTCCTTAGGTCTGGTATTACTATATACTTTATTTCCATTTTTGTTTTATGTGCTGTATCATCGTATTTTGCTCGTATATTTATGCTTGATCATATTAATATTGTATATTTCTGTATATGCTATTAATTAGTACCGACCCACTTGGGTTATTAAATATATAAAATTTATACAGCTCGTTTCATTCTATCCTATGAACTTGGTCCGCTCACGGGTTGTGAGTAGAAGGTTAAGAAGGGTGATCGCAGGTAGGCCAAGGGGCTTGGCAAGGCGATATTCTTCATACTCCCCCTCTTCCAGTTCAGCCCCCACAGGGCTCATGTGGACGTGAGATGCAGGCGCCATATTTCCAGTTCCCTGACCAGCCAGATTTATCAACATCTTTTCCAGGATATGAATCAGTGGAATGACGTTGTCAAATAAAGTGGCCTCCTCAAAGCACATGAGCAAATGGCAGGTGTCACGCATGAGCTGCCACTGGCTAACATCGAAGTTATACAGGGGAGTACCTCTGTCCGCTTGGGTCATCAAGAAATCGTTTATGGCCTTTCTCTGTTCGTACAGTTGGTCCAACATTTTGAGGGTGGAATTCCAATGGGTGGAAACATTGCATATCAGCCTATGTTGGGGGAAGTCATTCTGCTGCTGCAGCTCAAGGAGGTTGTGCTTGGCGGTGTACGAGTGGCTGAAGTGCGTGCAAAGTTTCTTGGCCGTTTTGCAGATAGGTGGAAGACTTAAGGAAACGCTTGACAACCAGATTGAACACGTGTAGGGCGCATGGCTCAGCCCTCCTTGACGAAGCGCTGACATCATGTTCTTCCTGTTTTTGATCACCATGGTTCCAATTTTGAGCTGTTGTGGAGAAAGCCAGGATTCCATTTCTTGATTGAGGACACGGAGCAGTTCCCCTGTGTGACTCCATTCGCCCAGGCAAACGAAGTGTAGAACAGTGTGACACCGCCGTGCCCTTGCAACATCCCAGAGGCTGCTGCTTTTTATTGTTTGTCTATTGTGCCTCTGGGTTTTGTGTAGGTATGTTCTGTTGTATGTTAGATGTATTAATGCAGCTTTTCCCTCGGCATTTTTCCCCCTGCAGTGTTCAAAACCTAGACTTGGTTCAGCCCTGGCCTATCACAGGCCACTGGGCGGGGTTGTAGGGAGATCTCATCTCCCCAACAACGGTTGGTCTTCAGTCTAGTGTATGCAGTTAACGAGAGAAGGTGTGCAGAGCCTTCCTGCCACAGCCTCTGGACTGACGGTCAACAGTCGCTTTCGCAGCCCCAGGAGGGATATCACCAGCCCTTTGCTCGTCTGAAGACAGCCCAGACCAAGGAAGACGTGCTGTCAGTACTTTTGGACACTTTTGGTGCCATGCCAGGAGGAGCAGGAGAGGACCCTGACAGGAGAACTATTTTCGGGCCTAGTCTCCAGGTAACCAAATCCCTGTCAGGACTCCCTGTAACTCCATCCCTGGGATACCTAGCTAGAAGAGGCACCAGAGGAGGAGTAGTGGAGAACTTTACTGCAGAGCCTGTAACATCCCTGGGCACCCTCCTAGAACTAAGGCTGGGGGTTGGACATTTTAGGACTACTACCCCCATTTGAAAGCTGCCGTTACCTTTATGTTCCTGTTGCCAAATAAAGGCTGTTTTGGTTTACCTGCACCGCTGATTCCTGAGTCGTGTCTGCATCACCATCAGGGGCCTTCCGACTTCCATCACACCGGCTCAGAGAGGAGAGGTCCTCTCTCCAACTGGAAGTGGCCCGGGGGAAAAAGAACTACTACCACCACCATCCGCTAGTGCTGCAGGAACCCCCTCAACTTTGTCCGGCCCAGGAGTGGGACTGGAGTGGTTGGTGAGTGTGCGCGGCCTGCTAGGTGGCACAGCATCCGCCACTACTACACCCATCCTCCGGTCTCCTCCATCTGGGTTGCGGCACCCTGCACATGTTGTGTGCTGGAGGAGCACTGTGAATTGTCCCTGAAGTAGAAGCTGAGGACACAGTGGAGGATGAGGCGGACATTGTTGCAGGACCAACAGCGTGAGATTGTGGAAGCAGAAGCTGCGTCACCTGGCCAAGTTGCTGGTGTGTCTGGGCAGGAACCACATTCACCCAGTGGGCCATAAAGGACATATATTGTCCTTGAAAGGAGTCACAGCTCCACACGTCGGCGCTGCCGTGCACTTTGGCCGACACCGACAGGCTCAAGGACTGGCCCACCTTCTGTTCTACATATTTGTGCAGGGCTGGTACTGCTTTTTTGGCAAAGAAATGACGGCTTGGGACTCTCCACCTCGGCTCGGCACAAGTCATCATTTCTCTGAAAGGTGCAGAGTCCACCACTTGGAAAGGGAGGGACTGCAGCACCAGCAACTTGGACAGGAGCACATTCAGCTTCTGCACTATTGGAAGAGTGCACGCATACTGTTGTCTCTTCAAGAAATGCAGAGATTAATGGAAAACAATCCTTTTTTTTTTTATATCAATGCACGGCAAAAATTTTCTTCCTTTCCCCTTTTCTACCACTTTTCCTAGTGCATGCTGACGTCTCTCCATGCACTAAGTATGATGTGAAATGACTGAATCTAAGATGGCGGAGGGTATTTATAGGGCTGTGACATCACAAGGCTGGCTGGCTGTTGATTGGCTGAACGCATGGCATTGTGGCTGATCCCGCATTCCCAGAGTTCCTTCCCCCATGTCCTAACGTGCTGCAGCCATTTTAGGAAAAAATGCGACTGGATACATCAAAGCGTGAGGAAATACGGAATCATTGGAAATCGAAGATTTCCTGAAATATGGATCGAATTCCACTTTGTAAGCTTCGATTTGCTCATCTCTAGTAAAGATGACACAAGATCACATCTGTATGTGCGGTGTGAGGGGATCAACTGTTGGAAAAACCTGCCTAGTATTTTACGAACAGCTTTTAAGAAATCAAAGTAACCAATGGATACATGAGAGAGCCATATAGAAGGATTTATTTAGTTTTACAGGGAAATATGTTGTGTTTTTGGATAATCAAATCCAGACCATTATACATTATATGTTATTATACATGTAACATATATATCAGTATACATTATATGTTATTATATATGTAACATATATACCATTATACATTATATGTTATTATATATGTAACATATATTCCATTATACATTATATGTTCTCCACAGGACATTACAGATATGATACATTGAATAATCTGTGACGTTTGGTTATTTCATTACTTCATCTGCTTGACCCATCTATCTACTCCAAAGATCACATAACTGAAGCTTATTTGCTGCATCTGACGTATATCTTCTCCATCCAAAATTACATTCGGGGGACGAAGGACATTCGGTAAAATTTGGGAACATTTGCAAAGCCAGTCATCATGGGTTTAATGTCATTGTCTGTGAACTCTCTCTCTGGACGTAATCTGAAGTGCTGTAAGATGGTTGTTAGGAAAATAAACAGCTCCGTTTTGGACAAACCTTCTCCGATACATATCAGCTTCCCTAATGAGACAAAAACTCATTAGCTAAAATTACATTGGGTTGATTTAATGCCTCCAAAATTGTGCATACTGTCTCCACTTACATCATGATATTACCCAGCATGCTTTTATTTCTCCTAGACCTTGCTACAATGATCAAACACCCATTTTCACATATATAAATATAAAGACCCCGGAGTTTAAAAAGTGGAGGCCCAGGGGAGGTAAGAAAGTATTACAGACACTTATGGTTTCATTGCCCCACCTCTCATGGACATCTGGCACTTCCTTGGCATCTTCTTCCTGCCTTTTCCTGCCTCTGACATCAAATGCCCTGGGGTCACAACTGAAACTTGTGATTGGGTTTCAATGGTCAGATGGGGCGTGCCAACATCTTGATGTTTTGACCACTTGCCATGATGCTATGTCTCATGTGAGCACTGGGGCCCAATCACAGGCCTCAGTGGTGACCCTGGGAAGTGTGATGTCAGCCAGGGACCAGAAGAGGATGCTGCAAGTTATCTTGTCATGTGTGAGCATCCACCTTGGGCAGGGGGACCTCCATGTAATATAGACCAGTGGTTCTTAACTACCACGTGTACTCCTGGATCTGCATAGTGTTCCCCCTGGGGTACACCTACCACAAGTTGAGAACTTGATCTAAAGTATACGTGGGGCTTCTCCTGGAGGCTGTGCCTTCAAAATAATGGATCATAATGGAGAAGTAGTTCAACCTCTCTTTTAACAAGGAAGAGGACTCTATACTGTAACTCTGGTCCACTGTGTAAACTTCTAGATGAACTCCTATAAAACTGTGACAAGGTGGTAGAGAACAACCAACATCTTATACCACACATGTCCCAACAGTAAACCTTTCTGGACAGAAGTGGAAGATACAATTAACACCGTCTGTAATACCAATATTAGACTTAAGGATACTCTGATATGGCTGTGGCTAGCACCGCACAATCTATTCACACATATGGTAGCCCCAGTAAAATTTTTAATCCCAGTCAAGTGGAGAAATATTAATCCACCTACTAGGGATCAGTGACAAGGATTCACCAAGTGTGCAGAAAGGAGTATCTGGTATAATGGAGCACTAAGAACAGAGCCCAACTTCTACGCTCATGGGAACCAGGGTTATCCATCCACAATACCTTATTTCTTCCCTCAGAATCTAGTGGATGCAGATCCCCCCTACACACACATATTTATTACCACCCACTCATGTTCTATTCTTAGACTTCTTGACCTCTTTGCTTATTTTTCCATATTTGGCTATTCAGATGACGCTCTCCATATCCACCACCTGGTTCCTTTTGGTTCTCATGTTGTATATGTTACTTTATAGACTGCAAACCTCTTTTCTTAGTTTACCTTCTAGCTTCAGACTTCACTACACCTTATGTCACTATATATAGGGCCTTACTATATGTAACCAGTTTAGATGGACCATAAGATTGGTCTATCGATCCCCTGAGGACTGTACCTCAATTATACAAGATTTCCTCCTCCTCCCCCCTTTTCTATGTCACTGCCTCTTGTACTTGGATTGTTTGATGCAATACTCCCAGCCTAGGGTTGTGGAATAAGCTGGAGATCTGTGAGATCCCTGTGTACGTCTCAAGGTCTACAGGGTGGTATGTACATTCTCACCGCTTTATTATGAGGCTGTTGACTCACCATACTTTATGTTTGTTCCTTACATTTTATATTCTACATTTTCATTGTTTTTATATTACATGTATTTTACTATTTTTTAATAAAAGAAAAATACATAAAAATTGTCAGGACTGGAAAAATCTGCCTTAAATAGACTGCAGAAGATTAAAAAGACTTCTTTCTGCTTTCTTTATGAAATAACCACATTCAAGCCAATGGGTTGTGTCTCGTATTGCAGCATAGCCCTATTTACAGGGGTTGTGTCGAAATAGGACACTTATCCCCTATCCACAGTGTTTAATGGCAGGTCATCTGGTGATCAGGAGGACGAGGGTCCAAAGTCACTTTAAAGCCTCCTTGCGAATGGATCACCAGTGAGCTTGCGTGATCGGTGCTCCATTCACTGCGAGCTCTGCTGGAGATTACAGTCCAGGCAGTCCCTTAGAAGTGGAAGGAATATCAGTCAATCAAGTGCTCTGGGGATCCATTCATAAGGAGACTTTTGGGGGACTTTCAGTTCCTATCCTCATGATCACTGGGGAACCTGTAATTTGGGCCCTGTCAGTGATCAGTCACTTATCCCTGTCCTGTAGATAGGGATGTGTCCATAATGACACAGTCCCTTTAAGTGAATGGGCTGCAATATCAATCACAGCAGATTGTCAGGAGTGGCACTCTTTATTACAGAAAGCAGATGTGTTTTTCTCACTTAATATCACCCCTGTAACATTGCTATTGTGTGGAGCAGAGTCAGTACCTTGTGATAAGATTATGTTAATATGATGTGAACCCCTAATAGTTGCAGTACTGTCACTGAATTCATTATACCGCAGCCACTGTATTAGTTTGGCCTATATTATCTTTTTTTCCTTTGATTCATTCAATAACCTTGAATTTCCTCCCAGAACTCCATTAGCAGTTTTTTTTAGAAACCATCCAGTCAATAATAAGATTGGTTTATGTAGACAAAGTGATTTACATTAATACCTGCAGAGAACGGCATGTAGGACTCGTTCTTCTTAAAACATCCCTTGCTGTCTAAGAAATTGTTGGGATCAAACTTGTCAGGGCGGGCAACCTTTGTGGGGTCTTGATGAACTGTACACAACAATGGAAAGACGTCGGTACCCTAGACACACGAGAGATGAAGAATACTTTCAGGGTAAAATGACTTATACTGTATGTATCATCTGTAAACCAGGTTAGTGCAGATGATGGATGTCCCAGATCACTGACTAACGGGATGCTCAGTGGATGATCCCACAACAATATGAGGACATATCATATCTAATAATCTAAAGGTGGCCATACACATTAAACTGATTGTAATTAAAATTTATCCAATATGTTTATGGCTGTGTCTATGAAACAATCACTCACCAGACGATCGTTCATTCATTGGTTATTGTCCTATAATCTGACACTTCTACCTAATGTGCTAGCCACCAACATCAGCATATGCTTGTAGGGGTTGTCCAGGAGTTTTTAGTTTATGCTTGTACTATACACATTACCTGGCACAGAGTCAGAAACAGATGGCTATGTGCCCTGTATAGTGGCTAGACCCCAATACTTCATCTTAGACCCCATATAAGTCAGTACCTGCACCCAGCCACTATATAAGGGCTGTAGCCAACAGCTTCTAGCACCATGTTGTGTATAGTGCTGGCATTGGAAAAGGCCCCGTACAGCAGATTTGTCCTTCCCCCTACTGATCAGATATTTATGGCCTAGGATAGGCCATAAATTAAAAATTCCTGGACAATCCACTTAAAGAGGTTGTAAGAAATAAGAAATGGTCTCCATTTATACAGAAACAGGGCCAGTTGTTCATGGTTTGTATCTGGCATTGCAGGTTGGCCGCCTTCACATGGAAGAGACTGATCTGCGATACCAGACACATCTCTAGTGCAAGAGAATTGTGAGTTAGTAGAGCAGTTTCCCTGGTTTACCAGGTTTTCATTCTTCTACCTTAGGAATAGTGTATCCCTTGAAGCTAACATCTCTTGTTGTTGTGTGAGGAAGATTCATGGGGATGAGATCAGCGAATCTCTGGATCTCATGGATTACAGCATCCGTATATGGCATTTGGCTGCGGTTATCAATGTTTGGGATGCGGCCGTCAACAATCACACGGTCTATTTCCTCATGTAGTTTAGCTGGGAAAGAAATATTGGCAGAAAATAATAAATAATAATTAAAGGGCAGTTCCTTTTTTACCCCCTATAAAGGCTTAAAATAATATATACTCACCTCTCCGTTCAGCCTGGGATCCAGTGGAGAGTCTCCATTTAGGTTTCCAGTCTTTATTTACCTTCTAGTGTGTCAGCCAATCATAGACTGAGTATTGAGGTTCCATTTGAACACAACATCACTGCTCATCCACTGATTGGCTGATGTGATCCTATGGGGGTCAAAGAGCACAAAGACCATGGATCAAAATCAAGACTCTACT
Source organism: Leptodactylus fallax (assembly GCA_947044405.1). Taxonomy (NCBI): domain Eukaryota; kingdom Metazoa; phylum Chordata; class Amphibia; order Anura; family Leptodactylidae; genus Leptodactylus; species Leptodactylus fallax. Next base: position 965,599 of record CAMRHE010000327.1, read on the forward strand.
TTGGATTTGCGGGCAAACAGAGGCGTCAGTAAAGAGTGTTTGTTATTTTAAGCTTCACTATTAGTAAAATAATGAAGCAAGTAATCTGTATAGACAGAGCTTTATTTATTTTTAACAGCCATGTGAATAGATCCTGTATTTATTATGGGACCATGTGCTGACGGTATAAAAAAAACGGCTAGCACGTGGTTGTGAATCCCTGTCATGTGAATAAGCTCATAGGGTAGTGAGAGTGGAAATAATCCACATCCATCATAGATAATATACCTAGAACTCTCTCCTTCCGCTCACCATACAAGCCTATTTCATCTCACTATACAATAATCCTAAATAGATTTTTCACACTTTTCACTCCCTCCTTAGCCCTAAAGTACAGTCACCTATCACAGACCTTAGTGCTGGAGAAAGATAAAACTGACAGCACTCATTGATCCCCTTCCCTCCCACCCTTACAGTGCCTTGCGAAAGTATTCGGCCCCCTTGAACTTTTCAACCTTTTGCCACATTTCAGGCTTCAAACATAAGGATATAAAATTTTAATTTTTTGGTGAAGAATCAACAACAAGTGGGACACAATCGTGAAGTGGAACGAAATTTATTGGATATTTTAAACTTTTGTAAAAAATAAAAAACTGAAAAGTGGGGCGTGCAATATTATTCGGCCCCCTTAAGTTAATACTTTGTAGCGCCACCTTTTGCTGCGATTACAGCTGCAAGTCGCTTGGGGTATGTCTCTATCAGTTTTGCACATCAAGAGACTGAAATTCTTGCCCATTCTTCTTTGAAAAACAGCTGGAGCTCAGTGAGCGTTTAGTTATGCCCCTGATCCACCCAGTCAGCCTTAAGGATCCTTCGCTCTCCTAGTTTCCCTCCTACAGTATCTTTTTTTAGCATTAAAAGTTTTTATTAAAGTTTTCAAAACAAAAAATAAACAGAAGAAACAGCATCATGATAGGGGTAGTGGGGGAGGAATGGAGGGTGAGATGATTGACGAGGGAGGGGAAAAACAAATAAGGTAAGAGGTGGGGGTACAAGGCTCTGTCACAGCAGAGCAACATTCATAAGAACAATATGCCAAAGAGGAAGCAAATAACATAGAGGAGGACATATCTGCAACACCATGGAGGAGTGCCAGCAAATGTTCTATGAGGAGGCAGGAGGGGTGCGTAAGGGGGTAGGATGAGGGTGCAAAAAGTGGGGGATGGAGTGGAAGGGAAGGTCTAAGGGAGGGCGGGACGGGGAAAGAGGAGCGAAAGACGGAAGAGCTGAGATTAACACTGCTTACAAATTATTTTTTTCTCTTTTCCCTTAGGACTAATATGCTTTGCTAAATCCCTATGAGAAACAGATTATAGAGGGGGGGTGTCAAGAAACTCCTCCCGCCAATGATCAATCATAATTACCGGAAAGACGTTATGATACAATCCTCCCAGATCTGTGTAATATACTGTATTACATACCACAATTCTACCAGATATACTTACCTTAATAAAATACTCGAAGAATCTGATATAGTGTGTAGGGAACTGCCATTTCTACTAGTATATAATGTATCTGGCTTCTTTGCCCCTGCAGTTTGGCTTCAGAGACCCCAGGCATTCAGTGCAAGTTTTGTTTTGTAAATACAGTGAGTCAGACACATGTGAGGCAGAGCTGCTGGGGGGAGAGATGTGAGCAGAGCTGCTGAGACAGACATGTTATGTCTGGGGGAGTCTAAGAGCCACTTGTTCCTCTTTACTTCACAGTATATAGTTAGGTATGTGTTACCCCCTATATACTCACAGGACCTAGCTAGTAACCGTAGTTAGGGATCCATATATATATATATATATATATATATATAGTTCAGGGCAGTGATAGGTTAGGCTTCCGAAGGCCAACTAGCTAGTTAGAGGCCCGGTGGCACTAGTAGTTTAGCTGGCAGGTTAAGGACTCAGTGTTAGGGTATTCAGGCCTGCATCTACTGCCGTCACCGTCGCCCTGTTTGCTGCCTGTGAAGAATCTCACCATCATCATCATCTCCTGATCGGCTGTCTGTCATCTCCTGGAAGAATCCGAGGATCCACAGTCATCCACAGGGGCCCCTGCATCTCTTCTGTTGCCTGGAGATATTGTGCACTGGACTCTTGCTATATATCTATATATATACCCGGGTATATAACCTAAGACGGTTGAGGACTTGCTGGTTGTTGTAGTATTGCTGTGTTCTGAGTATATTTTATGTATGTATTATTACCCTGTTGATTCTTATAAAGCTACTGTTATAACCTTATGTGGTATCTGTATGTATTCTTCAGACTGTGAGATTAGTACAGTGATCCTTGTTAAGGCTACTAACTGTACTTCATGGGTAAGTCCCAGGAAGAGATCCTCTCTGTAATACAGAGACTCTATCCTGGGTGGAGGCACTGATATATTTCATATATGTTCCCACTCTTCCCTTCAGCGAAGGCTTCAGGTCCCAATATACACACAGGTCAGCGCCAGAGTCTGTTGCGGGAGGGATAATACTCATACCCCCCGCCCCCCAAATAGGGCTACAAGTGCAAAGGAAATAATTCATTGTAAAGCCGCTCTACAGAAGGTAGAAGAGTCTGGTGTAATAGTAGGTGACAGGTTCAGCTATAGAAGACCTCGCTATACACCCCTGGTAAAATGTATAGGGGATTATACATTATATATTCCAATCTGTAATTGTAATATCCATTCTGTTTGTATCAATGCCAGGATTCAACTTTTATGCTTTTGTAAGTTTAAATCCGCTTTCCAGAAATGTCCCCGAAATGAAAAAAGTAGGATGTTGTGATGTTCCACAGGGGCTCAACTTTTGGTTGGAATCCAGTGAAGAAAATTTTAAAGTCTGGCAGTTTTCCCTTAAGGTAAACTTAAAGAGAACCTTTCATGTCCTCATGTATATGCTGGTTTACATACCGCTGAGCTGAGAGGAATGCGCAGCTAGACTGTCAGGAACGCCCTTCTGAAGGTGAACCGTGAAACTACGACCCCTGATATCTCCAGCCCCGGGGCGCATAACTCGAAAGCCGGCAGTACGCTGAATTCAGCGCGCTGTTGGCTTTCTAGCAGTATGTAAAACAGCATATACAGTACATGAGGACGTGAAAGGTCCTCTTTAAGTACAGCTCAGGAGTTTTGAACGCCTATGGTAATTACAAAAGGTGCGGATTGTCATGGAAAGTATCCGAAAATATTAATATGTAATTTTGGTGTCAGTATTAACTAGCTGCTTGAATTATATTCTAATATGTATTCTGTTTGTAGTGCTCTTCAGACGTTCTACGGAGAATAACCAAACCATTGCTGACTGACAAGCAACTTAAAGGATGACGGTGTTATGTCTAGTACTATATTATGTGAATTTATGGTCAGTAGGTTACTATGTACTGAGAACACCACACATGAGAAGTCAACATGTGGAGAGACAACAGAAGGGTTGATTTGTGTTCAGGAATGTATAATCTTTGTATGTTATAACATACTGATAACATACAACATACTGGTAACATACAACATACTGGTAACATATGTCTATTGTAGTTCCACCTTCTAATCTGTTCTTAAATGCTTACAGAGTTAGGGCCACAACATGTATGAATTATGGATAGACAGGACTACTGCCTTCTCGTAGTTTATGGTGAGCGGGTACCTGAGTCCTTATCGTCACCTGGAATAACGTATCCACTAAAATAACAAAAAGGTGACAGTGAAAGATTCTGAATCTCCACAGCGTGGGTGTAGCCAGACACGGAGGGAGAGAGGGCCCACTTGCTCTCCGTCGCCAGAACAATCCACAGCACTGGGGTTTGAGGATCTTTATTCTAAAGTGTCCCTAGTGCAAGAATTCAAGGCACAAAGGGATTAGACAAACGTTTTATGGAGTTTTACAGGGAATATTCCAAATATTATTGCTGTGTTTATGTCTCTAGTTGATTATAAAGTTTATAATCTGGTTTGCAAAGAAACTGACCAGAAGGAGGAAGCTGGTGCAATGAAGAGGTGCCAGAAAATAGGCTGGTAAGCCTCAGACAGGATGGTTAGATGTTGCCTAAGTTTAGGATGTCAAAAAGAAGGAACTTTGAATGTTGAAATGTGGAGAAATGTGATAATATGCACATAAAGAATGGTTATCAGACAAAGGTTTGAGAGACAAAGCAATGTGTTGGTTGAAAGTGCCCAAGAAAGTGGACAAGGGTTGATTTAAGTCCATTGAGAACATATATAGTATTTGGTATCAGTGTTTCAGTTATGGTATGCAGGAGGAAGGGCGTAGCCCTAGCGCTTCGGCGCCATCTTTCATCTAAATACCCTCACCATACGGGTGACAAGCATCCTGGACCTGCCATAGATGTAGACAGTAAAATCTGTTGCATTTTGTGTTCTTTTGTTATGAACCATCCCCAATAAATCAGGGTTATCCCCTATTGTAGAAAGACTGTCATGTAACAAGACTGTCATGGAGACTTAGAAAATTAACTAGGTGCACCTGTCCCAAATTTGTGAACATATATGTATGCGTAGCACAGACTGTCATGTAACAATGTTTTTACAAAAAAAAAAAAAAAAAAAAAAAAGGACAAATTCCTGTGTTTCTGGCCTCTTCAAGACCCAAAGCACACTTTTTTGGGTTGGCTATTAAACTGGCTGCTCGGAGGGAATTTAGTACGGTTTGAACTTTTGGCAAGTGACTTTCCCAGTCTGTACCAAAGATGACAATGTCATCTAGTTAGGCTGAAGTGTACCTTTGATGGGGCTTAAGGACTCTGTCCATCAACCTCTGTTAGGTTGCTGGAGCCCCATGTAAGCCATCGTCACATATTGAAATAGACCGTCTGGGGTAACAAAAGCAGTTTTTTCTTTGGCTGTCTTAGTGAGCGGCACCTGCCAGTACCCTTTGGTTAAGTCGCGGGTGGAGAAATACCTGGCATGTCCCAACCTTGGGATTAACTCATCGACTCTGGGCATCGGTTAGGCATCAAATTTTAGCACTTCATTCAATTTATGAAAATCATTACGAAACCTTATGGTACCATCTGGCTTAGGAATCAAAACAATGGGATTCGATCAGTCACTCTTGGACTCCTCAATTTCCCCAAGTGCCTCCTCAGATATGGCTTGTCTACAAGCTTCAGTTACCCGGTACGGTTTTAGATTAACCCGAACCTTCTGCTCACTGACAATGTCATGTTCTATCACATTGGTGCATCCAGGCACCTCAGAAAACACATCATTATTTTTCTGTACAAACTCTTTTGTCTCCTGTTTCTGTGCCTTAGATAGGGACTCTAATATTTGCACCTCGGGTAAAGCCTTACCAGGAGTATTTACCCCAGTAGTAGCCTTGCTAGGGGTACCTACTGATATCAACGTTTCCTTGTCCTTCCAGGGTTTTAGTAGATTTGTATGGTATATTTGTTTGGGCTTCCTCTTGCCCGGCTGGTATACCTTATAATTCACTTCTCCCACTCTTTCAATAGTTTTAAATGGCCCTTGCCATTTGGCCAGAAATTTACTTTCTACCATGGGAATCAATACCAACACCCGATCACCTGCACTAAAGGTCCTAAGTTTATCCGTTCTGTTATAGACACGGCTCTGAGCCATTTGGGCTTGCTCCATATGTTCCACAATGGGCATTACTGCTGCAATTCTGTCCTGCATCAGGGTAATGTGTTCAATTACACTCCGGTAAGGAGTTTGCTCCTGTTCCCAGGTTTCTTTAGCTATGTCTAGGAGACCACTTGGGTGTCTACCATACACCAACTCAAATGGGGAAAAACCTTTGGAGGACTGGGGTACCTCCCGGATTGCAAACATTAAATAGGGCAGTAGGCAATCCCAATCTTTGCCATCCTTGCTAACCACCCTCTTTAACATGCCCTTAAGGGTTTTATTGAACCTCTCCACTAGGCCATCTGTCTGGGGGTAATACACAGAAGTTCGCAGGTGTTTAATTTTCAGGAGCTTACACATTTCTTTCATTACCTTGGACATAAAAGGAGTCCCTTGGTCAGTCAGGATCTCCTTGGGTACCCACACCTTTGGCGTGAGGAGGGAGTGAAAGGTGTGAAAGAGTCGTTTAGGGTTATTGGAGAGAGAAGAGATGAGAGAGGTGAAGTAAGCTTGTTTGGTGAGGTGAAGGGCAGAGTTATAGGCTTTGAGCATAAACTTGAAGTGTAGAAAATCTGCAGATGTGTGAGATTTTGGCCATAGACGTTCCGCACTTCTTGAGCATTGCTGAAGAAAACTTGACAGACAAGCAAGAAGGCTGGATAGCTGCCTGCAATACGAACTACAGAAGTTGACCACAAGTCTCTGGGTGGGCTTGAGCTATAGGCCAGCAAGCTATGTCAGGGCGTAGTAGACACAGAGGGGCCCCAGGTGTGGGGGAGTAACACAAAGAGTAATGTAAAACAATAACTGTTTAGGCCCAAAAGGAGAATAGTGAAGCATAATATGAGTGGTAAAGACATATGAGAAATCAAGGGCAATACAACATTACTTAAGTAAAATAGTAGCATTCAGCAGAAGGGAAGGACACTCCAAATGGTGGAGGTCACCTGGCAGAAAGCATCTCAAGCAGGGAGGTCTCGGTCTGTATTTGGCCGCTGTGTGCGGCGGGAGCACTGGGGTCGAGAAGAAATCTGACTGTGGTCGTCGTCAGCGTCTCCAGAGGTGAGGCAATAGTTGGAGGTCTCAGGGTAGCTCAGAAACAGCTGGGAAGAAGGAGTGGCTGTAGATCCAATGATTGAAGAAAGGAGGGGAGGTCCTCCAGGGAGGAGAGGGTCAGCATCCTATCCTTAAGTTGGACCTGAAGGGCAAACAGTAAGTCCCAGCGGTATGGAATAGCACATTCTTGCAAGAGGGCCAGTAGCGGTTTCAGTGAGATTCTCTGTCATGGGGTATGGCTGGATAGATAAGGGAAAAGGGGAGCTCCTTCAAAGTCAATGAACTTGCATTCTCTCATCTTCAGCATTATTTCCTCCTTAAGGGCATAGCAGTGTACCCTAAAAATCACATCACGGGGTTTGGCCTGATGCGAACTTCAAGGTCAGAGGGTATATCGATGTGAGTGTCAGCTGGATGTCTCAATAGCATGTTGAATATGCCCATGAGGGTAGGAATAAGGTCAGAGGTTGGTGTGACTTCAGAAAGGCCAAAAATCCGTATATGTTGTTGTGGCAGCTGCGGTTTTCAATATCGTCGACGTGCGAGATTAGTTTTCTGTGTTGGGTGGTAGCGGTTGCGGAAGATTTCTGCAGAGATTGTATCAAAGCCATCACTGAGGACTGGAACAACTCCAGATTGTCCACTCGCTGTTTTAGAGTAGAAATGGTAAGCGTGGAACACTGGGAATGTCAGATTTTGGACAATCGGTGCCTGTCTAATTCTGCGGCATGTGGTTGGTGAAGTGACATCTTCATCAGATGAGGGGTCTGTGTCTTGGGGGATACTGAGCATCTTGCTGCAAGTCCCTTTTAGGTTGAAGAACGGACTTTTTGTTGGGGGGGGGCAGCTTAGGTGGCCCACGGCCCACTGTGCTGTGGGGTGGCCAGGGTCCGCTGGGCTGAAGTATAGCAGTGATTAGATGGTACCTCTGAGCCTGTGTCACTGTCGGCAGATTGCCGCTGCCCCCTGAGAGGGAGGAAGAAAGTGGAGATAAGCACATCAGGTGCCTGAGAGGTAAGGTAGCGTTTTTTGATCTGGCATTGCCCATTGTTTGTGCAGAAAACACTCGATGTCGTGGGCCAGGAACAGAGTACTAGCTAAACATGTCCAGGCACCAGGATGTTAGGCCACGCCCCACTTCATTAAGTGTATAATTTGCAAGGTCAACTTCTTCTCTTCATCTTGCTGTTTGGGGTTCCTCAGGGTTCAGGTTTAGGTCCCTCCTTCTTCTTCTTCTTTTTATTCTGGTTTATATTAAACAATTCTATAGTTTTAACAACAAAAGTATAAGGAGAAAAAGGGAGGGGTTTGGAGGAAAATGGGAGAAGCAGGGAGGAGGACCCAAACTTATCATTATGGACATTCCTTATTTTTCCACTGCCCCACTGAAAAATTATAGCATTAGGGCAAAAGTAAGTTGTCTGACAAGATATAAGCAAATTGTTACATGGACAGACTGATAAAATGAATAAAATCTATGTAACACTTCATGTTATGTTCGGTCGTGCTGCAGAGAAAGTAATCTCTTACTGACTAGATCCTTCTAACAAGATGTTATTACCCAGTGTGGATTTCAGGTTTCTTACTGACCTTGTATATCAGGGTTTTTCATAAGTAACATAAATCCATGTCTTAGAGTGCTGCTGACTGTTTCAGTCCCGGCAAAAAATAGGTTGAGTATGGTCATTATCATGTTATTCTTGTCATAGTTAGGATTGTCTTGTTCCTGTAAACACATTTTATAGCATTATGATTTAAAGGGATGATCCATTTTGGAGAGACAGTTTTAAGATGTATCTGACCAAGTTAAATACATGAGAATAACATAAATTTCTAAAGTAGTTCCCAAATATCCCACCCCTATAACCACTTACAACAATAGGCCATGGACACATTTTCTTTTATGGCCTTGGTCTTAGTTTTAACAGATTGTACACTGGTAATAACACCAACTATTGGACCACAAGTATTTTATTTTGCATTACCCAATGGCATGTTGACACCCATTGGCACAAACCCTACTTACTGTACCACTATCTACCCATTGGATTTCTGAATAAGCTGGACTTTAAAGACGCCAAGCCTACAGCCAGGGAATGCTATTGTATTGATGATAGGCCATTTGACAATAACCCAACCAAATGCAGGTGGGCCCACCAACCACTTACACTCATTACCCCTCTCCTAATCCTCATTCAGTTACCTGCTGCTGTTTTATAAGAAAGCAGTCAATGTAATCTCTGGGTGAGTTTGGATCAAATGAATCCTCATTCATCTTGATTCGCATCTCAATGAAATTGGTGACTTTACGCAAGCATTTGTTTATTCTCTGGTGCGGTCCGGGTACATAGTGCATGACTGTGGGCAGCATATCCTTCAGCTGGAATAGGAGATAAGTCATTTTAAGGAATACTAGTAGCACTAACCTAGTAACTAATATACAGTGAAAGAAAATGCAAAAGATCCATGTCTGACATATGTGCACGGCATAAGACTGCCTGGATGCTTATCACTTAACCTATCCCTTCCCCTTAACTGAAATAATGACCAGGACACAGATGTAACTTTTATGTGGGCAGAAGGTCAGCCACAGCTTTTAATTTTGTTTTCTTTTAACATTTTAACCATAACTCAAAAAACAGACTTGTTATCAGGAACAGGAGAGGTAAGCCCAGCCCCGGAAATCTGGAGGGCCCGTCCAACTCCCGGTCCAACCCTCATCTTCTCTGCACCATCACCAAGGAGGGACCGGTGTACCTCTACACCGGGCTTTGATCCCCACCCAGCAGGAACAAAGCTTGTTCAACCCCATCCTCGAGTCCTGATAAGAAAATGTCCATCCCAATGTCATTTAATTGAACCCCGTCTGGCCTCATCAGGTGGCCATTGTCTCCTTCCAGCTGGCATTGTTGGACCACAACACCCCCTCTTGATCGCATGAACCTAGCCATTCTGGCATTCACAGACCTCTTGACCTGCTCAACAGTAGCAACATCTCTGGTGCCTTTCCATGTGATAATAGAAATTATCTCGGACCAGACCACTAGCACTTCCACAAAAAGCTCTGACATCCTCACACATCAAAGATCGTTGCTCTCCGCAAACAATACCAAAATAACGGGGGAAGCGACACACCAGCTTAACTCCACTACTTCTGGCAGGACTTGTGACCACCGCATTCCTCAGACACTCCTCCATACTACTTCTATCTGCTGGAAACTGAGGCTCCTACATCAGTCTCCTGTGCCACCCAAAAAAATATATGAATGGCCAAAGAAACTGACAACCTGATCTGAAAAGAAAAAAATAAATTTACAACACAAGCTCCGGCCATACATAGCCCGCGTAACACGCCGACTTCCACCTACCAATCCGCTTCACTTCCTCCTCAGGCAAACCCACCCTCAACGGTTCCATCGCTGCGCCAATCAAGAAATAATGTGTCCCGTACTTGGCCGCAGGCAAACCCAGCTCACGTAAACACCATCAAAGTAGGGCCTGAAACTGGAAACGGGTGACCACCAAGCCGTCTGGGTGAGACAGGAAGCTAGCCCCAGAAGGGCCAAAAGACAAATAGCACATGACGGCCTCCATCAGGCACGCCGACCCGCCGACAGGCAAGAGTGTCAGCCAGGAATCCCTACCCAACTGATCCGTCTTTGAATGAAGCACACGGACCTGCACCAACCTAACCAACATGTCGTCCCTCAATAAATCCCCTTGTCCCTGTCTAGATGGGGCACAAAGCTCGCCCATGCGTAGCGCACCGGAAAAGCCCATGCAAAGTGCCGTCGACCACAATGCCGCCTCGTAAGGTGAAACGCAAACTTGCAACGTGACCACCGTCAACCGAGTGATTAAAGCATAAGTAACCGGGTGCTTGTATTCCTTGTGGATGTATTCTTTTTGTCAGCCCTTAAGAGCCTGACGAACTACAAAAGTGTGTGTAACATCGGTAGCACCCCTTAGGTGCAAGTGAAACCCCAACCTTTTCTGAACAACCACAGCTGAAACCCCCGAGTCCCTCAAATTCCCCATATATAACAAAAACCCAGGGTCACCCCAGTGGACCTCATCATCCGCAACGACCAGCCACTCTCCCCAGGCCTTACCGTGCCCAGCCCAAGTGGCAGGGGCAACAGATGACTGCACTAATGGCATTATTCTCGGGTCACTAACTCCCACATGAGGGACGGGCAGGAGACACCCTCCAGAGCAGCTCCCAGCAAAAGGGCCCTGAACTCCTGCCAACAAAAACGGGACAAGACATCAGCAATCACATTCTCCACCCCCGGGACATGTTAAGTTCTGAACCATACATTATTCTCTAAACAGTGTAGAACCAGATGTCATAGTAGCGAAAGAACTGGAAGAGACGAGGAAGATAGCGTATTCAAGAAATGAACTACACTCATGTTGTCAGTTCAAAAACACACTTGCCTATTGCAGAACTTACTCCCCCAGACCTCAACCGCCACCACAATGGGGAAAAGCTCTAGGAGAGTGAGAATCCAACAAAGACCAGCAGACTGCCACACTTCTGGCCACGCCACCATGCACCAGTTCTCCCCAGACACCAGCACAAAACCCGTGCTACCCGCCAAATCCATGAACAATGACAACCCCGCGTTGCTAACCTCAACCAGCTGCCAACACGTTCTGCCATTTTACATGGCCAAAAATTCCCCCCAAATGCGTTAGTCCGCCTTCAAAGGATTTGTAATGTGAATGCAGTGATACAGGTTCTTAGCACCCCTGGTCACCAATGACCAATGATTGCCTGGAAAAAACTCTGCCTGTCGGCATAATCCTGCAGACAAAAACTAAAAGCCCCTAAAAAACCCTGAATGAGAACAAGCAACTTATTCAACTTATCCCCAGGAAGCCGAAACACCATTTGCACTATATCAAATTCTATGCCCAAAAATGAGAGACACATCATAGGACCATCTGTCTTCTCCTCGGACAGGGGAGCCCCGAACGTCTGCAACAAGTAACCGCACCGATCGCTGCCAGCAGGTGCGACGAACAAAAAAATCATCCAAAAATTGGGTGACCGACCGCCTGTTTCAAAATGCACCACCCACTCCAAAATGGAGCTAAACATCTCAAAGAAGAGGCACAAAATGGAACAGCCCATTGGAAGGCACGTATCGTAATAAAAAAAAAATACATCCACCATGAAACCGAGCAGGTGATGACAATCAGGATCAACCGGCAACAGGCGAAAGGCCGACTCAATGTCAGACTTTGCCAAAAGCGTACTCGGGCCGGCACAACAAACCAAAGCCACCACCCTATCAAACTAAACATAGGAAACCATGGCGTCCTCCTTCGGGATACCATCATTCACCAATTCGCCCTTGGTAAAGGATAAGTGGTGTATCAGCTGAAACTTACCCGGTTCCTTCTTAGGCACAACATCCAATAGGGAAACGCGTAAGTTGCGGAAAGGCGGACCCCTAAAGGGTCCCCGCATCCTACCCAGGTCCACCTCTTTTTGGACCTTGTCTCGCAACACCCCAGGTGGGTGATCGCCTACTTTAAGTTATCTGCCATAACCAGATATCGGCTAAACGTGAAAAGAATGAAAAACCCAAAGAAAAAACAAAACCTAACTAAGAAGCTGAGGACCTATTCGGATAATTGTCTAGCCAACAAGACATCGCCGGCATGCTCACTGGAGTTCTTAACATCCCCTGGTTGCTTCCCCGCGGGTTTGACAGACTTTGTACATCTAGCAGCAGTGTGACTGCCTCCGCAAGAGGAAAATTCATGTTTGAATTTACTCAACTCGAAGAACCTGCAATGGCCCTCGTTAAAGAGCAAGCAGGTTCCCCGGCATCGCATGGCTACCGACACAGAGGACACACCTCCTTGGCGGACGCCCCCACAGGAAAGGACGACACCTTCTGTGCCAATATCAGCCTGATCCACATGTCCGTTGCTTTAACTGTCCACCTGATCTCCAGCTGCAACTCCAAGCAGCAACAGAACTCCTCGTCATAGCGCCACCATGTGCTACCTCCGTGCGACTTATACGCACAAAAAATAGTGTCAAAATAGACAAAGAGTTCCGCACAACGCTCAGGGTGCTTCTGTCCCATAACACAGCCCAAAACCGCGAACGCTTGACACCAATTCCCGAACGTCTTCGCCACCCTAGGCCGTCTATCCACTGTGTGCTCTGTAATTATTAAGCGCTCCTTATTGACCATGTGCTGTTCAACGGAGACCAGCGACCAGATGTCAATATACTGGTTAGATCAAATCTTAGAACGTGTGTCCTCATCCAGGTGACTTCCCAGGGTACTGACTCCACAGATGAACCACCCTAGGCCATCTATCCACTGTGTGCTCTGTAATTATTCTGCGCTACTTATCGGCCGTGTGCTGGTCAATGGAGACCAGCGACCAGATGTCAACATACCGGTTAGAACAAATCATAGAACGTGTGTTCTCATCCAGGTGACTTCCCAGGGGGCTAACTCCACAGAAGAATGCCTCCTTGTGAAAGCCCACCCCCTGAGAAGCAGTACCAGAAGATGACTTCTTATGATCATTCCCTTTTTCCAACCATTGCATCAATGCCTTAAGGGCAAGGAGTAACTCAGCACTAGACCCCGGCCCCCAGGCACCCGCAAAATCAAACTCACTGGAAGATGGAATCACTGGCATAATCTCTGAAGGAACTGGAACCAGAACCGGCAATGAGCATGCCTGACTGGTCCGGCGAGAAGACCGCTCTTGCGGCTGATCAGGCCCCTGCCTCTTGCTATTGCGTTGCCGAGACCTGCCAGAGCCATGAGAACTGCAGGAAGATGCGTTGGACGAAGATGGAGAATGCCTATGGCATGACCGGGAACCTCGGGACCTCCAGCTCCTGGAGACATGAGAGCAATGGCGACTGCGAGCGCGTTTTGCCTTAAGGGCCTTATGGCGCCTACGCTGAGGCCTGCCTTGAGGCAAGAAGGGGGAGGATGATGAAGAGGGAGAACGCACTCTGCTCCACTTAGCAGAGGACCTGGGACATCTGCTATCAAGAGATACCTGAGACCTGAGCACCTACAGTAATAGTTGGGAAAGTGGCAAAGGAGAAACGGAGGGGAAACAGAAAACTCCCCCCCTAGGGGGGACCTCTACTGGAGCCTCCGGTTGTAACTGAGCCCCCAGAACCTGAGAAGGCGGGGGAGTAAGAACGGGGGGCAGAGAAGCTGCTTCTGGCACAGACTCTCGGCTGCCTATTTCAGTATGCACATCCACACCGGCGCCAACTACGTCTAAAATGGCACCAGGGACCGTTGAAGAGTTGGGGGTGGGAGGATAGGCGCTGCCTACCGCAAGCTACCAGTGGCAAATGTGCCAGGGTACTCCCTGCCGCGCCTCCTACTCAGAGGGGAGGGCCCAGGCGCTCAGGAGACTTGGAGCTCTGTGCCATCCTCCTAGTCAGACATAAGTGTCCCCGAAGCAGAGGCATCCTGTCTAACATCCGCGAGCAGGAAAGAAAGGAAAGCCTCTCCTTCAGTAGCCCAGCAAGCCCACAGAGCGGCGACCAGGGAACTCTCGTCGGCCATATCTGGAACACGGTGCTGTGTAGCTCGTGTGAGGAGGCAGCCGGAAAGAGAAAGGGCTGCCCCCACACACCACCATATCAAACCCTGGGACAAACCAAGTAAGGGGAACGCCCCCTTTCCAGGGGGAGCAACTAACTCTGGCCTGTACCATTACATACTCATGCAAAACGACCCTCCAGAAGAGGAGGAGGGGGAAGGGGCATAACCCTTGGTATGCTGGCTCCACGATTGCAGTCCCTGGCATCCTCCCAAGTACAGTGCCTTGCGAAAGTATTCAGCCCCCTTGAACTTTTCAACCTTTTGCCACATTTCAGGCTTCAAACATAAAGATATAAAATTTTAATTTTTGGGTGAAGAATCAACAACAAGTGGGACACAATCATGAAGTGGAACGAAATTTATTGGTTATTTTAAACTTTTGTAAAAAATAAAAAACTGAAAAGTGGGGCGTGCAATATTATTCGGCCCCTTTACTTTCAGTGCAGCAAACTCACTCCAGAAGTTCAGTGAGGATCTCTGAATGATCCAATGTTGTCCTAAATGACTGATGATGATAAATATAATCCACTTGTGTGTAATCAAGTCTCCGTATAAATGCACCTGCTCTGTGATAGTCTCAGGGTTCTGTTTAAAGCGCAGAAAGCATCATGAAGACCAAGGAACACACCAGGCAGGCCCGTGATACTGTTGTGGAGAAGTTTAAAGCCGGATTTGGATACAAAAAGATTTCCCAAACTTTAAACATCCCAAGTAGCACTGTGCAAGTGATCATATTGAAATGGAAGGAGTATCAAACCACTGCAAATCTACCAAGACCTGGCAGTCCCTCTAAACTTTCATCTCAAACAAGGAGAAGACTGATCAGAGATGCAGCCAAGAGGCCCATGATCACTCTGGATGAACTGCAGAGATCTACAGCTGAGGTGGGAGAGTCTGTCCATAGGACAACAATCAGTCGTACACTGCACAAATCTGGCCTTTATGGAAGAGTGGCAAGAAGAAAGCCATTTCTCAAAGATATCCATAAAAAGTCTGGTTTAAAGTTTGCCACAAGCCACCTGGGAGACACACCAAACATGTGGAAGAAGGTGCTCTGGTCAGATGAAACCAAAATCGAACTTTTTGGCCACAATGCAAAATCATATGTTTGGCGTAAAAGCAACACAGCTCATCACCCTGAACACACTTGGTGGTGGCAGCATCATGGTTTGGGCCTGCTTTTCTTCAGCAGGGACATCGAAGATGGTTAAAATTGATGGGAAGATGGATGGAGCCAAATACAGGACCATTCTGGAAGAAAACCTGTTGGAGTCTGCAAAAGACCTGAGACTGGGACGGAGATTTATCTTCCAACAAGACAATGATCCCAAACATAAAGCAAAATCTACAATGGAATGGTTCACAAATAAACGTATCCAGGTGTTAGAATGGCCAAGTCAAAGTCCAGACCTGAATCCAATCGAGAATCTGTGGAAAGAGCTGAAAACTGCTGTTCACAAACGCTCTCCATCCAACCTCACTGAGCTCCAGCTGTTTTCCAAGGAAGAATGGGCAAGAATTTCAGTCTCTGGATGTGCAAAACTGATAGAGACATAGAGACATACTCCAAGCGACTTGCAGCTGTAATCGCAGCAAAAGGTTGGCGCTACAAAGTATTAATTTAAGGGGGCCAAATAATTTGGCACGCCCCACTTTTCAGTTTTTTATTTTTTATAAAAGTTAAAAATATCCAATAAATTTCGTTCCACTTCACGATTGTGTCCCACTTCTTGTTGATTCTTCACCAAAAAATTAAAATTTTATATCCTTATGTTTGAAGCCTGAAATGTGGCAAAAGTTGAAAAAGTTCAAGTGACCAAATACTTTCGCAAGGCACTGTATGTCCGTTGCCAACAAGGACCAATCATCCAGGTGTGTTGACTGCCAAACTGCCTTCAATGCCTTCCAGAAACTCGCAGGGCCAAGACATGGGAGTTAAAAAGTGTCAAAGTGAACCTTAAAAAAACAACATGAAAGCTTTGCTAGTTTGTGTCAGAGGTGACAAAGTGGCTTTTAGCCAGGGGCTTATAAAAGATTTTGTGAAAAGGGGGTTTATAACCTTTCTTGCATATTAAATACATTTGAAGTAGACACAAAAAATACAAATATTCAGTCATGGCTTTAAGTGTCGGAACCCCTGAAATTTTTCCAGAAAATGAACTATTTCTCCCAGAAAATTATTGCAATTACACATGTTTACACATTTATTTCCTTTGTGTGTATTGGAACAACACAAATAAAAACAGAAAAAAAGCCAAAAGGTATATAATTTCATGTAAAACTCCAAAAATTGCCCGTTCAAAATTAATGGTATCATAAACTTAATATTTGGTTGCACACCCTTTGGAAAAAATAACTGAAATCAATGGCTTCCTATAACCATCAACAAGCTTCTTACACCTCTCAACTGGAATTTTGGACCCCTCTTCTTTGGCAGGCGGCTCCAGGTCTCTCATATTTGGGGGTGCCTTCTCTTTTCCCAATAGCAATTTTAAGATTTCTCCATAGGTGTTCAATGGGATTTAGATCTAGACTCATTGCTGGCCAAAACACTTCTGGGTGTTTTGTTATGTTTGAGGTCATTATCTTGCTGGAAGACCTATGACCTAGGATGCAAACCCAGCTTTCTGACTCTGGGTCCTACATTGCTATCCAAAATCCTTTAGTAATCTTCAGATTTTATGAAGCCTTGCACACAGTCAAGGCACCCAGTGCCAGAGGCAGCAACAACCCCAAAACATCTTTGACCCTCCACCATATGTGATTGTTGGTCCTGTGTTATTTTCTTTGTAGGCCTCATTCCATTTTCGGTAAACAGCAGAATGATGGGCTTTACCAAAAAGCTCTGTCTTGGTTTCATCTGTCCACTACACGTTTTCCCAGAAGGATTTTGGCTTACTCACGTACATTTTGGCTATAAACTGCAGCCTAGTTTGTTTCTGTCTCTGTGTCAGCAGTGGGGTCCTCCTGGGTCTCCTGACACTGATGCCCCCTGAGCCTGCAGGATAGCTTGAATTTTTTAGGCACTTGACTGGGGCTGCTTATCCACCATCTGGACCCATCCTGCGTTACAGCTTTCATCAATTTTTCTCTTCCGTCCATATCCAGGGAGATTAGATACCATGCCATGGGTTGGAAACATCTTGATTATGTTGCACAATGTGGAGAAAGGAACATCAAGATCTCTGGAGATATTTTTCCACAATTTTGGTTCTCAAGTCCTCAGAAAGTTGTCTTCTTTCTGTTCTCCATGCTTAGTGTGGCACACACAGACACACGATGCAAAGATTGAGTCAACTTCTCTACGTTTTATCTGGTTTCAGGTGTGATTTTTGTATTGCCCACACCTGTTACTTGCCACAGGTAAGTTTGAAAGAGTATCACGTGCTGGAAACAAAGTTATTTACCCACAATTTCTCTGTTTTTTGTGTTGTTCCAATACACACAAAGGAAATAAACATTCGTATAACAAAACATGTAACTGCAATAATTTTCTGGGAGAAATAATTTCAGGAGTGCCAACACTTACAGCCATGACTGTATACTGTGACATACATACACAAATATATACATAAATTCACACTGACTTTCATATACTATGATATATACACTTACCAGCTTTACTCTATTTTTCTCTCTCAGATTAGGTTGGATGCAGCAAGATATGATTGCTCTAACTCTCAGTCACTGGATCCATGAAAAGCTCTGCCCTCCTCTCCCATGCTCTTTGATATTAAATTTGGCCCCGTCAAACACAGAAGTATGACTGACTGATACTTCTGCATCTGCTAGTGTTACTCATACCGTAGGGTCTTAAATCTGCTGAGAAATATTGCTTGTCCTAAGTGCAGATTCAACACCCAAAGTTACCTGATTCAGGTGTCTAGTATTAATATAGAAATGTGTTGGCACTTACCTGTCCCCACACACCACTCATATCCACAAATACATCATTGAACATGGTCAGAAGCTTCTGGAAGCTATCATTACTGTATTCAAAACGATTTCCAAATACGATGGAGCAAATTCTGTTTGCAACTCCCTGGACTACAAATTTGCTTGGGTCAATGAATTGTCCTGTAGAAACAACATAGAAAAAAAAATTATTGTTAATTGGGAAGATTCTATTTTTTCCAATAAGCAATAAGCAAAAAGGGATAAAAGGACAGAAAGGCTAAAAAGAGGAAGGAATAAATGTAGGGAAGAAGGAAGGAAGTGTAAGGAGGAGAGGCAATCTTAGGTGGGTGATTTAGATGACCATATACAGTGTCCTAAGACAGATTTAGCATCCCCTGAGAAACGGAGTTCATTCATCAAGTTTCATTGTAAATGCTAGCAGATAGTCTGTATAACAGATGGTGATGCACATTTTATAGTGTTGCATTTCCTTTGCAGGTGTGTGTGAAGGTAGAACATAGGTTACATTTAGATGTACTATGGGAGGAGGAATTTGGCATGTCCTACGGAATGATTTCATACTAGCTATGATGTCACCTTTAATTAACAAGCGGGTAAAGGCACGATGTATAAGAGCAGCTTTCATGCCATCCTGGATCAGCCCATGCGAAAAGTTTGTCCATAAGCAGAGTCCATTCGGTTGGTCGGTCCATTTCATCCAAAAAACAACTACCGCATCATGAAAAGCGGGAGGAGACCTAGTCTGTGAGTGTGTCAGGGAGAGTCTAATGTGGGAAAAGGATTGATGCCCACCACCTCATGTGTGTAATGTCTGGAGGTCTGAAGTCATTTACTAAGTGAGCCTCACCCTATGTGTATTGGTCTGCCATCAAGACAGTAAAGTTTTGGTCCTGGTATTAAAGAGCATTTGTTTTTTTTCCTTCTGACATGACTACACTGTACACCCAGGTCTGTGCGTGGTTGGATCAATAGATGTACAGCTGGATGGAATATTATGTTTTGGAAAATGGGATTAGAAGAAAAGGGAAGCAATGAAAGAGAAATAGAAGGAAGGAAAGAAGGATGGAAGGAAGGAAGGAAGGAGAAAGAAAAAGAAAGAAAGAAAGAAAGAAAGAACGTTAACAATAGGTTGAGGATCATTAGATAAGTGTTATACCTGAGCATACAGTAATGCTGTATAATATATACCATGTAATGTCGGCAAATGGCTCCCTACCTTTTTGTGATCTTATCTCTTCTACAAGAAATTTGGCCTCTTCTTGGATTCTTTCTTCAATGGTTTTCTTTCCCATGCCAAAATTTCTTAGAATTGTAAGGGTAAATCTACGAAGATCCTTCCATCTTTCTCCGTTGCTAAAAGCTTCCCCTGAAACAAAAATCATGATTTATTGTGTATTGTAATCCAGAATGAACCTCTCCATACATAGTTGTAAATATACAGAATATTGACAAACTTACCATATCCCTTAACAAAATCATCCATAGTAGGAAGTCTTCCACGACCACTAAATTCTTCTGCTCGATCAATTAACGCTTCTTTGACAGCGTCATAACCACACAGGACAACTACTGGATAGTGCCCAAAATACACAGTGTATACTGAGCCATATTTCTTATTAAACTGAAAAACCAAAATATGTATTAGCATATATTACAACATAGAAGATGCATTATCATACATGTTATGCATGGAGCATTGCAGTATAAGGGATTCCTTTGGTAATATAATACAATGGTCAGACCAGGTTTCCTCCCTCCATCCATCAAATAGGGAAATTTTGTGTTTGTTTTTTAATTGTTTTAATCAGAAAAAAAACTCCTGTATGCAGAATCGCTCCATCTGAATCAGCTGTTATGTTGGTTTTTAGCCCATTGCTCTGGTCCTATGACAGATCAGGTCAATAGACTTGAATGGCGGTAAGGTAAATTTAGTCTAACTTAAAATAGTGAACAAGCCCAACAGAATGTGAAAGCTGTACTGCAGATGGTGTGATGGCTCTACCTCTGAGCCCTTTATCGTTCGGTTCCTCGGTCATTCTATTGGGACGGTTTAGCGAATATAATAATATATTAATTATAAAAAAAATTTCCTGCTTCATGTTCATGACACACTTCTGTTTATTGGACCTGCCACTGATCACCAGACAGATAACACAGATTTAATCGTCTCACATGCTCTCTGAGAAGTCCCATTAACCTGGATGCAGAGATACCTGGAAAACCAGTACAAGGTGCAAGAACAGAAAATCCAGCACAGGATTTTTATTATCAAAACATCACAAAATCCATTTCACATCACCATTTATGCACCAAGGCAGCTGAAATAGTAATCTGTTCAGTGTATATACAGTGTGATGAAACATAATTTCACTTTGTTTGGTAATTTTTGATCTTTCAAAAATGTGCAGTTGGACATGGTCTAAGACAAATGTCCTGTGTGTATGTAGATTAAGATAATTCTTTGTATAAGAAGTTCTGTTTAGGTTTGCATACATAATAAATTGCTAGTGGTTCTGGTTGGAGGTGAAGCCCTGAAGGCACCATTCTCATTGGATGAAATCTGTAAGAGATATGTTCCCTTTTTGAGTCACACATTTGATTCTTGTGTTTATTTGTCAACTGGTCAACTGTGAAACTAATGGTAGAGTGTATATATGTATATATAAAATCACAGTTTCCATACTGACAATATGCACAAAATCAATGCAATTTCAAAGTATTAAAATAATCATGTTAGAAATTGCTAACCCTGCACTTTTATGGTATGTAGAAATATCACAATTCTCAGCATTAGACACACAACTACAGCTCTGTACAAAGGCTTTAGGTAGGTGTGGAAAAATACTGCTAAATAAGAATACTTTCAGAAATAGAAGGGTTAATAGTTTATTTTTGTCAACAAAATGAACAATAAAAAATGAAGAAAAGAAAAATGTAAATCCCATCAATATTTGGTGTGACCTTTGCCCATCAGTTCTTCTCGGTACTTGCAGACAGTTTTTGCCTAACTGGGCAGGGAGGTTGTTCCCGCCGCCATCTTGGAGAACTAAGCACAGATCTTCTGTGGATGTTTCTTGCTCCAATCCGTCTGTCTCTTCATGTCATCCCAGACAGATTGGATGATGTTGAGATCAGGGCTATATCTGTGGGGCCGGATCATCACTTCCAGGACTCCTCCTCCAAATGGCAAAGGTCACACCAAATATTGATGAAATTTACATTTCTCTTTTCTTCATTAGTAGTATAATGTTGTACCGTATTAGCCATAGAAAGTAGTAGAAGAGTAAAGAAATCATATACTGAGTATATTTGATGAGTAAGCTTTCGAGAGTGCTAGTTCTCTTCTTCAGACATGGTGTTATACTAGAAACTGAAAATTTACACTATACATACACAAGACATGGATCTTCAAAAGGATCTTGGAATAACAAAATGCAACATACGTAGAGAAGTTATTTACAACAGGTCAGGAAATAAACATTCTAAAATTTGTGGTGCGTGACAGGGATCTGTTATCTGTTTGCTATCAGGAGGTGATTTGTGACCCTCACAGGTCATACTTAGAGTTTGAAATTTTTGCACCAACTTATATTCCCATTCTTTCCTCTCATTCTGCATCTTAAAATGTCCCATTAAAACCACAACCCACAAATCTTCAATAGAGTGGTCTTCTCCGGAGAAATGTGCGGCCACTGGGAGATCTGTTCTGCTGTTATTAATGGTGGATCTGTGTGAGTTCATGCGCTGACTAAGTCTCTGCCCTGTTTCCCCCACATAGAGGCCTGTGGTGGGACATTGCACACACATTACACACACATTATGAGATACACCACATTGGAAGACCTGCAGGAAAATGTCCCCCTAATCCTGTGCACCTGTTGTGACTGTGGGACAGGTACACTGTCAGCGGTGTGGATGCGCCTGCAGGTCTTGCACCTGTTTTGCAGGCAAGGTGAGGTGCCATTTTCAGTTGGGGCCTTCAGAGCACTCTGGAAAATAATACGCCTCAGGTTTGGTGGTTGTCGAAAGGAGAGGAGAGGGAGGACTGGAAATATGTCCTTGAGTCTGTTGTCCCTATGTAGCACAGGTTGGAGCTCCTTGGCAATCCTTCGTAGGATCTCCAGCTGTGGGTTGTAGGTGACAACTAGGGGCACTCGGGCTTCTTTCTGGGTCTCTCTATATGTGAGCAGACTGTCTCTGTTAATGGCTGCTGCTTTGTTTAGTTGGTTGTCCGTCACTTGTGGTTTGTATCCCTATCGGAGAAATTTCATACTCAGATCCTGGAGGTGCTTGTCCAGGTCTGCTTTGTTGGAGCAAATACGATTGTATGGTATAGCCTGGCTGTAGATAATAGATTGTCTTGTGTGCTTGGGGTGGAAGCTGTCGTTTCTCAGGTAGGCCGTTCTGTCTGTGGGTTTGTGGTATATTGATGTGAGTAGCCGGTGGTCTTTGATGTATATTGTGGTGTCCAGAAAGTGGATTTCATTCTCTGAATAGATAAGTTTAAGGTTGATGGTAGGGTGAAAGTCACTGAAGTTATTATGGAATTGAAGTAGGGCCTCCTCACCTGCAGTCCAGATGACAAGGATATCATCAATATAACGGAGGTAAATCATAGGTTTGGTGGTGCATGTTGATAAATATGCTCTTTCTAGTTCTGCCATAAAGAGATTTGCATACTGGGGTGCACATCTGGTTCCCATTGAAGTTCCCATTTGCTGTAGATATAGATCCTCTCCAAAGGTAAAATGGTTGTGGCTAAGGATGAATTGTATGAGCTGTGTTACTGGTTCTGTTGGGAGGTTTTGTTTCTCCACGTGTACCCGACATGCTGCAACCTTCATCCTCCATCCTTCTCTACATATACTGCATTTTGTTATTACAAGATCCTTTTGAAGATCCATGTCTTGTGTGTGTTTAAATAGTTTAAATTTTCAGTTTCTAGTATTACACCATGTCTGATGAAGGGAGCTAGTACTTCCGAAAGCTTACTTATCAAATATACTCAGCATCTAAAAGGTATCGCCTGATTTCTTCACTCTTCCACTCTATTCTTCATTCACATCATTGTTCATTGTGTTGTGAAAAATAAACTATTAACCTTTCTATTTTGCACAATACTGTGTATATATTACATTTTCCCAGAATTAGTCCATTTCTAAGTGATAGTTATACTACCTTTATCCATAATCTCTTGATATACTGTACATAAAGTCTAGTTAACTACAAGAAGATCCATCAAGGTTACTGGTGCAATATCAAATGCTGGTGTAAATGTAACCCATCAGGTTGTCCAGTTTTCAGGATATCAGGTGAGTTTCTTTATTGAGAAGTTTACACTTATAGTCACCACCACAGTAAGGTCTCCAAACCCTCTCAATGCTCACAAATACAAAATGGACACAAGCGGCAAAATAGTGTAGATCTGTCAGGAATCCGAAATTAGGGATACAGAATATAGAATATAATGACCAAGATGGCCCATCACCTTAATATGTTGTGAATAGGTCACAACAACATATACGCTTTGGAACAGTGAGGGTGGCAGCAGATATGTCCAATGTCAACGAATAACCGGATGTGAATGAATACACATGGAAGCGTAGGGTTAGGGAACCCAAAACAGGACTGACTGCGCTCTTTGGAGAAAAGATCCTGGGTCACTTTTGTAGGTAAAACAAGTCTCTTTATTGAAAGGCATGGAAGGCACAACACATTTCGGAAACGGACTCCCCTTTATCAAGTGCAACACTTTTGCTACAAAAACAGACTGGGTGACAAAATTGAGGCCAGGGTATAGACCTTTCTAGATGCAAATTTTACCTTTGTTGTAACAATAAGGATATGATGACATGGTTGAATTTGGAACTGAATATGACGTGAATTCCACCTCAAAATCAACTCCAAATTTGGCTTAAAATCAGCATTCTTTTCATTTCAATGGGAGGCAGATGCTAATTTTTTCCTCTAAGTGTCACGCTTGATTTTCAGACTGATTCTTCCTGATAAATCCCATTAAATTAAATGTGAGGCAGAAAATACCCTCTGGCCAGTGTGCAATGTCCTAGTAAAATACTTTCAGAATACCCAAAGCTGGAACATATTTGGAAATAATGATATGGGTTTCTGGCATCAGAATATGGTAGACATAGCCTGAGTTAGGGATCAAGTCATATCTCAGCTTCTTTATGTGTAAGATTAAGTATATGCTCAGATTAAACTGGCCGCTGTGTGTATATCTTACAGGAATGATGGTAGTAATGTACAGGGGGTATCAGATGGATTCCTGTTGTGTAAATCTACAATAAATTAGGATCACTAAAATAAAGCACCCAATGCCGGTCTTCTGCTCCAAAAACTAACAAGTCATTGCAAGCCTTACAGTAATGTAGAAAACATATGCTTCTAAAGACAAACATTATAAATCTCTGATGTGACTGTGCCTTGAAGATATAGTCCAGTTTAGGTCACCAGTCGTAAAAAAAGAGCCGGAGAAACTTCATAGAAGGATGACCAAAGTGATAAGAGGCACAGAATAGAAGATCTAATGTCTCAAAGATGGTGGTTAAAAATAAATGTATTAACCTCAGAGAATAAAATGCTGGAAGATTCATCTAGCATGGTTTTTTATCTTCCTTTAGAGTAACCAGGATTTGTCACTATATCAGGTACTCGCTACATTATGTTAGTAGTGAATCTATATTTAAGAGGTTTCTCTTCAAAACTAACCTCCACCAAGGATTTGACCAGCTCCCCTCTCCTAATGTGCAGGACATTTCCAAAAATAGGCCAGGGTGTTGGTCCCGGAGGCAGGTTACGTCTTCTGTATATGGCATTCCATGTGGAGTAGATAAACAATGAAAGGATCGCGACCAGGACCAGGGATGCAAACCAGGTAAGAGCCATCTTTCCTAACTACCAGGCATAGAATGATTCTCCACCAGACCATCAGGCTGATGTTAATCAGAAACCTCAGGTTAAATATCATTATCAGAGCTTGTTCTTTGTGTTGGAAAATGATGAGAAGATTTTCTCCAGCTTGGCCATTGGTTGGCAGGTACGTGGAGTTTTTTTTCTTTTTTTTTTGAATACAGTAAATATGGTTTTGTGCCAAAAGAGATGCCAAAGCGCAATAGTGCACAACAGTCTGTTTACCCAGCTTTATAATATTGCACTATGGACAGTAGATCAAAGAGAACCTATATCGAAATTGTACAAACAGATTTTAAGAATGTTCAAACAGATGTATCATATTTTGTACACAGTAGTTGAGGTTCTTTTCTTTTACAGCATTCTTGCCAATTAGGTTTTGCTTTCCTTCCAAAATATTGAATATAAAGTGATCAAAACTTCAGATGTTAACCAATATGGTATAAATAAAAACTACATCTTGTGCCACATAAAAAGACACTTAACTAAGGTATGTACAACGAAAAATAAAAAAAAGTTACGGCTGTCAGAGCGACTAAAATATTTTTTTTTACATTTTTCAAAGTTTTGGATTCTGTAAAGGTAATAAAACATAACAGAAAACTATAAAAATCTATCACTGCACTCAAAGAATATAAGGAACATAATAATAATAATACATTTTAATTATATAGCGCCAACATATTCCGCAGCACTGTACAATTTGTAGGGTTCAAGTACTGACAAAAAGATACGTTACAAAGAAATAGTCAATTCACACAATAGGACTGAGGGCCCTGCTCACAAGAGCTTACAATCTATGAGGTAGAGGGGGTGACACAAGAGCTTACAATCTATGAGGTAGAGGAGGTGACACAAGAGTTTACAATCTATGAGGTAGAGGGGGTTACACAAGAGCTTACAATCTATGAGGTAGAGGGGGTGACACAAGAGCTTACAATCTATGAGGTAGAGGGGGTGACACAAGAGCTTACAATCTATGAGGTAGAGGAGGTGACACAAGAGTTTACAATCTATGAGGTAGAGGGGGTTACACAAGAGCTTACAATCTATGAGGTAGAGGGGGTGACACAAGAGCTTACAATCTATGAGGTAGAGGGGGTGACACAAGAGCTTACAATCTATGAGGTAGAGGAGGTGACACAAGAGCTTACAATCTATGAGGTAGAGGAGGTGACACAGGAGCTTACAATCTACGAGGTAGAGGGGGTGACACAAGAGCTTACAATCTATGAGGTAGAGGAGGTGACACAAGAGCTTACAATCTATGAGGTAGAGGAGGTGACACAAGAGCTTACAATCTATGAGGTAGAGGAGGTGACACAAGAGCTTACAATCTATGAGGTAGAGGGGGTGACACAGGAGGTAGCAGGGGCGGCATCGGAGGTAGCATTGCTTGTACAATGGTCAGACAATTCTGTAATAGAGGTTACTGTCATTACACACATATAAAGCTGTAGGAGCCGTCACCAGTCATGTTATTTAACGTGCAGACGGTGCCTGGACATATAAAGTTAGTCTGATATGGCATCATATCCTGTGAGGTAATGCGGGAGCGTGAACAGAGGAGGGTACGTTTTAGGGATTCTAACTACGGAAGGGTTTACATTAGGAGTTGTGATAGGCCTGTCTGATAAGATGTGTCTTTAGTTTACGCTTGAAGCTATAGAAATTGGGGGTTAATGTGATAGTCCAGGATAGAACATTCCACAGAAGTGGTGCAACTCAGGAGAAGTCTTGTATACGAGCGTGGGAGGTTCTGATAATAGAGGATGTTAGTCTTAGGTCATTGAGCGAACGAAGAGTACAGGTTGGGCGATAGACAGAGATGAGGGAGGAAATGTAGGGAGGTGCAGCATTATGGAGAGCCTTGTGGATGAGGGTGATAAGTTTATATTGTATTCTGTATTGAATAGGAAGCCAATGTAGTGACCGACACAGACCGGAGGCCTCGCTGTAGTGACTGTCACAGACCGGAGACCTCGCTGTAGTGACCGGCACAGACCGGAGGCCTCGCTGTAGCGTCTAGACTGATAGATGAGCCTGGCCTCTGCATTCAGAATAGATTGTAGAGGGGAGAGTTTAGTAAGGGGAAGACCGATTATTAAGGAGTTACAGTAGTCAAGGCGAGAGTGAATCAGGGCGACAATAAGTGTCTTTAGTGTATCTGTGGTAAGGAAAGGGCAGATTCTGGAGATGTTTTTGAGTTGGAGATAACATGAGCATGCAAGTGATTGGATATGGGGGGTGAAGGAAAGGTCTGAGTCAAACATAACCCCGAGGCAGCGGGCATACTGCCTAGGAGTTATGGTAAGGCCAGAGACTGCAATGGAGATATCAAGGAAAGATCTATTAGATGGAGGAAACAGCAGTAGTTCAGTCTTTGAGAGATTCAGTTTCAGATAGAGTGAAGACAGTAGAGAGACTGTCAATATTTGAGACAGCAGAGAGACAGTCACTGGTGTTCTGTATTAGAGCAGGGGTGATGTCACGGGATGACATATATAATTGGGTGTCATCAGCATAAAGATGGTACCGGAAGCCAAATCTGGTGATGGTTTGTCCAATGGGGGCCATGTAGAGAGAGAAGAGCAGGGGACCTAGGACCGAGCCCTGATGAACCCCAACGGCAAGGAGAAGAGGGGAAGAAACAGAGCCTGCAAATGATACACAGAAAGTGCAGTCAGAGAGATAAGAGAAGAACCAGAAGAGCGTGGTGTCCGTGAGGCGGACAGAGCGGAGCATAGTGAGGAGGAGTTGATGGTCAACAGTGTCAAATGCTGCTGAGAGATCTTGAAGAATAAGAAGAGAATAGTCACCTTTGGATTTAGCCGTCAGGAGATCATTGGAGACTTTGGTGAGGGCTTTTTCAGTAGAATGCAGAGTGCGGAAGGGGTCAGGAAGAGAGTTAGCAGAATGATAGCGGATTAAACGAGAATAGACTAAGCGTTTTGGAGATGAAGGGGAGGTTATAGACAGGTCGATAGTTAGCAGCACATGACGGATCAAGGGAGGATTTCTTCAATAGCGAGGTTATGCCATGTTTGAGAGGATGGGAAAATTCAAGAAGAGTGAGAGAGGTTAAATATTTTAGTAAGGTAAGTCGTGACAGCAGGTGACAGAGACTGGAGAAGGTGTGAAGGGAAAGGGTCACTACTGCAGGTTGTAGGGCGAGTGTAACGTCTCTGCCTGTTTGGGTCTCTGCGCCACCCTCCGCTCGCACGCTGTGGTGAAGGAGGCGTGTTCAGTTTGATTCCTTGCGTAGGTTTCTTGTTGCTCAGTCTGAACATGGTCCTAGACAATTAAATGGATTTCCGGCCACACCCGTGTGCTGAGCATTTCTCTCTGGACTGCATGGAGTTAATCTCTTCCTGCCTGTGTGACTGACAGCCTGTGTACCTATCAGGTCTGGGGCTGTTCCCAGACTTTCTATAAACAGGTTGTCAGCCCTCACATGGTCGCCGGTTATTGCTCTGACTTTACCTGCTCTCTTTGTGCCCTTGATATTGACTGTACTATTTCTCTGACCTCTGGCTTGCCTTTTGACTATTCCCTTGGATTTTGATTCTGTACTGTATCGCTCATTTGTTACCAACCCCTTGGCTTCCTGACCTCTCTTTCTGTCGTTTGTCTTGTCCTGTTCTTTGTGTCACTTACCCAGTATAGGGCTTGTCTTCTGGTTGTCCTTTTACCGTTTAGGGTAACTGAGGCAATAGGAAGGGACAGTGGCTGGGGTGAGATTAGGGCTCACTTGTCTCTGTCCTTCCTCCCAGACCCCTGCAGTAGTGTAGGGTATTGCTGCGGTTGGCAAGACCCTTACAGCGAGAAGAAGAAAGTAGCTGAGATACTTCCTGCTCTGTAACAGGTTCAAAAGATGAGAATGAACAGTCTGAAGTGCGGCTGGTGAGGTGGTCAGTGCAGTGGGATTGGGCAGTTATTTCCTGACAGATCTTATCAATTTTGTCATGGAAATAAGTAGCCAGGTCATCCACACTAGTCTGTGAATGGCATCTGCACCTTGGGAGTAAGTAAGGAGTGAAAAGTTTCAAAAAGCCTTTTAGGGTTACAGGACAGTGAAGAGATGAGAGCGGTGAAATAGGCTTGTTTGGCTAGGAGAAGGGAAGAATTATAGGTTTTAAGCATAAATTTGAAGTGGAGGAAGTCTGCAGGTGTACGTGATTTTCTCCACAGATGTTCAGCACACCTAGAGCACCTGTAAGGGAATCACTAGAGGAACGATTCCCCAGTAGCTGCTGGTGAACACTGGGGGGAGGGGCACAACAAAACAGTGGACCCTAAGCTGAACCCCCCAACTGTCCCTGACTATTTGCCCGAACTGTCCTAGGTCCTAGGCGACAGCCAACAACTGGTCGACAGTCCCTCCTTATAATAAGTGATAACACAGAATGCAGACAGGACGAACAACAACAAAGGGAGGTCAGCTAGCCAAGGGGTCGGTAACAATCGAGCAATGCAGTACAAAATCACAATCCAAGAGAAAAGTCAAAGGTAAGCCAGAGGTCAAGAATAAGAAGAACAGGTAACAAAGAGAGAGTAGTATAGCCAGTACGCACAAGGCAATAGCAAGTGCCAATAGGAATGTGAGCAAACAATAAATAGGAAGGAAGAATGCGCCCCAGACTTGATAGGAGGATAGGCTGTCAATAACACAGGTAAGACTAAAGTTAACTCTTAGTGGAGCAAAGGGAAAGCAAGGTGAAGGAGATGGGTGTGGCGGAAAATCAATTAAGGAGCTGAGGGAATAGGACAGCGCTCAGACAGTACAAGAAAAACCCAAAGGAAGGAATCACAACCAGACACTCCTCCTGCGCCGCAGCGTGCGCCTGGAGGATGGTGCCAAAGCCCAGACAGGAAAGGATGTTACAGCACTGCTGATGAAAACGCGTCTGTGGTGTGTGCCAGGGTTACTGCCTCCTGCGTCTAACTTTTCGAGTGGAGGGGGAAGCTGCCTCATCTAATTCACTCTTAAGGGTTTCAGTATAGTGACTGGTGGCCAGATTGGGACAGGAGAGTGAAGAGATGGGGGACAGAGAGGACTGTAGAGTATCTGAGAGGTGCTGGGTGTTAATAGCACATAAATTCCTACATATATGATGAGTAGGTGTGTCCTGTGAAGGAGAGAAAGCACTGATGGTGAGAGACAGAAGGTTATGGTTAGAAAGTGGCAGAGAAGAGTTAGTAAATTTAGAAACTGTGAGGAGTCGATGGAAGACAAGATCAATGGTGTTGCCATCTACATGTGTGGCGGAAGAGGAAAGTTGTGAAAGACTAAAAGACGTGGTTATTGAGAGAAACTATTAGGCAGCTGGGGAGACAGGGGTGTCAGTGGGGATGTTTAAGTCACCCATGATGAGGATAGGAATTTCACTGGATAAAAAGAGGAGAAGCCAAGAAGTGAAGCGATCCAGAAATTGGTAGGGTGAGCCTGGTGGACGGTAGATCACAGCTACACGTAAGGAGAGTAAGAAAAGTATGATAGCATGTACTTCAAATGAGGGGAATGTGAGTGAGGGTACCAGTGGGATGGCCTGAAAAGTGCACTGCGGTGACAGAAGTAACCCTACCCCTCCACCCTTCCTGTTATCAGGCCTGGAAGTGTGTGAGAATTGTAGGCCACCATGAGACAGAGCAGCAGGGGAGGCCATATCAGACTGCTGGATCCAGGTTTCAGTAAGGGCAAACAGGATGAGAGATTTACTGAGGAATAAGTCATTAATGTATTCTAGTTTGTTACACACTGAGTGGGAGTTCCAGAGAGAACAATTAAAAGAGACAGGAGAAAGATAAGGAGAGGGAACACGGTAAATATTGATGAGGTTTGTAGGATTCCTATGTGTGCAGGAAGAGGAAGAATTAGGGAAAGAAGGAGGGCCAGGGTTTGGAGAGATGTCCCCAGCAGCTAGGAGGAGCAAAATGGATAGAGACAGAAGGTGGTTCAGTGATTTATGTTTATGTTTGGTTACACTGATAAAAGAACTATAGGGATTAGGGTGGTTAAAGAGAGTGAAAAGTGTGTGAGAACTGTACATGGGAAAAGGAAGAAGAGAAGGACTGATATGGATAGTGTGCACTGGTGGTAGAGATGGAGGGGAGTTCTGCAGGAAGACAATTGCTGACTTAGTAAGTGACAGTGCAGCTCCATGAACATGTTATTTGTACCCTACAGGGAGCCCCAAAAAATGAAACCAGCAAAAATATGGTGCAAATACAGCTTTTCTCTAATTCCTACTCATTCTGATCTTTTTTTCCAGCTTCTTTTGCACTGTCAGTTTTGATGGTGTGCACCCGGGTGCCAGAGATATCGGTGCTGTTATTTTCATTAGTATCTTTTCACTATTAGGAGAACAAGCCTTACAGCTCAGCATCATCGCTGGTCTGTGAGGAACATCCCCCCCCCTTCCCTAACCTTGAACTGTGGGGGGGGGGGGTTCCTTACAGTCCAGAGATGACAATGAGCAGTAGCATTCTAACAGTGGGGAGATATCGGTGCTGAAACTAACAGCACCAATATCTCTGGCACAAGGGCGCTTTCTCATTTTTATTGTGGTACTTAATATAGTTGATGTGTGAGGAC
Source organism: Leptodactylus fallax (assembly GCA_947044405.1). Classification (NCBI taxonomy): domain Eukaryota; kingdom Metazoa; phylum Chordata; class Amphibia; order Anura; family Leptodactylidae; genus Leptodactylus; species Leptodactylus fallax. The sequence continues at coordinate 997,339 of CAMRHE010000327.1, forward strand.
ATAGAAGGTTCTCGTTAAGTATACAATGTACTGGCATATATAAATCATGTATGGGAAGAAAAATACTATTGAGGTTTGGTCAGAGAAAATCCTCTCATGGGAATACTGGATCCTGTAAGCTCAACTTTAAGGGTAGAAACTTCATCCATCACACACAACGTCCCAGGTCCTAGACCAGGGTGAAATCTGATGAAAAATTATTCAAAATAAATGTTTTAATAGAATGGGGATCCTCCAGCAGCCTCCCCCTTATTATTCTGATGTCACATTGTAGTGAACACTAAAAATATTTAATGGGTGACAGGTGGGGAAGCCTAAAAACCTGTCAATACAGGAAATCAGATCCCATATTATACAGTGTGGAGGAGATCAGATCCTGTATTATACAGTGTGGAGGAGATCAGATCCTGTACTATATAGTATATAAGAGATCAGATCCTGTATTGATCAGTATGGAGGAGATCAGATCTTGTAGTGGACAGAATTAAAGAGGGGCTTAGATCATGTGTGTGTGGCTTTGTTCACACTGTTGTGCGTCGGCTTTCATCAGGGGATCTTTCAGCAGTTCCACTAACTTTGACGCCAAGAATAGCAGAGCGCACTATAACAAACTGCTGAAAACCTCAATGGACCCCCTGTGGATTCCAATTACAACTCAATGAGGACGGTCATATGACAGACCCAGGACTGTGAATGTAAGCCATCACAAAAATGTGAACAGAGTCCTACACAGAGCACTGCTTTTTGGCCATTATACTCTTTGCAGAGACAACACCACATATTGTATTTTTTAAAGAAAGTCTAATTAAAAAATCAAAAATTACTTACAACAGCAAAATTCTATTAATGTGACAAAGTCTGGATTTAGAAAGATTTTAGTGATGGTTTCCATTTCACTTATACCACACGAGGAATAAATGACATCTTGTATTCTATGGGGACATTTCCAAATCCCGTCATTCGGGAGGCAATGTCACTTTCTGCAAACTGCGTCTCTGATGTTAATGTGAAATTCTGGAGAATTGTAAGGAAAAGAAACAGTTCCATGTGGGCAAGACCTTCCCCCAGGCAAATCCGCTTTCCTGAAATACACAGAACATCGGTGACTTATGAGACATCACATCTATTAGGCGCTCCAACTAATACACAACGGGGTCTGATGAACATGTCCCAAATGTCTGACTCGGAGTCTGGGATGACATTTCAAAGCCCCTCTCAGGATCACCAGGTCAGGGGGCAGATGTGATCACCACCAAGACTCCTTCCAGAATGAATATGCATGGACATGCCTCCTGAGTAATTGGGGGAAGAAATATCCTTAGTTGCTTAAAACTTATACTATGAATTGGTGTAATAAACTCCCATCAGGAATGTGAATTAGTGTTCGAGTCCACAAATGTAAATTAAAGGGGTTTTCAGCTCAAAAAAATAACTAAATAACTAAGGCAGGAAATGGTATAAATACTGGATTGTTCTCACCTCTTCTTCCCTGCTATTCCAGTGGAGGGGCTCAGTTCTTCTCCTCCTGTCTGTATTTTTGGCACCCCAGTGAAGGACCATCCATGTGACTATTGTAGCCAATCACTTGGCCTCATTTTCCACAGTCAGTCATCAGTTATTATGTCATTGCTGCAGAGATTACAGCAATAAGGTAAACCCCTTCCCTATTAATGCAGCAATGTCATAGCGACCAGAAGCGATGTACAGGACCACCAAATATGGAGACTGGTGCCCAAGACATCACAGCCTCTGAAACAGAGAAGTGAGGCTATAGGATAGAGGCCTTGCAGTCTATGAGGGACCAGATAGGTTCTATGAAGAATTTTTAGGGAATATTCCATAAGGGTGACCTGCCAACTGCCCTTGCTGATGGATGTGCAATAGTCAGTCCACTGGGCTTGGGTTAAGGTACAATCAAGGTTATGTTCCCATGAAGGCTGCCATGAAGTCTAGTTTAGTATCACGTGGAGGGGCATTCAGCAGGCTATATATAAAAGAGAGAGCCCCTGTCTGTGGCTCTAAACAAGCATAACCTTCCAAAACTGGTGAGAGAAATCTCCAGGTTAAGTGGGATCAAAGAAGGGAAAAAATGAAAGACCTGTGTAGTGTGAAAGATCTCTGATGCAGGCGGGGAGTATTTGTTAACAAATATTCTTTGGTGAAGACGCGCCGGTCACTGAGGAAATCAGTGAGATGGCAAAACCAAAGTGTCTCCACAAACAAACACCCCAGTAGGGAAAAGGGGATTAGAAAATAGGGGGACTAGAGGTGAAATTGGACTTTGTAGGCGATAGGTGAAGTGGACCCTCCTCCACAATTACAACATGTAATCTGTAACTTTGGCAGATGCTGGGATCGGGTGGTGACCGACTTCTTGATATGGAGTTTCCTGGTGACAGACTCCGTATAAGTATTGACAAACAAACCTATTTACTGAGTGTTGTGAGTATGTGAGCCAGAGGGCGCTGTGGAGAGACCCAGGCCCAGCCCTGAAAAGGCCTTCAGCCACACCTTTGGGTGGGGGCGTGTAACTCCAGTAGTCTGGAGTATCCTGCAGGGAGCAGGAGATGGTGGACCCAGCTGGACAGATAGACGGTCTGTGCCAGAGGTGCTGGGGTCCACAGAGGACTGTTGCTGGAGCTGAGCAGTAGAGGCTGGTTGGGGGCTCAAGGAGTCAGTTAGTGCCCTAACTGTGGCCTAGGTTTTGTTGTTTTGTTATGTTGCAGTTAAGCTGAATAAAGCCACTTTTATTTTACACTTGGACCGTCTGTAAGCTATCTTTCCGGCGCCCAGTACCATGAACCACCGCCGTCCGGACCAGGAAAAGCCGCCATTTTGAGTCTAATTCCCCAAGTTGTCACAGTGTATTTAGTTTCAATAGACCTTTTGTAACATCTCTGCCTGTTCGGGTCTCTGTTCCACCCTCTGCTCGCACGCTGTGGCGCAGGAGGCGTTTTCAGTTTGATTCCTTGCTTAAGGTTCTTGTTGCTCAGTCTGAACAATGTCCTAGTACTACCTCTACTCTGTAATTGAATTTCAGCCACACCCGACTCCTGCACCTTGTTTCTTTCTGCTCCTCAAATTGTTAATCTTAGCCTTGCTGGTGGGTGTGATTGACAGCCTGTCTACCAATCAAGTCTGGGGCAGGTCCTGCACTTCTTATAACAGGTCATCAGCTCACACATGATCACTGGCTATTTGGACTCTGTCCTGTGACTTGTCCTCGCTAGCTTCCTACATCTCTTTCTATTGTATTACTGACCTCTGACCTTTGACTTCCCTTGTGACTGCTCTTTTGTATTACGATTTTGTACTGCTTTGTCTCTCTGGCTTTGACCCTTGGCTTGCTGACTCTTCTGTGTTGTTTGTCTTGTCTTGTTCTGTGTGCCACTTATTTCTAGGAAGGGTTTTGCCACCCAGTTGCTCCTGTCATTAGGACAGTGTGGCAATTAGGTAGGGACAGGGGCTGGGTCGAGCTTAGGACTCACTGTCTGTCTTACCCTTCTTCCTTGTTTCAGCAGCAGTACTAGGGAATTGCACAACTAGCAATTCCCTTACAACTTTATACAGATTTAAGGATTTGCCAACCCTGAAAATCAGATAAGCAGGTTCTTGGGTCAGTCTATAAATCCATTGCCTGTCTGTCATAAGGTTTACAGTCCTTATGACAGATGAACTTCACTGAACCTGACAACATGTACCGTACACAAGTCCTGGTGTTTGTGCTCTCATATCCTAGGACAAACTGATCTGAAGATTAGTAGGAGGTGAAGGCTACATTCACACGATGGTGATTAATGGGCGCATTACATTAATATCAGTAAATGGGGGCTATTCACATGACCGTTATTTTGAAGGTCAGTTGTCACATATTGTCAAAATATAGGTCATGTCCTATTTTGTCCATATTAATAGATCCCTCCATAAACTCAAATAAATGGGGGGATACCTGAAAGCCGATGCCCCTTGTGTGTAAGACAGTTTTGAAAAATCGCCGTTTTTACAGCCGTTTTTAGCATCTTGCTCATCTGAATGTAGCCTAAAGCTCTGCATTGCATAAACACAGTGGAAATGCAGAAAAGCAGCGTTTAAAAAAAAAAATTAAAAATAAAAAAATTGCGGAAACAAACACATGTTGCTAAATTTTTTTTTCTGCAGGGTTTTTATTCTGTGTTTCATTACGTGGTCTTAGTCTTAGGCCGGGGGCCCCACGTGGCATGAACACTGCAAAACCTCTGAGGACTTTCTGTGAAAAGCGATGCGGGATAAACCACGATGCATTGCCGCTGCAGTTTTTGCCGCAGTGTTTTTTTGCTGTGGCCTGACAAAGCTTTAGGGACTTTCCGATTTAGAAACCCCATTTCCATATACCCTGTTAGGACACTACACTATTAGTAAAAGTGAAGGCTAGCTCTTGTTCTGGAGGACCCGGCACATCCATGTATTATAAGGCAACCTTACATTGGGAATGATGTAATACTTGGCTTGTAAGCATGCTTGGTTAAGGTCTCAGAGACGGGCACCTACACCAAACACCCAGGATCTATGAATCTCTGAGTCTGTGTTTAACCCTTTAGGTATCACCAGGGACTGCGGCATTTACATTTCCTTGCATCAAGCATAGAAACTCCCACAAACACAATTGCGGGTGCTGATACCATTAAATGGCAACTAGGGGCTAATGAAGGTTCCCAGGTCTGCCTACAGTACATGCCATTGGGCCACTGCCTGTCAGTGTCATTACTGACAGCATAAAACATTGGTACATAATACTGCAATGTATTATCACAAGTTCAAGTCCCCTTAGAAGAGTAAAAAGTAGTCACAAAGCATAATATAAGTGTAATTTAAAAAAAAAAAAAATGAACACACGTTTTGCTGTGTCCGTAAAAGACCCGTACAATACAACTGTCACATTATCTACCCCATACGGTGAAAGTCATAAAAATAACCTTTAAAAAATGCCTAAATTTCAGGTTTTTGTCCAAAAAAAAAAAGTTATAAAAAGGTGATGAACAATTTGTATGTTCCTCAAACCAGCATCAATAAAGGTTTTCCTGCAAAAAAAAAAAAAATTAAATAATACAAATTCCATTGACGCTAGGTTTACACCTGTGTTCAGGTTTCCGTGCAGGGGGTCCACGTTGGGACTCCATGAACGGAAACCTATTCCGCTTAAAAAAGCAGTTACCCACGGAAACCTGCGGACTCCATAGACTATAATGGGGTCTGCCGCATTTTCTCCTGATAAAGGTTGAAAAATGCAGAGAGAAAAGTCCTTCTTGCAGGTATGGTTTTAGAAAGACGCTGCAAAAAAAAAAAAATATATATATACTGTATATATATAATAATAATAAGAATTGGTTTAATTGTGTAAATGTAGTAAAGCTTCAAAAAAATATTAATTTGTCATCACCGTATTCTTGTCAATGAAAAGTATAAATAAATGATGTTAATTAAGCCGCACAGTTATTGGAGCAAAATTAAAGGCCTTGACCCCATGTTGCAAAAACACTGCTGTTTGGCTGCGGTGGAAACAACGTAGCAAAAACTGTGGCTTTTTAAAGTACCTGCAAAGTGAATGAGATTCAGGTTAATCCCATCCACACATTGCAGAAAAATTTCCACAGAATTTTTGAAATCGCAGAATTTCTGCTGCAGAATTTTTTGCTGCAACGTGCAGATGGGATTAGCCAGAGTCCCATCCACATTGCAGTTAAAGTAAAAAGCCACGTTTTTTGCTGCAGTGTTTACTCTTCGTGGGGTCCCAGCATGAAAGTCTGTAGCAGGCCACCAGCAAAGCAGATGATCAGGATGGGGGTGTTCAGGTGCATTGGTCATAAACAAGCCAAGGTCAAACATAGGTATCAAGCAGATCAGAGATGACCATAAAATGGACATAGAGAACAGTCCAAGGGTCAGCACACAAGTAAACCGGATCTACAGCAGCAAAACAAAGCACCTTCTCTGGATCATCACAAGCTGAGGCCCCATGTACATGGAGAAATCTGGACTAGGTAAATCCGGTCCATACACTGGTTTCCTGGTCTGAACCTAGTCAGTAGACGGGACTCCTTGTATCATAGTGATTTATTATTCTGGGAGTCCCTGCCTCCTCACAGCTCTACTGTCTATACTATGTACTGTATTGGACAGTGAAGGGATGTGCAGGGACTCCCAGCATAAGAGATCACTATGATACAAGGAGTCCGGTCTCCTGACTAGATGCAGAGCACATTTTCCAGTCCAGGTTGCCCTGTGTGCATGGGGCCTTGAATCCTTTGATCAATAATCTCTCTGTGGAGGAAACTGCTTTAAATAGTCCACAGGTGCAGATGATTGGCTGGGAACAGTCTTAAAGGTCCAGCACACCCTACACGCAAGTACTGAAGCACAGATGATTATCTATAAAATTATGGTAGTCTCACATTCGAAGCTGTAGTGGATGGTGAGATATGGAGCAGCAGAAAAAAATGATAAGACTCCATGTATGAAGCATCACACAGTCAGAGAACAGACGGCCCCGCAAGATCCTATAGATATTTCAACTTTTCATGAAAATTCAGATACCTTATAGTGCTTGCTTTTTTCTCCTCACTTGCTTTTGGAATGGTGAATCCACTGAATGTGGTGTCTCTGATGACAGTATGAGGGACATTCAATGGGATGACATCACTGAACCTCTGTATCTCATGGATGACGGCGTCCAAATGGGGCATCTTGCTCCGATCTTCAATGTTTGGACTTCAGTTGTGTCCATCTTGTGTCAATCTCCTTATGTAACTTTCCTAGAGTAAACATCATGGTCATTATCATTATCATCATCTGATTTCACAGATTTGCTGATTCTATAGACAACATATACTATAAAATGCATATATAATATTATTGTTAAGAAAATTAGCTTGGTCATACCGAATCAGAGTTTCCTTATCTGAGAAGAGTTAATTATTGGCCACATGTACTGGTCAGGTCTGCTAGCATGGTCAGCCAAGGTTATGTTAGGATAGAATACAAGTGCTTGTACGTTGCCTCTATTTACCTTGTATCTCGGGTTGATGATGATGACGAATCCATGTCGTAGCGTGGCGCTGACTGTGTCTGTCTCAGCAAAGAACAAGTTCAAGATGGTCAGCACTAAATTTCTTATGTTGAATTCAGAAGTGACCTTTTCATTTCAAGTTCACATGGAGGAATCTGCCACGGATTTGGGAGTGGATTGCACCCCGGATTCCGTCCTGAATCTGCCTCCCATTGAAAGCAATGGGATCGCAGAAGGACACTGAAAAAAATATGTGTCCTGCTCAATCTTGCCACGGATTCCGCGACTTGGGAATCCCGACCAATTAGACCCATTCACATGGCAACCTTCTGCTTGTGCTCTTATATTGTGCCTATGAAGTCATCAGTGACCTTTCACATCCACAGACCCTGCTGATTGGCTGACAAGCTGCCTCTAAAATGCATTATGAGGAAACCCGCCTGGTCCTCCAGGTCATGTGATCCTACCTCTGTATGCCTCACCTATTTCACATGATGGCAACCATTTTAGATGATTCAATGAGATTAGGGTCTGTGAAAGAGGGAGCTCAATGTCAGGCAATTATATACAATTATACTCTGGAGTTTCTTCAGACCCCAAGAGTATAAAAAACAGAGGCTCAGAGGAGGAAACCTAATAAGCACTGATACCTTTCCTCTCCTGGGCTCCCTTGCAGTCCTCTACAGTTGTCCTCTGGCCTCTCCCGGGCTTCTTGAGGGAGGTCAAGGGCACATCTAAGTATCATCATGTCTGCGCACCACACGTGACCACTATCACCTATTAGGCTGAAATAGATGACCAAAGAGGATGGTGATGAAGCACTGGACGCCTTAAGAGAGGTCCAGGGAAGGTGAGGTAGGTGAATATCAGTGTTTATTATGTTTCCACACCTCTCCTGAGCTCCGGTAATTATACTTTGGGGTCTGAGGAGACAACTTCTGCCTAGTATTGTACGTACAGCTTGTAAGAAATCAAAGTAACCAATGGATACATGATAGCGCCATATAGAAGGATTTATTTAGCTTTACAGGGAAATATATTGTGTTTTTGGATAATCAAAACCAGACCATTATACATTATATGTTATTATATATGTAACATATATACCATTATACATTATATGTTCTCCACAGGACATTACAGATGTGGTACATTGAATAATCTGTGACGTTTGGTTATTTCATTGCTCCATCTGCTTGACCCATCGATCTACTCTAAAGATTATATAACTGAAGCTTATTTGCTGCATCTGACATATATCCTCTACATCCAAAATTACATTCGGGGGACAAAGGACATTCGGTAAAATTTAGGATTATTTGCAAACCCAGCCATCAAAGGTTTAATGTCATTGTCTGTGAACTCTCTCTCTGGACGTAATCTGAAGTGCTGTAAGATGGTTGTTAGGAAAATAAACAGCTCCATCTTGGCCAAACCTTCTCCGAGACATGTCCGCTTCCCTAATGAGAGAAAAACTCATTAGCTACGCTTACACCATGATATTACCCAGCATGCTTTTCTTTCTCCTAGTCCTTGCTACAATGATCAAACACCTATTTAGACATATAAATATAAAGACCCCAAAGTATAATAAGTGGAGGCCCAGGGAAGGTGAGAAAGTATTACAGACACTTATGGTTTCATTGTCCCACCTCTCCTGGACATCTGGAACTTCCTTGGCATCATCTTGAAGCCTTTTCCTGCCTCTGACATCAAATGCCCTGGGGTCACAATTGAGACTTGTGATTGGGTTTCAGTAGTCACATGGGGCGTGCCAACATCTTGATGTTTTGACCCCATGCCATGATGTTGCCATGTCTCATGTGACCACTAAGGCCCAATCACAGGCCTCAGTGGTGACTCTGGGGATTGTGATGTCAGCCAGAGACCATTAGAGGATGCTGCGAGTTATCATGTCATGTGTAATCATCCATCTTGGGCAGAGGGACCTCCATGTAATATAGACCAGTGGTTCTTAGCTGCCTCGTGTACTCCTGGATCCTCTGCCCACTGACACCCCCGGATGAAGGCATTTCTGCCGAAATGCGTGTCGGGTGGTGTCAGCGGGCAGAGGATCCTTTGGATTTTCTATTACATCACCGATATGGGTATGATATGGCTTTACACTATGTACTTTACTCTGTGAATGATGTTATGGTTCCATATACTTTTTGGAAGCAGGGGTTACACTATATGCGCTATGCAATATATTTCATCTTCTTTCCCCTGCATTGACATTTTCTTACATTTCTAGTGCATAGTTGTAACTTAAACTTTATAAATGTTAATCATATAATCTAGCCTGTGCCCCTCTTTTTGTATGTGCTGACACCATTAATTGTACTGTTGTTTCTGTCTTGTATTTATTATGATGTGTTTTATTATGCGTTCAATAAATTTTTGCTATTTTTATTATTTTGAGTGCTTTATTACTTTTTCTTCTGTATTTGTTGGTACTCCTGGATCTACATAGTGTTCCCCATGGGGTACACCTACCGCAAGTTGAGAACTGTTGATCTAAAGTATACGTGGGGCTTCTCCTGGAGGCTGTATCTTCAAAATAATGGATCATTGAAGCCTGGGAGAAGTAGTTCAACATCTCTTTTAACAAGGAAGAAGACTAGAGTCTTACAGAAAGCAGATGTGTTTTTCTCACTTAATATCACCCCTTTAACATTGCTATTGTGAGGAGCAGAGTCAGTACCTTGTGATAAGATTATGTTAATATGATGTGAACCTCTAATAGTTGCAGTACTGTCACTGAATTCCTGATACCGCAGCCGCTGTATTAGTTTGGCCTATATTATCTTTTTTTCCTTTGGTCTATTCAATATCCTTTAATTTCCTCCCAGAACTTCATTAGCAGTTTCTTAGAAACCTTTCTGTCTATAATAAGTTTGGCTTATGTAGACAAAGTGATTTACATTATGTTAATACCTGCAGAGAACGGCATGTAGGACTCGTTCTTCTTAAAACATCCCTTGTTGTCTAAGAAATTGTTGGGATCAAACTTGTCGGGGCGGGCAAGCTTTGTGGGGTCTTGATGAACTGTACACAACAATGGATAGATGTCTGTACCCTAGACACACGAGGGATGAAAAATACTTTTATGGTAAAATGACTTATACTGTATGTATCATCTGTAAACCAGGTTAGTGCAGATAATGGATTCCCCAGGTCACTGACTAAGGGGCTGCTCAGTGGATGAACCCACAACAATATGAGGACATATCATATCTAATAAAATAAAGGTGGTCATACACATTAAACTGATTGTATGGATTATACTGTATACGGTCGTGTCTATGAAACAATCACTCACCAGACGATTGTTCATTCAGTGATTGTTGCCCAATAATCTGCCACTTCTACCTAATGGGTTGGCCACCAACATCAGCATACGCTTGTAAAGGTTGTCCAGAAGTTTTTAGTTTATGATCTTTCCTTAGTGAAGGCCATAAATATCTGATGGGTGTAGGGCACAGATGCTGGTGACCGTGTTCTGATGCTCGTACTATTAACAGTACCTGGCAAAGAACCAGAAACAGATGGCTATGTGCCCTGTATAGTGGCCTGACCCAAATACTTCATCTTAGTCAGCATTGAAGTCAGTACCTGCACCCAGCCACTATACAGGGACCGGAGCCAACAGCTTCTAGCACCATGTTGTGCATAGTGCAGACATTGGAAGTGGTCCCATACAGCTGCCCTTTCCTTTACTGATCATATATTTATAGCCTAGAATAGGCCATAGATTAAAAATTCCTGGACAACCCGTTTAAAGAGGTTATAAGAAATAAGAAATGGTCTCCATTTATACAGAAACAGAGCCAATTGTTCATGGTTTGTATCTGGCATTGCAGGTTGGCAGCCTTCACACGAAAGAGACTGATCTGCGATACCAGACCCATCCCTAGTGCTAGGGAAATGTGAGTTAGTAGATCGGTTTCCCTGGTTACCAGTTTTTCATTCTTCTACCTTAGGAATAGTGTATCCCTTGAAGTTAACATCTCTGGTTGTTGTGTGAGGAAGATTCATGGGGAGGATATCAGCGAATCTCTGGATCTCATGGATTACAGCATCTGTATATGGCATTTGGCTGCGATCCTCAATCTTTGGGATGCGACCGTCACCAATCACACGATCTATTTCCTCATGTATTTTAGCTGGGAAAGAAATATTGGAAGAAAATAATAAACAATTATTATACAATAACACTGGACAAATGGATTTGCTTCCTGAACACTTTTGAGTGTTTCTTATGTAATTTGAGCTGCTGATCATGAAAATCAGCTCAAAATTTTACTGTCACATATTGTTTTTCAGAAATCTTCAGTTTTATCAATTTTTTTTTTCATATTTTCAGGCTGTTCAAGTATTATCTACAATATATGTGCTGTGCTGTTATGTAATTTATAGGCAAACAAAGGCATTAATTTCTTGCATTTCATTGAAGTTGCAAAACTTCAGTGGAATTGTTACAGACTAGGCACACCTATATGTCTGGTCTCTGCCTGCAGAGCCTGTAATATCTGCTTGCAAAGATTCTGCAAGTAATTTAAAATCTAAGCAGCTATAAACTACGCCAGTACGATCTGATCTAGCTAAAATGTCTCGTCAGTGTCAGAACAGTCACATTACCCTCTGTTACATTTGTGGTGAGTACACGCTTAAGCCTCAAAGATGCACAATGACAGCTCTTATCATGAAAGCCTATGAGCTGTACTTTGGATGCAAGGTTGGTGATCAAGACAAATCCTGGGCTCCTCACATCTGTTGTGCAAGATGTGCTGTTGATCTTAGAGGTTGGCTGAGAGGTTCTCGCAAGTCAATACCGTTTGCTGTCCCAATGATATGGCGGGAACCAAAGGATCATGTGACCAACTGTTACTTCTGTCTAACCAATGTCTCTGGTTTCTCTGCTAAGACTATTGCAGGACACTAATATGGGATGCACCAGACATTGAGTACGAAAGAAAATCATCAGCAAAACACTTTTCGTTCATTTGTACTAATGGTAACATTTACATGCTTCATAATTACACTTAATCTCATGTTTCTCAAAATTTCTATGTGATACAGACTATCCGAAATTATATTTCTGCTTAACTTGAATGGGTTTATCATAATCATCTGAAATTTTCAAGGAAGCAAAACTTTTGTAAAAATGTGTTGCCCAGTGTAATTAAAGGGGGGTTCTAGTTACTTTTTTTTTACCCCCTAGTAAGGCTTCAAACAATAAACACTATATATTCACCTCTCCGTTCAGCCCGGGATCCAGTGGAGAGTCTCCATTTAGGTTTCCAGTCTTTATTTACCTTCTACTTGCCCACAAGTGTGTCAGCCAATCAGAGACTGAGTATTGAGGTTCCATTTGAACACAACATTACTGCTCATCCACTGATTGGCTGATGTGATCCTGTGTGGGTCAAAAGTCACAAAGACCATGAATGCAAATCAAGACTCTCCATTGTATTTCCGGCCGAACAGAGACATAAGTAAAGAGTGTTTGTTATCTTAAGCCTCAATAATAGTAAAAAATATGGAGCAAGTAATCTACATAGACAGAACGTTACATCTTACTCACACTTTATTCATATATTTAACACAACAGCCATGTGAATAGATCTTGTATTTATAATGGGGCCATGTGCTAACAGTAAAAAAAAAAAATGGCTAGTACGTGGCCATGAATCTATGTCATGTGAATAAGCTCATAGGGTTGTGAGAGAGGAAATAATCCACATCCATCATAATAATATACCTAGAACTCTCTCCTTCCGCTCACCATACAAGCCTATTTCATCTCACTATACAATAATCCTAAACAGATTTTTCACACTTTTCACTCCCTCCTTAGCCCTAAAGTACAGTCACCTATCACAGACCTTAGTGCTGGAGAAAGATAAAACTGACAGTACCCATTGATCTCCTTCCCTCCCACCCTGATCTCTGACCCAATAACAGTAGAAATCTCCCGGCTCCTGTCTTCTTATCACTTCTCCATCTCCTGACTCAGCGGCTGTAGCTCTAATGGCAGTGATTCTCTATTCCGTCTTCCTGATCTCTCTGCAGCATTGACACTGTAGACCACAGACTCCTCCACGGTATGTTTCACTCTTTTGTCCTTAAAAACACTACATTCTCTTCATTTCTGTCCATTTGTCGAGGGCATCATTTGTCAGTTCTACTTCTCCTCTTTTTGCTGTTTGGGTTTCTCAGAGTTCAGTCCTAGGTCCCTTCCTCTTTTCCATTTAGGGGGTGTTCAAATAGAGGTATTTGGAGCTGATTCTTTGGAGGATTCTGCCTCAAAATCAGCTCCAAATCCCCCCCCAGTATCTTTTTCTTGTTGGTTTCATGGAATCTTTCCATCCCCTTTTAAACATGCTGTTATAACTCCACTACAGGAAAATTCTCCACTAGAACAGTCCTGCACTGCTGACTGTAACTATCCCCCATCTAATCTGCAATTCATCCCTATACTCCTAGAATGCTTGATCTACTCTCACCTACTCTGCTAACTCTCTGCTAGATCTCTCGACCCTTCAAAATTTGGTTTCCAAACTCTACAATCTACAGAAACTGCCCTTTCTAACCCTGACTGATACTGTAAATCCATTCCCAGTAGGGCAGCCATTCCCTACTCAGTCCGCTGGATCTCTCTGCAACATTGACACTGTTGAAACCATTTCTTCCTCACACTGGTATAAATATAGGGGTCACTACAGTCAGTGGGCACCATTCCAGGGGGGTTCACAGGTCACACTCATCACATTGAGGCTGATTAAATTTCTTTGATCTCTTTTCTGATATCCTTTCCTGGCTGGTATTCTCTGCATCCTAAATTTATTACCTCTTATCCTTGGTGCACTGGAGTGAGAGAGTTGAGGATTTATATACACAGCCTTCCACTGTCATAAAGATGAAAATTAACCCTTCAATGGCAAAAGTAGAAGTCTCACTAGAGTTTTACTCTAATTTGTGGCTTAAGTAAACTGTTTGCACTATTGTCTGTATATACTATGTAACTTATATGTTTTATAGTCTGAACCACTTCAGAAAGGATGCTGAGAGATGGTACAACCCAGCAGAGAGAATTCTTGGAAGGAGTGGAAATGAAGAGGCTTTTCTTTCTCTCTGGAGAAGAAGGTAGTGTGGAGTGTGAGAAGAGACTGAACCAAAGCCTGAGCTGGCCTGGAGAAGATTCAGCTAAGCCAGTCCCACATTAAACAGCAGTCAGGAGATGGGAATAATCCCTGCTCAACTTATTTATTTGGCTTACTTATATAGCGCCATCATATTCTGCAGCGCTTTACAGACATTGACAGTCACTGTCCCATATAGGGCTCACAATCTACATTTCCTATCAGTATGTCTTTGGAGTGTGGGAGGAAACCAGAGTACCCAGAGGAAACCCACGCAAACACAGGGAAAACATACAAACTCCTTGCAGATGTTGTCCTTGGCAGGATTCAAACCCAGGACTCCAGCGCTGCAGTGCTAACCACTGAGCCACCGTGCTGCCCCTAACTTGTTGTCAAGAGAGAAGTGTGCCAGATAAGAATCTCAGGATCAGTGATCTGGATGATCTACACCTCCCAGTTGAACATTGTTGAGGCTTTGTGGACTTTGTAAGAGTTGCATCCTGTTCAAAATGAAAACTGCCCTAGCAAGGGAGACACAGACTGTAACTAGGATGTACCATCTACCATCTCAGCCCCAGCCTTCTGTCCAAAAGACTTAAACCTTCAGAAATTGGATTCTATGTTACCTAGTTCTACCTCAAGTAAAGAAAGGTTCTAAAAATCTCTTGTCTTCTGGGTCTTATTATCTTCTGGGGAACTTCATCTTCCACCAGACTTAGGAATGCTGACAACAACTAGGACAGTGATGGTGAACCTTCTAGAGACCGAGTGCCCAACCTGCAACCCAAAACCCACAATTGCGGACAGTTATGGACCTGTAAATACAGTTGTGTAAATGGGGCTTTACAAAGCTTTCAATAATACAAACAACTTTTTACTTAAAGGTAAGAGTTTGCATTTATTACTTTTGAACAATTAATGTTCACTATTTACATCGCACACAATCTGTTTTATAGTGACCGTGCAATGTTATTACAGCCTGTACTAATATCACGTCTGCTATAAAACAGATACTGTGTTATATAAATAGTGAATGGGCCCCCAAACAGTACAATGCGCTCCACAGTGGCCCCCAGACAGTATTATATGCTCCACAGTGGGCCCTCGCACAGTATTATATGTCCACAGTGGCCCCCACACAGTAGTATATGATCCACAGTGGCCCCCACATAGTATTATATGCTCCACAGTGGGCCCTCGCACAGTATTATATTCTCCACAGTGGGCCCCCACACAGTATTATATGTCCTGGAGTATTATATGTCCTGTACTGGATTCCCTGTTAGTGAACGATCAGGGTGATGGCGCGCATGCCAAAAGAGAGGGCTCTGAGTGCCCCCTCTGGCACGTGTGCCATAGGTTCGCCAACATGGAACTAGGACATGCCAAAGGTAAAGACCTCCATTATATACCCTGAAGACCCATTCAGCAGTCATTAGTCCAGTTGGATATCTGGAGCAGTTGGTTGAGTTTTTAGCCACCATGACCACTGCAAGTACTAATACTCTCAGCTTCCGAGCCTCTCCCAACAATTTGCAACACATATAGTCAATTAATAGGAATTATGTGGGCAGGCTGTGACACAAAAGGACATGATTACTGTGTGGGGGGATAACAGGTGATGGGAATGATGGGAAACTTGTGTGCACAGATATGTTGATAACAGACCATCATGCTGGTCTGAGCCACATACAGAAAGAAAGGGAAATGTAAATGCTGTTAAAATATAAAGATGGGAGGTGGCTGACAGTTGTGGAAAGAAGTTGTGCAGAGGGGCCTAAGCTAAGTTATTGTTGTGGGGCCCATGAGCTTTTAGTTAGACCCCAGCTCCACCCTATTGGCTTTAAGGAATCCACACTCTCCTAGCTTTCCTCCTACAGTAACTTTTTCTTTAGCATTAAACATTTTTAATAAAGTATGCACGAAAGTTTTCAAAAACAAAAAACAAAAAAAAAAAACAACAGTACAAACAGCATCATGATAGGGGTAGTGGGGGAGGAATGGAGGGTGAGATAATTGATGAGGAAGGGGAAAAACAAATAAGGTAAGAGGTGGGGGTACAAGGCTCTGTCACAGCAGAGCAACATTCATAAGAACAATGTGCCAAAAAGGAAGCAAATAACTTAGAGGAGGACATATCTGCAACACCATGGAGGAGTACCAGCAAATGTTCTATGAGGAGGCAGGAGGGGTGAGTGGGGGGGGGTAGGATAAGGGTGCGGAAAGTGGGGGATGGAGTGGGAGGGAAGGTCTAAGGGAGGGGGGGGTGGGGAAAGAGGAGCAAAAGACAGAAGAGTAATAGATTCCATCAATTCCACCAGATGTGCAGCTTCATGCCCCGACTGGTGCCACATCGCAAAGATCTCATGGAGAACAGAGGGTACTCTGTACCAACGAGATAGAATTTTGTAGTTTGTTTCTTAAACTTTGCATGAAATGGAAAATTTGTGACTCGACTAGAAGGCAAAGAGCCACACATCTGGTGGAAACATAGTACCTAGTTGTCGCTCTCATCCTGCAGTAAAGGCCTGTAGGGAGTCATCTGTGGTGTCAGAGAGCAGGTCATAGACAGCTGAGATCGGGTAAGGTGGCAAGGACTGGGATGTACAGAGTCATTCAAATGACGATAGAGACCTATGGAAGTCATAGAGGGATTCAATAGTTTTAACGGGGAGATTTTTGTGGAAGAAAATGGCTACACCCTTGGTCTTCCCTATTGTGTTGCTACTGTGGTGCCATATAGGGTAGTAGAGGTTTTTAATCGCCGTTACATGGGAGGCAAGGAAGTGGGTTTCCTGAAGGCATCATATGTAGACCCTACGTTTGTATACATTGTATAAAATCCTGAGAGCATTTTCGGGGGTATTCAGGCCCTTAATATTGAAGGATGAGACAGAGATATCTGACATTATAGGAGAAAAAACGGTAGGGAATAGGTCAATTAGGAGGGTTGTTGTGGTAGTACTAAAGGGAGGGGTAGTAAGAGGCAGAAGTGGGGGGGACAGGCGAGCAAGAAGGCGTGGGGGAGTAACATAAAGAGTAATATAAAACAATAACTATCTAGGTCCAAGAAGTGAGAACAATGAAGAGTAATACGAGCGGAAGAACATGGTAAAGACATATAACTAATCAAGGGCAAAACAACATTACTTAAGTAAAATAGTAGCATACAGCAAAAGGGAAGGACACTCCAAATGGTGGAGGTCATCTGTCGGAGGTCTCTGGATTCGGTCACTGTGTGCCAGCGGGAGCGTTGAGGTTGAGAAGAAATCTGACTGCGGCCATCGTCTGCATCTCCAGAGGTGGGGCAATAGTTGGAGGTCTCAGGGTAGCTCAGAAGCATCTCTCAGCTGGGAAGAAGGAGAGGCTGTAGATCCAACGATTGATGAAAGGAGGGGAGGTCCTCCGGGGAGGAGAGGGTCAGCATCCTGTCCTTAAGTCGGACCTGAAAGGCGAACAGTAAGCCCCAGCGGTATGGAATCCCATGTTCTTGTAAGAGGACCAGTAGCGGTTTCAGTATGTTTCTCTGGCATAGGTTATGGCTAGACAGATCAGGAAAAAGGTAAAGGGAAGCTCCATCAAAGTCAATGAACTTTTGTTCTCTCACCTTCAGCATTATTTCCTCCTTAAGGGCATAGCAGTGTACCCTGAAAATCACATCATGGGGTTTGACCTGATCCAAACTTCTAAGTCAGAGGGTATATCGATGCGAGTGTCAGCTGTATGTCCCAATAGCATGTTGAATATGCCCGTGAGAGTAGAAATAACGTTAGAAGTTGGTGTGACTTCAGGCAGGCCGCAAATCCGTATATATTGTTGTGGCAGTTCCGTTTTTCGATATCATCGACGTGCGATATTAGTTTTCGTGTTGGGTGGTAGCAGTTGCAGAAGATTTCTGCAGAGATTGTATCAAAGCCAACACTGAGGACTGGAACAACTCCAGGTCGTCCACTCACTTTTTTAGAGTAGCTATGGTAAGCGTGGAACACTGGGAGTGTCACATTTTGGATGATCAGTGCCGTTGAGAGCCCCCTATCTAATTCTGTGGCATGTGGTTGGTGAAGTGACATCTTCATCAGATGAGGGATCTGTGTCTTGGGGGATACGGAGCATTTTGCTGCAAGTCACTTTTGGGTTGGGGACAGGAAAAGGGACTTTTTAGTGGGGGAACTTGAGCCCTAATCAGAGTCTCCCCCATACTGGTGGCCGTGCAGCTTAGGTGGCCCACTGTGCTGTGGGGTGGCCAGGGTCCGCTGGGCTGAAGTATAGCAGTGGTTGGATGGTGCCTCTGAGCCTGTGTCACTATCGGCAGATTGCCGATGCTCCCTGAGAGTGAGGAAGAAAATGGAGATTGGTACATCAGGTGCCTGAGAAGTAAGATACACTTTTTAGATCTGGTTTTGCTCATTGTTGTGCAGATAACACTCGATGTCTTGGGCCAGGAATGGAGCACAAGCTAAACATGTCGGGGTGCCAGGATGTCAGGCCAGGAACCCCTACAGTAACTTTTTGACCCTTCATTGAGTGTATAATTTGCCAGGTCAACTTCTTCTCTTCACCTTGCTGTTTGGGGTTCCTTGGGGTTCAGTTTTAGGCCAGTTCTTGTTTTACTTTTTAATCAATTCTATAATTTCACAAACAAATATGTAATAAGGCACAAAAGGGAGGGATTTGGAGGAAAAGGGGAGTGGCGGGGAGGAGGACCCAAACTTTATCCAATCATTAAGGACATTCCAGCTCTTTCCACTGCCTGAATTTGAAAAACTACAGCTTTAGGGCAAAAGTAAGTTGTCTGACAAGATATAAGGAAATTGTTACAGGGACAGACTGATAAAATTAATAAAATCTATGTAATACTTCATGTTATGTTTGGTCGTGCTGCAGAGAAAGTAATCTCTTACTGACTAGATCCTTCTAACAAGAGGTTATTACCCAGTTTCTTACTGACCTTGTATATCAGGGTATTTCATAAGTAACATAAGTCCATGTCTTAGAGTGCTGCTGACGGTTTCAGTCCCGGCAAAAAATAAGTTGAGTATGGTCATTATCATGTTATTCTTGTCAAAGTTAGGATTGTCTTGTTCCTGTAAACACAATTTAAAGCAATATGATTTAAAGGAATGTTCCATTTTGAAGTGACTGTTTTAAGATGCACCTGACCAAGTCAAGTCAAATCAAGACATGAGAATATAGTAAATTTCTTAAGTAGTTCCCAAATATCCCACCCCTATAACCTCTTACATGCACACAATTTCTTTTATGGCCTTGGCAATTAACAAATTGTAAACTGGTAATAAGACCAACTATTGGATCCCAAGTATTTTATTTTGAGTTACCCAATGGCATGTTGACACCCATTGACATAAATCCTACTGTACCACTATGTACCCAATGGATTTCTGAATAAGATGGACTTTAATGAGGCCAAGCCTACAGCAAGAGAATGCTATTGTATTGAGGATAGGCCATTGGACTCTAACCCAACCAAATTCAGGTGGACCCACCAACCACTTACACTCATTACCCCTCTCCTAATCCTCATTCAGTTACCTGCTGCTGTTTTATAAGAAAGCAATCAATGTAATCTCTGGGTGAGTTTGGATCAAATGACTCCTCATTCATCTTGATTCGCTTCTCAATGAAATTGGTGAGTTTACGCAAGCTTTTGTTTATTCTCTGGTGCGGTCCTGGTACATAGTACATGACTGTGGGCAGCATATCCTTCAGCTGGAATAAGAGATACACATTACTCATTTTAAGCAATACTAGTAGCACTAACCTAGTAACTAATATACAGTGAAAGCAAATGCAAAAGATCCATGTCTGACATATGTGCACGGCATAAGGCCCAATCACCAAGGTGTTTTGACTGCCAAACTGTCTCCAAAGCCTTCCAGACACTTACAGGACCAAGAAATGGCAATTAAAATGAGTCAAAGTGTATCTCCAACAACATGAGAGCTTTATTAGTATGTATCAAAGGTGATAAAGTGGCTTATAAAATATTTATTGAAAATGGGGTTTGTGACGTTTCTTGCATATTAAATACATTTGAAGCAGACACAAAAATACACATACACAGTCATGGCCGTAAGAGTTGGAACCCATGAAATTTGTCCAAAAAATTTACTATTTCTCCCAGAAAATTATTCCAATTACACGTCTACACGTTTATTTCCTTTGTGTGTATTGGAACAAAACAAAAATACAAAGAAAAAAAAAGCCAAAAAGTATATAATTTCATGCAAAACTCCAAAAATGGGCCAGACAAAATTACTGGCACCATCAACTTAATATTTGGTTGCACACCCTTTGGAAAAAATAACTGAAATCAATCGCTTCCTATAACCATCCACAAGCTTCTTACACATCTCAACTGGAATTTTGCACTGCTCTTCTTTTGCAGATGGCTCCAGGTCTCTCATATTTGGGGGGTGCCTTCTCTTCTCCCAACAGCAATTTTAATATTTCTCCACAGGTGTTCAATGGGATTTAGATCTAGACTCATTGCGTCCACTTCAGAACTCTCCAGCGCTTTGTTTCCATCCATTTCTGGGTTTTTTGAAGTATGTTTGTTTGGGGTCATTGTCCTGCTGGAAGACCCATGACCTAGGACGCAAACATAGCTTTCTGACTCTGAGTCTTACATTGAGACCCAAAATCCTTTGGTAATCTTCAGATTTCATGAAGCCTTGCACACAATCAAGGCAAGCAGCAAAACAACCCCAAAACATCTATGACCCTCCAACATCTATGACTGTTGGCCCTGTGTTGTTTTCTATGTAGGTCTCATTCTATTTCCAGTTAATAGTAGAACCATAAAGCTCCGTCTTGGTCTCCTCTGTCCACAAGACATTTTCCCAGAAGGATTTTGGCTTACTCACGTACATTTTGCTAGTAGTATAATGTTGTACCGTGTTAGACATAGAAATTAGTGGAAGAGTGAAGAAATTAGGCGATAACTTTTAGAGGCTAACTGAGTATATTTGATAGTAAGCTTTTGAGAGTGTTAGCTCCCTTCTTCAGACATGGTGTAATACTAGAAACTGAAAATTCACATTAGTTATACACACACAAGACATGGATCTTCAAAAGGATCTTGGAATAACAAAATGCAATATACATAGAGAAGTTATTTACAACAGGTCAGGAAATAAACAGTCTGGAAAATTTGTGCGGTGTGACAGAGGGATCTGTTATCTGTTTGTAATCAGGAGGTGATTTGTGACCCTCACAGTTCATACATAGTGTGACATGAAATTGGCAGGAATATTAAGTCCAAATTGCAGAGTTTTAAATTTTTGCATTAACTTGTATTCCCATTCCTTTCTCTTGATCTATGTCTTAAAGTGTCCTATTTAACTGAAAATGACACCTCACCTTGCCTGAAAAACAGGTGCATGACCTGCAAGCACCTCCACACCGCTGACAGTGTACCTGTCCCACAGTCACAACAGATGCACAGAATTAGGGGGACATTTTCCTGCAGGTCTTCCAATGTAGTGTATCTCATAATGTGTGTGCAATGTCCCACCACAGGCCTCTATGTGAGGGAAAGAGGGCAGAGACTCAGTCAGCGCATGAACTCACACAGATCCACCATTAATAACAGCAGAACAGATCTCCCAGTGGCCGCACATTTGTCAGGAGAAGACCACTCTATTAATAATTTGCAGGTTGTGGTTTTAATGGGACACTTTAAGACGCAGAAAGAGAGAAAGGAATGGGAATATAAGTTAATGCAAAAAGTTCAAACTCTGCAATTTGGACTTAATATTCCTGCCAGTTTCATGTCACACTATGTATGAACTGTGAGGGTCACAAATCACCACCTGATTACAAACAGATAACAGATCCCTCTGTCACGCCCCACAAATTTTCCAGACTGTTTATTTTCTGACCTGTTGTAAATAACTTCTCTATGTATATTGTATTTTGTTATTCCAAGCTCCTTTTCAAGATCCATGTCTTGTGTATGTATAAATAGTGTGAATTTTCAGTTTCTAGTATTACACCATGTCTGAAGAAGAGAGCTAGCACTCTCGAAAGCTTACTATCAAATATAATCAGTTAGCCTCTAAAAGGTATCACCTGATTTCTTCACTCTTCCGTGTACATTTTGACTGTAAACTGCAGTCTATTTTTTTTCTGTCTCTGTGTCATCAGTGGGGTCCTCCTGGGTCTCCTGACAGATAGTTGGTGCTGACACTGATGCCCCTGAGCCTGCAGGACAGTTTGAATTTCTTTGGCACTTGACTGGGGGTGCTAATCTACCATCCGGACTATCCTGTGTTACAACCTTTCATCAATTTTTCTCTTCCGTCCATGTCCAGGGAGATTTGCTAGAGTGCCATGGGTTGAAAAGTTCTTGATTATGTTGCGCACCGTGGACAAAGGAACATCAAGATCTCTGGAGATGGACTTGTAACCTTGAGATTGTTGATATTTTTCCACAATTTTGGTTCTCAAGTCCTCAGACTCTTCTTCTCCTTTTTCTGTTCCCCATGCTTAGTGTGGCACACACAGACACACAATGCAAAGATGGAGGCAAGTTCTCTCCTTTTTATCTGGTTCCTGGTGTGATTTTTATATTGCCCACACCTGTTACTTGCCACAGGTAAGTTTGAATGACCATCACATGCTGGAAACAAAGTTATTTACCCACAATTTCTCTGTTTTTTGTGTTGTTCTAATACACACAAAGGAAATAAACATTTGTATAACAAAACATGTGTAATTGCAATAATTTTCAGGGAGAAATACTTTATTTTCTGAAAACAATTTCAGGGGTGCCGACACTTACAGCCATGACTGTACACTGTGACATACATGCACAAATACAGTATAAACAGTACATACATTCAGGCACATATGTGCACACTGACTTTCATATACTATGATATATACAATTAACAGCTTTACTCTCAGATTAGTTTGTATGTAACAAGAGATGATTGCTCTAGCCCACATAGACTGGATCTATGAAGAAACTCTCCCGTCCTATCCCCTCCTCTGCATCATTAAATTTGTCCCCGTCAAACCCAGAAGTATGACTGATACCTCTACATCTGCTAGAGTTATTCATGCTGTATTCTCATCTAGATGGTGCTAAATCTGCTGAGAAATATTGCTTGTCCGAAGTGCAGATTCAACCCCCAAAGTTACATGATTCAGGTGTCTATTATTAATATCAAAATGTGTTGGCACTTACCTGTCCCCACACACCACTCATATCCTGAGATACAACACTGAACATGGTCAGAAGCTTCTGGAAGCTATCATTACTGTATTCAAAACGGTTTCCAAACACGATGGAGCAAATTATATTTGAAACTCCCTGGACTAAAAATTTGGTTGGGTCAAAGAATTGTTCTGTAGAAACAACATAGAAAATCATTGATAAGTAGGGAAGATTCTATTTTTTTCAATAAGGAGAAAGGGGTGAAAGGACAGACAGGATATAAAGAGGGAGGGATAAAGGTAGGGAAGAAGAAAAGAAAGAAGTGGGGGAGTGAGGAAGGAAGTGTAAGGAGGAGAGGCAATCTTAGGTGGGTGACTTAGATGACTATATACATTGTTCCAAGACAGATTTAGCATCCCCTGCGAAACGGAGTTCATTCATCAATTTTCATTGTAACTACTAGCATATAGTCTGTATAACAGATGGTGATGCACATTTTATAGTGTTGTATTTCCTTTGCAGGCAGTGTGGAAAGGAAGA
The DNA here is from genome assembly GCA_947044405.1 of Leptodactylus fallax. Classification (NCBI taxonomy): domain Eukaryota; kingdom Metazoa; phylum Chordata; class Amphibia; order Anura; family Leptodactylidae; genus Leptodactylus; species Leptodactylus fallax. The sequence goes on from CAMRHE010000327.1 coordinate 1,021,247, forward strand.
ACGAAGGTCACATCTAGCTGTACCATGGGAGGAGGAGTCCTATGGAATGATTTCATACTAGCTATGATGTCACCTTTGGTTAGCGAGAGGGTGAAAGCTTGCCGTAAAAGAGCAGCTTTCACTCCATCCTGGATCAGCCCATGTGAAGAGTTTGGCCATATGCATACTCCATTCGGTTAGTCGGTCCATGTCATCCCGAAAAACAACTACCATGTCATGAGATGCAGGAGGAGACCTAGTCTGTGAGTGTGTCAGGGAGAGTCTACTGTGGGAAAAGGATTGATGCCCACCACCTCATGTGTGTAATCTCTGGAGGTCTGAAGTCATTTACTAAGTGAGCCTCACCCTTGTATATTGGTCTGCCATCAAGACTGTAAAGTTTTGGTCCTGATATTAAAGAGCATTTGGTATTTTTCCTTCTGACATGACTACACTGTACACCCAGATCTGTGCATGGTTGGATCAATAGATGTACAGCTGGCTGGAATATTACATTACCATGAGTGCAATGCAACAACGAAGGATGGAAGAAGCTGGTGGCTGCAGTAGTGAGGTAATGTTGTGGGCCCTGGGCGCGGGGAGAGGGTGTCTGGTCTGTAAAGATGATGAAGGCTACCAAGCTTGTAATAGGAATATTTAGACTGGTCTATCGTCGGTCTATGACCAACCTCAATAGTAATGTAGTGAATCTCCCATAGACTGCAATACAGTTCTATTGCAGTCTATGGGACAATTGCAAGTTCAAGCCCCCTAGGGGGTCTAATGAAATAATACAAAAAATAAATAAATAAAAGTTCAAATAACCCTCCTTTCCCTATATTACATATAAAACTAAAATATTACTGTGAAACACATACACATTAGGTATCTCTATGTCCAAAAACTTATAAAAATATTTTTCCCGTACAGTAAACACCATAGCAGGAAAAAAAATCAAAAGTGGCGAAATGCCGTTTTTTTTCACTGTTTCTCCTTTGATAAAAATCCGAATAAAAAGTGTTCAAAGCAATACACATTCCCTAAAATGGTATAACTAAAAAGTTTACCTGGCCCTGCAAAAAAATACGCCATATGCATCCCCATACATGAGAATATAAAAATGTTACAGGTGTTAGAATATGGCGACTTTTTTGCAAAGTTTTAGATTTTTTTTTAAGGGGTTAAAATGTAAATAAAAGTATATAAATTTGGTATCCCCAGAGTTGTAGCAAAACATAGAATACAGGTGACATGTCATTTTGGCTGCAGAGTGAACGCTGTAAAAATGAAGCCCGTAAGAAAGTCGCACAAATGCAGTTTTTCTCCAATTCCTCCCAATTCCGATATTTTTTTTCCATCTTCCCAGCACATTATAAAGAATAATAAATGGTACTATCATAATGAGCAATTTGTCCGGCAAACAATAAGCCTTCAAATGGCTCTGAGAACTGAAAAAGTTATGGGGTTTGGAAGGCGGGGAGTCAAAAATGAACATTGCCAAAAAGAGGGAAGGGGTTAACATTAACATGGGCAAATTCCGCTTCAGGGTCACCTGTCAATGTGATCTTGCAGCTGTTGCAAAACTACAACTCCCATATGTTATTTATGTTATTAAAAATTTTGCCACATTTTTAGCTTCAAAATTATTTTTTCCTATTTTCCTCCACTAAAACCTAGGTGCATCTTATGGTCCGAAAAATACGAATAAGTTGGGGATCATTAGATAAGTGATATACCTGAGCATACAGTAATGCTGTATAATATATACCATAGAACACCATAATAGCATGACCACAAAAAATTATAATAAAATATCATTTTATTAACATAAATAATGAAACAAACATATATGGGGAGACAAATAATGAAGGTACACCATAATAACGATAGGGAGGGAAATGGGGCCACAATAATAATAAATAGGGGGATATACACTGCTGGTACAAATAAATATGTGTAAGGATGGTTGAAAACAACCTATATAGCACTATATATGCATAAACATACCATAAACAGTATAATAGCCCAAAGAAATCTAGTAAAAACTAGAAAAATGGAAATAAATAGGAACATAATAAGACACCATTGTAACCTCACCTAGTCACACTCCACCCTAACGAACATTTCGCCAGACGGCTTCATCACGACCCCTTGATGAAGCCATCTGATATTTTATTATAATTTTTTTGTGGTCATGCTATTATGGTGTTCTATGGTTTTACATGATCTACAGAGTTTTTCATGCTTAGCTATTAGCCCTTTTTTGTGTTTGATAATATATACCATGTAATACAATAATACAATGTAATGATTGTTACCAGGCGTATTATTGATAAAAACATCACATACAATCACCTAGTTATATGACAAAGCTGTGAATATCTTCTACTATAAAACCCACTTCATTCCTGTACACTCTTCATTTGACTATGTTGGCACATGGTTCCCTACCTTTTTGTGATCTTATCTCTTCTACAAGAAATTTGGCCTCTTCTTGGATTCTTTCTTCAATGTTTTTCTTTCCCATGCCAAAATTTCTTAGAATTGTAAGGGAAAATCTGCGAAGATCCTTCCATCTTTCTCCGTTGCTAAAACCTTCCCCTGAAACAAAAATCATGACTTATTGTGTATTATAATCCAGAATGAACCTCTCCATACATAGTTGTAAATATACAGAATACTGACAAACTTACCATATCCTTTAAGAAAATCATCCATAGTAGGAAGCCTTCCACGACCACCAAATTCTTCAGCTCGATCAATTAATGCTTCTTTGATAGTGTTGTAACCACAAAGAACAACTACTGGATAGTGTCCAAAATACACAGTGTATACTGTGCCATAATTCTTATTAAACTGAAAAAACAATTGGGAAGTATTACAATATAGAAGATAGATTATCATACATCTTATGCATGGCACACTGCAGTATAAGGGACTCCTTTGTTATTATAATACAATGGTCAGACCAGGTTTCCTCCCTCCATCCACCAAATAGGGAACTTTTTTGCTTGATGTTTATTGATTTAATCAGAAAAAAGAACTCCTGTATGCAGAATCGCTCCTTCTGAATCAGCCATTTTGTTGGTTTTTAGTCCATTGTTAAAATAGTGACCAAGCCCTACAGAATGTGAAAGCTGTACTGCAGATGGTGCGAACTATGGCTCTACCTCTGAGCCCTTTATCGCTTGGATCCTCAGTCATTCTATTGGGACGGTTTAGCGAATATAATAATATATTTATTATAAAAAAAATTTCCTGCTTCATGTTCATGACACACTTCTGTTTATTGGACCTGCCACTGATCACCAGACAGATAACACAGATTTAATCGTCTCACATGCTCTCTGAGAAGTCCCATTAACCTGGATGCAGAGATATCTGGAAAACCAGTACAAGGTGCAAGAACAGAAAATCCGCCACAGGAGGGATCTAGAAAATGTCATTTTATTATGAAAACATCACAAAGTCCATTTTACATCACCATTTATGTACCAAGGCAGCTGAAATATTAATCTGTCCAGTGTATATACAGTGTGATGAAATATAATTTCACTTTGTTTGGTCATTTCTGATCTTTCCCAGATGTGCAGTTGGACATGGTCTAAGACAAATATCATGTGTGTATGTAGATTAAGATAATTCTTTGTCTGAAAAGTTCTGTTTATGCATACATAATAAATTGCTAGTGGTTCTGGTTGGAGGTGAAGCCCTAAAGGCACCATTCTCATTGGATGAAATATGTAAGAGATATGTTCCCTTTTTGAGTCACACATTTGATTCTTGTGTTTATTTGTCAACTGTAAAACTAATGGTAGGGTGTATCTATGTATATATAAAATCACAGTTTGTTTGTGGGGTTCGCGGCCCGCGGCCTTACTTACCGATCCCCGATCCTGCTCACAGCCACCTCCGCCTCCGCAGAAGGGGATGCGCAGGCAGCTGTGAGCAGGAGCGTGGATCGGTAAGTAAATAGGGCCCATTATCTGCTGGGGTTACTTCAGCAGGTAACGGCCTATTAAAAAAAAAAAAATGTCCCGGGCCCTTTGGCAGCCGCTGCCGCTGCTACCCCGGTATTTACGCCCCTGAGAATACCCAAAACTCGGAGTCTAGTAAATTATTTCTTTTTCTCTGAAAATCTATTGTCAAGAAAACAACAAAGTCCTTTCCGAATCCTATGGTTTCTGTATCAGGACAAAGTAACAGGATATAAAAAAATCTGGTCCACAAAATGTTTAAAATACAACCTCTGATGAACAAAATCCCCACAAGAGACTCCACCATTTCATTATTTATTTCACAAAAATGGAGACAAAATGGAAAATCCATGTATGAAAAAACTAAGTCCACTCTATGAATCAGTAACTTGCAGAGTAAAGGTTTTCCGGGTGATAATATCAGTCTCTTACAATGCTTTGTGCTTTGATTCATCCAAGGTTGTATTTACCCAATTTTAAGACCTTCTAACGAACCAATTTTTTAAAATTATGTCCTAAAACTATAGAATTCAAAGAGACGGCTTTGTTTTTTCTCACAACTATACCGTTCGGTCCATATATATTATATACACTGTATACAGTTAGGTCCATATATATTTGGACACTGACACAAATTTAGTTTTTTTTACCCATTTACTGAAACATATTCAAGTTATAGTTATATAATGGCCATGGACATAAAGTTCAGACTTTCAGCTTTCATTTGAGGGTATCCACATTAAAATTGGATAAAGGGTTTTAGGAGTTTCAGCTCAGTAACATGTGCCACCCTGTTTTTAAAGGGATCAAAAGTAATTGGACATTTGACTCTTGAGCTGTTTCATGGACAGGTGTGGGGGCAATTCCTTCCTTATGTCATTCTCAATTAAGCAGATACAAGGCCTGGAGTTGATTTGAGGTGCGGTGCTTGCATTTGGAAGATTTTGTTGCGAAGAAAACTTACGGTCAAAGGAGCTCTCCATGCAGGTGAAACAAGCCATCCTTAAGCTGCAAAAACACAAAAAACCCATCTGAGAAATTGCCACAATATTAGGAGTGGCAAAATCTACAGTTTTGTACATCCTGAGAAAGAAAGAAAGCACTGGTGACCTCATCAATGCAAAAAGACCTGGACGCCCACAGAAGACAACAGTGGTGGATGATCGCAGAATAATTTCCATGGTGAAGAGAAACCCCTTCACAACAGCGAACCAAAGTGAATAACAATCTCCAAGATGTAGGCAATGTATCAATATCCAAATCTACCATAAAGAGGAGACTGCATGAAAGTAACTACAGAGGGTTACTCATAAGCCTCATGAATAAGAAGGCTAAAAAACATCTAAAAAAAGCCAGCACAGTTCTGGAAGAACATTCTTAGGACAGATGAAACCAAGATCAACCTCTACCAGAATGATGGAAAGAAAAAAGTATGGTGAAGGCGTGGTACAGCTCATGATCCAAAGCATAGCACATCATGTGTAATACATGGCGGAGGCGGCAGTGTGATGGCGTGGGCAGGCATGGCTGCCAGTGGCAGTGGTCACTAGTGTATATAGATGATGTGACACAGGACAGAAGCAGCCGGATGAATTCTGAGCTATTCACAGACATACTGTGTTCTCAAATCCAGCCAAACTGATACATAATACAGATGGACAATGACCCAAAACAGAAAAACAAAGCAACCTGGGAGTTTATTAAAGCAAAGAAGTGGAATATTCTTCAATGGCCAAGTCAGTCGCCTGATCTCAACCCAACTGAGCAGCATTTCACTTGTTACAGACTAAACTTCAGACAGAAAGACCACAAACAAACAGCAACTGAAAACCGCTGCAGTAAAGGCCGAGCATTAACCAGGAGGAGACGCAGCGGCGGCGTCTGGTGATGTCCATGAGCTCAAGACTTCAGGCAGTCACTGCCAACAAAGGGGGAACAACCAAGAATTAGAAATTAACATTTTAGTATTAAGTATTAACATTTTATTTACAATAATTTAATTTGTCCAATTACTTTTGAGCCCCTGAAATGAAGGGATTGTGGGTAATAAATGCTTTATAGTCCTCACATTTATATACAATCATTTTGTACAACCCACTGAATTAAAGCTGAAAGTCTGAACTTCAACATCGTGGTAATGTCCAGAACCAAAATGAGAAAAATGTTGTCTCTGTCCAAATATTTATGGACTTAACCGTATATCATCTGATCAGATTATATGTAGTCTCACTACTTAAAGGGTTTTCCACAAACATAACCAAATTTAAATTTATAGACAATTAAAAGTTAAACAATTTTGCAAATATACTGTAAATAATCCAAAATTTAAGTTTTAAAGATTTCTTTAACCATCCTAGTTGCAAAAGTAATTTATATTGAGGTTCCAGCAGCCCTGAAAGAGACATCAGGGAATGCAATAAATGATTTACTATTAGAATAAGACACAAGGTGATTCATGAAATTCACATTTTGTACCACTAAACACCAATAAAAATATCGTCAATATAATGATCTTACAGATGAAAAATAAAGATTATTCCAGGGCCATTGAAATTTCTCCTCTCATTCACAAGTAAAGATTAGCAAATCAAAACCCCTGAGAAAATATTCAGTATTAATGATAAATTTTTTTAGAGAAATAGGAGAAATTCTTAAAGCTTTACACTAAATGATCCAGGTGAAGAGATGGATAGTGTATTCCCAAATTATACAGTGTAGATGAGGAAAGAGTGAGAACATTACATGTAGGCCGCCGGTAGTCATCTTCCCACCGAAAATCTTTCAGGGATATGTTTTATGTTCTGGATATGCTGGTATTGGGCTCAGCAATGGCTGAAGATGGTGATCCATTTTCAGTATCTGCAGTTTTTAGCTTATACAATTTGTGTTAACATATCCTTAGACTTGGGCAAGTTCTGAAGAACAGAAACGCAGGGACATTATATCTCCTCCACTGCAGGTACCTTTTTTTGCTTGTCATGTGGTATCTTTACTATTCTATGGGGCTAACTGTGAATGATATAACTTCTAGCTGGAATAACTTGGAGGACACTTTATTTTGTCTGCAAAACTTTTTGCCACTATTTGATGACATTTAGATACAAGGTTTCAAATTCATTTTTAAAGCTCTTTTGTGTGACCATGACAGGTTGTCCTCTGGCACCTTCTGTTGATCTTGTACAAAGTACAGGAACATATTTGGTAACAATGATATGGGTTTCTGGCACCAGAATATGGTGGACATAGCCTGAATTAGGGATCAAGTCATATCTCAGCTGCTTTATGTGTAAGATTAACCACTTCAGTACCAGGCCAATTTCTGGTCCAGGAACAGACACATTTCCTGTGTGTTATGCTTTGAGGACTGTAACATTTTTATCATTGGCGTTATTCAACTAATTTCTGTGTCTTTTTTTGGTAACACATACTTCTTTATTTTTATGTTGTTTTTATTTTTGTATTTGTTTGAATTTTTTTTTATATCCGGGAAATGGAGGTAGTAATGTACGGGGGTATCAGATGGGTTCCTGTTGTGTAAATCTACAATAAATTAGGATCACTACAATAAAGCACCCAATGCCAGTCTTCTGCTCCAAAAGCTAACAAGTCATTGCAAGCAGTACAGTAATGTAGAAAACATATGCTTCTAAAGACAAACATTATAAATCTCTGATGTGACTGTGCCTTGAAGATATTGTCCAGTTTAGGTCAACCAAAGTGATAAGAGGCACAGAATAGAAGATCTAATGTCTCAAAGATGGTGGTTAAAAATAAATGTATTAACCTCAGAGAATAAAATGCTGAAGTGATACCGTATGATAATTGTATGGCAAATTGGTCTATGCCCTTCCAGGGTGGTTTTTATCATCCTTTAGAGTAACCAGGATTTGTCACTATATCAGGTACTCGCTACATTATGTTAGCAGTGAATCTATATTTCAGAGGTTTCCCTTCAGAACTAACCTCCACCAAGGATTTGACCAGCTCCCCTCTCCTAATGTGCAGGACATTTCCAAAGATAGGCCAGGGTGTTGGTCCCGGAGGCAGGTTACGTCTTCTGTATATGGCATTCCATATGGAGTAGATAAACAATGAAAGGATCGCGACCACGACCAGGGATGCAAACCAGGTAAGAGCCATCTTTCCTAACTACAAAGCATAGAATGATTCTCCACCAGACCATCAGGCTGATGTTAATCAGAAACCTCAGGTTAAATATCATTATCAGAGCTTGTTCTTTGTGTTGGAAAATAGTGAGAAGATTTTCTCCAGCTTGGTCATTGGTTGGCAGGTACGTGGAGTTTTTTTTTTTTTTTTTTTTTGAGTACGGTAAATATGGTTTTGTGCCAAAAGAGATGCCAAAGCGCAACAACGGTATGTTTAGTCAACTTTATAATAGTGCACTGTGGACAGTAGATTAAAGAATGTTAAAACAGATGTATCATATTATGTAACACAAGGAAAAATAAATAAGTTACGGCTGTCAGAGCGACTAAAATATATTTTTTTTACATTTTTCAAAGTTTTGGATTTCTGTAAAAGAATTAAAACATAACATAAAACTAGAAAAATCTATCACTGCACTGAAAGAATATAAGGAACGTGTTATTTGTACCCTACAGGGAGCACCAGAAAAATAAACCAGCAAGAAAATGGTGCAAATTCCTACTCATTCTGATATTTTTACAGCTTCTGAGTAAATTGTATGCAATATGGGGCCATTACAGAATACAGTTTGTTCAGCAAAAAATAAGCCCTCATACACCTCTGAATAATAAAAAAAAAAGAAAAAAAAAGTTATGGTTTTTGAAAACAAAAAGGCTGCAGTGGGAAGGGGTTAAAAATATATATAGTATCACTTTTTTAAGTATACAATGTACTGGCATATATAAATCATGTATGGGAAGTAAAATACTATTGAAGTTTGGTCAGAGGAAATCCTTTCATTGAGAATAGTGGATCCTGTAAGCTCAACCTTAACTTTTTTATACACAACGTCTCAGATAAAATCTGATGAAAAGTTATTCAAAATAAATGTTTTAATAGAATGGGGATCTCCCAGCAGCCTCCTCCTTATTATTCTGATGTCACATTGTAGTGAACACTAAAGAACCCGGGAGAAAGTATATTGAACGAGTGATGGGTAAGGAAGCCTGAAAACCTGTCTTATTGTAACATCTTTGCCTGTTCAGATTCTGTGCCTTCATCCGGTCACACGCTTCGGCACAGGAGGTGTGTTCAGTTGTGATCCTTTGTATCTGTTGTTGTAGCACAGCTGAGGATCCGTTGCTGTGTATCAGTCCAGCCAGTGCTTTTGTTCCTTTGGCTACTAGGGAGTTAACTTAGTGCTTTTGATTGACATTCCTCCTGGCCAATCAATTCTGGGGCACATTCCTTTAAATATCTTTCCAGTCCACTCCCTAATGCTTGCTATTGCCATGTGTGTGCTGGCTATATACTCTTTGCTGTTTGTATTTATATTTCTGACCATTGGCTTTTCTTCTGACTATTCTCTTGGATCAGTTGTAATCCTTTGTATCTGTTGTTGTAGCACAGCTGAGGATCCGTTGCTGTGTATCAGTCCAGCCAGTGCTTTTGTTCCTTTGGCTACTAGGGAGTTAACTTAGTGCTTTTGATTGACATTCCTCCTGGCCAATCAATTCTGGGGTACATTCCTTTAAATATCTTTCCAGTCCACTCCCTAATGCTTGCTATTGCCATGTGTGTGCTGGCTATATACTCTTTGCTGTTTGTATTTATATTTCTGACCATTGGCTTTTCTTCTGACTATTCTCTTGGATTCCGACTCTGTACCTCGCTGCTCGAATGGTTCTGACCCCTTGGCTAGCTGATCTCCCATTTGTTGTTGTTCCTCTTGTCTGCGTTCTATGTTATCACTTTTATCATAGGAAGGGACTGTCGCCCAGTTGTCCCCTACTGCCTAGGGTAGGTGAGGCAAATCGGCAGGGACTGGGCGCACTGTCTTGTCATTCCCCTCCTCCCGGATTTCACCAGCAGTTACTGGGGATTTGCTCATCTATCAATTCCCTAACACTTATATTGTATTGTGTGGCGATCATATATTGTAGGGTACATTGCAGGTGGAGATTGGACTGTATGGATGAGATCAGATCCTGTACTGTGTGCAGGGCTGCTTTAATCATAGGGCCAACGATGCACTTGCACCAGGCCCTATGGTTGCAGGGGACCCCTTGGGACAGCTGGACATTCCTGCATTTAGAGTGCTGTCGTGCTGTTCCTGACCGCCCCGATACTTTACAGTTCCAACTCATTTAAATCCTCCAGGTGCAGCTGAGTGGAGTACAATGGTGGGCCATTCATTCCCTCATCACCATTTGGTTACTCCGACAGACAGAATACAACAGGGGAACTGGGAAAGGCAAGTATTAGGTGTCTTTTTTTTCATTATTTGATGATTGATACCGGGGTGGGGGCAACCTGGAAAAGGGATATTATACTGGGGGCGCAACCTGAAAAATGAGACAATATACTTTGAGGGCAACCTGGAAAGGGGACAAGATGACAAGATATTTTAGGGGGGGGCAACCTGGAAAAAATACACTATACTGGTTGGGGGGGGCAACCTGGAAAGGGGACAATATACTGTAGAAGCAACCTGGAAAGAGGACATTATACTTTGGGTGCAACCTGAAAAGGGGACATTATACTATGGGGGCAACCTGGAAAGGGGACAATATACTGTAGAGGCAGCCTGGAAAGGGGATAATATACTGTAGAGGCAACCTAGAAAGAGGACATAATACTTTGGAGGCAACAAGGAAAGGGGACATTATACTGTGGGGTCAACCTGGGAAAGGGAAATTATATTGTGGGGGCAAAGTGGAAGGGGACATTATAATCTAATGTCTTAGGGGCCACCAGGGTGGGACAGGTTAATATATGAGGGGCCACAGAGGGAATTTGTTAATGTCTGATGCCCCTGCAGTGGCATTTGATAGTGTGATGGACCACTGAGGGCCAAAACAGTATATTGTATGGGACTACATTATACTGTATGATTGCTACTAAAGGGAATTTTACCATGTGGGAGTCACTATTGAATCACTTCACCTTTATTTAATGGGTCATAAAACACAATTAATGTAATATTCTCTACCACTGTTCTCTAGGCATAGGGCCAGACTTTGAAGATTTATGGTCACATGAGCGATCTCTGTGTTCCAATCATGTTTACAACACCATTAATCTGTATATAAAAATACACTTAAAAGTCATCTAATTTGGACAGTCTGTGCATGTTCGACCCCCAGCAATTTACAAAATACATTTTACAGTAAGTGATCAATTTCTGTGAACCACAAGGCATATGAAGTATTTCATGGTTCTGTAAGATGGGGAAACAGCCCTCATGTTATGAATGTACCTGTTTCTGTAGATAAGTTTATTTTTTTTATAAACTGACATTTGGTTGTTTGACCACAAGAGGCCTGTTACCTCAGAAATGGAAAGGACTGTAATTCTGTAATTCCCTGGAGTAGTGACGTGGAGACCCTGTTCTGCAGAGGTGGAACTAGAAGGAGGAGCAGAGTGTGGCAGCCATCTTGGGAGTGTGCTTCAAGCTTTTAGAAGAAGAAGGACTGAAGTGAGAGAAGGAGGATTCCTAAGGGATCATAAATATAGCAAGGTGGAGCTGAAGCAGAGACTGTTCCAGGGTTTGTTCAGACAGCATCCTGAAGGAGAAGATTGCTATCAAGGACCCGGCTGAGAGACTGCATGTTTTCTGAATAGGCCCGCTTTCAGCTGATCCAGACAAAGGCTAAAGGTACCCAACAGACCCGGGTCAGTAAGAGAAGTAATCATGCACGCACCACATTACATTTTTGGGACTGAGTAAGGGCCTGTAGTTAGACTAGTTAGGCATACTCATCTTCACAGGCCACACTACTGGTGAATTATCTACCTATTCGGTAGTAAGGACTCAGAGAATTCTATTGAGTTGTAACTCTCATAGAGGAGCTTCTGAGGAAGTCTAGAAGCGACATTTTATACATGGTCACATTTCTTTGGCTTGCAAGCTGACCTACTATGATATTTACTTGGTTATACTTTGTTTGTGGGGAATAGGGGTATTTTGATAAGTTTGTAAGCTCTTGTGTTATACCGTCGGTGCCCCTATCACACTCACTGAATTGTTCCTGTGACTAGGGTGATAAAAAGGTAACAAGCAACTGGTTAGTTGTAGCCTGCAGATAGGTAAAAGCTTGTAGTATATTGGAGCCGCACATTAGAGGGCACCGCGCTCTACAACACCAGGGCCTCAGCTTACTGGCTGAGTGTATGTAAATAGTTGGGAGTGGTTTTTTGGTAAAGAGGTGTTACTACACTAATTAAAATCTTGTTTTTACTAAATTGAGTTGGAGTCGCTTCCTTTGTTAGTGACTTCGCTGTATCCTGAGAAGCCCACCACGGTACACGGCTTACAGTTCTGTAGGCAAATCTGGCAAATCAGGTCCGATCCCTTGTGCACTTGTAGGTTGATTTGAATATCTATAAAAAGAAGGTTCTCTCTGCATCACTTCATCAGTTTCTGGCCACCAAGGGATGTTTCTTCTCAGGTAAGACACCTGCATGACACTATCATTATTGATGCAGGCATTTTGGAGGAGGTAAGACTTTTGGAATCCAGTAGAAAGCGATTGAGAAGCCATGGTGTAGAATTAGGTACTTGCCATAAAGAGGGTCCTGAATGGAGAAATATACCTGTTAAATCCTTGTGGATGCCGCAGATTAAACCCTATTCAGATGAAATATGCCACATCTGAATTCATCCTAACTCACAATTTCCTAATGTATATAATCCAGGCTAACCTTTTATTATATTTCCCTGTGACGAATGGCATAAAAGCATCACTTTTTTTGAAGCTTCCAAATGTGTCAAGAAAGTGTCCAGGGTTGAATTGTTCTGGGGTGGTGAACTGGCTGGGGTCTCGCAGAACGGTACACATCTGTTGTCTGAGAATGAAGGATACAGCAGGACCCTGCACCGGTCAGCTAATTTGGTTCTCTGACATCGTATACAAGGTATATGGCAAGAGGCAGCTCCGATTAAAGAGAATGTGAGCAGAGCTGCACTTCTATAATGTCACCACTACAGTATAGCGGCCGGAGCTGTATATAGTGTACAGAGCTGTCTACATTCATTTCAATTGGAGCAGAGCTACTTGTGGCTGTATACTTTGTATACAGCTTCTAGCAGCGAATCAGCTACCGGTGCTGGGTCTGGTTGTTCTGTAGATAGGTGAACATTATCCATTACCATTCAGTCTTAAACAACCCCTTTAAGATAGGCCATCAATTTTAGATAAGGGGGATATGACTGTTTGCACCCCCTCAGATCAGCTGTTTCCCAGAGCATGCAGCTCCTAGCGAGGCTTTCTTTCCATACCTTTGGTGGTGCCAGTTTTCAGTCTCGTAGGGCGCCCCATTCAAAAAACAAAAATTGGTCTGGCCTTTAAAGAATTAATGGAAGGCGATAAAATGGTGAGATAAAAGCAGCAAAAACTCAACATTGTGGAAAATTCTGGGTTTTTGCTCTGGAAGTATTACGAGGACAGCCTTACAATGGGAATGATGTGATGGTTCATTTCCCCTGTGGTGGCGCTGCAGTGAAATTGAACATCTGTTCCCAGGTTTCCCCATATATTGCAGTTAACTTCTGGAAGTGCCAGTTGTATGTACGTGGCTGTAACTGGTACTGCAGCTCAGCCCCGCACACTTCATTGCAGCCACTAAGGGACCTTATTTTGACACATGTTCTGTTTTATGGCACATAGATCAGATCCCGGCATGGGAGATCCATTTTTATGTGAAGTAGATGCTTGGCTAAATTCTCACAGCCGGGCACCTGCTCTTACCTCCCAGGATCAATGAATCTCTGTCTCTTTGAGTCTCTTTAGAGGCCACAGTCAATTGGGACTGCGACATTTACATTTTTATTTTTTCTTGCATAGACAATTGTGGGGTGCTGATACCGTTATATGGCAACTGGGGGCTAATGAAGGTTCCCAGGTCTGCCTACAGTACATGCCATTGGGCCACTGCCTGTCAGTGTCATTACTGACAGCATAAAACATTGGTACATAATACTGCAATGTATTATCCAAACATCACAAGTTCAAGTCCACTAAGAAGACTGAAAAGTAATGTAACGTTTAATATATGTGTTAAAAATAAGTTTAAAAAAAAAAAAAAATGAACACACATTTTGGCTATTGCTGTGTCCGTATAAGACCCGTGCAATACAACTTTTGAATTGTTTATTCTAGATAGTAATAAACAAAACAAAAAAAACTTTAAAAATGCCTAAATTTGGGGATTTCTGGTTTGCCACCAAAAAAAAAAACCTTCTAAAGTGTGTGAGAAAGTGAAGGGTGTGGTTTGGGAGAACAGGAATTTTCCAGCCCGACAGTTAAAGGGTGTGTGGTAGGAGCCACAGCAGGGAGATCACGTGACTAATTAAGGTCTGATATAGGCGGAGTGTCAGAACTAGGAGGTGGTGCTTCACGAGGAACGTGACCTGTATAGCTGAACCCGAAACAAGGCAACGCTGTGCCACCCCAGTTTGAATAACCTGCGGGAGAGTCTGGCAGCCAGGCTCCTGTATAGAGAGGGATCATTTGTCGTAGTAGGTAGTTCTCAGCCGAGAAGGTTTTGTTTTTGTTTGTGCCTTTGTAAAGGTAAACCTGTCTATACAGTCATGGCCAAAAGTTTTGAGAATGATACAAATATTAATTTTTACAAAGTCTACTGCTTCAGTTTTTCTAATGGTAATTTGCATATACTCCAGAATGTTATAAAGAGTGATCAGCTTAACAGCAATTACTTTCAAAGTCAATATTTGCCTAGAAAATGAACTTTATCCCCCAAAACACATTTCAACATCATTGCAGCCCTGCCTTAAAAGGACCACCTAACATCGTTTCAGTGATTGCTCCATTAACACAGGTGTGGGTGTTGATGAGGACAGGGCTGGAGATCAATCTGTCATGATTAAGTAAGAATGACACCACTGGACACTTTAAAAGGAGGCTGGTGCTTGCCATCATTGTTTCTCTTCTGTTAACCATGGTTATCTCTAAAGAAACACGTGCAGTCATCATTGCACTGCACAAAAATGGCCTAACTGGGAAGAGTATTGCAGCTAGAAAGATTGCACCTCAGTCAACAATCTATCGCATCATCAAGAACTTCAAGGAGAGAGGTTCCATTGGTGCCAAAAAGGCTCCAGGGCGCCCAAGAAAGACCAGCAAGCGGCAGGACCGTCTCTTAAAAGTGTTTCAGCTGCGGGATCGGGCTACCAGCAGTGCAGAGCTTGCTGAGGAATGGCAGCAGGCAGGTGTGAGTGCATCTGCACGCACTGTGAGGCGGAGACTCTTGGAGCAAGGCCTGGTCTCAAGGAGGGCAGAAAAGAAGCCACTTCTCTCCAGAAAAAAACATCAGGGACAGACTGATATTCTGCAAAAGGTACAGGGAGTGGACTGCTGAGGACTGGGGTAAAGTCATTTTCTCTGATGAATCCCCTTTTCGATTGTTTGGAACATCTGGAAAACAGCTTATTCGGAGAAGAAGAGGTGAGCGCTACCACCAGTCTTGTCTCATGCCAACTGTAAAGCATCCTGAAACCATTCATGTGTGGGGTTGCTTCTCAGCCAAGGGAATCGGCTCTCTCACAGTCTTGCCTAAAAACACAGCCATGAATAAAGAATGGTACCAGAATGTCCTCCAAGAGCAACTTCTCCCAACCGTCCAAGAGCAGTTTGGCGCTCAACAATGCCTTTTCCAGCATGATGGAGCACCTTGCCATAAAGCAAAGGTGATAACTAAATGGCTCAGGGAACAAAACATAGAGATTTTGGGTCCATGGCCTGGAAACTCCCCAGATCTTAATCCCATTGAGAACTTGTGGTCAATCATCAAGAGACGGGTGGACAAACAAAAACCAACAAATTCAGACAAAATTAAAGCATTGATTCTGCAAGAATGGACTGCTATCAGTCAGGATTTGGTCCAGAAGTTGATTGAGAGCATGCCAGGGAGAATTGCAGAGGTCCTGAAGAAGAAGGGTCAACACTGCAAATATTGACTTGCTGCATTAACTCATTCTAACTGTCAATATAAGCTTCTGTTACTCATAATATGAATGCAATTCTATTTCTGTATGTGATAAAAACATCTGACAAACACACATAAAAACCAGAGGGCAGCAGATCATGTGAAAATAGAATATTTGTGTCATTCTCAAAACTTTTGGCCATGACTGTAGACCTGAATCCAAATAAACACCTGACTTGAGTGTGATCCAGCCTCTGTGTCCCTGGTTCCTGCACTGCTACCAAGCATCTACCTGAGCGGTTCCCGACAATGATAAAACATTCTTATGTCCCCCAAAATAGCAGCAAACAAAAGCCCAATTCAATTGACTTAAACATACAAATGTTACTGTCTTAAAAAGTGAGAATGCAAAAAAAAAAAAAAAACACAATAAGATTTGGTTTTATTGCACAAAAGTAGTAAATCTATTAAGTAGTTGTCACCGTATTCGTTTCATCGGAAAGTATAAGTGTGTGATGTGATTTAAGTCTCACACCTAGGAAGAGTTAATAAAGGTTAATGAATAAGATATATGTACCTCAGACTGGTACCATTACACACTATATAACAGTCAGCCGGACGTGGACCTACTGTGTCACCAAACTGGTTTGACTTTGGGACACTCCTAAGGACATTATCTAAGTAGCCTCCCCAGTATTCTCCCTTTAACCCCTATACAGGGATCTGGACTTCACTGCAGATGGATTACGAGGTCTCCTGAAGTGGTCCCAATGTTGGTGACAGCTGGCCTAGGGCCAAGAGACAACGGTGAAGACACTGACACTGGTCAAGATGGGCAGCTCAGGTGCATTGGTTATAGCAAGCCAAGGTCAAACACAGCAGATCTACAGCAGACAGAGACACAGAGAACAGGCCAAGGGTTAGCACACAGTTATGAAGCAGAGCAGACCTCAGCAGATAGGGACATAGAGGCCAAGGGTCAGTAAACAGGAACACCAGATATACAGCAGACAGGGACACAGAGAACAGGCCAAGGGTTAGCACACAGGTAATCCAGATCTACAGCAGCAATACAAAGCACCTTCTCTGCAGTTAACAAGCTGAGGCCCCATGTACATTGGGCAATCTGGACAGGAAAGTCTAGTCCATACACAGGTTGGGATTCCTGGTCTGAACCTAGTCATGAGACTGGACTCCTTGTATCATAGTGATTTATTTTTCTGGGAGTCCCTGCCTCCGCACAGATCTACTGTCCACAGCATTTGACAGTGAAGGGGATCTCATCTGCAGAGATCACTATGATACAAGGAGTCCAGTCTCCTGACTAAGTGCAGAGCACATTTTCCAGTCCAGGTTGCCCTGTGTACATGGAGCCTAAGTATCCTTTGCTCAAGCATGTTCCTGCAGAGGAAACTGCCTTAAACAGAGGAAACAGACTGCAAGGATTACAGCTTCTTTAAGGGCTAGCACACCCTACAGGAAAGTACTGTAGCACAGAGTTCACAGTGTGAGAAAGCGGTGTGGTGGGCAGCAATTTCTGCAAAAAAACAAGACCTCCTTTAGTTAAATTGAAGGGAAAATAAAAAAGTTATGGGCTTTGTATGCAGTGATGGAAAAATGCAAAAAACAACTTGACCATTAAGGGGCAAAACAGGTTGATCACTAAGGTATTAACCCATTAGTGACTGACATATAGACTTTCTATGTCATTTGCGTTGGAATACTGCAGGGTCTCCCGCGCTGTCTGACACAATTGCCCAGTAGCATACTCAAACCAAGGGTGCTCCATCTACTTCTGCTATACATATTGTTAATGGAAAGGGGACTGACTGGGCCCCTTTCCATTAAATGCCAGCACAGGGGAGGTGTATAAAAATAAAAAAATACTTATACTCACTTGTCCTGGGCTGAGCATCCAGTCCAGGGCTCTTCCTGTGGTAGATGCTAACTCCTAGAGGGCTAAAGGACCTTTGATGATGTCATGACCATGTGATCAGACACTTGTGTGGGCGGAGCTATTCTGGATTGTATCGGACAGTGTGGTGTTACACAGGAAGCTGCTGGGGGCGGAGACTGATGGAAGGAGGAGAGAAGAGAACATGTGTGAGCAAGAGGGGGAATGGGGGTGTAGGCTGTGTGTGAGCAAGAGGGGGGAATGGGGATGCAGGCTGTGTGTGGGCAAGAGGGGTATATGGGGGTGTAGGCTGTGTGTGAGCAAGAGGGGTATATGGGGGTGTAGGCTGTGTGTGAGCAAGAGGGGAGTGGGGGGTTCAGGCTCTGGGTGGGTAGAGCACTGTGCGCACATAATACTGTGTGGGGAACAATGGAGAGCACATAATACTGTGTGGGGGCCACTGTGAGCATATTATACTGTGTGGGAGCCACTGTGAGCATATTATACTGTGTGGGGGCCACTGTGAAGCATATAATACTGTGTGGGGCCACTGTGAGCATATAATACTGTGTGGGAGCCACTGGTGAGCACATAATACTGTGTGGGAGTCACTGTGGAGCATATCATACTGTGTGGGGGCCACAGTGGAGAACATAATACTATTTGGGGGCCACAGTGGAGCACATAATACTGTTTGAGGGCCACTATGGAGCACGTAATACTGTTTGGGGACCACTGTGGAGCACGTAATACTGTTTGAGGGCCACTATGGAGCACATAATACTGTTTGGGGGCCACTATGGAGCACGTAATACTCTTTGGGGGGGCCACTGTGGAGCATGTAATATTGTGTGAGGTCCACTGAGGAGCATATAATACTGTCCCAGTATTGTTTACATGCCAGGTGCTGTGCTGCTCACTCACCATATTCTTGATAACTGCAGTTGTGGGTATTAAAGCTGTACCCCTTTCAAGTATCTGAGATATCGCTGCAGCGCCCATAACCACCACTATCCACAATTCGCTCTAGGAAGTGGGTAGGGGGCCCTGGACAAAAGTTTGCACCCAGGCCCACAAGACTTTAGTTACGCCACTGCCGGTAATTATACATTGGGGTCTGAGGAGACAACTTTGGTCCAAAACTGACCTCATGAATATTACTAAAGGAATCTCACAAGGTTTGACCATCTCTAATTTTTCTGTGTCTATGTCGGGAAGCCCAGTGACTGTGCTTTATATTGCAGCCTATCAAGGGTTTTCCTAGAATGTTGTATTAGTAGAATAAATTGTTTCATGAGAAATTGGAGTCCCCATTCACATCTGAGCTAAGGTAAAAATGATCTGTATGTGCGGTGTGAGGGGATCAACTGCTGGAAAAACCTGCCTAGTATTGTACGTATCTTGTAAGAAATCAAAGTAACCAATGGATACATGATAGCGCCGTATAGAAAGATTTATTTAGCTGTAAATGAAATATATTGTGTTTTTGGATAATGAAAACCAGACCATTATACATTATATGTTATTATACAGTATATGTAACATATATACCATTATACATTATATGTTATAATATATGTAACATATATACCATTATACATTATATGTTATTATATATGTAACATATATACCATTATACATATGTTCTCCACAGGACATTACAGATGTAATACATTGAATAATCTGTGACTTTTGGTTATTTTATTGCTCCATCTGCTTGACCCATCTATCTACTCCAAAGATCACATAACTGAAGCTTATTTGCTGCTTCTGACGTATATCCTCTCCGTCCTGAATTACATTCGGGGGACAAAGGACATTCGGTAAAATTTAGGAACATTTGCAAAGCCAGTCATAAAGGGTTTAATGTCATTGTCGGTGAACTCTCTCTCTGGACGTAATCTGAAGTGCTGTAAGATGGTTGTTAGAAAAATAAACAACTCCATCTTGGCCAAACTTTCTCCAAGACATATCCGCTTCCCTAATGAGAGAAAAACTAATTAGCTAAAATTACATTGGGTTGATTTAATGTCACCAAAATTGTGTATACTGTCTCCACTTACATCATGATATTACCCAGCATGCTTTTATTTCTCCTAGACCTTGCTACAATGATCAAACACCCATTTACACATATATAAATATAAAGACCCCAGAGTATAATAAATGGAGGCCCAGGGAAGGTGAGAAAGTATTACAGACACTTATGGCTGCATTGCCCCACCTCTCATGGAGATCTAGAACTTCCTTGGCATCCTCTTCCTGCCTTTTCCTGCCTCTGACACCAAATGTACTGGGGTCACAACTGAGACTTGTGATTGGGCCAACATCTTGATGCTTTGACCCCATGCCATGATGTTGCCACACCTCATGTGACAGCTGAGACCCAATCACAGGCCTCAGAGGTGATCCTGGGAAGTGTGATGTCAGCCTGAGGCCGGAAGAGGATTCTGCAAGTTAGCATGTCATGTGTGAACATCCATCTTGGGCAGGGGGACCTCCATGTAATATAAACCAGTGGTTCTTACCACCATAGTTGCAGTACTGTCACTGAATTCATGATACCGCTTCCGCTGTATTAGTTTGGTCTATATTACCTTTTTTCCTTTGGTCTATTCAATATTCTAGAATTTCCTCCCAAACCCCCAGAACTCCATTAGCAGTTTCTTAGAAACCATCCAGTCAATGATAAGTTTGGCTTATGTAGACAAAGTGATTTACATTATGTTAATACCTGCAGAGAACGGCATGTAGGACTCGTTCTTCTTAAAACATCCCTTGTTGTCTAAGAAATTGTTGGGATCAAACTTGTCGGGGCAGGCAACCTTTGTGGGGTCCTGATGAACTGTACACAACAATGGATAGATGTCGGTACCCTAGACAAACGAGGGATGAAAAATACTTTCAGGGTAAAATGACTTATACTGTATGTATCATCTGTAAACCAGGTTAGGGCAGATGATGGATTCCCCAGGTTACTGACTAAGGGGCTGCTCAGTGGATGAATCCACAACAATATGAGGACAATTGACAATTTCAACCATAGAAAATGTTTCTTGGGTAAAATTGAGAAAAGCGCAATCACTTTATCTGACCAATGACTCACCATGATCGTCTAGAAAGATGTCTGCTATATTTTATATTTTTATCCAATAGTTGGGCAAAAAGATTTCTTATCATTGTGAAAGATTTTTCTGATAAAGAACATTCCTAGAAAGATAATTTGTCCTTTCCCAGTGGCATTGGAAACGAATGGCCATTATGTATGACTATAAATGCCAATATGGATTATACTGTATAAGGCCGCGTCTATGAAACAATCACTCACCAGACGATCGTTCATTCAGTGGTTGATGTCCAATAATCTGCCACTTCTACCTAATGCGTTGGCCGCCAACATCAGCATATGCTTGTAGGGATTGTCCAGGAGTTTTTAGTTTATTATGTATCCTTAGTAAAGGCCATAAATATCCGATGGATGTAGGGCACAGATGCTGGTGACCGTGTTCTGATGCTCGTACTATATACTGTACCTGGCACAGAGCCAGGACTTCCTGGATAGATCATTACTACCCTTTCTTCCCCTTAGTATGAAATAAAGACCCAGACACAGCGATAACCTTTATGTGGGCGGAAGGTCGGCCACAGCTTTTAATTTTTTTTATAGAAACGTATAAGTATAACTCCAAAACAGAATTGTTAGCATGAACAGGAGGGGTAAGCCCAGCCCCGGAAATCTGGAGGGCCCGTCCGCTTTCCCATCTGCCCCTCATCTTTTCTGCACCACCACCAAGGAGGGACCAGTGTACCCCTACACCGGACTCCGACCCCCACCCAGCAGAAAAAGAGTCTGTTCAATACTGTCTTGAAGTCCAGACAAAAAGATATCCGTACTCAATTCATTTAAGTGAACACCGTCAGGCCGCATAAGGCGGCTGTTGTCCCCCTCCAACTGATGATGCCTCACGACCACACCACCACGGGACCTCACGAATCTGGCCATTCTGGTGTTGACCAACCTCCATACCTGTTCCATAGATCCGGCATCCCTGGCGCCCTGCCAGGTAACTCTGGGGATGATTTCGACCAAACCACCACAACTGTGGCGAAGAAGCCCGGTATTCTGTCCAGGTCCGAGCACATGACCACCAAGAAATCGGCCATGCGCACGAAACACGCTCCCGGCGTGCAGAACCAAAATAACTGGGGAGTCGACACACCTGCTCAATTCAACAACTTCAAGTAGTACTTGGGACCATCTCATACCGCAGATTCCACTCCACATAACTTCGATCCTTGCCTGGCCGAACGTCAGTCCGTTGTGCCGCCCAAAATATATAAGAATGGCCCAGGAGGCAGACCACGGGATTTCCCCAATCTGCAAAAGAAGAACACATTACAGAACTAGCTCAGGCCGCACAGCAATCCGATTTCCACCTACCGATCCTTTTTATATCCTCTATCGGTAAACCCGCCCTAGACACTTCCGTCGCCGCCCCAATCCTGAAAGAATGTGTCCTGTACTCATCTGGCGGGAGCCCCAATACCCTCAAAAACTTCTGAAATATACCCTGAAACTGATAACGAGTTATCGCTGAGCCATCCGCATGAGACAAGAACGCCGCCCCTTGGGAATGAACCGCCAAAAAACGAAGCACCGATTCAACCTGGCAGGCCGCCCTTCCGACTGGTGAAAGGGTAAGCCAGGAACCCCTACCCAACTGATCCGTCTTGGAGCGACGTACCCGAAGCCGAACCATCCCATTGGACACTACTATGTCGTCATGTAACAACCCACCCAACCTATTCTGGGCGGGGGAGCATAACTCCCCCATTCGGAGTGCCCCGAAAAACACCAGAAAAAAGGCTGCTGACCACAAAGCCGTCTCGTAGCTGGAGGAACAAACCAAACCCACAACCCCCATCAACTGTACTAATAAACCATGCGTGACCGGACGCCTGCATTCTCTTCGCTCATATTCTTTGCGCCAACCTTTAAGGGCCTAGCGGATTAAGAATCCACGAGTGACATCAAACAAACCACGCAACTTTAAGTGAAAACCCAGCCCAGCCAAGCGCTTCTGAACCACCACTGCCGAAACCCCAGCTTCCCATAATGACCCCAAGTATGACAACGTAACCCCTAATAAAAACCCGGCATCATGCCAACGAACCCCTTCCTCTGTTACAGCCAACCACTTTCCCCAGGCCTTACCATGACCGGCCCACATAGCCTGAGTGACAGAGGACTGTACCAGGGACATCAGTCGAGGGTCACCAACTCCGACATGAGGGACGGGCACGAGACACCCTCCGGAGCAGCTCCTGGCAAGAGGAACCAAAATACCTGCCAATTAAAGCAAGACAGTGCATCAACAACAACATTTTCCACTCCTGGCACGTGCTGTGCCCTAAACTAAATATTCCTCTCTAGACAACGAAGAACCAAGTGACGCAGCAATGCCAGGACCAGAAGAGGAGACGATGACAAAGTATTTATACAATGAACCACACTCATGTTGTCCGTCCAGAAGCACACCCGCGTATTACAGAATTGAGATCCCCATATTTCCACAGCCACTGCAATAGGGAAAAGCTCCAAAATTATGAGATTGCTGCAGAGGCCGGCCTCCTGACATACGTCAGGCCAGGATGCCGCACACCACTGCCCCAAAACCCGTACCACCCACCGCGTCCGTGAACAAAGACAAAACCTTGTTACAGACCTCCCCCGACTGCCAGCAGGTCCTGCCATTATACTGAGCCAAGAAGGATTGCTACACTCTGAGATCCGCCTTCAGGGGCCCCGTGACCCGGATCCGGTGATACGGCAACTTAACACCCCTGGTAGCCAAGGACAACTGCTGTGAGAATACATGACCCATCGGCATGATTCTGCATGCAAAAACCAACAGACCTAGTATGGACTGCGTCTGCCGGAGCGTGACCTTATTAACCCCCAAAAACCCCTGTACCAAATCAAGCAACTTTGCTAACTTCTCTTTCAGGCGGCGGTAAACCATTTCAACTGTGTTGAATTCAATGCCCAAAAAGGAAAAACATGTCGTAGGACCCTCAGTCTTCTCCTCAGACAATGGGACCCCAAATTTCTGCATAAAAAATCGAAAAGTACGTGAAAGATAACTACATTGGTCGCTGCCAGCAGGGGAGATGAAAAGAAAATCTAAATAATGTGTTACCGACCGACAGCCTGTCTCATATCACACCACCCACTCCAAAAAGGAGCTGAACATCTCAAAGAAATGGCATGAAATGGAACAGCCCATCGGCATTCAAGTATAGTAATAGAAGAGGCCATCCACCCGTCACCCCAACAGGTGATGACAGTCCGGATGCACCAGCAGGAGGTGAAAGGCAGACTCAATATCCGACTTTGCTAATAACGCGCCCGCCCCTGCGGGCCAGCTCTACCGCCCTATCAAACGACCCATAGGTAACCGTGGCATCCTCCTTAGGTATTGCGTCATTAACGGAACCACCCTTGGGGAAAGAGAGGTGATGGATCAACCGAAACTTGCCCGATTCCTTCTTGGGAACAATGCCCAATGGGGAAACGCGCAAATTGCGGAAAGGTGGAGAAACAAAGGGACCACGGACCCTACCTAATTCCACTTCCTTCCTCACCTTATCCTTCAACACCTCTGGGTGCTCTACTGCCAATTTTAAATTCTTACAACACCGGACAACGACTAAACTGAAACGGGAAGAAAAAAAACAAAACTAAAACCAAAACTTAACTGCGCGGATGCAGACCCGTCCGGGTACTCATCTAACCACGGGGACATCGCCTCCAGGTTCACTGGAGTTCTTATCCTCCCCCGGCTGCTTACTAACTGGCTTAGCGGCCTTGTTGCATCGGGCAGTGGCATGACCACCTCCACATAATGAACATTCGTGCTTAAACTTACATACACCGCAGAACCGGCAATGCCCTTCATTGAAGAGCCAACAGGTTCCCGGTCGTTTGACGGCCATCGATCTGGGAGCGACGCCTCCCTGACCAGTGCCCCCCCCCCCCGGAAAGGGCGACACCTTCTGCGCCAACATCAAATGGATCCATACATCTGTAGCCTTCACTGCCCACCCAATTTCTGGCTGCAAGGCCAAACGGCGACGGAACTCTTCGTCGTACTGCCAACAGGCGCTACCGCCGTGTGACTTATATGCACAGAAAATTGTGTCGAAATACACGAAGAGCTCCGAGCACCATTTGGGATGCTTCTGACCTAGGACATAACCTAATATGGAAAAAACCTGACACCAGTTCCCAAACATCTTAGCTACCTTGGGCCAGTGGTCCACGGTGCGTTCGGTGATTATCCTCCGCTCCTTATCTACCGTGTGTTGGTCAACCGAGACCAATGACCAAATGTCCACATACCGATTCGCATAAAGCTTATTCCTAGTTTCCTCATTCAGGTGAGCTCCGAGAGGGCCGACTCCAGAGAAAAACGCTTCCTTATGGACGCCAGCCCTCGAAACAGCATCACCCGCAGATGATTTTTCATCATCTGTATTCTTTTCTAGACGCTGCATCAAGGCCTTAAAGGCAGGGAGCAGCTCGGCATTAGAACCTCTCCAGGCCCCAGCAAAGTCGAACTCACCAGAAGTAGAAGCAACAGGAGCAACCTCAGGAGGAGACGCAACCGGAACCGCGCAGGTCTGGCTGACCCCGCGAGAAGCCCGCTCCAGCGGCTGTTCAGGCACTTGCCTCTTGCTCTTCCACCGTGACCTGCCCGAGCGTGGAGAGCTGCAGGAAGACGAGCTGGACGAAGAAGAAGGACGAAACGGGATGAAGAAACCAAAACTAAAATCGACGGGACCGTGAGCCTCTCGACCTCCGATGCCCTCAAAAACAGATGGCTATGTGCCCTGTATAGCAACCAATACTTCAGCTTAGCCATCATTGAAGTCAGTACCTGCACCCAGCCACTATACAGGGACTAGAGCCAACAGCTTCTAGCACCATGTTGTGTATAGTGCTGGCATTGGAAGTGGCCCCGTGCAAATCATCTGTCCTTCCCCCTACTGATCAGATATTTATACCCTAGGATAGACCATAAATTGAAAATTCCTGGACAACCCATTTAAATAGGTTGTAAGAAATAAGAAATGGTCTCCATTTATACCGAAACAGAGCCAATTGTTCATGGTTTGTATTTGGCATTGCAGGTTGGCCGCCTTCACGTGAAAGAGACTGATCTGCGATACCAGACCCATCTCTTGTGCAAGGGAATTGTGAGTTAGTAGATCGGTTTCCCTGGTTTACCAGTTTTTCATTCTTCTACCTTAGGAATAGTATATCCCTTGAAGTTAACATCTCTTGTTGTTACGTGGGGAAGATTCACTGGGAGGATATCAGCGAATCTCTGGATCTCATGGATTACGGCATCCGTATATGGCATTTGGCTGCGATCCTCAATGTTTGGGATGCGACCGTCACCAATCACACGATCTATTTCCTCATGCACTTTATCTGGAAAAGAAGTATTGGCAGAGAATAATAAACAATTATTATACAATAATTAAAGGGCAGTTCCGGTTCCTTTTTTTACCACCTAGCAAGGCTTCAAATAATAAACACTATATACTCACCTCTCCGTTCAGCCCAGGATCCAGTGGAGAGTCTCCATTTAGGTTTCCAGTCTTTATTTACCTTCTACTTGCACACAAGTGTTTCAGCCAATCAGAGACTGAGCATTGAGGCTCCATTTGAACACAACATCACTGCTCATCCACTGATTGGCTGATGCGATCCTGTGTGGGTCAAAGGTTACAAAGATCGTGGGTCAAAATCAAAACGCTCCATTGGATTCTCAGCCAAACAGAGACGTCAGTAAAGAGTGTTTATTTTAAGCCTCACTAATGGTAAAAAATATGGAGCAAGTAATCTGTATAGACAGAGCTTTATTCACACGACTGTGAAAGATTTCTTTTTACATGGCTGAGTATACACCTGAGAATAACTTGTTTTCATGCACCCTTCATATATTTAACACAACAGCCATGTGAATAGATCCTGTATTTATAATGGGGCCATGTGCTGACCTTAAAA
This sequence comes from Leptodactylus fallax, assembly GCA_947044405.1. Classification (NCBI taxonomy): domain Eukaryota; kingdom Metazoa; phylum Chordata; class Amphibia; order Anura; family Leptodactylidae; genus Leptodactylus; species Leptodactylus fallax. The sequence goes on from CAMRHE010000327.1 coordinate 1,048,266, forward strand.
AAAAATGGCTAGCACGTGGTTGTGAATCCCTGTCATGTGAATAAGCTCATAGGGTAGTGAGAGTGGAAATAATCCACATCCATCATAGATAATATACCTAGAACTCTCTCCTTTCTCTCACCAAACAAGCCTATTTCATCTCACTATACAATAATCCTAAACAGATTTTTCACACTTTTCACTCCCTCCTTAGCCCTAAAGTACAGTCACCTATCACAGACCTTAGTGCTGGAGAAAGATAAAACTGACAGTACCCTCCCACCCTTATCTCTGACCCAATAACAGTAGACATCTCCCGACTCCTGTCTTCTTCTCGCTCCACCATCTGTATTACCTCCCCTCTCTGCTCACACCTCATCCAGTCTCTTCCCTGCTGTCACTACTTACCTATCCAACAACTGTCTTTTGTTATCTCTCCATCCTCTTATAACTCCACTACTTACTACTTCCCCATCATCTCTAATCTCCTAATACACTTGGTCTACTCTTATTTAATCTACAATCTCTCTGCTTCTTCTTGACTCCTTACAATCTGGTTTCCTAATCTACACTATAGAATCTGCCCTTACAAAGTTCTCTAATGATCTCCTGACTCAGCGGCTGTAACTCTAATGGCAGTGATTCTCTACTCCGTCTTCCTGATCTCTCTGCAGCATTAACACTGTAGACCACAGACTCCTCCTCGGGATGTTCCACTCTTTTGACCTTATAAACACTACACTCTCTTTTTTTCTTTCTGTCCATTTGTCGAGGGCATCATTTGTCAGTTCTACTTCTCCTCTTCTTGCTGTTTGGGTTTCTCAGAGTTCAGTCCTAGGTCCCTTCCTCTTTTCCATTTAGGGGGTGTTCAAATGGAGGTATTTGAGTAGGATTCTGCCTCAAAATCAGCTCTAAATTCCCTCCACAATCTGCTTCTCATTGGTTTCATGGAATCTTTCCATTCCATTTCAAACATACTGTTATAACTCCAATACAGGAAAATTCTCACCTAGACCTGTCCTGCACTGCTGACTGTAACTATCCCCCATCTAATCTGCAATTCATCCCTATACTCCTAGAATGCTTGGTCTACTCTCACCTACTCTGCTAACTCTCTGCTAGATCTCTCGACCCTTCACAATTTGGAATTCCAAACTCTACAATCTATAGAAACTGCCCTTTCTAATGATTTCCTTGCAGCTACTGTAAATCTAATGGCAGCCATTCCATACTTAGTCCTCTGGATCTCTCTGCAGCACTGACACTGTTGAAATCATTTCTTCCTCACACTGATATAAATATATGGGTCACAGATGTAACTGAGCCCCGAATGTAGGGGGTCCACAGGTCACACTCATCACATTAAGGCTGATTAAACTTCATTGATCTCTTTTCTGATTTCTTTTCCTGGCTGGAATTCTGAACCAGAGCCTGAGCTGGACTGGAGAAGATTCAGCTAAGCCAGTCCCACATTAGACAGCAGTCAGGAGATGGGAATAATCCCTGCTCAATCAGTAGTCAAGAGAGAAGTGTGCCAGACAAGAATCTCAGGATAAGTGATCTGGCTGATCTGCACCTCCCAGCGGGACCTTGTTGAGGCTTTGTGGACTTTGTAAGTGTTGCATGCTGTGTAACATGAAATCTTCCCCAGCAAGGGAGACACAGACTGTAACAAGGGTGTACTATCTACCAGCTAAGCCCCAGCCTTTAGGTTTATGCCCCTTCTTCTACATCATCTTTTTATACTTGTTTTTTAAATCATTTTCTAATTTTAACAACAAAAGTGTAATAAGGAGAAAAAGGGAGGAGTTTGGAGGGAAAGGGAAGTGGCGTGGAGTAGGACCCTGACTTATTAAGGACATTCTAACTTTTTTAAATGCCCCAATATGCAAAACTATAGTATTAGAGCAAAGTTAACTTATCTGAGAAGATATAAGCAAATTGTTGCATGGACAGACTGATAAAATGAATAAAATCTATGTAACACTTCATGTTATGTGTGGTCTCTTACTGACTAGATCCTTGTAGTATAATTTTCTACTGTGTTAGCCATAGAAAGTTGTGGAAGAGTGAAGAAATCAGGCAATGCCTCTAAAAGGTATGACTAGATCCTTCTAACAAGAGGTTATTACCCAGTGTGGATTTCTGGTTTCTTACTGACTTTGTATATCAGGGTGTTTCATAAGTATCATGAGTCCATGTCTTAGAGTGCTGCTGACTGTTTCAGTCCCGGCAAAAAATAAGTTGAGTGTGGTCATTATCATGTTATTCTTGTCAAAGTTAGGATTGTTTTGTTCCTGTAAACACAATTTATAGCATTATGATTTAGGCCCTTCCTGCCAATTCGATTTTCAATTTTTGTTTTTGACTCCCTGCCTTCCAAACCCCATAATTTAGTTATTTTTCCATTCACACAGCCATATGAGGACTTATTGCTTATGGGACAAATTGTTCTACATAACTGTACTATTTATTATTCTGTACAATATACTGGAAAAAAAATTCAGAATGGAGTGGAATTGGAGAAAAAGTGCATTTGTGCGACATTCTTACAGGCTTTGTTTTAACAGTGTTCACTCTACAGTATAGCGGGAAAAATATATTTATAAGTTTGTAGACCGGACGTTTTCAAACACAGGGATATCTAATGTTTCACAGTAATTTTTAAATGGTATATGTATTCTTAGGAAACAGGGGGTGATTAGTACTACTTTTTTTTTTTTCCATTGGCTCCCAGCTGTCAGGGCTTCGGAACACTTGCCCTGGATCTCGCTTGGTCAGCTTTGACCGAGGTACCTGGCGCCTTAATACAGCAGTATAATACAGCAGAGACACCTGATGCCATATTTAAATACCCGGTATCTATTCTTGTCCCATTTTGGTTTGACAGTTTGAAGATGTATCTGACCATGTTAAAGACATGAGTATATAGTAAATTTCTAAAGTAGTTCCCAAATATCCCACCCCTATAACCACTTACAACAATAGACATGGAAATAAATTCTTTTATGGCCTTGGCCTTAGTTTTAACAATTTGTACACTGGTAATAAGACCAACTATTGGATGACAAGTATTTTATTTTACATTACCCAATGGCATGTTGACACCCATTGGCACAAACCCTACTGTACCACTATGTACCCATTGGATTTCTGAATAAGATGGACTTTAATGAAGCCAAGCCTACAGCCAGGGAATGCTATTGTATTGAGGATAGGCCATTGGACTCTAACCCAACCAAATACAGGTGGGCCCATCAACCACTTACACTCATTACCCCTCTCTTAATCCTCATTCAGTTACCTGCTGCTGTTTTATAAGAAAACAGTCAATGTAATCTCTGGGTGAGTTTGGATCAAATGACTCCTCATTCATCTTGATTCGCATCTCAATAAAATCGGTCACTCTACGAAAGCTTTTGTTTATTCTCTGGTGCGGTCCGGGTACATAGTGCATGACTGTGGGCAGCATATCCTTCAGCTGGAATAGGAGATACAAATAAGTCATTTTAAGTAATAGGAGTAACACTAACCTAGTAACTAATATACAGTGAAAGCAAATGCAAAAGATCCATGTCTGACATATGTGCACGGCATAAGGACCAATCACCCAATGACTGCTGAACTGTCTCCAAAGCCTTTCAGACACTTACCGGACCAAGACATGGGAAAAAGTGTCAAAGTGTATCTCCAACAACATGAAAGCTTTATTAGTATGTGTCAGAGTATACAGTACAGTGGCTTTTAGCCAGAGGCTTATAAAAGATTTTATTAAAAAAGGGGTTTTAAAATTTTCTTGCATATTAAATACATATGAAGTATACACAAAAATACACATATATACATTCTGTGACATACATACACACATATATACATACTGTGACACACATATACTGTATACATATTGTGACATACAGACACGTAATTTCTAGATAAAAGAAAAATCAAAAAATGGCGCCTCATGTCATAATGTGTTCCCAATGGGACACTTAGGTATATAAGCATGTAGGTCACTGCTCTCCTGTTTGGTGAGTGGGTAGGTGTTGGGATCAAGCGGTTGCTCCTCCCAGAGACCAATCATCTCAAGGTTCATGGTAATACAGTGGAAACAATAACAAGTTAAAAAGTTAAAACAAATCTGGGATTATTTAGCGGGCACTTTTTAGCGTGAGCATTTTTAATACATGATATATTTTTATATTGCTATAGATGGAATATTTTATACACGTTTGATCCTGATGCCCTGATCTATTGATTTATTTTGTTATGACTTCCCTAGTTTTCTATTACTTATCATACTAATTTATTCAACAGTATATATTTACTTAGGAATCCAACTATTATTATTATTATTATCATTGTTATATTATATATATGTGTGTGGATATTTTCTGCTTCTCACCCGCTTGCCCTTACACACAGTTATATTTGTGTGTTACTTATTTTGGCTTATGTCTTTTTTATCTATGTTCATTGTTTTTCATCTCTTTCTGTTGTACATTTTTTTGTATTTTTTTGTATCTTTATGTTGACCATATAGTGGTGTTGCCTTGGTGTACCAGAACCGATTAATAAAAGATCATATTTACTAATCAGCTGTGCATGATAACCACTGAAACAAGCAGCGCCTACTAAATAATCCCAGATTTTTTAACTTGTTATTGTTCCCACACACACACATATACACACATTCAGGCACATACGTGCACACTGACTTTCATATACTGTGATAAATACACTTATCAGCTTTACTCTATTTTTCTCTCATATTAGTTTGGACGCAGCAGGACATTATTGTGCTAACCTGCAGAGACTGGATCTATGAAAAAACTCTGCCGTCCTCTGCATCATTAAATTTTTCCCCATCAAACACAGAATTATGACTGATACCTCGGCTGTTAGGAACAAATGCAGTTTACACTCAGTTTACAGGAAGAAGTCACAAAACCAGAACTACCAACTACTATGGCAAAAGCTGCTGCCAGAGATACAGCACACCTAAATTGATACCAAAACCAGTCTCCGGACATCTTGACCAGAACTTCTACTGGTGGAGGTGGAATTTGCAGGTACCTTCGGCCAGAGTTAGCAACAACTGAACAGTGTACCATAAGTTGGTGCACCACAGGTAGCAGCAGATCCAAACTCTCAGACTACTCACGGTAGGAGCGTAGGACCTGGCAGAGAATCAGAGCGTAAATCTATTCAGATATCCAGAGCTTTTGTAGCAGGCGAGGGTAAGGTGACTTCCTTTGCTGCAGGCAACCATGAGAGCTGTAGGGCTTGGAGTGATAATAAAGTAGAATGGTTGTCTATCCGATCGGCAACAGAGATGGCGGTGAAGTACAAATGGGAGTAGTGGTGTTGGAATAATGTTTATTATTGCCTGTATTGCAACAACTACTGTTTATATGTTTATTGCTGCATAAGCTTCTGTCTCTAAGGATAGTGTTATGTTGTTAATAAAGCACTGTTGAAAAAGGTGGGGGCTATATTAGGAAACCAGGAAGTTCCTCTCTGTAATTGTAACTACAGCACAGAGCAGAGCGCAGAGCACAGAGCAGAGCCCATGGAGCTCACAGACAAGAAACTGAGATACTAAGCTAATGAATACAAACTGTAAAGTGGATTATCCTTGTTCCTGAATAAATATCTTGTGACAATTTGGGGAATTAGACTCAAAATGGCGGCTTTTCCTGGTCCGGACAGCGGTGGTTCGTGGTACTGGGCGCTGGAAAGATAGCGTTCAGATGGTCCAAGTGTAAAATAAAACTGGCTTTATTCAGCTTAACTGCAACATAACAAAACAACAAAAAAACCTATGCCACAGTTAGGGCACTAACTAACTCCTCGAGCCCCTAACTAGTCTGACTCCTGCTCAACTCTAGCAAAAGTCTCCTGTGGACCCCAGCCCTCCTGGCACAGACCGTCTATCTGTTCAGCTGGGTCCACCATCTCCTGCTCCCTGCAGGATACTCCAACCTTCTGGAGTTACACGCCTCCCCCAAAGGCGTGGCTGACAGCCTTTTCAGGGTTAGGCCTGGGTCGCTCAACAGCGCCCTCTGGCTCACATACTCACATACCCTCCCCCTCAGCTCACTACCCATGGGGTGAGCTACAATGGGACGAGGCACGCTATGTCGAAGTCCCTCTTCAACCATGTATGCCTGTCCTGTAATTGTCCACATGTCCCAATCTGGCAGTCTCATTTTCCAGATTCCGGTTACTCGACATTTCCTTTTTCTCATCACTTTGTATGCTACGCCAAGATCCTGGCCATTCTGTGCAAAGGCAAGTTTTTCTTCATCACCTTCACAATTCACCATACAGGGGATCACATCATTTTCATCACATTTCTCGCCATAGTCTTCAGCCATCCCATTGCATGACTTTGATTCCTTTAGTGAATTACCGTAAGAATCTTCATCTTCTCCTATCATGAATCCACAAGAGCTCAGAGACCAACTAACACGTACTTCATGCATATCAATGTCTTTAGAGTATAACTATTTCACGGGTACTTTTTCCGTAACCTTCATCTCAAAGCAAACTTTGCCATCACTATCACGGCTTAGAAGTTTAGGAGACATAGGCTGCTTGCTCTCCTTTTTGTTTGAGATACACAAGCTCTGTACTGCAATATCTTCTCCTTCTGCACAAGGACCATACAGTACACCCTCACACAATAGATCACGCTGAACTACATTTTCTGGCATGTCTTTAACAACTGTCACATCATTGTTGACATGTAACCATCTCTTACTTTTGCATGCAAATGACGGCTGCTCAGTCTCTGCATTAGAACCTCTACCACGGTTACTTCCATTAGTTAGGGACATAGCAACATTGTATCTCAGCCTCTTCTTGTTGCTATTAGCATCAGGCGGTAAAACAACTTCTGCCTCTTCTCTTCTTTTTGGGTTGACTGTATTACTTTCTGACTCCCCCTTCACAGACAACATGGAGTCATTATTCACCATTTGTCCACCAGACATTTGGCTAGAGACAGGCACAGCAACACCTTTAGAGACAATGGCTTCAGACACTTTATCTGTTGGGACAACAAATGCGTGGTCAGTCTTCTTACGGACTCTTGTTCCACACTTTTGATGACCCTTCACCTTATTCACCATCTCACAGCCCTCTAGGCTTTGGACCTCATTGGTTTGAAGCTGGACCCACTCTGTCACAGGCAGTGTGTGACCAATCACAGTTTCTTCTTCTGTTGGACCTTCTTTGGCCTCTTCACATTTTGCATGGAGTCCACCTTTAGCAGCATCTTTCTGGGGAACTCTACCCTCTACTTGACGTTTTACCGAATCACGCGGTTTCATCATAATCTGATCATTGGTATCAACACCAGTGGAAAGGTCACTCATGTCTGTCTGACTTAATGATTCTCCTTTCTCTGCCTCTATGCTGGCAGCTTTCTCCAATTCTAACACCTTCTGTAGCGCACAAATCTCTGATTCCAGCTCCAGAACTTTCTTCACTGCCACATTTTTCTGAGCATCTTCCATCTCAGTTTTTACTAGTGCACCTTGCAGCTCTGATTCTTTAGAGGTTAACAGGTTCTGCAGCGAGTCTCTCTCAGCTTCTAGTTTGCCAGCTTTGAAGATAGGGCAGATGCCGACTGTTCAGTATTGGATAAAGACTGCTGCAATCGATCCAATTCTTCTCTTTTAGATTCCACTTCGGTTTTTAACTGTTTAATCTGAAAAGTGCGCTCTTCCAACTTTATTTCTGACTCACGCTTCACTTGATCCATCTGAAACTCCAGCTGTTTCTCGATGCGTGAAATTTCCTCCCTGCTTGTTCACTTGCACCTTTAGTTTAGCAACAAGCATTTTTATATCTACAATCTCAGCAGATAAATTAGACAGGGTTCCCTCAAATTGAATCCTCATGTCTTCTATCTGGAGGTCCAATTCTCTCTTGGCCTTTTCCAGCTTGTCATAAGCATTAACTTTGTTCTCATACAATATCTGCACAGATTCCAGGTTTTTCTCAACTTCATCCTTGGAGCTAACCAAATCCTCCATTTCAGTGCGCAGTTGCTTGTTGAGCCTCTCTAACTTGGCCTTCAATTCAAGGGCCTCTTCTAGGGAGCGAGCCAAGGCAAGAGCTTTGGTCTCTTTTCCACAAGCCTCTGCTTCAGCACGGTCACGTTCTTCTGCATACCTAGCAGAAAGAGTCTTCTCTTCACCAAGCAGCTGATCAAACTTTTTCTGCTTCCTTTCCAAATTTGACACCATCCGACGTTGATGATCACGATCTACACCTACATCTTCTAGTTCCTGCTGCAGTCTAATTTTCGTCTTCTCAAGTTTGTCATAAGCAGCAACCTTCTCCTCAAACCGTTGATTTGTAGCTTCTAGCTCCTTTTGCAACTTTTCCTTTTGTTCTTCAAAAGAGTCCAAGGACCCAATGCTATTCTCCACTTTTTTCTTCATATCAGTCGCCTGAGCCTGTAGTGTTGAAATCTGCTTTGTCAAATCTCTTTTTGCTATCTCCTCTTCCTCTAGTTGCTTAAGGAAACCATTTTTCTCATCTTCCATTTGTTTTAGTTTTGTACTAAGGTCAAGCTTCTGACGGGTTTCTTCTTGCAAAAGTTCCTGAGTGTCCTGAAGCTGAGATTCTAGTGTAGAAAAGTCTTTGGAAAGTTTGATAAACTTGCTGTCTGCTTGAGAAAGAAGCCTTGTGACATTATTCAATTCCACCTGCAGACTGTTTGCCTTGTCGAGCAGTTCTGCTTGAAACCTGTCCCCTTCTGTGACTTTTAGTTGCAGCTCTTGAAGTTGAGTCTCTACTTTTTTATGACTCTCCTGTAAGGTTTGCACTTTCTGAGCATGGACAGATGACATCTCCATCAATTCTTTGTCTTTATTTTGCACCAAAACAGACAACTTCTCATTATCTTCACAAGATCCTGACAGCGCCCTCTCCAGGCTACATATTCTAGCTTTGAGTTCCCTTTCTCTTTGTTCCAGAACTCCAGCTCTGCTCCGCCATTCGTGGATTTCACCATTTAGGCGAACCTGATGCAAGTTTTGCTCTGACTGCAATGTCTGCACTACAGATTCTAAATCACTCTCTCAGTCAGACACATGCTTCCTCAGCTCTGCAATTTCATTTTCTTTGTCAGTTAATGCAGCCGAAAGTTTTTCACAAATCCTGACTTGGTCATCCAGACATTCTGACTGACTCTGCAAAAATTCACTTCTCTCATGTTTAGCAGTTTCAAGGTCATCTCTTAATTTTTCAATGACATTCTCTTTGGCAATGGAGTCTTGGACATGCTGCTCCTTTGAATCCTGCAATTGCTTCTCAAGCACTTGCTTTTGCTCTACACTCTGTATAACTTTATTAGATAGAGCGCATTTCATTTCTGCAAACTCCTTCTTAGTGACACAGTCCATTCCAGGCAAACCCAGTACCACATTTTCACAATGACTAGGATATAACCTCTTCATAGAGTCAAGCTCTGCCTTTAACTTAAGGTTCTCTTTTTCTGATACCAAAAGCTGCCATTTCCAATCAGATATTTCATTCTCATACCTGAACCTGATGGTTTTAATCTCATCTTGAAGCTGCTGCACCATAATATTTTCATCTTTGGCGCGTTCATGCACTCCAGTACGAGACACACAGTCAGCAGGGACATATTCATTCATAGAACAGAGGTGCTTTAGAAAAACTGAGTCACCATCATGCAACCCTTTATCTTTACTTGCACTCCACATGATCTGTTCCGGGTTTTGTGTCTCTCTGCATTCAGACTGCTGCAATAATAAACCTGAGCATAACTTCTCTGCTTTTTTACAAGCTGAAATTCTCTTTTTCTTGCCCATGGTTTACTAACAAGATTACACAATATTCCACAGCAACCTTGGGTTCAACCGGCAGCAACTTTTTACTATCTTCTGCAGTCACATGTATTCAAACAGTTAACTTATGTGGCACTACAACAACCAGCATTTTCTTCTGTCTTCCACAGAAAACACCAACATGGCACCATAGCCTTTCACATAGACTGTTTGCAATATCCATCTTCTATACACATTGCTTACTTTCTTGCCATCAGCAAACACTTTACAGACTTCTGTGCCACAGTATATACAAAGTCCATTCCCTGGATTCCTCTTCCAGAGTTTTACTTTCACCAGTTTTTGCACACACTTTGCTAAATTGCAATTCACTCACCCCTTCCTGAGTTTCTCTGTTGAAATCACAGATTTCTTCCAGCTGTAGGCCACAATGCACACTTAGCAGTACTGCAGTCACCAACCACTTGTCTTCCAGGACTTGCGTGGATCTCTTTATGCCCGAATCCGTAGCACCATATGTGAGAATTTGGGGAATTAGACTCAAAATGGCGGCTTTTCCTGGTCCGGACAGCGGTGGTTCGTGGTACTGGGCGCCGGAAAGATAGCATTCAGACGGTCCAAGTGTAAAATAAAACTGGCTTTATTCAGCTTAACTGCAACATAACAAAACAACAAAAAAACCTATGCCACAGTTAGGGCACTAACTAACTCCTCGAGCCCCTAACTAGTCTGACTCCTGCTCAACTCTAGCAAAAGTCCCCTGTGGACCCCAGCCCTCCTGGCACAGACTGTCTATCTGTCCAGCTGGGTCCACCATCTCCTGCTCCCTGCAGGATACTCCACACTTCTGGAGTTACACGCCTCCCCCAAAGGTGTGGCTGAGGGCCTTTTCAGGGTTGGGCCTGGGTCGCTCAACAGCGCCCTCTGGCTCACATACTCACAATCTGTTTACTGTTGAAAACCTGGACAGTGCAAAGATTAATACGCTGCCAACAGGTTAAGGGCCCAGATACACAGAAGGAAAGAAAAACAACAGTGAACCAAGATGGCCACCAGCAGCAACTCTGTGACATGCACAGTGCCAAACCTGAATAATCAGAACTATCAATCCTGGAAATTCAAGATAAAGTACATGGAAATACACACAGGAGCCTAAACCTGAGCCAGTAACAGATGACTGAAAAAGATTGGGATCAGGTTGGGACTATAACCTTTAATAAGGGCGTGTTATTGGCTTATTATTTTTATATTAACTTTTTTTTTAATAACTTTTCTTTTCGTTTTTTATTTTTTTTTATTTATTTATTTTTTTTTGTTGGTGAGGCTGATTTCCCCTGTATCAGGACCCAGCAGCTCTAACACACACTGATCCCAGCAGATCACGTGATCGACAGGTCAGAGGGCAGCCGCAAGATGGCGGTGCTCATAGCGGTGTATACAGCGCTCATTCAGCGCTGTATACACAGCGATCGGGATGGCAGGGAAGGTAATAAACCTTCCCTGCCTTCTCTCTGGGAGCTCCGGTTGAAGTTACAGCCGGCTCCCCGTTTCAGCAGCTGCTTGATTTTGTGCATCTGCTGAAAACTGCTTAGACGTACAGTATATAGTCTATGGACAGTACGGAAGTGGTTAAGCGGTCTTCCAGAAAGCTATGACACGCTCGTAACCACACTAGATGCATTCCCAGATAATGAGCTTACAGATGAATACAAGCGGAAAACAGATGAATACAGATGAATACAAGCGATGGGGTATCTAAAACACAATCCGTCTTAAAAGCCCAAGCTCTACCTGAAAATAAAAGTAATTTGAAAGAAACACATGAGTGTTTTGTATGCAAGAAAACAGGGCACCTAAAAGCTGACTGCAGAATCTGGAGAGCTAGGATGAAAAAGCAAAATCATCAAAGGGTTAAAAGTGCCATCACTGAAGAAAAGCACAAGTCAAATACTGAAACTGCTTTTACCATTAATACAAGTACATCCAAGCATGCATGGTGTATAGACTCTGGAGCAACTAGTCATATGACCAATGACAGAAACGTCTTTTCTAACCTTAACCAAAGTAAGTCAGAGAAAGTGATTTTGGCTACTGGTCAGTATATGAATACAGAGGGAATAGGGGATGGTTACATTGATTGTCAAGTCTCTCCAACACAAAGCAGAGGGATCCCAGTAAAAGACGTTATCTGTGAAGAAATTCACAAGACAAGGAAATGAAGTTACATTTAAAGATCATGGCTGCATCATCTCAAAAAGGGGTCATATACTAGCAGAAGGAAGAATCAAAGATGATCTATATCAGTTAAATTGCAAAGAAAATGTATATACTGCTAAACAAGAACAACACACAAATTGTATCCATTTATGGCACAGGCTTCTTGCACATAGAGACCCAGAAACAATAAGAAAGTTAGTTCAAAAACAATTTGCTGAAGGCATTACAATTGATCAGTGTAATCAGACAATGAAGTGTACAAGCTGTCTTAAAGGAAAAATGTCACGAAAATCTTTTCCTAAGAATAGTAGTACAAAATCAGAACAGCCACTGGACTTAATGCATACTGATGTTTGTGGTCCAATGAATACGCTACAGTATCTTCAAAACAGGTTACCAGGCAAAGCTACAGTGAAAACTCCATTTGAGCAATGGAATGGCAAAAAGCCTAATCTACAACACATAAGAGTATTTGTAAGTAAAGTATTTGTGCATGTCCCTATGGAAAAATGTACCAAGTGGGAATCCCCTGCCAAAGAAGGTATCCTGGTAGGCTACAGTGAAACCCAGAAAGGATATAGAATCCTGCACCCAGAAACGAATAAGGTCACAATAAGCAGAGATGTAATGATTGATGAGAACTTCACGTCACGTTTCATGACATTATACCAGTAGTCCAGCTGAAGCAACAACAATCACAGTCACAGTTACAAAATGACAAAGAGAAAGATGTAGAAGTTCGGTTAGATTCTTCAACCATTGAAGAAGCAACGGAAACATCAAGTGAACCTCAAATAAGAAGATCGTCAAGATCAAACAAGGGTATACCAGCTAAGCGTCTATCCTACATTGCTAAAACACTACCCGAACTAGAGCCACAGTCATGGGATGAGATGCAATGACAACCTGCCCATGAAGAAACGAAGTGAATTAATGCTGCTAATGAGGAAATGAAATCGCTTCATCGACTTCAAACCTGGAAACTCACCAAACTACCACAAGGCAAGAAAGCAATAAAGTGTAAGTGGGTGTTTAAGACCAAATATGACTCTGAAGGCAAAGTTCACAAATTTAAAGCAAGATTAGTTGCAAAAGGATATTCTCAGAAATATGGTGAAGATTATGATGCTACATTTTCTCCAGTTGCTAAGCAGAGCACGTTTAGGACTCTATTAGCTGTATCTGCTATACAAAGGATGTCTGTCAGACATTTGGACATCAAAACTGCCTTTCTAAATGGTGACATTGAGGAGGATTTGTACATGACTCAACCTGAGGGTTATATCAGAAAAGGTGAAGGAAACCTCGTTTGTAAACTACAAAAATCTCTCTATGGTCTTAAGCAATCGGCAAGAGCATGGAATACCAAAATAAATAAAGTCTTATTGGAAGAAGGATTTAAGAGAGGTCAAGCAGACCCATGCCTATACACAAAGTGTACAGATGGAAAGTGGATGTATATTCTCTTATATGTAGACGATGTGATTGTCATACATGAAGAAGAAACAGAAATTGCAAAAATGACTGAAATTCTGAATCAGCATTTTGAAACAAAAGACCTTGGAAATGTGATTGTCAGGAATGTGACATCTGTTGTTGCCACTTTAAGGTTGCCTTGTGAACATAAGTAAGCTTTCTGTTAGGATTGGTTGTTGCTGCTTTAAGGTTGCCATGACAACATAGGGAAGCTTCCTGACCAGGCCTATTTAAACCACTCCCTATCACTCAGCTGTACTGGCTATCAGTTTCCAAACTCCTGCTAAGCGCCTGACTTGGATTTGACTGCTCCTATACCTGACTGTTGGCTGTGTACCTGGATTCCTCTTTTGTCTTGCAATTTCGTTCTGGCATTCCTGATCGGTTCCGACTATTGGCTTGTTTCCCGGATTTGTCTTCGTTTCGTGATTTGGATCTGTGTTGCCCTCCTCAGCTGCTGACCCATAATTGTTGACCATTCTGTTTTCTCTGTCCCTGTGAGTAGTGTGTGTGGATTTGGTGTAAGGCTTCTGCTGCAGTGCATTTATTTGGAATACACTTTCTGTTCTGGTGACAATTCCGGTCTTCAGATTCAGCGAAAATCCATCTCTTCTTGCGAGGAGCTTTGGTGAAGGCGTTTGAGGCCAGTCTTGGCTCGCAGTAGTGTTTTGCCTTTAAGTAGCATTTTCTACTGCTCGCAGTTGTCAGCCCATTTCTGCTGCTGCTCTCCTGTAGACCAGTACATTCCTTACCTTGCATCTGAATCTTAACAGTGATATATTATTTAGGGATCGAGCTCCAGAGAGAAGAAGCTTTCTTCTAAACTAAAGTGCAGAAATCAACTCAATCCTCAACCAGTTTGGAATGTCAGAAGCAAAAGGTTTATCAACCCCAATGGAGTCATCCTACCTAAGATTGGAAGGAGAAGATGATCTGTTACCAAATAATAAGAAAAACAGACAGGTAGTAGGGACACTTCTATACATAACAACTGGATATCGCAGAAGCAGTGGGTATTCTCTGCAGACATGTGGAAAAAAATGTGCCAAATAGACTGGATTGCTGTTAAAAGAGTTCTCCGATATTTGAAAGAGACTCAAGACATACGTTTAAGAATGTCGTCAACAGGAGATCTAAAACTCTGGATGCAGACTGGGCTAGTGATTCAAGTGATCGTAAGTCAACATGCGGGTACTTGTTCAAGCTTGGATAAAGTTCTATCTCTTGGTCTAGGAGAATACAGGTATCTGTTGCCTTATCATCTACAGAAGCAGAATATGTGTCTGCTGCCTATGCAAGTCAAGAGATAATTTGGTTATACCAATTGTTAAAGGATCTTGGCAAGCCATCAACTCAACCAATTACAGTTTATGAAGACAACCAAGGATGCTTTAGTTTCAATAATTTTTATTCAAAAATTTTTTTTTTTCAAAGAATAAAAGAAAGAACAGCATTGACATACAGTGCAATATACATTTGACATACAGTGTAGTGTACATCTTTTAAACTCATTCTGTATTCCGTACATCAATGAAACATATAAGAAAGATTACTTATAGAATAAACAGTAACATTTAGGCACAATCATAGGGCTACTATGACCAAATCAAGGGAGATTTCTCTGTGTACAACCTTCTCTTAGTCACGACCTTCTGGTAACAACTCAGTTCCCTCTAACAGCTAATCTAGAGTAGATCCACGCATCCCAAATTTTCTCAAAACGATAGAAGGAATTGTTTCCCATTGCAATCACCCTTTCATAGGAGTATGTGTTATTTATAGCTGATACCAGAGCCGACACTGGCGGAGGGGCCACCGTCTTCCATCTCTGCACCAACATTAATTTGGCTATGGTCAAAATTTTACAGATGAGTTGCTTATATTTGCTCAGTTCACCGGGAATTCCAATTAGTAAGATAGCCATAAGTGCGGTATAGGGGATTTGGAGATTAAACAACTGCGAGAGCAGGTCAAAGACCTTATCCCAGTAATCTCGAATCATGGGGCAACTTCCCAGAATGTGGAGAAGTGTTCCTCTGCCCCCACATCCTCTCCAACAACTCCCAGACAGAGAGGGGTATGCTAACTGTAAAGTAGACGGGGTCCTGTACCATCGTAAAATAATTTTTGTGGCCGTCTCTATGTGGGTGCTGCACTTTAGAGACAAATGGATCAGTCTAATTGTTTGCTGCCATTCGTCTGAGGTAATGGCTATCCCCAAATCTCTCTCCCAACAACGAAACGGGGTAGACCTAGTAAAAGTCGATATTTCATCCATTTTGTCATATAAAAATCGCAGTCCCCTCATGCTAGTCGACAGCCACGTGAAAAGGGAGTTGTTATGGGGCATTGTCGTCGTAGGATGTTTAGACACGAAGTGCCATATTTGAAAATATTTAAGGAAATCACCAACATGAATTCCGTATTGCTGTTGTAAATTTGCAAACGGTATAAGGTGATTAGAGTCAGAGTATACTTGAGAAACCTGCGTAATCCCCCTCGATTCCCAATCGGAGACCTCCAAATCCTCAATTACCCAGGTCATTAATGATAAGGGCATTTCAGTAATGAGAGAATGCTTCGTAGGGTTTGCTTTCCTATGAAGTAGTTTCCATGCCGTTACTGAGGCACACATGACTGGGGAGAAGGATTTAGGGGCCGGGATATTCCAAAAAGGCAACCACAGTTCATCTTCCAGTTTTAGAGGGGATATAAATGCCTGCTCTATGTGCAGCCATGGAACTGAGGTATCCATTGACTTCCACCTTGCGCATTGAGTGACCAGCGTTGCTATATAATAGTTCCTCACTACAGGTACCCCCAGGCCTCCCGCCTCCCGTTGCTTAAACAGAAAACTTTTATTTATTCTAGGTCTCCTTCCATTCCATACATATTTTGAGATCACCCTTTGTGCCGTTTCAAAGAAGGAAACAGGGATGGGTATGGGGAGTGTGCGGAACAGGTATAATAGTCTAGGCAATAGCAACATCTTAAAAGCCACTACCCGCCCTATCCATGAAATGTCTGTCTTTGACATTCTCTCTGTTTTTTCCTGTAGTATTTTTAACATTGAGATATAGTTGCTTTTATAGAGAGTCCCTGGGGACGCTGTCATCTGTGTCCCCAAATATTGAACGCTATCCTCCCTCCAATCAAAGTTATATGTCGATTGCAAATGTTGAAGCGTAGGTGAGGGAACATTCAGAGGTAGTGCCTGCGATTTAGCCATATTTAGCTTATAAAATGATAACTGCCCAAAATTATAAATAGTATCCATAAGGCGAGGGATAGATGTTTGCGGTTTGGACAGAGTGAAAATAATATCATCAGCGTAGAGTGATATTAGATGAGTTTTGTTCTTTATGTCAATGCCCCCCACTCCCGGATCCAATCTAAGTACTTGAGCTAATGGTTCCATAGAAAGAACAAATATCAGGGGTGACAGGGGGCCCATTTGTTATCAAAAAAGGATTCGACACTACTCCATTGGTGAACACTTTTGCAGAGGGTGCAGAGTATAGCGCCTCTATCGCTCTTAAAATAGCTCCAGAGAACCCCATATTTCTAAGTACAGAGAAGGCATACGACCAGCAAATGCGATCGAACGCCTTCTCTGCGTCCAATGCGAGGATCACCGCTTCTTCCTTCCTAGAGTCAATGTGATGTATGAGGTTTAAGATACGTCTAGTGTTGTCATATGATTGCCTCCCCTTAACAAACCCCACTTGATCCTGATTTATCAAACTTGGGAGACATGCTGCTAATCTGCTTGCTATAAGTTTGGCATAGATCTTTAGGTCTGTGTTCAATAGTTATATGGGTCGGAAGTTTTGGGGGTTGGTGGCAGGTTTGCCAGGCTTTGGCAGCGTAACTACCAGGGCTTCTTGATTTTCTTTTGGAATAGTGCCAGAATCAACCACAGCCGTCAAAAATGATAACAGCGGGTTCATCAGGATCGGGGAGAAACACTTATAATATTAATTAGTGAGGCCGTCAAGGCCTGGAGATTTTCGAGACGGCAATGACTTAATTGTGGATAACAACTCTGCTGAAGTGATAGGTGCATTCAAGGAGTCCAGCTGTGACTCAGTGAGTGCCGGTAGCTGAGCAGCTCTGAGGAATTGTTCAATATCGTAATTTGTTGGGGGGACCACAGAAGAGTCAGCTGCTAAGTTGTAGAGGCCTTCATAAAAAGTCCTAAAGGCGTTGGCAATGCCATTTGGGTCATAAATTTTATATGTTCCTTCTTTACTATGAATAAATGGAATTCTAGATTTTGCATGTCTTTGTTTAAGCTTAGATGCCAGAAGTTTGCCTGCCTTATTAGATTGAGAGTAGTACGTAGCTCTAAACCTCTTCAGGTTTTTCTCATATTTATACAGTAGGCAAACGGACAGCTGATGGCGTAATGTCGTCAATTTCGCTGCATTTGAGGGGGAAGGAGATTGTTTGTTGCTGGTGTCAATAGTTTTTATCTGATGAAGCAGTCGATCTATTTCTGCCATTCTATTTTTCTTTTCGATATGCCCCAGGCGAATAAATGTTCCTCTAATAAAAGCCTTGTGAGAATTCCACAATATGTCAGGGCTAGAAGCAGAAGGGGCATTAATCTGAAAGAATTCCTTCAGATCACTTTCTATCGTTGCTTTTAGCTTTGGCTGTGACATTAAAAATTCATTACACCTCCACACATATGGTTTTGCACATTCATATTTTTCTGCTATGGACATAGTTATAGCTGCGTGGTCTGACCATGTTATTTGTAAAATCTCAGACTCCTTAACAAGGGAAAGGCTAGACTGTTCTATTAGGAATAAATCTATTCGTGAGTAGCTATTATGCACGGTAGAATAATACGTATAGTCTCTTTCGGTATCATGGAGGATACGCCAGACGTCAAATAATTTGTGGCTCCAAATAGCTTGTGAGAAAGAGGGATGACGAATTGACATGCCAGACGTGGTATCTACCAGCGGGTCTGGGGCCATATTGAAGTCTCCCATTAATATCAGACATCCCTGCTTTCTCTTTTCTACCGCTCTCACAAGTCTCCCCAGGAATGCCACCTGTCTCCTGTTAGGGGCGTAAACTGACACCAGTGTGTAAGTGACATTATTAAGAACACATACTATTATTATAAATCGCCCCCCCGGGTCAGCATATTGAGACAATAGTTGAAACGCTACTCAGTCTCTAATCCCAATCAATGTACCTCTATGCTTTGCGGAGTAGTGAGCATGGAACACATGTGGGTATGCTGGATTATGAACGCGGTTAGTGTCTGCCCTTAAAAGGTGTGTCTCTTGTATTGCAAGAATGTCGCAGTTTGGAGCTCGGGCCTCACGCCATAAGCTGGCTCTCTTTTGAGGGGAGTTCAAACCCCTGACATTCATGGATACAATTTTAAGTACCATAACATATGTTTAAAAATGCTGTAAGAATCTTACCACAACCATGCATACCAGGGGATGTCAATATTCTTATGAAGCAAAGTTGTCTCCGCCCTGAGTAGTCATTTCGCCCAATGTGCCAGAACCAGAAAAAAAAAAAAAAACCATACAAATTATAAAACCTATGGGTAAACCATCGGAGCAAAACCAAGAAAAAGAAAAGAAAGAATATGGTACAGCAGACCAGCGGCTGTCGTAATCTTGGGGGGATAAGTTCAACAATAGTGGACACACGAAATCCAAGATAAAGTGAGTCTCTAGCTGTGTAGCCCTTTATGTGGACATCTTTGGGTCTTCGCTTGGCGCCATCCATCGGACACGGAACCAGGTGGTTGTTTGAGAGGTGAATCCACAATCGGAATATTCCATTTAGTTAGCAAACTTTTTCCTTCCTCCAGAGTTTTAATGACATGTACCATATTATCTTGGGAAATGATCACGCGGACCGGGAATCCCCATTTATACAAAATGTGATGCTTGCGTAACGCTGTGGTAATAGGGATGAATTGTCGCCTTATTTGCAACGTCGTAGCTGATAAGTCCGAGTAAATGGATATCTTGTGATATGGGTCCGGTAAGCGATCTGCCTTCCTAGAGGTTGACAAGACCAGCTCCTTAGTGCGATAGAAATGAATTTTTGCTAGAACATCTCTAGGTATAGCTTCGTCTAGATGGGATGGTCTGGGAACTCTATGAGCTCTATCAATAGTTAAGTCCATCGCCGTGAGGTTCGGTATTAACGCTCGTATCATATCCTGGAGGAATGCAGTTAAATTACTCGCAGATACCGACTCTGGAATCCCTCTAAATTTTAGATTATTTCTTCTAGAACGATCTTCCAAGTCAGCTAGCTTAGCTTTCAAGAAAGACACATCTTTCTCCACCTCATAATGAGCATCTATAAGCGCATTGTGTGATGTCGCAAATTCCGCCATTTTAGATTCAACATGGACAGTGCGGCTTTTTAGCTCTTTGAGATCTCTATCTAGCGGTTTAACCATGAGAGACATATCAGTTGTCAGTGATTTACAGAAGGCCATGAGCATATTTTTCATGGAGGCCTCAGTAAGTAAATTTTCTGTCGCTGGGATATCTGCAAAAAAAATCAGTAGATAGAGGAATAGACTGTGCATTGCTGCTCACCTCCTCCTCCTCCTGGGAGTCGATTTCCTGGAGCCTGGGTCTTTGCTTGGCCGGACTAGCAGGAGGTGAGTGATGTGTCACCAGGCTGGAGTCAATTATAGGCCCTGGAGCGCTTTTTTGCGCAGGCCCGAGGTTGATGTAGGCCCCGGCCCGCCGGGGAGAAGGCCCAGGCGTCTCCGTATCCGCACCGTCCAGCAGCTGCGGTATGGATGAAGCTGATAGCGCTCTCCTGTGAGCGGAGAGCGTGAGCGACTCTTCTGGAGGATCTCTAGTAGGAGTCGATGCTCTAGAAGCCGCAACCGAGCGCGGGCCGTCGCCATTGCGGACCTCCCCTCCCCCGTGGGGGAAATAGAAGTCCGATATCTTATGCGGTTTCACTGCCGATTTTCGTTTCCGTGGCATCCCCGAAGGTAGGATACCTTTATGCTTCTGAAACAGCTGCGGTTAGCCCACTAGCACGTCGCTGTGTATGTCACTATGTGAGACTCAGGCCGAGAGCAGTACAATTACGCGGCCATTTCGTTCCACGGCTAGGCTCCACCCCCTCCAAGGATGCTTTAAACTTGCATGCAGTGAAAAGATCAATGCAAGAACCAAGCACATCGACGTTAAACATCACCATCTGCGTGATTTGATAGAACGTGGCATCATCGAATTTGTTTATTGCGAAACTGACAAGATGGTGGCTGATATTATGACAAAGCCATTGCCAAGAACCAAGTTCGAAGAGTTCAGAACCACAGTGGGACTAACTGGATAAGTAGTTGTTGAGTGGGGATATTGGAATAATGTTTATTGTCTGTATTGCAACAACTACTGTTTATATGTTTATTACGGCATAAGCTTCTGTCTCTAAGGATAGTATTAAGTTGCTAATAAAGCACTGTTGAAAAAGGTGGGGGCTATATTAGGAAACCAGGAAGTTCCTCTCTGTAATTGTAACTGCAGCACAGAGCAGAGCGCAGAACAGAGCCCATGGAGCTCACAGACAAGAAGCTGAGATTCTAAGCTAATGAATACAAACTATAAAGTGGATTATCCTTGTTCCTGAATAAATATATGTTTACTGTTGAACACCTGGACAGTGCAAAGATTAATCCGCTGCCATCAAGCGGTAGAGTAGTCGTCTACCCGATCGGCAGCAAGATAACAGCGAAGTACAGAGCATAAGGAAAAAGCAGGTCCGGGAGGAAAACCAATGATCAAAACCAAACAGGTAAGTG
The DNA here is from genome assembly GCA_947044405.1 of Leptodactylus fallax. Classification (NCBI taxonomy): domain Eukaryota; kingdom Metazoa; phylum Chordata; class Amphibia; order Anura; family Leptodactylidae; genus Leptodactylus; species Leptodactylus fallax. The sequence goes on from CAMRHE010000327.1 coordinate 1,069,581, forward strand.
GGAGCCAAATCAGTAGACAGGAGCGAAGTCAAACAGCAAAGCCAGGGGTCAGAAACACAAGAGCTACTGTAAGTGCAGAGTCAAAAGCCAAACTAAGGGTGGGTTCACACCTGCGTTCCAGTCTGTCCGTTGCCAATCCAGTGAAAATCTCGGCGAACGGGATTGGCATCGGATACAGACCAGTCAGCGACGCATTGGTTAAAAACCTATTCATATGAATGGGTTTTTAAAGCAATGCGCGGGTGTCCGATTGCACCCTCTGCGCTGCGAATCCTTTTTTTTTCGTCGGAAACAAAGTCGGACAGGCAGGACTTCGTGTCCGACGAAAAAAAAAACGGCTTCGCAGCGCAGAGGGTGCAATCGGACACCCGCACATTGCTTTAAAAACCCATTCAAATGAATAGGTTTTTAACCAATGCGTCGCTGACCGGTCTGTATCCGATGCCAATCCCGTTCGCAGAGATTTTCACTGGATTGGCAACGGACAGACTGGAACGCAGGTGTGAACCCACACTCACAGGACAAAAACTGAATAGCCAGCAACCAGGTTCAAACAACAGTGGCCTTTTAAAGACCCAGGAAACAAACAGGTGATCAATCCTAAAAGGGGCACACACCAGGTAGAAAAGACATTTGAAGGAGCAATCACTGAGGTTCCAGCTCTACTCCTAACATCGGCATCTGCTAGAGTTACTCATGCCATATTCTCACTAGAGTGTGCTAAATCTGCTGAGAAATATTGCTTGTCCGAAGTTCAAATCCAACACTCAAAGTTACATGATTCAGGTGTCTAGTATTAATATAGAAATGTGTTGGCACTTACCTGTCCCCACACACTGCTCATATCCACAAATACAGCATTGAACATGGTTAGAAGCTTCTGGAAGCTATCATTACTGTATTCAAAAACGGTTTCCAAACACAATCGAGCAAATTACATTTGAGACTCCCTGGACTAAAAATTTGCTTGGGTCAATGAATTGTTCTGTAGAAACAACATAGAAAAAAATCATTGTTAACTGGAGAAGATTCTATTTTTTTCAATAAGGAAAAAGGGCAAAAGGGATATAAAGAGGAAGGAATAAAGGTAGGGAGGATGAAAAGAAGGAAGTGTAAGGAGGAGAGGCAATCTTAGGTGGGTGACTTAGATGACCATATAGAGCGTCCCAAGACAGATTTAGCATCCCCTGAGAAACGGAGTTCATTCATCAAGTTTCATTGTAACTGCTAGCAGATAGGCTGTATAACAGATGGTGATGCACATATTATAGGTGTAACGTAGGTTACATCTAGCTGTAGTACCATGGGAGGAGGAGTTCGGCATGTCCTATGGAATGATTCCATACTAGCTATGATGTGACCTTTGGTTAACAACAGAGTGAAGGCGCGCTGTATAAGAGCAGCTTTCACGCCATCTTGGGTCAGTCCATGTGAAGAGTTTGTCCATATGCAGAGTCCTTTTGGTTGGTTGGTCCATGTCATCCCAATAAACAACTACTGCTGGCACACTGACCTGACTAAAAAACTGAGACATGCCTCACGGGTTGCAGAACGCCTCTGGAAGAAAAGCCACTCCCATGAGGACTTCCTTAGGGACAAAGAGGCAGTTCTCACATTCAAGAACGCACTCACCTTTGCAAAGCAGGTCTACTTCTCCACACTAATATCTGCCCTATCCCGCAACCCCAAACAGCTATTCACTACCTTCAACTCCCTTCTCCATCCTCCAAAAGCAAAATTGACACCATCAGAGGCAGTCCCACCCTACACCCCCGACAACCACTTTACCCAACTGCTCTGTGCTCTTCCTCTTTAACCTCTCCACCCTAATCTCTAAATCCCACCTCACCTCCTGCATGCTCGACATGATCTAGTCACATCTCATCCCCAACTCACTGAAGTCATTACTCCTCCCCTAACCCATCTCTTCAACCTATCCCTAACCAATGGATCCTTCCCTTCCACCGTCAAACATGCTACAGTTACACCTGTACTTAAGAAACCCTCCCTCAACCCGCCCTCTCCAGTCAAATATCGCCCAATCTCACTCCTTCCGTACACCTCTAAATTGCTAGAGCAACGCGTCCACTCCGAACTATCCTCCTATCTCTGGTCCAATATGCTCATTGACAGACTACAGTCAGGCTTCAGACCCCATCACTCCACAGAAACTGCCCTAACCAAGGTCACTAATGACCTTCTAACTGCCAAAGTCAAGCACCACTACTCTGTCCTCCTCCTCCTTGACCTCTCCTCTGCCTTTGACACAGTCGACCATTCCCTCCTGTTAGAAACGCTCTCATCCCTTGGCATCTCAGACCTGGCCCTTTCCTGGATCTCCTCATACCTCACCAAGTGCACGTTCAGTGTCTCCCACTCACATACCGCCTCCCCGTCGCGCCCTCTTTCTGTAGGTGTTCCCCAAGGCTCCGTCCTAGGACCCCTTCTGTTCTCCATCTACACCCTTGGCCTTGGCCGACTCATAGAATCCCATGGTTTCCATTACCATTGCTATGCTGACAACACTCAAATATATCTCTCTGGACCAGACATTACCTCTCTGTTGTCCAGAGTCCCAGAAAGTCTAGCAGCCGTAGCCTCCTTTCTCTCCTCCCGCTTTCTCAAACTTAGCATGGAGAAAACAGAGTTCATAATCTTCACCCCTCTTCACACAGCCCCCCTACCTGACCCTTCTATCAAAGTTAATGGAACCACTCTCACCCCAGTCTCATGGGCCCACTGCCTTGGGATAACCGTAGAATCTGACCTATCCTTCAAGCTGCATATTCAAACCCTCAACACCTCCTGCCGCCTCCAACTCAAGAACATCATATTCTCCCGCCTAGACTACTGTAACACCCTTCTCCATGGTCTCCCAGCAAATAATCTCGCCACTCTTCAGTCCACCTTAAACTGTGCTGCTTGCTTAATACACCTCTCCCCCCGTTCTTCATCGGCCACTCCCCTCTGTCAATCCCTTCACTGGCTACCCGTTGCCCAGCGAATAGAGTTCAAATTACTAATGCTGACATACAAAGCCATCCACAACCTGTCCCCTCCATATATCCTAATCTCCCGCTACCTGCCCACACGTAACCTCCGATCCACCAAAGATCTCCTACTCCACTCTGCTCTTATCCGCTCTTCACACAAACATCTCCAAGACTTCTCCCGTGCATCCCCCATACTTTGGAACTCATTACCAAGACACATAAGACTGTCCCCAACAATCACAAGCTTCAAGAAGGCCCTGAAGACTCCCCTATTCAGGAAGGCCTAAAATCTCCAATAACGCTATTGCCACCAAACCAGCATGTGAACAGCCTCTACCCCCACCTTCTGTCTCTATCCCTCTTCCCTCATAGATTGTAAGCCCTTGAGGGCAGGGCCCTCTATCCCACTGTGCCAGTGGTCACTGCTAGTATTGTATTTGTTTTGTATATTTTGTGTACCATATGTAAACCCTCAAATGTAAAGCACCATGGAATTAATATAATAATGTACAGCACCATGGAATTAATATAATAATGTACAGCACCATGGGATTAATGGTGCTATATAAATAAACAATAATAATAATAATGAGAAGCAGGAGGAGACCTAGTCTGTAAGTGTGTCAGGGACAGTCTACTGTGGGAAAAGGATTGATGCCCACCACCGCATGTGTGTAATCTCTGGAGGTCTGAAGTCATTTATTAAGTGAGCCTCACCCTGTGTATATTGGTCTGCCATCAAGACAGTAAAGTTTTGGTCCTGGTATTAAAGAGCATTTGGTGTTTTTCGTTCCGACTTGACTACACTGTACACCCAGGTCTGCGCGTGGTTGGATCAATAGATGTACAGCTGGCTGGAATATTACTTTACCATTAGTGCAATGAAACAATGAAGGATGGAAGAAGCCAGGTAGTAGGAGGAGGGAATGGAGAATGGGATGGAAGGAAGGAATCACTAGATAAGTGATATACCTGAGCATTACTGTATAATATATACCATGTAATACAATAATACAATGTAATGATTGTTACCAGGCATATTATTGATGAAAACATCACATACAATCACCTAGTTATATGACAAAGCTGTGAATATCTCCTACTATAAAACCCACTTCATTCCTGTACACTCTTTCATTTGACTATGTTGGCACATGGTTCCCTACCTTTATGTGATCTTATCTCTTCTGCAAGAAATTGGACCTCTTCTCGGATCCTTTCTTCAATGGTTTTCTTTCCCATTCCAAAATTTCTTAGAATTGTAAGGGAAAATCTGCGAAGATCCTTCCATCTTTCTCCGTTGCCAAGAACTACCCCTGAAACAAGAATCATGACTTATGTGTGTGTATTATAATCCAGTATAAATGTACAGAATACTGACAAACTTACCAAATCCTTTAAAAAAATCATCCACAGTAGGAAGCCTTCCACGACCACCAAATTCTTCTGCTCGATCAATTAACGCTTCTTTGACAGTGTCGTAACCACACAGGACAACTACTGGCTAGTGTCCAAAATACACAGTGTATACTGAGCCATATTTCTTATTAAACTGAAAAACCAAAATATTCATTAGGCTATTTTATAACATAGTGGATACATTATCACACATCTTATGCTTAAACGTTTTTGTTTGTTTATTGTTTTAATCAGAGTAAAGAACTCCTGGGTGCAGAATCGGTTTGTCTGAATCAGCTATTATGTTGCCTTTTGTAGTCCATTGTTCTGGTCCTATGACAGATCAGGTCAATGAACTTGAATGGCAGCAAGGTAAACTAAGCCAAACAGTGACCAACCTCAACAGAATGTGAAAGCTGTACTGCAGATGGTGTGAACTATGGCTCTACCTCTGAGCCCTTTATCACTTGGATCCTCGGTCATTCTATTGGGACAGTTTAGGGAATATCATAATATATTTATTATAAAATAATTTCCTAACATTAGCGCTCTGCTTCATGTTCATGACACACTTCTGTTTATTGGACCTGCCACTGATCACCAGACAGATAACACAGACTTAATCGTCTCACATGCTCTCTGAGAAGTCCCATTAACCTGGATGCAGAGATATCTGGAAAACCAGTACAAGGTGCAAGAACAGAAAATCCGCCACAGGAGGGATCTAGAAAATGTCATTTTATTATGAAAACATCACAAAGTCCATTTTACATCACCATTTATGTACCAAGGCAGCTGAAATATTAATCTGTCCAGTGATATACAGTGTGATGAAACATAATTTCACTTTGTTTGGTCATTTCTGATCTTTCCCAGATGTGCAGTTGGACATGGTCTAAGACAAATGTCCTGTGTGTATGTAGATTAAGATAATTCTTTGTCTGAAAACTTCTGTTTAGGTATGCATACATAATAAATTGCTAGTGGTTCTGGTTGGAGGTGAAGCCCTAAAGGCGCCATTCTCATTGGATGAAATATGTAAGAGATATGTTCCCTTTTTGAGTCACACATTTGATTCTTGTGTTTATTTGTCAACTGTGAAACTAATGGTAGAGTGTATATATGAATATATAAAAATCACAGTTTCAATAGTGACATTATGCACAAAATCAATGCAATTTCTCTGTACAAAAGTTTTAGGTAGGTGTGGGAAAATACTGCTAAGTAAGAATACTTTCGGAAATAGAAGGGTTAACAATTTATTTTTGTGAACAAAACAGACTTTATGTGAAAAATGCGATGTGTTGCTGCCATGGTTTTTCCTGTATTGCTTTTTTGCTGTTGTGCGCTACGTGGGGCCTTAGCCTTAAAATGTTTGAAATACAACCTCATATGAACAAAAACACACAAGAGATTCCACCATTTCATAATTTTTTGTTCACAAAAATTAAGACAAAATGGAAAAGCCATGTGTCAAACATGCACTGCATTCCTAGATGTCTCTCTGAAGGCTGCTGGAACCTCAATGGAAACTAATTTTGCCACTAGGATGGTTAGAACAATTTTGAAATTTTGAATTATTTAAAAGGGTTGTCCAGAATAACCATTTATTTTTTTTTTTTCATGCGGCGGAAGAATGTGAAAAAAATAAATAAAACCACACTTACCTGTCCCCAGTGCTCCGGTGTCTCCCAGTGTGGTCCTGCTGAAATTTGCCTAAAAGCAGCACCCCACTACAGCACCCACTACAGAGTATGGCACATGTTTTTATGCCCATAAATAAATTAAGAAAATGTTTTTTTTTTTTATCAAATGTATTATGTACTGCATCAATGAGAGTCAAAAGTGATATCAAAACACATGGGGCAAAAGTAAAATGAGATTCTCTATTCTCATGAAATACGGGTCATAATTTTCACTATCTACAGTTTTTAACTTATACAATTTGTGTTAACATATCCTTAGACTTAGGTTCTGTACAATAGTACAATAATCTATAGGACTAACTGTGAATGATATAACTTCTAGCTGGACTAACTTAGAGGTCACTTTTTGCCGCTATGTGATGATATTTAGATACAAGTTTTCAAGCTCAAGGTCGTCCTCTGGCACCTTCTGTTGATCTTGTACAGAGTATAAGAACATTTTTGGTAATAATGATATGGGTTTGTTGCACCAGAATATGGTGGACATAGCCTGAATTAGATATCAAGTCATATCTCAGTTTCTTTATGTGTAAGATTAAGTATATGCTCAGATTAAACTGGCCGCTGTGTGTATATCTTACAGGAATGATGGTAGCAATGTACAGGGGGTATCAGATGGATTCCTGTTGTGTAAATCTACAATAAATTAGGATCACTGAAATAAAGCACCCAATGCCAGTCTTCTGCTCCAAAAGCTAACAAGTCATTGCAAGCCATACAGTAATGTAGAAAACATATGCTTCTAAAGACAAACATTATAAATCTCTGATGTGACTGTGCCTTGAAGATATTGTCCAGTTTAGGGCACCAGTCCTTAAAAGAGAGCCGGAGAAACTTCATAGAAGGACGACCAAAGTGATAAGAGGCACAGAATAGAAGTTCTAATGTCTCAAAGATGGTTATACATTATGTTAGCAGTGAATCTATATTTCAGAGGTTTCCCTTCAGAACTAACCTCCATCAAGGATTTGACCAGCTCCCCTCTCCTAATGTGCAGGACATTTCCAAAAATAGGCCAGGGTGTTGGTCCCGGAGGCAGGTTACGTCTTCTGTATATGGCATTCCATGTGGAGTAGATGAACAATGAAAGGATCGTGACCAGGATCAGGGATTCAAGCCAGTTAAGAGCCATCTTTCCTAACTACGAAGCATATAATGATTCTCCACCAGACCATCAGGCTGATGTTAATCAGAAACCTCAGGTTAAATATCATTATCAGAGCTTGTTCTTTGTGTTGGAAAATAATGAGAAGATTTTCTCCTGCTTTGTCATTGGTTGGCAGGTACAGGGAGTTTTTCTTTTTTAGTACAGTCAATATGGTTTTGTGCCAAAAGAGATGCTAACGCGTGATAGTGTACCCAGTACTGTGTTTACCCAGCTTTATAACAGTGCACTATGGACAGTAGATTAAAGAGAACCTGTATCGAAATTGTACAAATAGATCTTAAGAATGTTAAAACAGATGTATCATATTTTGTACACAGTAGTTGAGGTTTTTGTTTTTTACAGCATTCTGGCCAATTAAGTTTTACTTTTCTCCCAAAATATTGAATAAAAATTGATCATAACTTCAGATGTTAACCAATATGGTGGGGGCGTGGCTAGGGACTCGATGCAGTGAGACGTGCTCTAGGGGAGCTCCTGCCTGACTGATACTAAAGTGGGACCACCAGCTTTATTCAGACCCCCTGTGATGATTCCACATAAATATGGCTATAACTCAAAGAAGTATTTTTATCTCTGGGTATCGTATCTCCTTCTTACTTCCATTTATTCATAATGTGCGCAGCTATAATCCTAGTTGTATGTTATCAGTAGAGGCAACCTTGTAACAATAGGGCTTTGTATCCATCCTAGAATAGCTCTATTGACTTCTTACATAGGCCTGGGTGATCAAATAAACATGCAAATAAACGTTTTACTGTACCCATGGCTTGTGTTCATTTAGACTGGGGTGCAGGGAAAGGAATGCGGGATGTGGGAGTGATGTCTGGGTTGCCTGCCAATGTACTGTTGGGGACAGATTTGGGGCCTATGATGTGCCAATATGGGGTGGGGGCCACCCCAACTCCCTGTGATCAGCTGTCTGTCCATGCTGATATGTCTGATATTGTACCTGTGGGACTACCAGCAGAGGGGGCTGGTAACCCTCCCTCTGAAATGTCTCCTCATACAGTTTGTGAAAATGCTAATTCTAATGTATCTGGGATTAATGTAGGTGTAAAGGAGCTGAGTGAGGACTGGGCTGTAGACCCGCCCACATCTGCGGGGGCCTCCCCCCCCAGTCTGTGTCTCTATGTCCGCCAGTCCTCCCTCCAGCTCAGTGTGATAGAACCAATGCTGTTAATGATATTGCAAATGTCTGCCATGAAACTGTGGATGTTGTACCAGGTGGTTCGGTGTGTCTCTGGGCTCTCAGTGACGGTCCGGATGTAGGACGGACTGCTGGTATTGCGGTGGTTACCCGCAGTCAAAGTGCCAAAGGGGTGGAAAGCCTTCCAGCCTCTGCACCGGTCCCTCCGTCGCTCGGACGCATTACTGAGACCCAGTGTGTATTAACAATTGCTAATGAATGTACTGTCAATGTAATTGCCAATGCTTGTTGTGAAAGTGTACAGGGTAGCTCTTCTGAGTCACTGGAAGCGACTTCTATTATTTCGCCCAGTGCATCCGATAAGCATCCAACTGCTGACCATGTGCCAGGTAGTCAGGTAGGCTATGGGGATCTCATGGCCGATCCATGTGAGGGACGGACTGCTGGTAGTGTGGTGTTAGCCCGCAGCCAGAGTGCTACAAGGGTGGAGGGCGTTCTGACCCTTGAACCGTTGCCTACACCACCTGGAATCGGTGCTGAGACCGCCATGACTAGCCTCACTCCCTTGAAGCCGGAGGAGTCCAGCCGGTATGAGACATACACATCTCTTCGGTCCAGTTCTATTCCAGGAGTGCCCATGGCCCAAGTGCAGATGGCATGGGGTACTGGAGGTGTGATCCAAGAAGGGGGTATGTCAAATGTATTACCTGTCAATGTATTGTGTGGGGAAGGTTTGGGGAAGCAGGATCTCAGTCATTTGCCCAAGGTATTACCATCACCCACCCAAGTACAGGAGGAATAGGGGTGTAGGCCCAAAGGGGCAAGGCGTCTGGGAGGGAGGACAGGGTCCAAACATACCTGTGCCAGAACCAGAGGTGCCACTAGGTTTGAAAGCAAAGGGGGAGGTGCAGAATCCCCTAGAACTCTCCCAACTAGCGGCTAGTGTGAGAGAGACCCTGAGAGACCGCCGGGATGGGGTCTCTGAACTGGTATCCCAAAGACCTGGGGTCATGAGTGTGGCTCCACAGGATGCCAGCACTCAGAAAGTGGACCCAGAACAGGCAGGAAGTAGCCAAGTGTACGTGGCTCAGGGCCTCAGCCTTAGAAGTGTCCCTAGTCAGACTAGAGAGCCAGAAGGGTCCAGCAGCTATGTAACATGCACCTTTCTTTTGTCTCACTCCAGCCAAGAGTTCAGAGATGATGTCCAAGCTGACCCTAGTCTGGCCATATTGAAGGCGCGTGCCGCTCAACCACCCTCTGAGTCCGACAAGGCCCAAGTCTGTTGGGACCCCGGGGGGAGGTGAGGGAGCCTTGGGGCAAGAGGCTGAGGAGCTGGAGGCGTAGGTGCTCTCAGAAGAGGGGCACAGGCCCCTACTTCCTACAAGCCCCATCTAAAAGGGGGAGGAGTGATGAGTCCACGTAAATATGGCTATAACTCAAAGATGTATTTTGATCTCTGGGTATCGTATCTCTTTCTTACTTCCATTTATTCATAATGTGCGCAGCTATAATCCTAGTTGTATGTTATCAGTAGAGGCAACCTTGTAACAATAGGGCTTTGTATCCATCCCAGAATAGCTCTATTGACTTCTTACATAGGCCTGGGTGATCAAATAAACATGCATTGTTCAGCCTGGGCTGTTGATCAGACATGGTTGATAACATTGTATCATTTCACTTAATCCTATCTTCTTACAAAGAATCTGGACTTGAGTGCGTTAGTCAATCAGACTTGCCATCCCCGGTGACCTCATTCTGGGTGGTGTAATCAAGGGTATAAAAGATGAGGTAAGAGGTCAGTGGGAGGAGATTGGGCTAAGACTACAAAGAGAATACTTTGATGAGACTACAGAGAGACTATTGGGATATACTGTGAGGAGCATGCAGGCTGGAATGCTGTGTTTATGCTGCTAGAAGCCTCCACTGGCTATTCACACATACCAGAGCATGTGTGAGTGTTGGACTACAGAACCACATCAAGGAGATGTGTGGTAAAGTAATCATTTCACCTTTATCCCCTTTTATTTTATTGTACTGTATATTGTAAATTGTAACTGTTAATGCTTGCATATATCTACATATCTGTTCTGAACTGCATGTGTTAGATGTTAATACCAACCCATTTAGGGGTTAATAAATGTATAAAATTTAGAAAGCTTGTCTTGAATTTATCTTGTGAACCCAGCACTCACTGGTGGTGAGTGTGGTTTTTTATGAAAGAAGTCTCAGGTGTGGGCCAAAGCGGGGTTGGCGCACTGAGGATCTTTCACACCCCCCATGGCTAAAAAAACTGCCCGGGCACTTGCTACAGGGGACTGTGCATCCGCGGACAGGTTCGTACAGCCTACCCTGTCCGCGTTCCTGCAGCCGACGGTATCCACGGCACGGGCCTCCACGAGGCGGCGGCCATCTTCCTCTGCCGCGCCGGCCCCCTCCGGTATGGCCACCGCGGAGGCACGGGGGGCTTCCGCTTTGCAGAGAGGCCAGCCTGCCAGATCTCCAGCCCTGCCAGAATTAGAGCTCCAAAGCCCGGGCCCAGGGCTCGAGCAGACCCCTTTACCGCCGGGTAAGTCAGGCACGGTGGCTGCTCACACCTCAGTGCTGACTTCCCCCCCCTCCCCCCGCAGCTCCAGCCGGCACGTTCGTCAGTGGGCTCCCCCATACGGAGCCAGGGGGACCCAGCACCACAGGAGAACTCAGCAGCTGCCTCTCACCCTCATAAGTTGTCCCCTGACTCTGGACGGCCTCCTGGCCCTGTTGGGGAACGCTCAACCCTCCAACAGTCCCCACAACCTCCTAACCTCGTGCTCTCACAGCATCCTCCACCCCTCCTCAGAGATGAAGATGCGGACTTGGGGGCAACTCCATCCTTGTCCCCCTTTGCTATTCACACCCAGCCTTCTCCTCCGTCTGCCCCACCACCCCGACCTCCACCTCACTCTGCTCTGACAGCCTCTTCTGACCCTCCACCGTGGGTTGAACACGGGCGGCACCCCAGGCACATACGGTTGAGATAGAGAAGCTTTGGTTGGCTCCTGTTCATCCCAATGTGTTTCTGTGGTCCTCCCTCCCCCCCCTTGCCCACTGCCCCGCTGCTGGTCCCCATGCTTTACTCAGGCTATCTGGAACAACTGTTCTAAGTTGTTTCGGTGGGCCTCCCCGCACTCATCTATGATCTCCTTCTTATATAACCCACTTCTCCCAAGCGGACTCACGGCTGCTATGGTCAGGCCCTGGAGCAGGCTGGGTCTATTTTACGTAGCTGATTTGGTGGACCCGTCGACCTTGGAGCTCAGGCCCTTTGACTACCTCACGTCCACACAGCACTTGCCTACCTCAGAGTGGTTTCACTATCAACAGATAGTTCATTTTGTTGTCTCTCAGTTTGGGTCCACCTGAGTCTCCCTCCCTACGGCCTTTGAACGACTATGTCGTGTAGGTACCTCCACTAGAGGCCTGATTTCTAATATTTATAGGCTTTTGTCCTCTCAGGGTTGGCAAGCTCCGGTGGTCCACAAATATATGACCCGGTGGTCTGGAGCCCTAGGCGAGCACATCTCACACAACCAGTGGCGGGTTGTTTGGTCCCGAGCAGCCAAATCCTCTTCCTGTGTAACGTTTAGGGAAACGCAATACAAAATACTTATGCACTGGTATCATACTCCAGCTTTACTTCATACTCTCAATCCCACTATTCCTCCCAGTTGCTGGCGATGCCAAACAGCGCCAGGAACACTGTTCCATATCTTTTGGGAATGCCCCCTAGTCAGCCCTTTCTGGTTCGAGGTTAGGAAGCTGACTAACATTCTTTTCATCCAGGGCATACCCCTGGATCCCATGGTTTATTTGCTGAATCTCCCCCCAGAAGGTCTTAGTAAAAATACATCTAAGCTATTCCTTTACCTGTGCACCGCGGCCAAAACGCTCATAGCCCGCCATTGGAGGGAAGCTCTTCCTCCAGCGATCTCAGAATTGATAGCCCGATTGAAGGATATCTGCAGCCTGGAGTACTTGACCGCCTCCCTTAACCATACGGTGGAGGCATTCGAAGCAATTTGGTCCCACTGGGATACCTACTGTGCCACACCAGGTGTCTGAGATCCGACACCCCCTTTCTTTCTCCTTATTGTTCCTTGCCTTAGTCTTGTCTTATGTACTTCCTAAACCTTGTCTCTGTACTACTGTTTTTTGTGTACCTAACGGATTATTTGCTATGAAGAATTTTCTGTATTTGATTTGTAATTATTTTAAAACTTTAATAAATATTACAGTTTAATAAAAAAAAAACAATATGGTATAAATATAAACTACATCTTGTGCCACATAAAAAGACACGTAACACAGCTACATAGAAAGAAAAAGAAAAAAAGTTACGGCTGTGAGAGCGACTAAAATATTTTGGTTTTTTTTGCAGTTTTTAAAGTTTTGGATTTCTGTAAAAGTATCAAAACATAACAGAAAACTAGAAAAATCTATCACTGCACTCAAAGAATATAAGGAATGTTATTTGTACCCTACAGAAGCACCAGAAAAAATGAAAGCAGCAAGAAAATGGTGCAAATACAGCTTTTCTCTAATTCCTACTCATTCTGATATTTTTTTCCAGCTTTCAAGTAAATCGTATGGAATATGGGGCCATTGCAGAGTGCAGGTTTCTTTCAGCAAAAAATAAACCCTCATGTCGCTTTGTGAATATAAAAATTAAAAAAAGAGTTATAGCTTTTGAAAAAAAAAGGGCTGCAGCAGAAAGGGGATAAAAATAAATATATACAGTATCACTTTTTTAAGTATACTGTACTGACAATGTACTGACATATATAAATACACATCATGTATGGGAATAAAAATACTATTGAGGTTCGGTCAGAGAAAATCCTCTCATTGAGAATACTGGATCCTGTATACTCAATCTTTAGAGTAGAAACTTCATCATACACAATGTCTTAGGTTTGAGATCAGGGTGAAATCTGATGAAAAGTTATTCAAAATAAATGTTTTAATAGAATGGGGATCCTCCAGCAGCTTCCTCCTTATTATTCTGATGTCACATTGTAGTGAACACTAAAGAAGCCGGGAGAAAGTATATTGAATGGGGACAGGTGGGGAAGCCTGAAAACCTGTCTTGTATTGTACAGTGTGGAGATCAGATTTTGTAGGGTACATTATAAGTGGAGATTGGACTGTGTGGATGAGATCAGATCCTGTCCTGTGTGCAGAGTCGCTTTAACCATAGGGCCAACGATGCACTTACATCAGGCCCTATGATGGCAGGAGCCCCGTTGGCGTCCTGCTTTTCCTGACCACCCCGATACTTCACAGCTCCAACTCATCAGCATCTCTGGACGCAGATTAGTGGAGTACAATGGTCGACCATTTGTTCCCTGCATCACCATTCAGTCACTCCACTGTCTCTGCTCCCAGAGTACTGCTCAGGAGGAGGAGATGTGATGTAGTGATTCACTTACATCGCACCTCTGTTGAGACAGAATACAACAGGGGAACAGGGAAAGGCGAGTATTAGGTGTCTTTTTTTTTTTCATTATTTGATGATTGATACCAGGGTGGGGGCAACCTGTAAAAGGGATATTATATGGGGAGGGGGAGGGGTTGAAGTGCAACCTGGAAAGGAGATATTATACTGGGGGCACAAACTGAAAAAGGGGACAATATACTTTGGGGGCAACCTGGAAAGGGGACAAGATGACAAGATACAGTGGAGGGGGCAACCTGGAAAGGAGACATTATGGGGGGGTCAATCTGGAAGGGGACATTATACTGTGGGGTCAGTATAGAGGAGATCAGATCCTGTATTATACAGTGTGGAGAGGTTAGATCATGTATGTGGCTTTGTTCACACTGTTGTGCGTTGGCTTTCATTGGGGAAACTTTCAGCAGTTCCACTAACGTTGATGCCAAGAATAACAGAGCAACACTATAACAAACTGCTGAAAACCTCAATGGACCCCCTGTAGATTCCAATTACATCTCAATGAGGACGGTCATATGACAGATCCAGGACTGTGAATGTAAGCCATAACAAAAATGTGAACAGAGCCCTACACAGAGCACTGCTTTTTGGCCATTATTCTTTTGCAGAGACAACACCACATATTGTAATTTTTAAAGAAAGTCTAATTGAAAAATCACAAATTGCTTACAACAGCAAAAGTCTAGGCACACGACCCGGACACAGATGTCTTTACACCACAAGCAAACTTCAGGCTAAACAGCCAATCCCTATAGGTCACTTCCTGAAGACAACTGCAGCAACACCTTTCCTCCTGGTGTGTGACCAATTTCTCTATATGTTATATTATCCAGGCTCAACACCAAGGGAGCTCCCATCTGATAGCCTCCAACTGATCGCTTTTACCAAGAGATCCCTTTTTTTAGCACTTACCTGAAGGAGGGTTGTCTAACTCAAAACATTGTAATTATCATAACACAAATTAAATCATTTAGAAGCTTAACCCTCTGCGGTTCAACTGTGTTTATCATAGGAGGCACATGTGATCACCACCATGACTACTTCCAGAATGAATATACCATGGACATGCCTCCTGGGTAATTGGGGGAAGAAATTTCCTTAGTTGCATAAAACTTACACTATGAATTGGTGCAACAAACTCCCATCAGGAATGTGAATTAGTGCTGGAGTCCACAAATGTAAATGAAAGGGGTTTTCAGCAAAAAAAAAAAAGCTAAGGGACTCACGTCATCTTCAGAGCCATTCCAGCAGAGGGGCTCAGTTTGTCTGCTCCAGTCTCTGTTTTTGGCACCCCAGTGAAGAACCATCCATGTAACCAGGCAGTCATCAGTAATTTCATTGTTGCAGAGATTCATGCCCTGCAGCATTGACATAACCGATTACCATATGGTAGGGGAAGAGGGGTGAGTAACACCCCATTTTGTATTTTAAACATTTATTGCCCTTAGCAGTTTTAATGTTTTTGCCAAGAAATTCCCTTTACATAAAGCCAATAATAGAAGCTCTTTATTTAAGGCTTTCGATTCTCTTTAATATAAAACTTCAACCAAAAACATGTATTTCTTTATTTGTATATGTTGGTGTTCAGGATCAGGAATCCCCACCGATTGAAAACTCGATTGAGCGTGGTTTACCCTCAACTCTTATCTATATATTTAGCTTTTCATGAGTAGATGAAGATGGTTTTCAGGATCATCCATGGTCATCCTTGGCTAACTCAAAAAGACAATCCCAGTGCACAAGCACTTGATAGAATAAGTTATTTTCTGTAGTGAAAAATTGGAGTCCTAAACAAAATTCAAAGAAAAGGAAATTCTCTTTCAGGATCCTCATTGGACGGAGTACAGAGCAGTTATAAACAGTGTATCTCACTCAGGAAGACCAGACCCGACCTCACCTGTATTACAGACAACTCTACCATTTGTGGGTTTTGGTGTTGTCTTTTTTCCCCCTTCCCTTTTAAGCATTCTAGTGCTTAGGTCACCATTGTTAATATTTACTGAACCTTGACATCGGTTCTATTGTATCAATTCATCTTTATGTAGTAGGTCATAAAACACAATGTCATATTTTCCACCGCTATTCTCTAGGCATAGGGCCAGACTTTGAAGATTTATGGTCACACGAGCGATCTCTGTGTTCCAATTATGTTTACAACACCATTAATCTGCTTAATCTGTATATAAAATGTAACAACAAAAATACAATTAATTTGGACAGTCTGTGCATGTTAGAGAGGTTTACAATAAATTGATCACCGGGTATCCTACTTAGACCCCCCAACAATTTGCTACATTTTATAGTAAATGATCAATTTCTCTGAGCCTCAGGCAAATGAAGTATTTCATGGTTCTGTAGGCAAATCTGACAAATCAGGTCCGATCCCTTGTGCACTCGTTGGTTGATTTGCATATCTATAAATATAAGGTTCTCTCTGCATCGCTTCATCATTTTCTGGCCATCAAGGATGTTTCTTCTCAGGTAAGACACCTGCATGGCACTATCATTATTGATGCAGGCATTTTGGAGGAGGTCAGACTTTTGGGGCAGCACCCTAGAACTGTGATGGTAGTTTGGACAGAAGTTATTGACATTTGGTAAGTTACCCCTGGTTAGTTACAATTTACTACTTTTTTCTTTATTTTAATGTTCTTTACAGGTCTGTAGAAAACCTTTAAGACAAGTTAAGGTAGATCTGACAAATTTTGGCATGGAATATGAGCAATGGTGAGAACCCAGTAGAAAGCGATTGAGAAGCCATGGTGTAGAATTAGGCACTTGCTATTAAGAGGATGTTGAATACAGAAATACCTGTTAAATCCTTGTGGATGCTGCAGATTAAACCCTATTCAGATGAAATATGCCACATGTGAATTCATCCTAACTCGCAATTCCCTAATAATGTATATAATCTGGGCTAAACTCTTATCATTATTGTTACCTGTGGAGAATGGCATAAATGCATCACTTTTTTTGAAGCTTCCAGATGTGTCAAGAAAGTGTCCAGGGTTGAATTGTTCTGGGGTGGTGAACTGGCTGGGGTCTCGCAGAACGGTACACAACAGAGGATAAACATCATAGAAGACAATAACAACCAATTAAAAAAATGAAAGTTATCCATAATTATCCCAGAAGTGTTAAAGGGGTTCTCCTCTTTGGAAAATTCCATTTTTTTTTAGAAAGGTCTCTTAACCATTTAGCACAATTTCCCAATCAATCACTTATGATCTGTAGGGCGAACCTCATAGCCAATGTCCAGTATCTCTAGAGTGCCACCATAGGGGAAATGACGCCTCTAAATCTATGGTTTGTCCATGTAAGGTCCGGACATTTCAGGTCCTCCAGTGAGATGCTATTTATGGTCGCTCACTGCTCTGGCTGATACATAAGCACTGAGGGGATTTCAGAGCTCGCATCCTAAACCAGACATCCTTTTAGCGGCCCTAAGAGATATGGAGGGGTCTCTCCTTACCTTTCCTCCTGGCTCAACATATCCTGACATGTCACAAGATGACCACCTTTTCAAAACAACCTTATTTTGTGACACCGTATCCCAAGATGTCTATCCTATGTGGGTCTATGTATGATCACCCAGTGGTTGTGTTGTGAATAGCAGCTTGTGAAGGTTTTGTATTGAATTTGTTTTGTATTGAACCTGTTTCTTGGAAAACATGAAGGTGGAGACCTCTGTACTGGAGCCAACTGGAAAATAATAAGGAATCCTCACTATAGAGTACTGTTAAGCCATAGACAAGAACTCATGTACTATTACACTTATATACAGTATCTTACATGGTGTTACAAAAATATTTAAAGGGGTTATCTATCTTATAAAAATAATTTCTTTAAAGGGGTTGTCTGAGAATGAAGGATACACCAGAACCCTGCACCGGTCAGCTAATTTGGTTCTCTGAAGTCGTATACAAGGTATATGGCAAGAGGCAGCGCTGCTCCGATTAAAGAGAATGTGAGCAGAGCTGCAGTTCTATAATGTCACCACTACAGTATAGTGGCCGGAGCTGTATACAGTGTACAGAGCTATGTACATTATTTTCAATTGGAGCAGAGCTACTTCTGGCTGTATACAGCTTCTGGCAGCGAATCAGCTACCGGTGCTGGGTCTGGTTGTCCTGTAGATAGGTGACCATTATTCATTACCATTCAGTCTCAAAAAACACCTTTAAGATAGGCCATCAGTTTTAGATGAGGGGGAAATGACTGTTTAGACTCCCTCAAATCAGCTGTATCCCAGAGCAGCTCCTGGCGCGGCTTCCTTTCCGTACCTTTGGTGGTGGCAGTTATCAGTCCTGTAGGGGGCCCCACAACATCTAAAGCGCAAAGGGCGGCACCATCTTTTACCAATTGCCACCCTCCGGAATGTCATCAGAGGACAGTGGTTGCCATGACAACTGGGAGCCTATTGGACATTAGTTTTGCAGTGAATAGTAATGAATGATCATTAAAAGTATAAAAAAAAAAAAATACAAAAGTTCAAATCCCTCCCCCCCCCAGTTTCCTTTCCCTATATCACATATAAAAATAAACAAAGAAAAGTAAAAATAAGGGATCCGGCGCTCAAAAATGCCCGAACTATTAAAATATTAACGGTGTAGCGAGGGGAAAAAAAAAATCAAAATAGCCAAATAGCGATTTATTTTTTTCAACACTTCCACTGAATAAAAAGTGATCAAACCATCAGATCTTTCCCCAAATGATATCAATAAAAATGTCCTTGTCCCATATAGAAAGAAGCCATACCCAGCTCCATACACATTAATATGAAAAAGTTCCTGATGTCAGAACATGGCGACACAATTTATTTATTTTTTTTCTATCTTGTAAAGTTTTTCATTTTATAAAATGTATCAAAACATTACAAATACTATTGGTATCGCCGTGTTCGAACTGACCCACAAAATACAGGTAATGTCATTTGTACCACACAGTGAACGTATTGTACAGGATATTGAATGGCGCCATTACAAAATACAATTTGTCCTGCAAACAATAAGCATCATGTGACTCTGTGGACCAAAAAAAATAAAAAAATTGATGGCTCTTCGAAAGTGGGAAGGAAAAAACAGATATGTAAAAATGACAATTGGCTTAGTCTTTAAGGGGTTAATAGAGGGGAGATAAAAGCAGCAAAGAATCAACATTGTGGAAAATTCTGGGTTTTTGCTCTGGAGGTATTACGAGGACAGCCTTACAATGGGAATGATGTAATGGTTCATTATCCCTGTGGTGTCGCTGCAGTGAAAATGAACATCTGTTCCCACATATTGCAGTTGACCTCTGGAAATGCCAATAGTGGGACATCCTGTAACGTATTGCACCCTATGTGCGTGGCTGTAACTGGTACTGCAGCTCAGCCTCGCTCACTTCATCACTCACTTCTCAGCCTTAAATCAGTAGATGCTTGGATAAGTTCTCACAGCCGGGCACCTGCTCTTACCTCCCAGGATCAATGAATCTCTGTCTCTGCGAGTTTAACCCTTTAGAGGCCACAGTCAATAAGGACTGCAGCATTTACATTTCCTTGTGTCAAGCTTAGGAACCCCCACAAACACAATTGCGGGGCTAATGAAAGTTCCCAGATCTGCCTACAGTACATGCCATTGGGCCACTGCCTGTCAGTGTCATTACTGACAGCATAAACATTGATACATAATACTGCAATGTATTATCAAAAGATCACAAGTTCAAGTCCCCTAAGAAGAGTAAAAAGTAGTGTAACGTTTAATATTAATATATATATTTTTTTAAATGAACACACATTTTGGCTATTGCTGTGTCCGACCTGTGCAATACAGCTGTCACATTATTTATCCCACATGGTAAAAAAAAAAAAAAAAACTTAAAAAAATGCCTAAATTTGTTTTTTTTTCTGGTTTGCCACCAAAAAAGCTTCTAAAAAGTGATAAAACATTTTATGCTCCCCAAAATACTATAAAAGAAAAGGTTTTCCAGCAAAAAAAAACAAAATAAACAATTCCATTGACTTAAACAAATAAATGTTACTGTCTTAGAAAGTGAAAATGCAAAAAAAAAAAAAAAAAAAAGCACATAAGAAGATTTGATTTTACTGTGCAAAAGTAGTAAATCTATTAAGTAGTTGTCTTCGTATTCGTCTTATCGTAAAGTTTAAGTGTGTGATGTTATTTAAGCCGCACGGTGATCGGTGCAAAAATTAAAGCAGAAAAAATCAGTGGTGGAATTGCTGCTCTTTATTACCTCCTAGAAAGAGTTAATAAGACACTCCTAAGGACATTGTCTAAGTAGTCTCCCCAGTATTCTCCCATCAAACCCTATACAGGGATCTGGACTTCACTGCAGAGATTGTGAGTAGAGATGAGCGAAGTTTTCAAAAATTAGATTCGGCAACTTCGCCGAATTTTGCGATATGATTCTATTCGATCCAAATTAAATCACGGTGAATCATTTAACAAAAACAGCTATTTATTGGCTGAAGAGACGGGGTGGGCGCTAAAATGGCGGAACCCCTTGGATGCCGCGGTCATGTTTGACCACGGCATCCAAGGTGTTAAAACCCCTGGTGTTGGTTATGAAGCAGGGTGTTAGCTGTCAGCTACAGCTAACACCCTGCTCCATAACCGATTGGGGGGATTTAACACCTTGGATGCCGCGGTCAAACATGTCGTGTGTGCTCGCAAAGCGGTTAAAAGGATGTGACATCACAGGACTGGCTGTTGATTGGCTGTACACATGGCTTTGTGGGTGATCCCACATTCCCAGAGTTCCTTGCCCCATGTACAGCAGCCATTTTGAACTAAATGTGAATCGTTACCACGAAGCGTGAGGAAATTCGGATTCGATGCGAATCAAATAATTCTAGAAATTCGGATCGAATTCCACTTCTGCAGCTTCGATTTGCTCATCTCTAATTGCGAGGTTTTTTGGGGTGGTCCCAATGTTGGTGACAGCTGTCCTAGGGCCAAGAGACACTGGTGAAGACACTGACACTGGTCAAGATGGGCAGCTAAGGTGCATTGGTTATAGCAAGCCAAGATCAACCAGATATACAGCAGATCTACAGCAGACAGAGACACAGAGAACAGGCCAAGTGTCAGCACACGGTTATGAAGCAGAGCAGACATCAGCAGATAGGGACATAGAGGCCAAGGGTCAGTAAACAGGAACACCAGATATACAGCAGACAGGGACACAGAGAACAGGCCAAGGGTTAGCACACAGGTAATCCAGATCTACAGCAGCAAAACAAAGCACCTTCTCTGCAGTTAAGCTGAGGCTCCATGTACATGAGCCTCCGGTCCATACACTAGTTGGGTTTCCTGGTCTGAACCTAGTCATAAGACGGGACTCCTTGTATCATAGTGATTTATTTTTCTGGGAGTCCCTGCCTCCTCACAGCTCTACTGTCCACAGTATTAGACAGTGAAGGGGATCTCAGCTTCAGAGATCACTATGATACAAGGAGTCCAGTCTCCTGACTAAGTGCAGACCACATTTTCCAGTCCAGGTTGCCCTGTGTACATGGGGCCTTAGTATCTTTTGATAAAGCATCTCCCTGCGGAGAAAAAGGCCTTAAATAGTTTCACAGCATCTGGAGTGCCGAAGGCTGCTGACCCCTGTCCTATAGTTACATTGAAGGAAAACTAAAAAAAAGTTATGGCACTTGGTATACAGTGACGTAAAAATGCAAAAACAGGTTGATCATTAAGGGGTTAACCCATTAGTGACTGACATATAGACTTTCTATGTCAGTTGCGTTGGAATACTGCAGGGTCCCCCGCGCTGTCTGACACAATTGCCCAATAGCATACTCAAACCAAGGGTGTTCCATCTGCTTCTGTCATTAGTAGATGTTCAGTCTGTTGTTCTGATCCTATTATGGATCAGAAAAACAGAAAGAAGGAAGTGTGAACACAGACTTAGAGCATTGTTCTATGCCTTTGTAATCCATCATGGACATGTATGAATAAATTGACAACTAAGTGTTACCATTGGAGGCGTGTCTGTACACAACCTGACACTGTCCAATCAATGCTGACAATACTAAAGTGTGCAGGGACACACCACTGGTAAAACCCAGTTGTCAATTTGATCATAAATTTTTAAGAAGGTTAACAAAAGAAGCGCAAAAAAATAGAGTTGCACGATTATTGGTTTGGGAGGCATCTTGAGCTGGATAGACTCCCTTTTAAAAATGTTGCTGTTTTCTGACTGAAAAGCCTCTCTAAAATTCCTGCCACTAGGTGTCTTCCTTAATGCTAATTTGCTGTTCACTCCCTCCCACTTATTAGGGCATTTCTCAAGAAAACAGCATGCTTAAAGAGGTTGCCTAGGTGAATATTATAATATATATACACACGTGGACAAAATTGTTGGTTCCCCTCCCTCGTTTAATGAAAGAAAAACCCACAATGGTCACAGAAATAACTTGAATCTGACAAAAGTAATAATATATTAACTACATATTGACAAGCCACAAAGCTTCTGGGAGAATGTCCTATGGACAGATGAGACAAAAATCTAAATTTTTGGCAAGGCACATCAGCTCTATGTTCACAGATGAAAAAATGAAGCCTATCTTGAAAAGAACACTGTCCCTACTGTGACACATGGAGGAGGCTCTGTTATGTTCTGGGGCTGCTTTGCTGCATCTGGCACAGGGTGTTTTGAATCTGTGCAGGGTACAATGAAATCTCAAGACTATCAAGGCATTCTAGAGAGAAATGTGCTGCCCAATGTCAGAAAGCTTGGTCTCAGTCGCAGGTCATGGGTCTTGTAACAGGATAATGACCCAAAACACACAACTAAAAACACCCAAGAATGGCTAAGAGGAAAACATTGGACTATTCTGAAGTGGCCTTCTATGAGCCCTGACCTAAATCCTATTGAGCATCTTTGGAAGGAGATGAAACATGCCATCTGGAAAAGGCACCCTTCAATCCCGAGACAACTGGAGCAGTTTGCTCATGAGGAGTGGCCAAAATACCTGCTGAGAGGTGCAGAAGTCTCATTGACAGTTACAGGAATCGTTTGATTGCAGGGATTGCCTCAAAAGGTTGTGCAACTAAATATTAAGTTAAGGGAACCATCATTTCTGTCCAGGCCTGTTTCATGAGTTTTCTTTTTTAAAAAATTCCGTTGAAGCCTTGTTTGTAGAGCAATGTCTGACTTTCATTTGTTAATTTTCATAGAATTTTTATATATTATTACTTTTGTCAGATTCAAGTTATTTCTGTGACCATTGTGTGGTTTTCTTTCATTAAATGAGGGGTACCAACAATTTTGTCCACGTGTGTATATAATTTTTTAAATTAGGCCGGGGGAGGTGTAAAATTGAAAAAAAAAAAACATACTCACCTGTCCCCGGTGGTCTGGTGTCCTCCCTGTGCAGTCCAGTCCAAATTTCTGTTTTTCTGGGTCAGGGATCTACGCAGTACTCAGCATCACACAGTCAGACAACAGCAAGACTCTGCACTACCCAGCAAGACCCTGCACATATTTTAACTTTTAATGAAAACCCAGATAACCTTTAGTGCTTTCATTTTGCTCCTCACTTGCCTTTGGAATGGTGAATCCTCTGAATGTGGTGTCTCTGATGACAGTATGAGGGACATTCAATGGGATGACATCATTGAACCTCTGTATCTCTTGGATGATGGCGTCCATATAGGGTATCTTGCTCCTATCCTCAATATTTGGACTTCAGTTGTGACCAAGCACTGTGTCGATCTCCTTATGTAACTTTCCTAGAGTAAGCATCGTGGTCATCATCATTATCATCATCTGATTTCATGAATTTGATGATTCTATAGATAATATATACAGAGTATAAATTGCTTAGAATTTTCACCGCTAAAATGTAACCTTTATTAGAATAGATAAAATAAAAATTTCAGTGTGGAACAGAAGTGTATAAATACCAGGGGAATACTCTGCATCAATGTATCCCCTTATATGTAAGGGAACTTTGTGATCACTGGGTCATAATAATCAGCCCCGTTTGGATACTAAAGGATTCTGTGTCTATTGTTCCAGCAGCCTATCAATCACATGGACCCCCGATGCATAAATAATCCTGCTCTGAAGCAAAAAAGTGTCCACTATCAGAGTAGAGCTATGGAGAAATCCATTAGATACCCAACCAGAATTCTCCTAGTCAATGGCCAGACATATGTTCAATACAAGGGGGAGTTTAGATCCCTCTTAGGATATGAGATCCCTATTAGGATATTAGCTATTCTCTCGACACATTTCGTCCCATAATCTATAGGGATTCATCAGGAGATGTGGAGAAATACAGTAGTCACGGCACAGGATAAAAGGATTTGCAGTTACAACTGCATTTCCCAGAGCCCTGATGGTGGACTCTGGTACTGAATAGCCAGCACTGCAAACTGAAACAACCCAGCACATGCTTGCACATGGTCTGTGACGTCATGAGGTGGTCGAATTGTCACTATAGCAACCAGACGCTTAGTCCATTAACTTAAGGGAGCATATTAATTAATGCCATCCCATGCATATAATATACCTAATAAATCCAGTAGATATAGATAATTGAAAGTAATCAAACAGAATGTCGAAAGTCATAGATACTGCACATATCCCCTCCATCTATCCAATACTCATAGTTGGACAACATAATAGCAGAAAATGCCGAAAATTAATAATGATACAATAGACAACTGCAATAAATATGTTAAATAAAATGTTCAGCATAAGGTGAAATTATGTAGAGCATCCTCTAAAATCTAAATGAAAGATGAGAACGCAATAATCTCATGGAGTCCGTGCGGTCTAACACTCTTGAGCCAGAAAATCCATTGAGCTTCCTTTTGTAGTAAAAGGCGATCCCAGTCACCCCCTCTATGGGGTTTGTGAATAAGTTCCATCCCCTGAAATTGTAGACAAGCCTGATCTCCGCCATGTTTTTCCCAAATATGTGAGCTGACTGGAAACTGCTGTCTATGGGTAATATTGCCAATAGGATCAAGGATCCACCTAAGAAATTCCCTTTTAGTTTTCCCTAAATAGTTTAAGGGACAGAGACAGGTGGCTACATGAACCACACCCGATGTACAACAATTAATGAATCCTCTAATGGCAGAGGAGGTCCGTGTTACAGCGGAAACTACATTCTAGCCCCTGCGGATGTAATTATAGGCTTTGTAAGAGCCACATTTGTACATACCGGTAGGTCTGTTCTTTCCCAACCAGAATTCTCGGGACTTGGGGGGAGCCAAGTCTCAGCAGTCCCCTGTGGCCCGTGACGTCATCTATTAGGCTGGAATAGACCAGAAGACGACCAAAGAGGACCATGAAGGAGCACTGGACGCTTTAAAAGAGGTCCAGGGAAGGTGAGGTAGGTGAATATCAGTGTTTATTATGTTTCCACACCTCTCCTGAGCTCTGGTAATTATACTTTGGGGTCTGAGGAGACAACTTTGGTCCAAAACAAAACTGACAGACGGACCTCATGAATATTTAGTAAAGAAATCTCACAAGGTTTGACCATCTCTAATCTTTCTGTGTCTATGTCAGGGAGCCCAGTGACTGCTTTATATTTCAGCCTGTCAAGGGTTTTGCTAGTTTGTTGTATTAATAGAATGAATTGTTTCATGAGAAATTGGAGTCCCCATTCACATCTGAGCTAAGGTAAAGATGATCTGTATGTGCGGTGTGAGGGAATCAACTGCTGGAAAAACCTGCCTAGTATTGTACGTATCTTGTAAGAAATCAAAGTAACTAATGGATACATGATAGCGCCATATAGAAGGATTTATTTAGCTTTACAGGAAATATATTGTGTTTTTGGATAATAAAAACCAGACCATTATACATTATATGTTATTATTTATGTAACATATATACCATTATACATTATATGTTCTCCACAGGACATTACAGATGTGATACATTGAATAATCTGTGACTTTTGATTATTTCATTGCTCCATCTGCTTGACCCATCGATCTACTCCAAAGATCACATAACTGAAGCTTATTTGCTGCATCTGACGTGTATCCTCTCCATCCAAAATTACATTCGGGGTATGAAGGACATTCGGTAGAATTTGGGAACATTTGCAAACCCAGCCATCAAGGGTTTAATGTCATTGTCTGTGAACTCTCTCTCTGGACGTAATCTGAATTGCTGTAAGATGGTTGTTAGGAAAATAAACAGCTCCATCTTGGCCAAACCTTCTCCAAGACATATCCGCTTCCCTAATGAGAGAAAAACTCATTAGATACAAATTACATTGGGTTGATTTAATGCCACCAAAACTGTGTATACTGTCTCCACTTACATCATGATATTACCCAGCATGCTTTTATTTCTCCTAGACCTTGCTACAATGATCAAACACCCATTTAAACATACAGTACAGACCAAAAGTTTGGACACACCTTCTCATTCCAAG
Source organism: Leptodactylus fallax (assembly GCA_947044405.1). Classification (NCBI taxonomy): domain Eukaryota; kingdom Metazoa; phylum Chordata; class Amphibia; order Anura; family Leptodactylidae; genus Leptodactylus; species Leptodactylus fallax. The sequence continues at coordinate 1,095,896 of CAMRHE010000327.1, forward strand.
AGTTTTCTGTATTTTCATGACTATAAAAATTGTAGATTCACACTGAAGGCATCAAAACTATGAATTAACACATGTGGAATTATATACTTAACAAAAAAGTGTGAAACAACTGAAAATATGTCTTATATTCTAGGTTCTTCAAAGTAGCTACCTTTTGCTTTGATTACTGCTTTGCACACTCTTGGCATTCTCTTGATGAGCTTCAAGAGGTATTCACCTGAAATGGTTTTCACTTCACAGGTGTGCCCTATCAGGTTTAATAAGTGGGATTTCTTGCCTTATAAATGGGGTTGGAACCATCAGTTGTGTTGTTCAGAAGTCAGGTGGATACACAGCTGATAGTCCTACTGAATGGAGTGTTAGAATTTGTATTATGGCAAGAAAAAAGCAGCTAAGTAAAGAAAAACGAGTGGCCATCATTACTTTAAGAAATGAAGGTCAGTCAGTCCGAAAAATTGGGAAAACTTTGAAAGTGTCCCCAAGTGCAGTGGCCAAAACCATCAAGCGCTACAAAGAAACTGGCTCACATGAGGACCGCCCCAGGAAAGGAAGACCAAGAGTCACCTCTGCTGCTGAGGATAAGTTCATTCGAGTCACCAGCCTCAGAAATTGCAGGTTAACAGCAGCTCAGATTAGACACCAGGTCAATGCCACACAGAGTTCTAACAGCAGACACATCTCTACAACTGTTAAGAGGAGACTGTGTGCAGCAGGCCTTCATGGTAAAATAGCTGCTAGGAAACCACTGCTAAGGACAGACAACAAGCAGAAGAGACTTGTGTGGGCTAAAGAACACAAGGAATGGACATTAGACCTGTGGAAATCTGTGCTTTGGTCTGATGAGTCCAAATTTGAGATCTTTGGTTCCAACCACCGTGTCTTTGTGCGACGCAGAAAAGGTGAACGAATGGACTCTACATGCCTGGTTCCCACTGTGAAGCATGGAGGAGGAGGTGTGATGGTATGGGGGTGCTTTGCTGCTGACACTGTTGGGGATTTATTCAAAATTGAAGGAATACTGAACCAGCATGGTTACCACAGCATCTTGCAGCGGCATGCTATTCCATCCGGTTTGTGTTTAGTTGGACCATCATTTATTTTTTAACAGGACAATAACCCCAAACACACCTCCAGACTGTGTAAGGGCTATTTGACCAAGAAGGAGAGTGATGGGGTGCTATGCCAGATGCCCTGGCCTCCACAGTCACCAGACCTGAACCCAATCGAGATGGTTTGGGGTGAGCTGGACCACAGAGTGAAGGCAAAAGGGCCAACAAGTGCTAAGCATCTCTGGGAACTCCTTCAAGACTGTTGGAAGACCATTCCAGGTGACTACCTCTTGAAGCTCATCAAGAGAATGCCAAGAGTGTGCAAAGCATTAATCAAAGCAAAAGGTGGCTACTTTGAAGAACCTAGAATATAAGACATATTTTCAGTTGTTTCACACTTTTTTGTTAAGTATATAATTCCACATGTGTTAATTCATAGTTTTGATGCCTTCAGTGTGACTCTACAATTTTTATAGTCATGAAAATACAGAAAACTCTTGGAATGAGAAGGTGTGTCCAAACTTTTGGTCTGTACTGTGTATAAATATAAAGACCCTGGAGTTTAATAAGTGGAGGCCCAGGGGAGGTGAGAAAGTATTACAGACACTTATGGTTTCATTGTCCCACCTCTCATGGACATCTGGAACTTCCTTGGCATCTTCTTCCTGCCTTTTCCTGCCTCTGACATCAAATGCCCTGGGGTCACAATTGAGACTTGTTATTGGGTTTCAGTGGTCACATGGGGCATGACAACATCTTGATGTTTTGACCACGTGCCATGATGTTGCCATGTCTCATGTGACCGCTGAGGCCCAATCAAAGGCCTTAGTGGTGACCCTGGGGAGTGTGATGTCAGCCAGAGACCAGAAGAGGATGCTGCAAGTTATCATGTCATGTGTGAGCATCTATCTTGGGCAGGGGGACCTCCATGTAATATAGACCATAGGTTCTTAGCTACCACATGTACTCCTGGATCTGCATAGTGTTCCTCCTACTGCAAGTTGAGAACTGTTGATCTAAAGTATACATGGGGCTTCTCCTGGAGGCTGTGCATTCAATATAATGGATCATTGAAGTCTGGGACAAGTAGTTCAACCTCTCTTTTAACAAGGAAGAAGACTCTATACTGTAACTCTGGTCCACTGTGTAAACTTCTAGATGAACTCCTATAATACTGTGACAAGGTGGAAGAGAACAACCAACATCTTATACCACACATGTCCCAACATCAAACCTTTCTGGAGAAGTGGAAGATACAATGAACACCATCTGTAATACCAATATTAGACTTAAGGATACTCTGATATGGCTGTGACTAGCACCGCACAATCTATTCACACATATGGTAGCTCCAGCAAAATTTGTAATCCCAGTCAAGTGGAGAAATGCTTATCCACCTACTAGGGATCAGTGGCAAAGATTCACCAAGTGTGCAGAAAGGAGGATCTGGTATAATGGAGCACTAAGAACAGAGCCCAACTTCTACGCTCATGGTAACCAGGGTTATCTATCCACAAGACCTTATTTCTTCCCTCAGAATCTAGTGGATGCAGATCCCCCCCCTACACACACATATTTATTACCACCCTGACCTTTCCACGCACTCATGTTCTATTCTTAGACTTCTTAACCTCTGTGATCATTTTTCCATATTTGGCTATTCAGATGACGCTCTCCATATCCACCACCTGGTTCCTTTTGGTTCTCATGTTGTATATGTTACTTTATAGACTGCAAACCTCTTTTCTTATTTTACCTTCAACCTTCAGACTTCACTACACTTTATGTCACTATATATAGGGCATTACTATATGTTACCAGTTTAGATGGACCATAAGTTTACTTTATGTTTGTTCCCTACATTATATATTCTACATTTTCATTGTTTTTATGTTATATTTTTTAATAAAAGAAAAATACATAAAAAATGTCAGGACTGGACAAATTCACCTTAAATAGACTGCAGAAGATTAAAAAGACATGTCTGCTTTCTTTATGAAATAACCACATTCAAGCCAGTGGGTTGTTTCTCATATTGCAGCATAGCCCTATATACAGGAGTTGTGCCAATAAAGACACTTATCTCCTATCCACAGTGTTCAATGTCAGGTCCCCTGGTGATCAGGAGGACAGGGGAACAAAAGTTCCTTTAAAACCTCCTTTTGAATGGATTACCAGTGAGCTTGTGTGATCGGTGCTCCATTCACATCTATGGGGCTGCGAGCACTGCTGGAGATTACAGTCCAGGCAGTCCCATAGAAGTGAAAGGAACGATAGTCAATCAAGTGCTCTGGGGTTCCATTCACAAGGAAACTTTTGGGGGACTTTCAGTTCCCATCCTCCTGATCAGTCACCTATCCCCTGTCCTGTGTATAGGGATGTGTCCATAATGAGCTGCAATACCAGTCACAGCAGATGGTCAGGAGTGGCACTCTTTATTACAGAAAGCAGATGTCTTTTTCTCACTTAATATCACCCCTGTAACATTGCTATTGTGTGGAGCAGAGTCAGTACCTTGTGATAAGATTATGTTAATATGATGTGAACCCCTAATAGTTGCAGTATTGTCACTGAATTCCTGATACCGCAGCTGCTGTATTAGTTTGGCCTATATTACTTTTTTTTTCCTTTGGTCTATTCAATATCCTTCAATTTCCTCCCAGAACTCCATTAGCAGTTTCTTAGAAACCATCCAGTCAATAATAAGATTGGTTTATGTAGACAAAGTGATTTACATTATGTTAATACCTGCAGAGAACGGCATGTAGGACTCGTTCTTCTTAAAACATCCCTTTTTGTCTAAGAAATTGTTGGGATCAAACTTGTCGGGGCGGGAAAGCTTTGTGGGGTCTTGATGAACTGTACACAACAATGGATAGACGTCGGTACCCTAGACACACAAGGGATGAAAAATACTTTTATGGTAAAATGACTTATACTGTATGTATCATCTGTAAACCAGGTTAGGGCAGATGATGGATGTCCCAGGTCACCGACTAAGGGGCTGCTCAGTGGATGAACCCACAATAATATGAAAATACCAACAATAAAGAAAGAAAGATAAGGTGGCACTGCTTAGATACCTGGTCTATAATAATGTGACGGCACTAGAAGATCATATACAACAAGTCTATGCTTTAGAAAAAACAGGGTGGTGCACTTCCCTTTAGAGCTAATTCATAAAGTGCAAGTATTAAGACAAAAAAGTAGGGGGCACTCACCCAGACTTTATGTAAAAGGGAGACTTTTATTCAGAGATTGTCAATTAAAATGTCCATGTCACATGAGAGAGAGGAAACAAATGCCCTAAGGGCAAGGCAACGAATCGTTTCACACATTATCGCTTTCTCAAGCCTTAGGATGCCTTAGGAGTGCCCCCTACTTTTTTGTCTTTATACTTACACCATAACAATATGAGGACATATCATATCTAATAATCTAAAGGTGGTCATACACATTAAACTGATCGTAATGACAATGGACAATTTCAACCATAGAAAATGTTTGCTGGGTAAAATTTAGGAAGGAGCTACCGCTTTATCTGACTGATGACTCACCATGATCGTCTAGAAAGATGTCGGACATATTTTAAATTTTATCCCATATTGGGCAAAAAGATTTCTCATCATTGTGAAAGATTTTTCTACTAAAAAACATTCCCAGAAAGATAATTTGTCCTATCCCAGTGGCATTGGAAATGAATGGCCATTCTGTATGACTATAAATGCCAATATGGATTATACTGTATACGGGCGTGTCTATGAAACAATCACTCACCAGATGATCATTCATTCAGTGGTTGTTGTCCCCATAATTTATCACTTCTACCTAATGTGTTGGCCACCAACATCAGCATACTCTTGTAGGGATTGTCCAGGAGTTTTTAGTTTATGGTGTATCCTTAGTAAAGGCCATAAATATCTGATGGATGTAGGGCACAGATGCTGGTGCCCGTGTCCTGATGCTCGTACTATATACTGTACTTGGCACAGAGCCACAAACAGATGGCTATGTGCCCTGTATAGTGGCTAGACCCCAATAATTCAGCTTAGCCGCCATTGAATTCAGTACCTGCACCCAGCCACTATACGGTATAGTGCAGGCATCGGAAGTGGCCCTGTCCTCCCCCTACTGAATATATATTTATGGCCTAGGATAGGCCATAAATTAAAAATACCAGGACAACCCCTTTAAAGAAGTTGTAAGAAATAAGAAATGGTCTCCATTTATACAGAAACAGAGCCAGTTGTTCATGGTTTGTATTTGGCATTGCAGGTTGGCCGCCTTCACGTGAAAGAGACTGATCTGCGATACCAGACCCATCTCTTGTGCAAGGGAATTGTGAGTTAGTAGATCGGTTTCCCTGGTTTACCAGTTTTTCATTCTTCTACCTTAGGAATAGTATATCCCTTGAAGTTAACATCTCTTGTTGTTACGTGGGGAAGATTCACTGGGAGGATATCAGCAAATCTCTGGATCTCATGGATTACAGCATCCGTATATGGCATTTGGCTACGGTCATCAATGTTTGGGATGCGGCCGTCACCAATCACACGATCTATTTCCTCATGCAGTTTAGCTGGGAAAGAAATATTGGCAGAAAATAATAAACAATTATTAAATGATAATTAAAGGGCAGTTCCAGGTCCTTTTTTTTTACCCCCTAGCAAGGCTTAAACACTATATACTCACCTCTCAGTTCAGCCAGGGATCCAGTGGAGAGTCTCCATTTAGGTTTCCAGTCTTTATTTACCTTCTACTTGCACACAAGTGTGTCAGCCAATCAGAGACTGAGCAGTGAGGCTCCATTTGAACACAACATCACTGCTCATCCACTGATTGGCTGATGTGATCCTGTGCAGGTCAAAGGTTACAAAGACCGTGGATCAAAATCAAGACTCTCCATTGGATTTGCGGGTAAACAGAGGCGTCAGTAAAGAGTGTTTGTTATTTTAAGCCTCACTAATGGTAAAATAATGAAGCAAGTAATCTGTATAGACAGAACTTTATTCACATGACTGTGCCGTGCATTCAGCTGTGAAAGATTACTTTTTACATGGCTGAGTATACACCTGAGAATAACTCGTTTTCACGGACCCTTCATATATTTAACACAACAGCCATGTGAATAGATCCTGTATTTATATAATGGGGCCATGTGCTGACCATAAAAAAATGGCTAGCACGTGGTTGTGAATCCCTGTCATGTGAATAAGCTCATAGGGTAGTGAGAGAGAAAATAATCCACTTCCATCATAGATAATATACCTAGAACTCTCTCCTTTCTCTCACCATACAAGCCTATTTCATCTCACTATACAATAATCCTAAACAGATTTTTCACACTTTTCACTCCCACCTTAGCCCTAAAGTACAGTCACCTATCACAGACCTTAGTGCTGAAGAAAGATAAAACTGACAGTACACATTGATCCCCTTCCCTCCCACCCTTACCTTAGACCCAATAACAGTAGACATCCCCCGGCTCCTTTCTTCTTCTCACTCCACCACCTGTATTATCTCCCCTCTCTGCTCACACCTCATCCAGTCTCTTCCCTGCTGTCACTACTTACCTATCCAACAACTGTCTTTTGTTATCTTTCCATCCTCTTATAACCCTGCTACTTACTACTTCCCCATCATCTCTAATCTCCTGATACACTTGGTCTACTCTTATTTAATCTACTATCTTTCTGCTTCTTCTTGACCTCTTACATTCTGGTTTCCTAATCTACACTCTATAGAATCTGCCCTTACAAAGTTCTCTAATGATCTCCTGACTGAGCAGCTATAACTCTAATGGCAGTGATTTTCTACTCCGTCTTCCTGATCTCTCTGCGGCATTGACACTGTAGACCACAGACTCCTCCTCGAGATGTTCCACTCTTTTGTCCATATAAACACTACACTCTCTTCATTTTATTTCTGTCCATTTGTCGAGGGCATCATTTGTCAGTTCTACTTCTCCTCTTCTTGCTTTTTGGGTTTCTCAGGGTTCAGTCCTAGGTCCCTTCCTCTTTTCTTTAGGGGGTGTTCAAATGGAGGTATTTTAAGCAGATTCTGAGGAGGATTCTGCCTCAAAATCAGCTCCAAATTCCCTCCAGAATCTGCTTCTCATTGGTTTCATGGAATTTTTCCATCCCCTTTTAAACATACTGTTATAACTCCACTACAGGAAAATTCTCCGCTAGACCTGTCCTGCACTGCTGACTGTAACTATCCCCCATCTAATCTGCAATTCATCCCTATACTCCTAGAATGCTTGGTCTACTCTCACCTACTCTGCTAACTCTCTGCTATATCTCTCAACCTTTTCAATTTGCTTTCCAAACTCTACAATCTATAGAAACTGCCCTTTCTAATGATTTCCTTGCTGCTACTGTAAATCTAATGGCAGCCATTCCATACTCAGTCCTCTGGATCTCTCTGCAGCACTGACACTGTTGAAATCATTTCTTCCTCACACTGGTATAAATATAGGGGTCCCAGCTGTAACTGAGCCCCGAATGTAAAAGGTCCACAGGTCACACATTAAGGCGGATTAAACTTCTTTGATCTCTTTTCTGATTTCTTTTCCTGGCTGGAATTCTGAACCAGAGACTTAACCAGAGCCTGAGCTGGACAGGAGAAGATTCAGCTAAGCCAGTCCCACATTAAACAGCAGTCAGGAGATGGGAATAATCCCTGCTCAACGTGTAGTCAAGAGAGAAGTGTGCCAGACAAGAATCTCAGGATAAGTGATCTGGCTGATCTGCACCTCCCAGTGGGACCTTGTTGAGGCTTTTTGGACTATTTAAGAGAGTGTTCATGGAGTTTAACATGAAGACTTCCCCAGCAAGGGAGACGCAGACTGTAACAAGGATGCACTATCTACCAGCTCAGCCTCAACCTTCAGTCCAAAAGACTTAAACCTTCAGAAAATGGATTCTGTGTTACCTAGTTCTACCTCAAGTAAAGGCAGTGATTTACCCTGTTCTGAAAATCTGGGTCTTATTAGCTTCTGGGGAACTTCATCTTCCCACCGTTGTGTACCCTGAAGACCCTTTCAGTACTGCATCAGTCCAGTTGGAGATCTAGGACAGTTGGTTGAGTTTTTAGCCACGATGAGCATTGAAAGAACTAATATTCTCAGCCTCTCCCAACAGGATGCAACATATATAGTCAAGGAGGAATTCTGTGGGGGAGGCTGTGACACAAAAGGACATGATTAGTGTGTGGGGGTATGACAGGGGAAGGGGATGTTGGGGAACTTGCATGTACAGACATGTTGTGAACAAGTCTTCATGGTGGTCTGGGTCCAGATAGAGAAGGAAAGCGAAATGTAATTGCTGCTAAAATGTAAAGATGGGAGGTGGCTGACAGTTGTGAAGTGAAGTTGTGCAGGGTGGCCTAAGCTAAGCTATTGTACTGGGGTCCATGGGCTTTTAGTTAGGCCCCTGCTCCACCCCATCAGCCTTAAGCTTTCCTACTATAGTGTCTTATTGACCCTTCATTGAGTGTATAATTTGCCAGGTCAACTTCTTCTCTTCACCTTGCTGTTTTGGATTCCTCATGATTCAAGTTTACACCCCTCTTCCTCCTCCTACTTCTTCTTCTTCTTCTTCTTTTTATACTTTTTTTTTAAAAATAATTTTATAATTTTAACAACAAAAGTGTAATAAGGAGAAAAATGGATGGGTTTGGAGGGAAAGTGGAGTGGCGGGGAAGAGGACCCAAACTTATCATTAAGGACATTCCTTATTTTTCCACTGCCCCAATTTGAAAACCTATAGTATTAGGGCAAAAGTAACTTATCTGACAAGATATAAGCAAATCGTTACATGGACAGACTGATAAAATGAATAAAATCTATGTAACACTTCATGTTATGTGCAGAGAAAGTAATCTCTTACTGACTATATCCTTCTAACAAGAGGTTATTACCCAGTGTGGATTTCTGGTTTCTTACTGACCTTGTATATCAGGGTATTTCATAAGTACCATGAGTCCATGTCTTAGAGTGCTGCTGACTGTTTCAGTCCCGGCAAAAAATAAGTTGAGTATGGTCATTATCATGTTATTCTTGTCAAAGTTAGGATTGTTTTGTTCCTGTAAACACAATTTATAGCATTATGCTTTAGCCCCTTCCTGCCGATTCGATTTTTGTTTTTGACCCCCACCTTACAAACCCCATAATTTTGTTATTTTTCCATTCACACAGCCATATGAGGGCTTATTGCTTATGGGACAAATTGTTCTACATAATTGTACTATTTATTATTCTGTACGATATACTGGAAAAAAATTCAGAATGGGGTGGAATTGGAGAAAAAGTGCATTTGTGCCACATTCTTACAGGCTTTGTTTTAACAGCGTTCACTCTACAGTATAGCGGGAAAAATATATTTATAAGTTTGTAGACCTGACGTTTTCAAACACAGGGATATGTAATGTTTCAAAATAATTTTTAAATGGTATATGTATTCTTGGGAAACATGGGGTGATTTGAACTACTATTTTTTTTTTTTGGCTCCCAGCTGACAGGACATCTGGACACTTGCCCCGCATCTCGCTTGGTCAGCTATGACCGAGGTGCCGGGGACCTTAATACATCAGTATAATACAGCAGAGACCCCTGAGCGGCCACCATATTTAAATACCCGGCATCCATTATTGTTCCATTTTGGTGTGACAGTTTTAAGATGTATCTGACCATGTTAAAGACATGAGTATATAGTCAATTTCTAAAGTAGTTCCCAAATATCCCACCCCTATAAACACTTACAACAATAGGACATGGTCTTGGCCTTAGTTTTAACAATTTGTACACTGGTAATAACACCAACTATTGGATCACAAGTATTTTATTTTGCATTACCCAATGGCATGTTGACACCCATTGGCACAAACCCTACTGTACCACTATGTACCCATTGGATTTCTGAATAAGATGGACTTTAATGAAGCCAAGCCTACAGCCAGGGAATGCTATTGTATTGAGGATAGGCCATTGGACTCTAACCCAACCAAATACAGGTGGGCCCATCAACCACTTACACTCATTACCCCTCTCTTAATCCTCATTCAGTTACCTGCTGCTGTTTTATAAGAAAACAGTCAATGTAATCTCTGGGTGAGTTTGGATCAAATGACTCCTCATTCATCTTGATTCGCTTCTCAATGAAATCGGTGAGTTTACGCAAGCTTTTGTTTATTCTCTGGTGCGGTCCTGGTACATAGTACATGACTGTGGGCAGCATATCCTTCAGCTGGAATAAGAGATACAAATAAGTCATTGCAAGTGATAGTGGCAACACTAAACTAATATACTGTGAAAGCAAATGCAAACGATTCATGTCTGACTTATGTGCACGGCATAAGGCCCAATCACCCAGGTGTTTTGAATGCCAAACTGTCTCCAAAGCCTTCCAGACACTTACAGGACTAACACATGGGAAAAAGTGTCAAAGGGTACCTTAAGAAAACAACATGAAAACTTTACTAGTGCGTGTCAGATGTGATAAAGTGGCTTTTAGAAGGGAGCTTATAAAAGTTTCTGTGAGAAGGGGGTTTGTGACCCTTTTTTTATGTTAAATACATATGAAGTAGACATAAATACACATATATACATACTGTGAGACACATACAAATAATTTCTAGATGAAAGAAAAATCATCAAAAATGGCGCCATGTCATGTCATAATGTACAGTGCGGTGGAATATGTTGGCGCTATATAAATAAAATTTATTATTATTAAATCCAATTTATTACAATGTGTTCCCAATGGGACACTTAGGTATATAAGCATGTAGGTCTCTGCTTTCCTGTTTGGTGAGTGGGTAGGTGTTGGGATCAAGCTGCTGCCCCTCCCAGAGACCAATCATCTCAAGGTCCATGGTAATACAGTGGAAACAATAACAAGCTAAAAAAAAAAAAAAATCTGGGATTATTTAGTGGGCGCTGCTTGTTTCAGTGGTTATCATGCTCAGCTGATTAGTAAATATGATATTTTATTAATTGGCTCGAGTACACCAAGGCAACACGTTTTGATGCTGAATTTGCGTCTTCATCAGGCCATTACATGGTCAACATAAAGATACAAAAAATGTACAACAGAGAGAGATGAAAAACAACAAACATAGATAACAAAGACATAAGCCAAAATAAGTAACACACAAATATAACTGTGTAAAGGCAAGCGGGTGAGAAGCAGAAAATATCCACACACATATATATAATATAATGGTGATAATAATAATAATAATAATAATAATAATAATAATAATAATAATGATAATAATAGTTGGGTTCCTAAGAAAATGTATACTGTTGGATAAATTAGAAATAAGAATAATAAGAAAAAACTAGGGAAATCATAAGAAAATAAATCAATAGATCCGGGCATCAGGATCAAACGTGTATAAAATATTCCGTCCATAACAATATAAAAAATATAATGTATTAAAAATGCTAATAAAATTAAAAAAGAGATAGGGTGAGTGGGTCCGAAAGATGTTTATTAAGGTGTGGGTAGATATTCCCTATCTATCTGTGCCTTCATATCTGCCCTTCCCCTTCTCATCTCAAATTCTCCATTGCACATGTGCGTTTCTCAATCTGAGGAACACGCATACTGCTACTGATTTCTCTGGAGTGTGCTGTTGCCGGCATCCCTTGTCTCTTATATGTTCTTTCTGTTCTCTTTCCACTCTGCATGTTTCTTTGATTTCCCAGCAATCTTGGTAAGTATCCAGCATCTTATTCTGTATTCCCCACCACATAATTTCATCCCTTAGCCCTCATACACACTCAGACTTTTAATTGTTGTTTTTTTCACACACAACAAAAACTTCCCTCACCATCCACTATCACCCATCCATTCCACTGCCATTCTCATTATTTATAATATTATCATTATTTACATTTTACTTTCCATCATGGTTCACTCTCTTTTTTACCAATCTGAATCTTCTATTTTGCATTTTGTATTCTTTTATTGTCCAATTTTTAAACCATTTGTATTCACTTTGACAATTTTAGTATGTAGTACATTTCTTCTATGGATTTTTGTTATTAGTTTACATTATGTCCCAATGTCACTATTCCTAACATATATATGTTTTGCATTTTTTCAATGTATGTGGATTTTCCATATTCTGTCTTTTATATATGTTCTACTGAGGTCTATTGACATTTGTCTATTCTACTTTGTATTTAAACAATGTAATCCTTTTTTATTTATTCTTTACTGTGCATTTTTTTTACTGTGTATTTATTGTATGTATCCTGTCTTTTATTGTATATTTTATACAGTTGGCCTGATGAAGACAGTCTAGGTGTCGAAATGCGTTGTCATTATACTCAATAAAGGATTTCCAACAGCAGCGCATTAATCATCCCGGACCCCCTTTTTTTTGCACTGTTTGTCTTATGTATAATTCATATACTTCTTTTACATATATAGCCACAGATAGAAAGTTTTATACATATATTGAATTATGATGTGCTGTTTCATTTATTTATATATTTATTTTATTAGCTGACCTGTTCTATTGATTTATTTTGTTATGACTTCCCTAGTTTTCTATTACTTATCATACAAATTTTTCCATCAGTATATATTTATTTAGGAATCCAATGATTATTATTATTATCATCGATATATTATATATATGTGTGTGGATATTTTCTGCTTCTCACCCGCTTGCCCTTACACACAGTTATATTTTTGTGTTACTTATTTTGGCTTATGTCTTTTTTATCTATGTTCGTTGTTTTTCATCTCTCTCTGTTGTACTTCTTTTGTATTTTTTGTATCTTTATGTTGACCATGTAGTTGGCCTGATGAAGTCGCTAGTTCAGCGTCAAAACGCGTTGCCTTAGTGTACCCAAACCGATTAATAAAAGATCATATTTACTAATCAGCTGTGCATGATAACCACTGAAACAAGCAGCGCCCACTAAATATTCCCAGATTTTTTAACTTTTTAACTTGTTTGGGTTTCCACAAACATATATACACACATTCAGGCACATACGTGCACACTGACTTTCATATACTATGATACATACACTTATCAGCTTTACTCTATTTTTCTCTCAGATTAGGTTGGATGCATCAAGACATGATTGTGCTAACCCGTAGAGACTGGATTCATGAAAAAGCTCTGCCCTCCTCTCTCCTCCTCTGCCCTCCTCTTCCCTGCTCTTTGATATTAAATTTGGTCCCATCAAACACAGAAGTATGACTGACTGATACTTCTGCATCTGCTAGTGTTACTCATACCGTATTCTCATTTAGAGAGTCCTAAATCTGTTGAGAAATATTGCTTGTCCGAAATGCAGATTCAACACCAAAAGTTACCCGATTCAGGTGTTTATTATTAATATAGAAATGTGTTGGCACTTACCTGTCCCCACACACCACTCATATCCTGAAATACAATACTGAACATGGTCAGAAGCTTCTGGAAGCTATCATTACTGTATTCAAAACGCTTTCCAAACACAATGGAGCAAATTACATTTGAGACTCCCTGGACTAAAAATTTGCTTGGGTCAATGAATTGTCCTGTAGAAACAACATAGAAAAAAATTATTGTTAATTGGGGAAAATTCTATTTTTTTTTCAATAAGGAAAAAGGGGTAAAAGGGAAGAAAGGATATAACGAGGGAGGGATAAATGTAGGGAAAAAGGAAGGAAGTGTAAGGAGGAGAGGCAATATTAGGTGGGTGACTTAGATGACCATATACAGTGTCCCAAGACAGATTTAGCATCCCCTGAGAAACGGAGTTCATTCATCAAGTTTCATTGTAACTGCTAGCAGATAGTCTGTATAACAGATGGTGATGCACATTTTATATTGTTGTATTTCCTTTGCAGGCAGCGCGTGAAGGTAGAACGAAGGTCACATCTAGCTGTACCATGGGAGGAGGAGTTCAGCAAGTCCTACAGAATGATTCCATGCTAGCTATGATGTGACCTTTGGTTAACAACAGGGTGAAGGCGCGCTGTATAACAGCAGCTTTCATGTCATTTTGGGTCAGCCTATGTGAAGAGATTGTCCATACGCAGAGTCCATTTGGTTGGTCGGTCCATGTCATCCCGGAAAAAACAACTACTGCATCATGAGACGCAGGAGGAGACCTAGTCTGTGAGTGTCTCAGGGAGAGTCTACTGTGGGAAAAGGATTGATGCCCACCACCGCATGTGTGTAATCTCTGGAGGTCTGAAGTCATTTACTAAGTGAGCCTCACCCTGTGTGTATTGGCCTGCCATCAAGACGGTAAAATTTTGGTCCTGGTATTAAAGAGCATTTGGTGTTTTTCGTTCCGACATGACTACACTATACACCCAGGTCTGTGCGTGGTTGGATCAATAGATGTACAGCTGGCTGGAATATTATATTACCATAAGTACAATGCAACAATGAAGGATGGAAGAAGCCAGGTAGTAGGAGGAGGGAATGGAGAATGGGATGGAAGGAAAAGGGAAGAAAAGAAAGCAAAATGGAAGGAAGGAAGGAAGGAAGGAAGGGAGGGAGGGAGGGAGGGAGAAAGAAAGAAAGAAAGAAAGAAAGAAAGAAAGAAAGAAAGAAAGAAAGAAAGAAAGAAAGAAAGAAAGAAAGAAAGAAAGAAAGAGACAATAAGTTGTGGATCATTAGATAAATGATATACCTGAGCATATAGTAATGCTGTATAATATATAGCATGTAATACAATGTAATGATTGTTACCAGGCGTATTATTGATGAAAACATCACATACAATCACCTAGTTATATGACAAAGCTGTGAATATCTCCTACTATAAAACCCACTTCATTCCTGTACACTCTTTAATTTGACTTTTTTGGCACATGGTTCCCTACCTTTTTGTGATCTTATCTCTTCTACAAGAAATTGGGCCTCTTCTTGGATCCTTTCTTCAATGGTTTTCTTTCCCATGCCAAAATTTCTTAGAATTGTAAGGGAAAATCTGCGAAGATCCTTCCATCTTTCTCCGTTGCCAAAAACTACCCCTGAAACAAGAATCATGACTTATTGTGTATTGTAATCCCGAATGAATCTCTCCATACATAGTTGTAAATGTACAGAATACTGACAAACTTACCATATCCCTTAACAAAATCATCCACAGTAGGAAGCCTTCCACGACCACCAAATTCTTCTGCTCGATCAATTAACGCGTCTTTGACAGTGTCATAACCACACAGGACAACTACTGGATAGTGTCCAAAATACACAGTGTATACTGAGCCATATTTCTTACTAAACTGAAAAAACATTGGGAAGTATTACAACATAGAAGATACATTATCATTCATCTTATGCATGGCGCACTGCAGTATAAGGGATTCCTTTGTTGTTATAATACAATGGTCAGACCAGGTTTCCTTCCTCCATCCACCAAATAGGGAACTTGTTTGTTTGTTTATTATTTACTGTTTATTTTGTTTTTTTATTGTTTTAATCAGAATAAAGAACTCCTTCGTGCAGAATCTGAATCAGCTATTATGTTGGCTTTGTAGTCTAATGCTCTGGTCCTATGACAGATCAGGTCAATGGAGGTGAATGGCGGCAAGGTAAACTTAGCCTATTAGTGACCAACCTGAACAGAATGTGAAAGCTGTACTGCACATGGTGTGAACTATGGCTCTACCTCTGAGCCCTTTTTCGCTTGGATCCTCGGTCATTCTATTGGGACAGGTAATATAATAATATATTTATTATAAAATAATTTCCTAACATTAGTGCTCTGCTTCATGTTCATGACACACTTCTGTTTATTGGACCTGCCACTGATCACCAGATAAATAACACAGATTTAATCGTCTCACATGCTCTCTGAGAAGTCCCATTAACCTGGATGCAGAGATATCTGGAAAAATCAGTACAAGGTGCAAGAACAGAAAATCCGACACAGGAGGGATCTAGAAAATGTCCTTTTATTATCAAAACATGAAAAAGTCTATTTTACATTACAATTTATGCACCAAGGCAGCTGAAATAGTAATCTGTTCAGTGTATATACAGAACTAGCAGATGGACCTGGCTTCAAACAGGTATATTTCATTTTTTGTTTGTGTAGTAGCCCCATAAAAATTGGCACTGGTCTATTTTGTATGTCATTTGTGTGTAGTTTAAATATGTTTCAATTTATAAGAATGCTGAAATCCAGTATGGCAGTCCAGTATAGGTACAGTCTATTTATGGCTGTGTTGTTATGGAAACCTGGTAAATTAAATGTGAACTAATATTGGCTGATACATGGCACATGACTGAATATTTAAGGACCTGCGAACTGCTCTTGACTAATACAGGTCATAAATAGCTTGGTTGCTATGGAAACCTGGTGTAAAGCTGTGTGTATGTCAAAACTGAAGAACCAGCGAGTTTCCATTGGTCCATAAGCGTCATGTGATCATGTGTATCTCAGTTTGGATATCAGTGAAAAACCTGTGATCGGTTGTTATGGAAACCTGGAGTAAAGCTGTGTGTATGTGACCTTGTGTAACTGTGTAATCCACGACGCCCTGCCCCTTTAAAGCTGACTTTTAGCAGTGAAGAAAAATGGCTGGGTTGTTATGGAAACCTGGAGTAAAGTGCCTGCGAGCTTCTATTGGCTGATAAGGGACATGTGACCATGTATATGGCAGTTGGAATATGAGTGAAAGCCTTGCAGGCTTGTATTGGCTAATGTGGATCTTATTTTGGGAATACTGTATCTCAGAAACGGTACATCCTAGAGAGCTGAGACCTGGTCTAAAACTTTCCCGGACACCTGATGTACCTGTATGCCAAATTTGGCGAAGATCGGTCCAGTCGTTTGGTCGCGCATAAAGAACAGACAGACAGAAACTCATTTTTATATATATAAGAGACTAGAGGAAGGACCCGGCTTCGTACAGGTATATTTCATTTTTTGTTTGTGTAGTGACCCCATAAGAATTGGCCAGTTTTGCACTTGACATCCAGTATGGCAGTCCAGTATAGGTATAGTCTATTTATGGCTGTGTTGCTATGGAAACCTGGTAAATGAAATGTGAACTTATATTGGCTGATGCACGTCATATGACTGAATATTTAAGGACCTGTGAACTGCTATTGACTCATGCAGGACATAAATAGCTTGGTTGCTATGGAAACCTGGTGTAAAGCTGTGTGTATGTCAAGATTGAACCTGCGATTTTCCATTGGTCCATAAGTGTCATGTGATCATGTGCATCTCAGTTTGGATATCAGTGAAAAACCTGCCATCGATTGTTATGGAAAACCTGGAGTAAAGCTGTGTGTATGTGATCTTGTGTAACAGTGTCATCCACAGCGCCCTGCCCCTTTAAAGCTGACCTACAGCAGTGAAGAAAAATGGCTGGGTTGTTATTGAAACCTGGAGTGCAGCTGTGTGCATGTGGCTGACAATGCTTTGTCAGATTGGAGATGGGCTTGGGTCTGCTGGGGAGTTTCAGCAGCTTGCTGTTGTCTGTAACATACCTTATCAGATTGGAGACAGGCTTGGGTCTGCTGAGAGTTTTCATTAGTTCGAGCAGCAGCCATGCATTTTGCTGCAGGGGACATGAGTAGTTTAAAAAACGTTTCAATTTATAAGAATGCTGAAAGCCAGTATGGCAGTCCAGTCAGTGGCGTAAATACCGGTTTAGCAGTGGTAGCGGCTGCCACAGGGCCCGGGACATTAGGGGACCCAGCGGGCCTCTGATGTTTTTTTTTTTTGAACACCAGCAGGTAACGGGCCCTATTTACTTACCGATCCCCACTCCTGTTCACGGCTGCCTGCACTTCACCTTCTGCAGAGGCGGCTGTGAGCAGGAGCGGGGATTGGTAAGTAAGGCCTGTGGGCCGTGAACCCCACAAACACTGCTATCATTATACTCTGGGGTCTTTTCAGCAGGCTTCGGGCCTCCTTGGTGGTGTCCCAGATGTCGGTGGGCCAGTCCGACATCATTATGCGTTGCGATGCATGCCTGGCTCACGTGACATCTAGTCCAACATTGAAGAAGTAGCGGGAAGTGCGCATAATACTATATGAAGGAGCCACTATGATACTGTGTGCAGGGGCCACTATGGGGCAGAATACTGTGTGCAAGGGCCACTATGAGGCCTAATAGTATATGCAGGGGCCACTATGGGGCATAATAGTGTGTGCAGGAATGCAGTTTGTGTGTGTGGGGGGGGGTCCCATGTTAAATGTACGCCTTGGGGCCCTGCCATTGCTAGTTACGACACTGAGTCCAGTATAGGTACAGTCTATTTATGGCTGTGTTGTTATGGAAACCTGGTAAATTAGATGTGAACTTATATTGGCTGATACACGTGATATGACTGAATATTTAAGGTCCTGTGAACTGCTATTGACTAATCCAGGTCATACATAGCTTGGTTGCTATGGAAACCTGTGTGCCTGAGGAGAGTAAGCGCCTGCGAGCTCTTATTGGCTGATAAGGGACATGTGACCGTGTGTATGGCAGTTGGAATATGAGTGAAAGACTTGCAGGCTTGTATAGACTAATGCTGGTCATTTTTTGGGAATACTGTATCTCAGGAATGGTACGTCCAAGAGAGCTGAGACCCAGTCTATAATATTCCCGGACATCTGATGTACATGTGTGCCAAATTTGGTGAGGATCGGTCCAGTCGTTTGGTCGTGCATAAAGAACAGACAGACAGACAGATAGACAGACAGACAGACAGGAACTCATTTTTATATATATAAGAGATAATTAAACATAATTTCACTTTGTTTGGAAATACTGATCTTTCCCAGATGTGAAGTTGGACATGGTCTAAGAAAAATGTCCTGTGTATATGTAGATTAAGATAATTCTTTGTCTGAAAAGTTCTGTTTAGGTATGCATACATAATAAATTGCTAGTGGTTCTGGTTGGAGGTGAAGCCCTAAAGGCACCATTCTCATTGGATGAAATCTGTAAAAGTTACCGTGGTTTTTCCCGCAGCGCTTTTTTGCTGTTGTGTGCTATGTGGCGCTTAGCCTTAAAATGTTTAAAATACAATCTCAGATGAACAAAAACACACAACAGATTCCACCATTTCATTATTTTTTTTCACAAAAATTAAGACAAAATGGAAAAGCCATGTATCAAACATGCACTGCATTCCTAGATGTCTCTCTGAAGGCTGCTGGAACCTCAATGGAAACTACTTTTGCCACTAGGATGGTTAGAACAATTTTGAAATTTTGAATTATTTAAAAGGGTTGTCCAGGATAACCATTTTTTTTTTTTTTTTACATGCGGCGGAAGAATGTGAAAAAAATAAATAAAACCACACTTACCTGTCCCCAGTGCTCCGGTGTCTCCCAGTGTGGTCCTGCTGAAATTTTCCTAAAAGCAGCACCCCACTACAGCACCCACTACATAGTATGGCACATGTTTTTATGCCCATAAATAAATTAAGAAAATGTTTTTTTTTTATCAAATGTATTATGTACTGCATCAATGAGAGTCAAAAGTGATATCAAAACACATGGGGCAAAAGTAAAATGAGATTCTCTATTCTCATGAAATACGGGTCATAATTTTCACTATCTACAGTTTTTAACTTATACAATTTGTGTTAACATATCCTTAGACTTAGGTTCTGTACAATAGTACAATAATCTATAGGACTAACTGTGAATAATATAACTTCTAGCTGGACTAACTTGGAGGTCACTTTATTTTGTCTACAAAACTTTTTGCCACTATGTGATGATATTTAGATACAAGGTTTCAAGCTCAAGGTCGTCCTCTGGCACCTTCTGTTGATCTTGTACAGAGTATAAGAACATATTTGGTAACAATGATATGGGTTTGTTGGACCAAAATATGGTAGACATAGCCTGAATTAGATATCAAGACATATCTCAGCTTCTTTATGTGTAAGATTAAGTATATGCTCAGATTAAACTGGCCGCTGTGTGTATATCTTACAGGAACGATGGTAGCAATGTACAGGGGGTATCAGATGGATTCCTGTTGTGTAAATCTACAATAAATTAAGATCACTGAAATAAAGCACCCAATGCCAGTCTTCTGCTCCAAAACGTAACAAGTCATTGCAAGCCTTACAGTAATGTAGAAAACATATGCTTCTAAAGACAAACATTATAAATCTCTGATGTGACTGTGCCTTGAAGATATTGTCCAGTTTAGGGCACCAGTCCTTAAAAAAGAGCCGGAGAAACTTCAAAGAAGGACGACCAAATTGATAAGAGGCACAGAATAGCAGATCTAATGTCTCAAAGATGGTGGTTAAAAATAAATGTATTAACCCCAGAGAAAAAAAATGCTGAATACCATATGATAATTGTATGACAAATTGGTCTATGCCCTTCCAGGGTGGTTTTTATCATCCTTTAGTGTAACCAGGATTTGTCCCTATATCAGGTACTCGCTACATTATGTTAGCAGTGAATCTATATTTCAGAGTTTTCCCTTCAGAACTAACCTCCACCAAGGATTTGACCAGCTCTCCTCTCCTAATGTGCAGGACATTTCCAAAGATAGGCCAGGGTGTTGGTCCCGGAGGCAGGTTACGTCTTCTGTATATGGCATTCCATGTGGAGTAGATGAACAATGAAAGGATTGCGACCAGGACCAGGGATTCAAACCAGGTAAGAGCCATCTTTCCTAACTACGAAGCATATAATGATTCTCCACCAGACCATCAGGCTGATGTTAATCAGAAACCTCAGGCTAAATATCATTATCAGAGCTTATTCTTTGTGTTGGAAAATAATGAGAAGATTTTCTCCAGCTTGTTCATTGGTTGGCAGGTACGTGGAGTTTTTCTTTTTGAGTACAGTCAATATGATTTTATGCCAAAAGAGATGCCAAAGTGCTACAACGGTATGTTTACGCAGTTTTATATAGTGCACTGTGGACAGTAGATTAAAGGGAACATATATCGAAACTGTACAAACAGATCTTAAGAGTGTTAAAACAGATGTATCATATTTTGTACACAGTAGTTGAGTTTCTTGTTTCTTACAGCATTCTGGCCAATTAAGTTTTACTTTCCTCCCAAAATATTGAATAAAAAGTGATCAAAACTTCAGATGTTAGCCAATATGATATAAATAAAAACTACATCTTGTGCCGCATAAAAAGACACGTATCACAGATACATACAAAGAAAAAGAAAAAAAAGTTATGGCTGTCAGAGCGACTAAAATATTTCTTTTGCATTTTTCAAAGCTTTGGATTTCTGTAAAAGGATCAAAACATAACAGAAAACTAGAAAAATCTATCACTGCACTCAAAGAATATAAGGAACACGTTATTTGTACCCTACAGAAGCACCAGAATAATGAAACCAGCAAGAAAATGGTGCAAACACAGCTTTTCTCTCATTTCTACTCATTCTGATGTTTTTTTTCCAGCTTCCCAGTAAATTGAATGGCAATACAAATACAGGTTTCTTTTAGCAAAAAAAAAAAAAGCCCTCATGTGGCTCAGTGAATAAAAAAATTACAAAAAAAAGTTATGGCTTCTGAAAAAAAAAGGCTGCAGTGGGAAGGGGTTAAAATATATACAGTATCACTTTTTAAGTATACAATGTACTGGCATCTATAAATCATATATGGGAAGAATGGATCCTGTAAGCTCAACCATTAGGGTAGAAACTTCATCATACACAATGTCTCAGGTCCGAGATCAGGGTGAAATCTGATGAAAAGTTATTCAAAATACATTTTAAACAGAATAGGGATCCTCCAGCAGCCTTCTCCTTATTATTCTGATGTCACATTGTAGTGAACACTAAAGAAGCCGGGAGAAACGATATTGAATGGGGGAGAGGTGAGGAAGCCTAAAACCCTTCTAATATTGTACATTGTGGAGATTTATGGTACATTCTAGCGAGAGATTGGACTGTGTGGAGGAGATCAGATCCTGTGCTGTATGCAGGAGCGTACTGAGCCCTATGATAGCAGGGGCCCCCTTGGGACAGTCTTGCATTTAGAGTGCTGTTCTGCTGTTCCTGACCACCAGATACTCCAAGTCCAGATGAGTGAAGCACAATGGTGGGCATCCACTCCCTGCATCACCATTCGGTCGCTCTGCTGTTTCTGCTCCCAGTGATGTCACTTATATCGCACCTGTTGCTCTCTGAAGCTGCCGGTAGCAGAGGGGCCACTGCGGGGGACCTATTAATGTCTCATACCTCTGCAGGGGTATTTGATACTATGATAGACCACTGAGGGGCATTATATTACTACTAAGGGGCATTATACCATGTGGGAGCCACTGACTGGGGTTTTTAAGAGGTGAGGGTCAAGTATTTCTAAGGGATGGGGATGGGGGGGATCATTTATGAAACTTTTGTACTGGGCCCACCAATGTGTTAAAATGGCTCTGACTGTATGAGATCAGATCCTGTATTGTTCAGTGTGGAGGGGATTAAAACCTATATTGTACAGTGTGGGGAATATCAGATCCTGTATTATACAGTATGGAGGAGATCAGATTCTGTATTATACAGTGTGGAGGAGATCAGATCCTGTATTATACAGTGTGGAGGAGATCAGATCCTGTATTATACAGTGTGGAGGAGATCAGATCCTGTATTATACATTATGGAGGAGATCAGATCCTGTATTATACAGTGTGGAGGAGATCAGATCCTGTATTATACAGTGTGGAGGAGATCAGATCCTGTATTATACACTGTGGAGATCAGATCCTGTATTATACGGTATGGAGGAGATCAGATTCTGTATTGTACAGTGTGGAGGAGATCAGATCCTGTATTATACAGTGTGGAGATCAGATCCCGTATTATACAGTATGGAGGAGATCAGATCCTGTATTATACAGGGTGGAGGAGATCAGATCCTGTATTATACAGTATGGAGGAGATCAGATCCTGTATTATACAGTATGGAGGAGATCAGATCCTGTATTATACAGTGTGGAGGAGATCGGATCCTGTATTATACAGTATGGAGGAGATCGGATCCTGTATTATACAGTATGGAGGAGATCAGATCCTGTATTATACAGTGTGGAGGAAATCAGATCCTGTATTATACAGTATGGAGGAGATCAGATCCTGTATTATACAGTGTGAGGGGAGATCAGATCCTGTATTATACAGTATGGAGGAGATCAGATCCTGTATTATACAGTATGGAGGAGATCGGATCCTGTATTATACAGTATGGAGGAGATCAGATCCTGTATTATACAGTGTGGAGGAAATCAGATCCTGTATTATACAGTGTGGAGGAGATCAGATCCTGTATTATACAGTATGGAGGAGATCAGATCCTGTATTATACAGTGTGGAGGAAATCAGGTCTTGTATTATACAGTATGGAGGAGATCAGATCCTGTATTATACAGTATGGAGGAGATCAGATCCTGTATTATACAGTGTGGAGGAGATTGGATCCTGTATTATACAGTATGGAGGAGATCAGATCTTGTATTATACAGTGTGGAGGAGATCAGGTCCTGTATTATACAGTGTGGAGGAGATCAGATCCTGTATTATACAGTATGGAGGAGATCAGATCCTGTATTATACAGTATGGAGGAGATCAGATCTTGTAGTGGACAGAATTAAAGAGGGGCTTAGATCATGTGTGTGTGGCTTTGTTCACACTGTTGTGCGTCGGCTTTCATTAGGTGATCTGTCAGCAGTTCCACTAACTTTGACGCCAAGAATAGCAGAGCGCACTATAACAAACTGCTGAAAACCTCAATGGACCCCCTGTGGATTCTAATTACAACTCAATGAGGATGGTCATATGACAGATCCAGGACTGTGAATGTAAGCCATCACAAAAATATGAACAGAGCCCTATACAGAGCACTGCTTTTTGGCCATTATACTCTTTGCAGAGACAACACCACATTGTATTTTTTTAAAGAAAGTCTAATTGAAAATCACAAATTGCTTACAACAGCAAAATTCTATTAATGTAACAAAATATGGAATTAGAAAGATTTCAGTGATGGTTTCCATTTCACTTATACCACACGAGGAATAAATGACATCTTGTATTCTATGGGGACATTTGCAAATCCCGTCATTCGGGGGGCAATGTCACTTTCTGTAAACTGCGTCTCTGATGTTAATGTGAAATTCTGGAGAATTGTTGTCAGGAAAAGAAACAGTTCCATGCGGGCAAGACCTTCCCCCAGGCAAATCCGCTTTCCTGAAATACACAGAACATCGGTGACTTATGAGACATCACATCTATTAGGCGCTCCTACTAATACACAACGGGGTCTGATGAACATGTCCCAAATGTCTGACTCGGAGTCTGGGATGACATTTCAAAGCCCCTCTCAGGATCACCAGGTCAGGGGGCAGATGTGATCACCACCAAGACTCCTTCCAGAATGAATATCCATGGACACACACACAAAAAAATAGCTAAAACAGGGAATGGTATAAATACAGGAGGGTTTTCACCTCTTCTTCCCTGCTATGCAAGGAGAAGGGCTCATTTCTTCTCTCCAGTCTGTTTTTGGCACGCCAGTGAAGGACCATCCATGTGACCATTGCAGTCAATCACTGGAAGTCATCAGTTATGTCATTGCTGCAGAGATTCCAGCACAGCAGCATCGACGTAACCATGTACCACATGGTAGAGGAAGAGGGGGGAGTAACTCACATTTTATATTTTAAATATTTATTGACCTTAGAAATTTTCATGTTTTTGCCAAGAAATTTCCCTTTAAATAAAGCCAATTATAGAGCTCATTCTTTAAGAGGTCCAATTCTCTTTAAAGGGAGTCTATCACTGCCCCCACCTACTTTAAGCTGCTCCATAGTCCTGTGGATGCTGATAGCAGAATATAAACAATTCAGCACATCCCTCCATGGCAGTGGGAGGATCAACCCACATTGGATCAACTCCCACTGCCCAGGGGGAGGAGCTGAATTCAGGATGGGCGTGTTTAGTGATGATGCAACAGTGCTCAGTAATAGAAGAAAACGCCCCCTGTGCCCCAAGATTCTCATTTGAATAAAGAATGAAAGTACTTTTTCTCTGCATCCACGGGGCTCTGAAACATATGAAAGGTATTGTTTATATTCTGCTATCAGCATCCACAGCACTATGGAGAAGCTTAAAGTAGCTGGGGGCAGTGATAGACTCCCTTTAATACAAAGCTTCAACCAAAAACATTTATCTTTATTTGTATATGTTGGTATTCAGGATCAGGAATCCCCGTTGACTCAAAACTTGATTAAGTGTTGTTTCCACCTTGACTCTTATCTTATTTTCTGGATTATCCATGGTCATCTTTGCCTAACTCAAAAAAAATAATGCCGGAGCACAAGCACTTGGTAGAATAAATTTCACATAATGACCGTGACTTGTTAAAGGGTTAACTGAGAAAAAAGTCATCTAGAGACATGTCTTTCCTGACCTTTCCTCTTAGGTTAATATATCGTTAGATGGCATGAGATGACCAGCTTAAAAAAAATTGGATTTTGCAATACTTTATCAGGAGATGTAAAAGTATCCTGTGATTGTGATGTTAAATGTAGCTAGTCAAGGTTTTTTCTAGCTTGTCACAAAATTTTTAAATTGATGTGATTAGGTCGCCATTGTTAATATTTACTGAACCTTGACATTGTACCGACAACTTTGACATTGTATCACTTCACCTTTAAGTAGTGGGTCATAAAACACAATCAATGTCATATTCTCCACTAGGCACAGGGCCAGACTTTGAAGATTTATGGTCACACGAGCGATCTCTGTGTTCCAATCATGTTTACAACACCATTAATCTGTATATATCTAGTGTAACAACACAAATACAATTAAAATGGTTGTGCAATGTGAACAATACGTGCATGGTAGAAAGATCCCTTTACTATAAGTTGATCACTGGGTATCCTACTTCTGAGACCCCCAGAAATTTGCTGTATTTTACAGTAAGTGATCAATTTCTCTGAGCCTTAGGCAAATGAAGAGTTCATGGTCCATAAAAAGATTATTTCTGCATTGCTTCATCAGTTTCTGGACGCCAAGGGATGTGTCTGCTTAGGTAAGACTCTTATATGGCACTATCATTATGTTAGAAACACTCCCTTTAAACAGTGAGGTGGGTCACACTGGTCACCCTAGATGTTTGGGGGTTTTGACACAGTTATTGTTAGTTATAAGAGCACAGGCAGCGTCACTCCCTGGTTACTGACAACTTACTCCCTTTTTACTTATTTTGATGCTCTTTTCATTTCTGGAGAAAAACTTTACAAGACAATTTAAAGTAAATTTGACAAATTTTGGCATGGAATATGAGCAATGGTGAGAACTCAGTAGAAAAAGATTGAGAAGCCATGGTGTAGGGTTAGGCACCGTTCATTATTGTTACCTGTGGAGAATGGCATAAATGCATCACTTTTTTTGAAGCTTCCAGATGTGTCAAGAAAGTGTCCAGGGTTGAATTGTTCCGGGGTGGTGAACTGGCTGGGGTCTCGCAGAACGGTACACAACAGAGGATAAACATCTGTTCCCTGTATCCAAAGATAAAAAACAATAACAACCAATTAAAAAAATGAAAGTTATCCATAATTATCCCAGAAGTGTTAAAGGGGTTCTCCTCTTTGGACAATTCCATTTTTTTTTTAGAAAGGTCTCTTAACCATTTAGCACAATGTCCTAATCAATCACTTATGATCTGTAGGGAGAACCTCATAGCCAATGTCCATTATCTCTAGAGTGCCACCATAGGGGAAATGACGCCTCTAAATCACTGGTTTGTCCATGTAAGGTCCGGATATTTCAGGTCCTCCAGTGAGATGCTATTTATGGCCGCTCACTGCTCTGGCTGATACATAAGCACTGAGGGGATTTCAGAGCTCGCATCCTAAACCAGACATCCTTTTAGCGGCCCAAAGAGATATGGAGGGGTCTCTCCTTACCTTTCCTCCTGGCTCAACATATCCTGACATGTCACAAGATGACCAACTTTTCAAAACAACCTTATTTTGTGACACCTTATTCTAAGATGTCTATCTTATGTGGGTCTATGTATGAAGTGGTCGTGTTGTGAATAGCAGTTTGTAAAGGTTTTGTATTGAACCTGTTTCTTGGATCACTTATCTAATCTCAAGAAAAAGTGAAGGTGGAGACCTCTGTACAGGAGTCGACTGGAAAATAACAAGGAATCCTCACTGTAAAGTATTGTTAAGCCATAGACAAGAACTCATGTACTATTACACTTATATATCTTACATGGTGTTCAATATTAAAAGGGGTTATCTATCTTATAAAAATAATACATTTAAAGGGGTTGTCTGAGAATGAAGGATATACCAGAACCCTGCACCGGTCAGCTAATTTGGTTCTCTGAAGCCAAATATATGGCAGGAAGCAGCTCTGCCCAAATGAAGTGAATGGGGGCAAAGCTGCAGTTCTACAACAGCACCACTACAGTGAAGCTGTATACAGTGTACAGAGCTTTGTACATTCACTTCAATAGGAGCAGAGTTACTTCCGACTGTATACTTTGTATATAACTTCTGATAGCTACATCAGCTGTCTGGTCTAGGTGTTCTGTAGATAGGTGACCCTTATCCATTACCATTCACTATCAAACAACCCTTTTTATATAAGCCATGAATGTTAGATGAGGGGGATCTGACTGCCGGGACCCTCATATCAGCTGTATCCCAGCTCATGGCAGCTCCTGGTGCTGCTCTATCTCTCCATACTTTTAGGGGTGGCAGGTATCAGTTCTGCAGTGCTGTCTCATTCAAGTCAATGGGAATGTTTTGTTTTTTTACCTTTTATGACCCACTATTACTATACATGTCATGCCAGAGAGAGACATGAGACTCACGGTCAGGAGGGTTTTCATGCTATTTTTAACCCCTTCCTGATATCATAGAATGTCACATGCTGCCCTCTCCATATAGGGACCACTTATACAGAAGACGCCAACAGTTGTTAACCCTTTCATAGCTTTTAAATGCCTTGGTCAATTGCGAACGAGGTACCTAAACAATGGCAGCGCATGGACACCGACATTGCAGGGGGCGGCGATTTGTTACTATGACTGATGGGAGCCTATTGAAAGCTTTCAGACTTATCTTCGTCTGTCACACACTACTACATGAAGCTCTAGCACGCCCCCATTGCACTTAAGCCTCATTTGCATATTTTTAAAAAACGACTTTGTCCAAGATATTGGATAAGGAGTTTCCTGGTGACAGTCTCCCTTTAAATAGAGACAAACAAACCTATTTACTGAGTATATTTAGTTTAGATAGAACTTAATACAGACTTAAGGATTTGCCAACCCTGCAAACCAGATAAGCAGGTTCTTGGGTCAGTCTATAAATCCATTGCCTTATATTAATTTATCTCTAAAGGTTTACAGTCCTTATGACAGACGAACTTCACTGAACCTGACAACATGGACCGTACACAAGTGCTGTTGTTTGTGCTCTCATATCCTAGGACAAACTGATCTGTGCGTTACCTGAAGATTAGTAGGAGGCGAAGGCTACATTCACACGATGGAGATTAATGGGCGCATTACATTAATATCAGTAAATGGGGGCTATTCACATAACCGTTATTTTAAAGGTCAGTTGTCACATATTGTCAAAATATAGGTCATGTCCTGTTTTTCTCAGTTTTCACAAATCCCTCCATACACTCAATGGTATGGGGAATACCAGAAAATGAGTGCCCCTCAGGTGCAAGAAGGCTCTGACAAATGGATGTCTGAATGTAGCCTAAGGCTAAGACCCCACGTTGCAGATTTTGCTGTGGTTTTTGAGCTAAAGTGAGGATTAGATTTAATAGAATGGAGAAGTATAAGAAGCTTCCTTTATAGTTCCCATTCCTTTTCAAGACACTCATGACTTTGGCTCAAAAAAACTGCTGCTAAATCTGCAACAAAAAATGCTGCATTTCGGCAACTTCGGGTCTCAGCCTAAGTCTCTGCGTTACATAAACACAGATTTAGAAACCCCATTTCCATATACTCTGTTAGGACTCTACACTTTTAGTAAAAATGAAGGCTAGCTCTTGTTCTGGAGGACCCGGCACATCCATGTATTATAAGGACAGCCTTACATTGGGAATGATGTAATACTTGGCTTGTAAGCATGCTTGGCTAAGATCTCACAGACGGACACCTACACCAAACACCCAGGATCTATGAATCTCTCATTCTGTGTGTGTAACCCTTTAGGTATCACCAGGGACTGCGGCATTTACATTTCTCCTGGCATCATGCATAGAAACTCCCACAAACACAATTGCGGGTGCTGATACCATTATATGACAACGTGGGGGCTAATGAAGGTTCTCAGGTCTGCCTACAGTACATGCCATTGGGCCACTGCCTGTCAGTGTCATTACTGACAGCATAAAACATTGATACATAATACTGCAATGTATTATCCAAACATCACAAGTTCAAGTTCCCTCAGAAGAGTAAAAAGTAGTCACAAAGCTTAATATAAGTGTAATTTTAAAAAAAAAAAATGTGATGTTATTTAAGCCGCACGGTGATCGGTGCAAAATGTAAAGCAGAAAAAGTCAGTGGTGTTATTGCTGCTCTTTATTACCTCCTAGAAAGAGTTAATAAAGGTTCATGAATAAGATATATGTACCTGAAAATGGTGCCATTACACACTATGAAACAGTCAGACGGACGTGGGCCTACTGTGTCACCAAGCTGGTTTGACTTTGGGCCACTTCTAAGGGCATTATCTAAGTAGCCTCCCCAGTATTCTCCCATCAACCCCTATACAGGGATCTGGACTTCACTGCAAAGAGATTATGAGGTCTCTTGGAGTGATGTTGGTGACAGTGAGAGTATTCCAGAAACAGGTGAAAGGTCTGTAGCAGGCCACCAGCAAAGCAGATGATCAGGATGGGGGTGTTCAGGTGCATTGGTCATAAACAAGCAAAGGTCAAACATAGGTATCAAACAAAGCAGAGATCACCAGAAATGGGGCATAGAGGACAGGCCAAGGGTCAGCCAAATAAACCAGATCTACAGCAGCAAAAAACAAAGCACCTTCTCTGGATCTAACAAGCTGAGGCCCCATGTACATGGGGCAATCTGGACTAGGTAAATCCGGTCCATACACTGTTTGGGTTTCCTGGTCTGAACCTAGTCAGTAGACGGGACTCCTTGTATCATAGTGATTTATTATTCTGGGAGTCCCTGCCTCCTCACAGCTCTACTGTCTACACTATGTACTGTATTGGGCGGTGAAGGGATGTGCAGGGTCTCCCAAAATAATAGATCACTATGATACAAGGAGTCCAGTCTCCTGACTAGATGCAGAGCACATTTTCCAGTCCAGGTTGCCCTGTGTGCATTCCCTCCTCCCAGCTAGAGTATAATAATAGCATTGTTTATGGGGTTTATGGGGGCCTTACTTACCGATGCCCGCTCCTGCTCACAGTCACCTCTGCTTCCGCAGAAGGGGAAGCGCAGGCAGCAGTGAGCAGGAGAAGGAATCGGTAAGTAAATAGGGCCTATTACCTACTGGTGTTAAATCAGCAAGTAACAGCCTATTGAAAAAAAAACATCAGGGGCCCGCTGGGCTCCCTAATGTCCCGGGCTCTGTGGCAGCCACTCCCGCTGCTGCCCTGGTATTTACGCCACTGGTCAGGAATTTTTTTTAGCTACATCACAACCTGGAATTGGAGTTCAGTTTCCTTGGATTACCTATATTATGATTATTTGGACTTTTCTCAGCTATTTGTTTGCTATTTTACAGTTACTTCTGACAAAATTACATTTATAGAAACCAGTAGTAGTAATAAAGGATATGGAGGAGAGGCCAGGCTGCTGTGTATTGTACACACCTCCTGCCTCAGGGAGAAATGTAAAATGTGCTCCAGCTGTAATGGTGCTATTAACAATCGAAAAAAGATAAAGGACACCATGTATGAAGCATCACACAGTCAGTGAACTGACTGACTAGCAAGACTCTGTAGATATTTCAACTTTTCATGAAAACTCAGATATCATTTAGTGCTTGCTTTTTGCTCCTCACTTGCCTTTGGAATGGTGAATCCTCTGAATGTGGTGTCTCTGATGACAGTATGAGGGACATTCAATGGGATGACATCACTGAACCTCTGTATCTCATGGATGACGGCGTCCATATAGGGCATCTTGCTCCGATCCTCAATGTTTGGACTTCGGTTGTGTCCAATCACTGTGTCAATTTCCTTGTGTAACTTTTCTAGAGTAAGCATCATGGTCATCATTCTATAGACAACATATACTATAAAATGTATATATAATATTTTCAAAGATGCAGAGTCTATTATTAAGAATATTAGCTTGATCATACCGAAACAGTGTTTCCTTATCTGAGAAGAGTTAATTATTGGCCACATGTACTGTTCCGGTTTTCTAGTATAATCAGCCAAGGTTATGTTAGGATAGAATACAAGTGCTTGTACATTGCCTCTATTTACCTTGTATCTCGGGATGTTTGATAAGGATGAGGAATCCATGTCGCAGTGTGGTGCTGACTGTCTCTGTCCCAGCAAAGAACAAGTTCAGGACGGTCAGCACTAAATTTCTTATGTTGAATTCGGAGGTGGGCTTTTCATTGTCCTGCAGTCACATAAGAGAGATTTGTTGTCATAAAATTGTAGTAAAATTAATGACTCTGCAATTCACAGCACGTAAAGCCGTATATCAGCACTATGATATTGACGTTGGTCTCATCTGTCATAGGATCAGAGCCCTGGACTTAAATGCCAGTAGAGTGACTGATACAAATGGAGCCCCCTCCATCTGTGTCCATTCTCCATCACTCCAATGTTAAAAACAAAGCAGAATCTTCTTCCATCTTGTTTGTTTACTTTTGGAATGGAAGAGTCATATCAGCAGAACTTTTTCTTCAGCCTATCTGTGTTCATTGCTCTGATCCTCGGACTAAGGGGCCGCAAATAATATTTTTTCATGTCGTCTATGGTGTTATCGTAGCAGGGCATTTGCCTCCTAGCTCTGAATGTATCATGTAGTTTGTGCAGTGTTTAGTCTGTCACCTGTTTCCTGCTATTCATTCTGTAAGATCAGAAAGCTTCTCAGTATAAAGCCTCTATGGTATGTGTCCATTGTCCATTCGCTATACTGATCTAATCTACAGAAATATTATGTAAAGGAAGAAATCTGATATTTTGGGAAAAATCTACTTCTATATACTGGATGAATTGCTGAGTCATAGCCAGGCTTTTATTTTGCATCTTAGCTGGATTTCTATGCTATGTCACCTACAGCATGGCCCACACATGGTGACCACACAATTTTGATGCAGCCATTGGCCGGCATGGATGGGGGATGTTTCATTACCACAGCATTGAATCCAAGTTTAAAGGGATTATACCACAAACAATATTTATCATCTGTCTGTAGAATATCAAATAAATTGCTGATTGGTAGGGTCTGACCGATGAGACACCCCATAATTCTGAGAATAGGGGGTGTTTTACCGCCATTGTGAAAGTAGCAGTGAATAAAGCGGTCAATCCCCTGATGCCCAGCTCCTATTCACTTTAAAGGGAGCGTTGGAGATAGCCTAAGCTCAGCACTGGGCTGGTAACATGGCTGTAGTGTGCAGGTGTGGCTACAATACTCTGTCAGTCCCCAGGCTCACACAGGCTCACTACATCTTCATTCACACGGGGACTCAGGAAGCCTTGTTATTGCAGGTCCCAGGAGTTGGATCCTCCATTTCCATTCCCCTATGAGATCTATATGCCCAGGTTGCCCAGATGTCAGAAACTCTATTTTTTTTTGACAGTCCTTACCATAATTTCAGGACTTTATTATGTTTCACTATTGGGATTGATCATTTCTGGACCTTTCCACCATAGCCATGTTCTAATCTCTAAACCTATTCACTGATCTTTAGCACAGTCCTAGAGCTTCAAAACTCTTTAGGGCTAAGGCCCCACGTTGCGGAAACGCAGCACAAGAAAATGTTGTGTTATACAGAACCAGCAAAGTGAATGAGATTTTGGCTAGTCCTATTCACACATTGCAGGAAAAAACACTGCATGTCAATATTAACTGCACATATGCAGGCGTTTCCCTATAGATTTAATAAGCGAAGAAAAACCTCAGCGAAAAACACAGCAAAAACGCTGCTGAAAAAAAGACAATGCATTTTTGCTGCATTTTTTTCTGCAGCGTTTTGTTTAGCTGCAGTTCGCTATTTGGGGTTTTAGTGTTTTTCTTTCTGCATTTTTCTCTGCTTTTTTCTTCCCCTATTCAATCTATAGGGATTCCGTGGCTAAAAGTAACATGTTGCGATTTTCAAAAATACCAGTATTTCTGAGAACACAGATTTCCAAAGCTCTTTTTTCCAGAATGTGGGGATGAAATGAATGAAATCTCATTCACTTTGCTGGTACTGTAAGGCTAAGGAAATGCAGTGTTTTTGGTTGCTGCAGAAAGTAATACAGCAAAGTGATTCAGATTCATAGATTGTAAGCCCTTGCGGGCAGGGCCCTCTATCCCACTGTGGCAGTGGTCACTGTTCGTATCATATTTGTTTTGTATACCTTGTGTACTGTATGTAAACCCTCAAATGTAAAGCACCATGGAATTAATATAATAATGTAAAGCACCATGGAATTAATATAATAATGTACAGCAACATGGAATTAATATAATAATGTCCAGCACCATGGAATTAATATAAAAAAACGTAATTAATTTCTGCTGTGTTTTTTTTTAGCTGCGGTCCACTATGTATAGTTTAGCCTAAAACTGTATTTTTTCCACTGTGATTCCGCTATGTGGGGCCTTAGCCTAAGGCTGGTTGTGCTTATCGCCGACCGTGAATTAAAGACACGGGCAGCGCACGGGGAACATGTGGATGTCACCCATGTGCCGCCCGTGCACCGGCCGTGCTTCCGCGGCCCCTTTCATTAAATCAATAGGAGCCACGAAAGCAGGGCCACAAAATCGGACAAGAATAGGACCTGTTCCATATTTTGTGGCCCGGACTGTTGGCCCGCACACGTGACTGTATCATTCACGGTCATGTGTACGGGGCCCATAGAAATGAATGAGTCAGTGTGCTATCCTGGAAAAACCCAGATAGCACACTGACTAGTCATACAGTCGTCTGCAAGTGGCTTAAAGAAGACTTTTCACCACTTCACTTCATGACAAAGTCTAGCTTTTAGCATTCTTTAATAGGGTCCCCTCCACCGATACGGAGGTCATATATGATAGAGCTGGAGATCGTAGGTACCTGCTGCATTTTGGCGATGAAACAATCAATGTAATCTCTAGGAGAAGTTGGGTCTATTGTTGCCTCGTTCATCTTGACTCTTTCAGCCACAAATTCCAGCAGCCTCTCAATGATGGGATTGATCTTCTGGTGAGGTCCAGGCACATAGTCCATAATGTGAGGTATCAATTCCTGCAGCTACAGGAAACATGTATTTATTATTGAGAGCTGTCCACATTGAGGGAATACTGTACGTCTACAGTTATCAGGCATGCAGGATTCCAATGAACATCCCTGTCAAAAGATCTGGCAAGCCCAAGCCATAGATTTTAGCTGCTCATGACCAATGGCGCTCAGTCCTAACTTCCCCATCAACTTGTATATTCAGTTTAGATCAATACACCAGGGAGATGAGTGACTGCCTGATAACCTGTGGCACTGCTTATCTCCAGAAGAAACAAATGAATAGACAAGTTAGACCACATTCACACTTTAGTATTTGATCAGTACTTATACACACTCCACCCCCAAATACAGTATAATGTGGACAATTTGACTTCTTTTCTTATTCAAATCCACTTATCATAAATCCTACTGTAATGTCTCTATATCTAATATATCAGAATGGACAACATTACTAGGACAAGGGACTGTACCTGACCCCAGGTTGAGCTCATCAGAAGAAAAATCTCATTAAATTGGTTGAGGAGCTTCAGAAATTTCAAGTCTTCATAATCAAATCGGTTCCCAAATACAACAGAGCAGATAACATTGGAAACAGCCTGAGACAGGATATTTCTGGGATCCACGGGCTTTTCTGTTGGTGAAAATTAATATAATTATATATAAAATCCATCTATAGTATATGGCTTTCAGAAAATGTCTGTAATGACTTGGTGCTTAACAACTTGGCTTGGCAACTTGGCAAGTTGACCTGAAACTTTATAGGTAGTCTATTACCAGAAACAGCATATCAGCCCAGCCCTGCAGATAGATAGGCTAGTGTCACCAGAACCAGCATATCACCCCAGCCCTGCAGATAGATAGGTTAGTGTCACCAGAACCAGCATATCACCCCAGCCCTGCAGATAGATAGGTTAGTGTCACCAGAACCAGCATATCACCCCAGACCTGCAGATAGGTTAGTGCCACCAGAACCAGCATATCACCCCAGCCCTGCAGATAGATAGGTTAGTGTCACCAGAACCTGCATATCACCCCAGCCCTGCAGATAGATAGGTTAGGGTCACAACAACCCAACATATCACCCCAGTCCTGCAGATAGATAGGTTAGTGTCACCAGAATCAGCATATCACCCCAGCTTTGCAGATAGATAGGTTAGTGTCACCAGACACTAACCTATCTATCTGCAGGGCTGGGTGATATGCTGGTTCTGGTGACACTAACCTATCTATCTGCAGGGCTGGGGTGATATGCTGGTTCTGGTGACACTAACCTATCTATCTGCAGGACTGGGGTGATATGCTGGTTCTGGTGACACTAACCTATCTATCTGCAGGACTGGGGTGATATGCTGGGTTGTTGTGACCCTAACCTATCTATCTGCAGGGTTGCTGAGTTCTGGTGATAAACTCACTTTAAGGTAGAAGAATCCTTATGTAAATGCATGGCTGGCAGAAATGGTTGGGATAGACAGTTACACCGTGCTACAGTAAATTGCCTTTTTCCCTGCTGGCACAAAAGTCCTGTATCCGGCATCTCATCATCTCCTCCATGTCTTATTCTCAGAAACAATGGTTTATTCAAACCTAAGAAATGGCAGTGTGTGGCCATATGAATTAAAATCCACCATTTAGGATAGTCTTGGAGCTTTAGTGGTTGTATGAAAGTCTTGAGATATTTTCCGGATCTTAGTTTACTGTATGCAACCACCAAAAGTGTAACTAGGAAAGAACTGGACAAATAGTAAACTCTGACTGGGCCCCCAGCCTCCACACAGTATAATGCCTCCTTCACTGGCACCCCACACAATGTAACACCTTCTTTTTTGGCCCCCACATGGTATCGCACCCCCTTTCATGTCCCCCCCAACCGATATAATGCTTCTTTTACTGGCACTCCACACAGTATAATGCCCCCTTTTTGGCCCCCCCACACTTTAAAATGTCCCTTACTGACCCCTACTATATTTTGCCTACTTTATTAGCATGTCGCTTCTTTATAGACCCCCATACAATATGCTGCCTCCTTTACTGGCCTGTACACAATAATTGCCCCTTTATTGGTCTCCTACACAGTATACTGCCAATTCATTGCCTTGGAGTAGTAAATGCCCTCTTTTACAGTAACTGTTCCCCCCATACAGTAAGTTTAGACTGCTACACAGGTAACGGATACTAATGTCCACAGCAGCCTCCGCTTCTTCTTCAGCCTTCATTTCCAAGGGACCTGTGTGCCACACATGACATCCAGATGCTGCACAGCCTCAGTAATATCCTGACACTGTTTATAGTCTGTATGTTATTTGCAGCGCACAGGGCACCCTGGAGGCTGAAGGGAAAGCAAAAGTGGAGATTGCTAAGTGAAACGCAGCAGTGATCTGCTTGAATTATCTAGTAGGTAATGGCCTATTAAGAAAAAAAGCACTACCTATAGTCGCCAGCCCCATGGCAGCCGCTACGGCTTCTACCATTTTAGTTCCAATCTGGAAAGCACTAAGACCAAGAGATAATTAAAATAACAATGTAATCATATTAAAGTGAATGTTACGTCTGCAAGGAGTTTGTATGTTCTTCCCGTGTTCAGTGGTTTCCTCCGGTTTCATCCTACACTCCAAAGACATACTGATAGGGAATATAGATTGTGAGCCCTATATGGGACAGTGACTGTCAATGTCTGTAAAGCACTGTGGAATATGATGGCGCTATACAAGTAAGCTAAATAAATAAATTCAGAACATTTTCACAAAATCATTGCTTTCGTGTGGCTGAACACACTGCATGATGGGGCAATATTTCTTACAAGCTGTAGAGGGCGCTATAATTAAGATCTGTTGTTATAAATACAAGATTATTCGTACTTTTATATTTTCTGATCGCTTCCATTAAACACTGAGTCTCTTCCTGGATCCTTTCCTCAATGCTTCTCTTCCCCATGCCAAAATTCCTCAGAGTAGAAAGCGAGAACCGACGGAGCAGTTTCCAGCGTTCCCCATTACTGAATACAACTCCTGTATGGAAAAAAAGGAGTCATTTATTATACATATATTTATACTGGAATCTGATAATCTGAAAATGCTGATAATATGGCAAACAACTGCAATATAATGTAGGATTTATATCTGCATAGTAGGGCATGCAAGTGTTTTGAGTGAATCGTCTGCCTGTCAGTGTATGACTGACAGGCCAGGGTGCTTTACAATACTAACTATTCCAAAGCATTCTATACTAGCAGTCAAAAGATCACTGCATCATGTCCTCTAGGGAGACAAAAAAAAAGGCAAAAATGCGTTCCATTAAGCTGAGTTAAAAAAGGCTACCTGCAAAACAGAATAAAGAAAACCCTTTTTTAAAATTATATATATATTTTTTAATGGTTGACTGTAATATAAATATATGTATATTATGGGTCTAATTACGGTTATAATTATGGTTCAACAATGCTGCCACAAAAGAGGTGATTCTTTAAGGGTTAAAACTATAGTATAAACAAAATGTGCTTGTAAATCCAATCCTCTTCTCTTGGTTAGAGCCAAAGTGTCAATATAGAATTAGTTTACTGCCTCCTGGTGGTAGAATGATCTAGCTAATTAATTTCTAGTTTCTGTGTAACATTTTGATATATTTTTTAGTACATAAACTTAATAGTAAATTACTAGGTAAGACTGCCACTGAAAGAGACTTGGGGGTTTTGGTGGACAGTAAGCTTACCTTCAGTGATCAGTGCCAGGGCCGCCAAGGCAAATAAAATTATGGGATGCATCAAAAGAGGTCTAGATTCTCATGACAAACTCCCAGGCTTGTAATTACATCAGTATTTCCTCTACACCTAGGCTGGGGACGGTGACAAAGGGACGTCCGCTACACCTTGGCCGGTGACAGTGACAAGGGGACATCCTCTACACCTAGACCAGTGACAGTGATAAGGGGACGTCCTCTACACCTAGGCCGGTGACAGTGACAAGGAGACATCTTCTACACCTAGGTCAGTGACATTGACAAGGGGACGTCCTCTACACCTAGACCAGTGACAGTGACAAGGGGACATCCTCTACACGTAGACTAGTGACAGTGACAAGGGGACGTCCTCTACACCTAGGCCAGTGACAGTGACAAGGGGACATCCTCTACACCTAGACTGGTGACAGTGACAAGGGGACGTCCTCTACACCTAAACCAGTGACAGTGACAAGGGGACATCCTCTATACCTAGGCCAGTGACAGTGACAAGAGGACATCCTCTACGCCTAGACTAGTGACAGTGACAAGGGTACATCCTCTATACCTAGGCCGGTGAAGGTGACAAGGAGACGTCCTCTACACCTAGGACAGTGACAAGGGGACATCCTCTACACCTAGGCCAGTGACAGTGACAAGAGGATGTCCTCTACACCTAGGCCAGTGACAGTGACAAGGGTACATCCTCTACACCTAGTCCCGTGACAGTGACATAGGGACATCCTTTACACCTAGGCCGGTGACAGTGACAAGGAGACGTCCTCTACATCTAAGCCAGTGACAGTGACAAGGGGACATCCTCTACACCTAGGCCAGTGACAGTGACAAGAGGACGTCCTCTACACCTAGGCCAGTGACAGTGACAAGGAGACGTCCTCTACACCTAGGCCAGTGACAGTGACAAGGGGACATCCTCTACGTCTGGAGGAGAGAAAGTTTCACCAGCAACACAGAAGGGGATTCTTTACAGTAAGAACAGTGAGGCTATGGAACTCTCTGGAAGTGAGAGAGAAAAAATATTATAGGTTATAGATTTTAAAATTTGATAAGGGAAAGTTGATTTAGAGTTTTATACCGATTGTAAGATTGGAGTCGGGAATTTTTTCCCTTGACATTGGGCAATTGGCATCAGCATCAGGGTTTTGTTTTTTTTTTTTTGCCTTCCTCTGTGACCCAACACTGTAGGTTATAGGTTGGACGTGATGGACCTGTGTCTTCATTCAACCTCATATACTATGTATATGTAACTATGTAACCATTGTAGAGACTACAGTCATGACATAATCAAAGACTATTGGAAACTGAAGCAAAGGATCACCTTGGAACCCTCTGCTCACGACCATCAGACGTGTAATATTTGTGTATTTTGACATAATTTATATTTTTCTTTCCTCTTCTGTATGGGCCCAGATCACCATGAAAACTGTGTGACCACTGAGAGGGTCTAATCTATTTGGATGGCCACAAAGGGGGTATTATATTATGTGGTGGATGCTAAGGGGAGGCATTATCCTATGTGTGGTCCTCTGAGGGGGCTTTATACAATATGGGGGCCACTAAGGAGGGGGAATTATACTCTGTGGAATCCACTAAAGGGTGGCTCTATACTGTACCATGAGGGAGCACTTGGGGGCATCATACTGTATGGGAGTCACTAATGAATGAGACATTATACTATGTGGATGCACAAAGGAAATGAGCAGAATTAGGGAAATGACTTAACATTAAAAAAAAAACAAAAAAACAAACAAACATCCCTCTTTGTGTCCTGGGGGGTCCAGTTATGAATCTTTTGACCACCAATGTGTTAAAACAGAACTGCCTGGGTTTGACTTACAAATCATGACGCAAAATACTGAGTAGAATACTGCAATGTGAATGAGGCCTAAGGCATCGACTAGTGATATACAGAACCTATGGTGGACCCAGACATATTTGGCTGACCCAGATCTATGTATACAAATCACAGAAGACGCAAATAATAAGATGTAGAAATGTTTCCCACCAAATCCATCAAATATTTTATCCACTGAATGCATTCTTCCTCTGCCACTGAAGTCATCTCCTTGGTCAATGAGAGCTTCTTTCACTGCCCGATATCCATTAAGGACAACCACTGGACGTTCCCCAAAGTAAAACGTGAATATAGGTCCATATTGATCCCCTATCTATGTAGTAAAAAGGGTATAGCTTAATAAAAAGAGAACTTCATCAAGTAATTGCTTAAAGAGTTTGTCTTTTAACTTAGATAACCACAAATCATACAATAGTTACCAACAACAGCCACCAATTTGCTGGGATTGCCAGAAATTTTCAGAAACAATCCCAAAAATCCTGGCCTGCAAAAAGGGCAGGAACGGTGTGAGCCCCATACAGAAGTAGGTATTCATGACAAGTCGGGGGCAGCCCTGGGACGGGATTTAAATGGCGCTGCACTTATCTGAGGTCTAAAAGAGCAGCTCAACCTGGCACAAGTAAAGATCAATACAGAACATGTAGTACTATACTAGAATGATGAGAGGCGCTGCAAGATATTACACACCTAGTAGGACTAAAAAAAAAAAAACATTGTAAGGCTATGGCCCCACGTTGCAGAAAAGCAGCTTTTTTTTTTGTTGCAGATTTTGTTGCGTTTTTTTGAGCCAAAGCCAGGAGTGGATTGAGCAGAAGGGAGAAGTATAAGAACTTCCCAGATATTTTCCATTCTTTTTGTAGCCATTGTTGGCTTTGACTCAAAAAACCGCAACAAAATCTGCAACAAAAAAAGCTGTGTTTCCGCAACATGGGGCCTTAGCCTAAAAAAGAAGAAAAGTTCAAAATATAAAAAAAGACACAGAATGTCCTTTTGACACTAAAATAATATAGAATTGTTATAGCTACAACCATAATAAAGCCTGTATGTTATTTATCCTGAATGATGTTTTTTGGAAACTTTCCCATAAAAATGGAATACACTGTGAGCAAAAAGTATATGTAAGCTAGAATGGTAGCAACAAAAACTACAGCTCATCTAGAAAAAACAAGTCCTCATACTGCTCTGTCAATGTAGAGGTAAAATTATTAGGAGTTTGGGAAGGTCATTGTTTAATAATTTTATGGTGAAAACAGAGTAAACCATAAAAAGTATATAAATGTGGTTTTGCCATAATCAAACTTACCCACAATAAAACTAACATGTTACTTATGGTAAACTGTACAAAATTTAACGTTACAGAATTAATGGCAGAATTGCTCTTTTTCTGCATTTCGCCCAGAAACAGTTGGAAAATACAACTCATACATGTACGTTTGTCGGAAAATAAGTCATTGCTTTAGGAATGTGAAAACTTTTTAAAAAATTGCCACATCCTCGGGGTCCAAAACTGACCTTCATAAGAGATTTCACCATCTCCCCCTCTTGATTTGCAGCAAATTTCCAATCAGAGGAAATGGGGTCGGCCCTGGTGGCAAATTGCGTTTTCTGTAAAGTTTGTCCCATGTTGAGTAAATGAGGAGGCAAGAAATGACTAGAGCCAAAATAAGGGTTCCCAATCCTGTCAGATCCATGTTGGTGTCAGATCTATCTACGGGCCGTCTATTACCTGATATATATAGAGGAGCACTACTAAAGCTTTACTGAATGGTAGTGTAATAACCCTAATCCTCTTATAGAATTATTTGATTTATGCGTTGAGTTTGCCTATAGTTTCATTATGGGCGTTTGTTGGGTTACAAAATGATGTCAACAGGACATTCAGCCCATATAGAATTTCACTAATCGTTCGCGCTAATAAAAAATAATCCTAATCCTTATTAAACTTGCCTAAGGCATATACTGAAATGTGACTGACTCAAGGCGGCATGGATTTACTCCAAGGTTTGTATTTAATACTTAATCCAATTTAGTGTCTTTGAACATGTGATGTTATGGGATTATTATAGGAATATTATTTAATGAGCGGCTGAATAATGAATGTAACACTTGTCTCACACCTATAGTAGATATACAGGTGTGCCATCCTTTATCTTGACTCTTGGCTTCAGATATCCAGAGAACAGTGGTGTGAGATGAGCGGCTTTGATAAACCACTTGGGCAGTGTTTACATTACAGGGATAGGTCCGCGCTTCACTGATCTCCAGTTTGGTGACAGATTATAATTTGTCCTGAAACTAATTCAACACAATGTCATGGCATACTAATAAAAACACTAAAAAAGAAAGGCAGAAGCCAGCTGGCTCCATGCCATCACATGGCGGTGGCATACTCAATAGTCCGCACAGGGAGCTCCGGGCCAGCACCAGGTGTAGATGATATACAGAGCGGGGCGGCGTTCAAGTGTCCAGACCTAAAAACATACATTTAAAAATCCATTTATTTACAACAAATAATTAAAAAAATACTTAGGGACCTGGAAAACGGAAAACCCAATCCGTTGTGACAGCTTGGGGGAATTAGACTCAAAATGGCGGCTTTTCCTCGTCCGGACAGCGGTGGTTCATGGTACTGGGCGCCAGAAAGATAGCATTCATAAAAGTGGCTTTTATTCAGCTTAAACTGCAACGTAACAAAACAATAAACGCCTAGGCCACAGTTAGGGCACTAACTAACACCTCGAGCCCCTAACTAGCCTCTGGTTCACTTGAGCAGCCAGACTAATGCTCCACTCAGCAAAAGTCCCCTGTGGCCCCAACCCCTCTGGCACAGACCGTCTATCTGTCCAACTGGGCTACCATTTCCTGCTCTGTGCAGGATACTCCAGTTCTCTGGAGTTACACGCCACCCCCTCAAAGGTGTGGCTGAAGGCCTTTTCAGGGCTGGGCCTGGGTCGCTCAACAGCGCCCTCTGGCTCACATACCTACACCGTTTAAAAGCGATTACCTGTGGACCCCATAGACACTAATGGGGTCCGCCAGGTTTCTGCCCAAAAAATGTGGAATGGGGGACAGAATCCCCGAACCGAGCATGGTGTGAATCCAGCCTAAGTGATAATAACTCTGCTTGCCCTTGCTATATCACTTGTTCGGAGAAGCTGGTGCAGAAGTAAAAAGAGGTTGCAGTTTTTTGGGCAAAATGACAATTTTATGTCTTTTATGCCAGAAAATGGCGTGCAAGGAATAATAAATCTGCCCCAATGTTCTTAGGAATCATGACAAATGTGAAAATAAGATGTAACGTGACCCTGAGAAACATCTACAAGTAGTAGCCCGATACTGAGGGACATTAGAGGGAATTTGTAAGGTACAGGTGGACGGGTGACAAAAGATTGGAGGCAGTCTATGGGATTAACTCTTTCTTTCCTGAAGTTGTTTTGATCAGTTTTCCTTCAACAACGGAAGTCAATGGAGGAGATTTATTAAAACTGGTGTTCTCTAGGCCAATGTTCATTCACTCTCCCATTGGCGCTAACTGCACCCGAATTATCCGAGGCTTTGTCCTTTTAATAATTCATTTGCAGTCCTATGCACCATGACTCTTGGATATGAGATGGGCACTCGCCCCTTCCCCAAACTACAGTAAACCTTGACTTTGGAATAAATGTCAAAAATGGCCAAAGCTTTATTGAAGTCACAGAACTAAATTAACCACAAGAGAGGGATAAGACAGGAAGGGACATCCATTCCTAAACTGCTCCCTACAGTAACACACTAAGCACATAGATTCTCCTAAAGCCAAGCCACCCTATATACCATATTTTTTGGACTATAATACGGACCGGACCATAAGACGCACTGAGGTTTTAGAGGAGGAAAATAGGGGGAAAAATTTTGAAGCAAAAAAAAGTGGTAAAATATTTAATAACATATGTGAGTTGTAGTTTTGCAATAGCTACGAGAACACATTGACATGTGTACATTTTAGTTCTACCATTTTGGGGAATGTCTATTGCTTTGATCACTTTTTATTCAAATCAGAGGCAAAACAGTGAAAAAAACGGCAGTTTGGCACTTTTGTTTGTTTTTTTTCCCGCTACGACGTTCACTCTACAGGAAAAATATTTTTATAAGTTTGTAGATCGGGCATTTTTCGAACAATGTGTATGTGTTTCACAGTAATTTTCTACTTTTAAATGTGTTCTAGGGAAAGGGGGTGATATAGAACTTTTATTTTTTTATATATTTTTTTTTATTTTTTTATTTTTTTTTGGACTATTTTAAAAATTCGATGGATCCCATTATAGTCAATGGAATCCTCTGGGCAAGTGGTCCGCCTATTCATTGCTCTGGTCCTCTAAAGGACCAGAACAATAGACAGGCTGGCACAAGTGTGAACCTAGCATAAGTTTTCCAGCAGTGCAGCAGTTTTCTTCACTGGAGCTCCATTATTCATCCAACTCAGTCACCGACTCATAATAAATAGCTTTATAATGATCTATAACCATCTGTAACCACTAGGTCGGAGTGTCTTCACTCATGGCTCTGACTGTTCTTGCGACTCTACTTATTGCATCCTAGTTAGTTAAAATATGGAATATTTTTGAGTTCTTTTTTTGCTGGTATTCTGGAGGATTTAAAGACAAGACACCATGAAATCCCATAGCACAGCTTGGAGCGGGCAGTCACTCCAACACAGCGATCTAAAGTTAAAAAAAAAGCATTTTTTTTGATGATTTTTCCACCTTTCTCCTGATTTTTTTGCTGGTACACAGGCCCCTGATCATTGGGGTTGC
Source organism: Leptodactylus fallax (assembly GCA_947044405.1). NCBI lineage: Eukaryota > Metazoa > Chordata > Amphibia > Anura > Leptodactylidae > Leptodactylus > Leptodactylus fallax. The sequence goes on from CAMRHE010000327.1 coordinate 1,140,706, forward strand.
AGGAGCTACGACAATCATCAGCAGTAGTAAAATTGACTTCTATGATGTCCTTTGACTTCAATGAGTTCAGTTACTGCTGTAAAGTTGTCCCGACCCCTGATACCTCACTATCATTGGTTTGGGAGGAATTTTGTACTTGACAGTCTACCTTTAATAGGATATATGAAAAGGGGCTGCAGATATCTAACTGAAATAGAAAAATTCTAGTTATTTCACGTATGTTGTTGAATAAAAAACTTTTGATAATAGCTTAACATGACTTTTTTATGACATTACATAATGACACAACAGAATAATCTGGGAGACGTGTTACGCTAATCTTGTACTTTGGCCTGCTCTAAACAATACAAGAAATACATGTGATACAGGTCTCACGAACACTATTCATTACTATGGGAAATGGAAATCCTCCATTTATCTTGCCAAAGGACATGAAATCTTAGTGTAAGTTCAGACCATGGGAAATCCAAGGTGGATCCGCAGCACCTGTATGTATTGTACAACTTGATTGCACTGACCTTGCAAGTTATGAGGTCTTCGAGTGGATTTTGCTATTACAGCGAGGGACTATGCTGCCACTGCCCTAGATAACTTTAAACTTGCTTATAGCCCCAGGGTGGAAGTCGAGGATGCGATCAGCCATCTACTACACTCATCTTGATGGTCAAGGTTGATGTTTTCTGACTTCTGCAGTGCATTTAACACCATCAAACCCAACCTTCTTGCACAGAAAATGAGGAAGGTGAATGTACGGCGCCCCCTAGTGAGCTGGACAGCAGACTATCTAGTCAATAGACCACAACTAGTCAGGTTGGGCAGCTGTCTCTCTGACAGCCTTATCAGCTATACTGGGGCTCCGCAAGGTACTGTTTTAACACCCTTCGTGTTCACAACGTACACCACTGATTTCAAGTTTGACTCTTGTTTCCTGCAAAAATTCTCTGAAGATTCTGTAGTTGTTGGCCTTATCAAGGATGGGGAGGACAAGGAGTACAGCAACGTGGTGGAAAAATTCTTAGACTGGAGTAGCAGGAATAGTGTTCTACTGAATGTCGGAAAAACAAAAAAGATAGTGATCGCCTTCAATAGGAAGAGTATTGGTCCACCAACCCTCAAATTGGGGGGGGGGGGGCAGGTAGTGGACATAATCTATTAGTACTTGGGCAACTTTTTATACAACAAGCTGGACTGACAGATCAATGCTGATAAGGTGTACATTAAAGGAGCCAGGAGACTCTTCTTCTTGCTACAACTATGGTCATTTGATGTCCTTGATGCCTTCTACCATTCTTTAGTGGCAGATGCTCTGTTCTTTGCTGCGACTGCTTGGAGGGGGCATTGCCAGGGTGGCTGATGTCAGGAGACTGGACAAGCAAATTAGGAAGGCTGAGACTGTGACTTGAACCTAGCTGGGTGATGGTCTTAAGGCGTAGGTCTCTTAGAAAACTTTACTTGATCTAAAGTGACCCTAGCACCCTCTCCACCACTCGGTGAGTCACCAACAGAGTACCTTCAGCACAAGGTTAATCCAGATCCACTGTCATAGTGAAAGACTCGGGATGCCCTTCACTCCTCCTGCCAAATCCTACTTCAATGAAACTGCAAACAACAAAACTGGACTGAATGTGATTTAGGCCTAAATCCCTCTCTATCACTATCTCCCCTCCACCCCCATTTTTCTGTCTGTGCCCTATGTCTGCCTGTCTTGTTTGGTAACCTGCATTGTATTGTATTGCACTGCATGGAATATCATTAATGTATTGTGGAGCTGTTGAACAATGAATTTCCCTTGGGATCAATAAAGTATTGATTAAAACATTGCCATGTATAAACATGTCTGCTAATATATGCATTACAAAGTAAGGCTGAGCATAATCTGATAAGGTGAAGAAATGACTCAAGCAGGGTGTGGCTGGGTAGCTATGGACAAAGCTGGTCATCTACGTTAGGCTTTAGAATGTTATCTAATATCTATCCCATACACAATCAATTACAGCCGACAGAAAGCTGAAAACACAACCGATCCATTGCTTTGGTTGGTTTAAGGGATGACGGTTGTCAAAGGATATGAAATCCTAGTAAATTGAGCAGAAGGGAGAAGTATAAGTGTTCCCTTTATATTTCCAATTATTTCTGTAGCCACTCTTGGGTTTGGCTCAAAAAACGCAGCAAAATCTGCAACAAAAAGCAGCTTTTCTGCAACAAGGGGCCTCAGTCTTAAAGGGGTATTCCCACGAACATAACCTTTTTTAAATTTGTAGATAACAAAAAGTTTAACATTTTTGCAAATATAAATATTTAAATATTTTGCAGAGTTTTAAAGATTTTCTCTAATATCTTGTGATCACAGTCTTGTTGTCATGATCAGTTGCCAATGGATACGACCATGAATGCAGGACCTTTCAAAGGTCAGAAATTCAGCAATGATGTTCTTACAATGATGTCTGTGTTATCTTCTCATACATGTAGTGTCCCTGCCTGATAACCTGCCCACAATAAGAAAATCATGGCTGGGTTTTTGACAAGTCCCAGAACATAGAAAGTTTCTGCATTTGCGGTCATATCCATTGGCAACCGATCAAGAGAACAGGCTGTCACCACTATCATAGTTAGATAAAATCTTTAAAACTCTGCAGAATTTGTAACTAATTATATTTGCAAAAATGTTTAACTTTTAATTATCTACAAATATAGACATGGTTATGTTCAGGGGTGTAACTACCGGGGAGCAGCGGTAGCAGCTGCCACAGGGCCCGGGACATTACAGGGCCCCGCGGGCCCCCGTTGCGTTTTTTTTTTTTATTTTTATAGTCCGTTATCTGCTGGAGTAACCCCAGCAGGTAACGGGCCCTATATACTTACCGTTCCCCGAGGTCCCGCTCACGGCCGCCTGCGCTTCCGATTCTGTGGAGACAGCTGTGAGCAGGAGCGGGGATCGGTATGTGAGGCCGCGGCCCGAACACCTGCTATCATTATACTTCGGGGTCTTTTCAGACCCCGGAGTATAATAATCAGAGGCCCAGAGTTGGTGAGGGAACATTAAAAACAATGTACTTACCGCTCCTGCGCTTCGGGCCTGTTTGGTGACGTCCCAGACGTCAGCCGACGTCATTTTGCGTCGCGACGCCGGAGTAGCGCATGGGCATGCACCGGAGCGAGGAACAGGTAAGCAACGTTGTTTTTTTTATGTTTGTATCCTCCCCTAGGTCTCCGATTATTATACTCTGGGGTCTGAAAAGACCCCACAGTATAATAATTGTTCATGGGTGGTCCACAATGGGACATATAATAGTGTGTGCAGGGGCCACTATGGGGCAAAATACTGTGTGCAGGGGCCACTATGGGGAATAATACTGTGTGCAGGGGCCCCTATGGGACATGATACTGTGTGCAGGGGCCCCTATGGGAAATGATACTGTGTGCAGGGGCCCCTATGGGACATGATACTGTGTGCAGGGGCCCCTATGGGACATGATACTGTGTGCAGGGGCCCCTATGGGACATGATACTGTGTGCAGGGGCCACTATGGGACATGATACTGTGTGCAGGGGCCACTATGGCACATAATAGTGTGCGCAGGAATGCGGGTTTTTTTTTTGGAGGGGGCGGTCCGGGGGGAGGCGTTGGGGGCGGCGGTTCGGGGGGGGGGGGGCCATGTCAAATGTTCGCCTTGGGGCCCAGCCATTCCTAGTTACGCCACTGGTTATGTTCATGGGAATACCCCTTTAAGGTCCAGCCTGAGCTGCAGTTGTAGTCTGTCCCAGGTGGAGGAGACAAGTCGACCTGTCCAAAAAGAGAGTGCACCGCTATCGGGTGAAGTTGCCAGAGACTGTGTGCGAGGGACAGTCACACGATGAATGAGAGCATGATAGACTATGAGGTGAGTACAGACCAGCTACTGCCAGGTTATTGCTGTGAAGTGGAGGTGACTCAGACAGGGCGAGGATCAGGTTATTAGGAGACTGGGCTGTTGATATAAATGCTCAGCTGCTGTGATAGAGACTGCCCTAGATTGAGGTTGAGCTGAGGAAGCCATTCCAGGCGCTGTTGTGCAAGTGTCAGCAAAATGTGGCCCTTATATATACTGTATTCTGTTACTATATCCTAACTCAAAGAGAATTCATCAGGACTGGCATTGTGAGGTGGTATAGACACAGACCTTAAGAAGTTAACTGTTTCTCCCTTGGTCTGCCCAAATAGTTATCAAGATAGTCAGGGAAGGGATTCAGTTACTGTTCACACTGTGTGTGTTGTTTGAGCGAGGCGTGGCTGGGGTCACTTTAGGTTTCTGCTGCTCAGGTTACATTGCATATTATGCTGTGTAATACTGACCAATATGTGCTAGTGCTGGTGCAGGTCATCACACGGCTGAGCTCTGGGGGGCTGGAATGGAGTTGTGCCTATGCGATGCACCATGGGAGAAGTTGCTTTCCTGCAGTGCTATCCACTACCTGTGTCATTACTACAAGTCTTTACTGCATTGGGCTCATCCTATTTTCAGTATTGGTACCAGAACATTAAATATGGAATCTACAGATGTTTCCATCTTTACCTTTCCACAAATTTGGTTCAAAACTCCAATTTCTCACAATACAGATGTGATACGTTATCGCCACATGCGTCAGGCTGCAAATTTTATTTATATAGCACAAAGACATTTGGCAGCATTTTACAAATCAAAGAGTAGATAAGCAAACAATATTATAACATTGTAACATAGTGATTAACATATCAAACAGAACAGGAGTATCACAATAGATGGGTCACATATAGACTCAGATCGCATAGACATCTCTGGAGAAAGTATCATAAAATCATATTTCTTTTTACTCAAAGCTGCTCATTTTATGCTACGCATCTTGGGATATGTCGCACCAAGATTAATAGGATTGTCCAGTTAATTTTTATTGATGAATTATCCTCAGGATCATAAGGGGGTCTGACACCTGGGACCGCTGCTGATCAGCAGTTTGAAGGAGCCATGGTGACCTCTCCACTGTTTACACTGCATTCTGTCTCTTGTCTAGCAGCCATACGATATAATTACAGCCTTGTCCTATAGAAGTGAATGATACGAGGCTGTAATTACATTGTACGGCCACTATGAAACAGACAGAATGCGATGTAAACAGTGAAGGGGTCACAGCGCTCACACAATTCTTTATACCCCAGCATTTGTATCATTTTATTCCTTCGACAATGACATAAAAAATGATATATTTGCTTTTTATTATCTTTTTATCTTTATCTGCATTAACAAAAAATTTTAACTACTCCTCCAGTTCTTGTATCGCTTTAGACATACTATAGTTTGTCTGAATTTGCCAGAACAGTCCTAAAAATTTCAAAGCAATCCTGGCAATATTGGGTATGTAGTGGCCCAAAAAGGGAGGGAGATATCCCACACAGTTTGAGGGCAGGTCCAGTGCTTTGAGTAAGGGTCTAGGTCCATTCTCAGCTTTAAATTAATTTTTAAGGGAACCAGTCATTACAGGGATGTCACTACACAGCTTTCCTGAAATTCCACATATGCACCATGGTGAAGCCTCTGCTCCTGATTTTAGTGCATGTACTGTCCACCTGGATCTACATTCCCCAGCGTCTTCTGTTTCCTGCACATGCCAGGAGAATCAGGTGACAAGTACTCAGGGATATCAATCACCACAGGGGGCGCTGAGAGCTGCACTTTATCGGCTGGATCTCCACCTCCTTGACTTTATACACATGATTGGCATATTGAAAAATATGTCTCTTTCTACACTTTTATTATTATTGTTTATTTATATAGCACCATATATAGCACCATTAAATGGTGCTTTACATTTGCAGATTTACATACAGTAGACCAGATATACAAGATATACAAAACAGATAATACTAACAGTGATCACTGGCACAGTGGGATAGAGGGCCCTGCCTGCAAGGGCTTACAATCTATGAGACTGTAACTACACTTCGCAGCAAGGCTGGGTCATAGGTCATAGGTATTATAATATACTGAGTCTGATTTAGGGTGTGCATTCCTTTAAATGCCCCCTTTTCATTCTCTGTTTTCTTCTCTCTGTTTGTCACGTATGAGGGGCCTTCTTTCAAGAAAAGAAAGATGAACAGTTGCTCATTCTATATAATCCCCCTCAGTCCAATGGTAACCAATAAGTCACAGCAAACATTTGCATCACAAGCACACACAAACCTCGATAACATTCATACATATTGCCTCTATCTTGTCCGTCCTGATCTTTAGTGTAAGATCCATTGACTTCTTTGAGAAGATAACCCGACCACAATAAGGACATCATGGCTGGTTATCAGGAAGGACACTACATGTATGAGAAGATAACCTGACCACAAAAAGAAAATCATTGCTACATTTCTGACATGTGTCACACTATAGTAAGTATCCAATGCCAAGCTATCAAGACGATAGTAGTATAATGTTGTACCGAGTTAGCCATTGAAAGTAGTGGAAGAGTGAAGAAATCAGGCAATACCTTTTAGAGGCTAACTGAGTATATTTATAATTAAGCTTTCAAGAGTACTGGTTCTCTTCATGTCTGAAGAAGAGAGCCAGTACTCTTGAAAGCTTACTTATAAATATATTCAGTTAGCCTCTAAAAGGTATCGCCTGATTTCTTCAAGCTATCAAGACAACAGACTCTCACCACTACGATGGCTAGATAAAAATCTGCATTTTTTTACTTATTTAAATTGAGAAAAATGTATAATTTTCTGCAAATATAAATATTACCTTCACCTGCACTATTGATTAATGAAACTATAACTGTCCCTGGTATAGGGCCACTATGGGAGACAGGTAATCAAGAATATATATGGTAATGTAAAAGCCAGGGGCTGATCAAGGCTAGTTCGGGCTCCTTGGCAAAACTTTGGGGAGAGACACTTTTAATGGCAGTGCTATATAATGTAAAGCTACTAAGAGGCAATAACATGGATAATTATGGGATATGACAACCATATCAGTAAGAAAGTCTTACATAAATCCTTCTCTGCCTATGAATATGAACACTTGGTCTCTGTACTTCTATGGGGCATTAAAGCTACAAACACAGAATCTCTGAGCCTTAGTTAAACATATTAACAAAAGTTGTGTAAATAGTCTCCTCAAATCTTTTGTATTGTTTGAGAACACTTAAAAACTTTTTAAACTCTAGTGTTTTCTATTAGGAGGCTTTGGTAAGGTGCGGAGGGATTTGGCAGGTGGATGTACCTGGGCAATAACATTAATTTTCCCTTCCTATAATGGCCAATCTCAATAAAGCACAAAATTTGTATCTTTTTGTAATGGAAACCCCTAAACAGTTTCTCTAATGAGAAAGTATATAAAGTTACAATGAAACCATTTCCCAAAGAATGTCCCTTTACCTAGGCTGGATTTCATCATATTCTTTGTACATTGGACATCTTTGAGACAACTCTAGAAGACCATTTTCTAATACAGTTTTGGGTGGTTGTCTGAAAGAGGCTTTACTGTATCTGGAATCAGATCTGAGGTCATGTACTCTAATGTAATATTTCTATCTAAGGGAATAACTTTTATAAGACAATATCCTGCAGGAGCTATGGGAGATTAGCGAGGAACAAATGAGACCTCGTAAGGTATCGGGACATTGGAGAATCCAGTCATCTTAGGGCTGATGTCAGCCTCAGTTAAATGCATCTTGGTGGTTAGCTTGAAGTTCTGTAAGATGGTTGTGAAAAAGAGAAACAGCTCCATTTTAGCCAAACCTTCCCCAGCACAGACCCTCTTCCCTATAAAAAAAAACAAAACAAAACAAAAAACAGAAAAAAAATTATAATTAAAATACCTAATAGTGCACAGAAAATACATCATATGTGCCTATACTTCTTTACCTTGGTATTTCATACCACATACCATACTAAGGCTGCAGTCTCTCTAAAAGGGTTCTTATAGATACCCCTTATGCCCATATGCAAAAACATGTATTAATGTTCCAATGCATCTAAACTGAGCAATGTCATATTTTGTGCTTACATCTCCTATGTGTCTCCATGGTAACAGACTACAAAGAAACCCTGCAGTCTAATCCTGTAGTGATATCCCCTTTTCTCTGTCCCCTATTGTAGACCTTCCTAACATACTGTACATTAGGCACTTTAGGTCAGTAAAAGATGGGGAAAGATAAATGGCTATATGACTGCGGGATCAGCCAGCACAGGGTTTCTTTGTAGTCTGTTACCATGGAGACACATGTCTATATTCTTAGACGCTGTATGCACAAAATGTTATAAAAATGATTTTGAAGGTGGAATTTATCCTTTATAATGACGACAACTATTAAAAAAAAATTTTTTGTTGTTTATATCCAGACATCTTGGATGATGTGGTTACCATATTATATCATCTCTTTCCAGTATAATCATTTTCAACATGGCTATGTGTTTTCTATAGAAGGAAGGATAATACCTGTGGAGAACGGAATAAACGCATCTTCTTTTTTGAAGCTGCCATGCTCATCCAAGAAATGACTGGGGTTAAATTTATTTGGAGTTGCAAAATATTCAGGATCTCGGAGAGCGCAATACAGTAGTGGGTATACATCAGTACCCTATATAGAAGAAAATAGACAGTATATTGGTAATGAAGGCAGTAGTCAGAGCCATAACTAGAAGCTCCTGGGCTCAATGCAAAATCTGAATGGGGTCCCTGTGCCATTGAGAATAGTGGCTACCACTGCACCCCCTATAGCTACAGTCCTGGTGGTGGTGAGCCTGTCCCTGCACAGCTAACCACTAACTGGACAGTAGCATGCTGTGTAGGGACATGTCCCATTTCCAGGAAGGAAACATACAGTGCAGACTTATATATACCCCCAGATATCACAATGGAAGCTTGAATTTGCTAAAACAGAGAAGTCAAGATGATACATGAAGAAAACATTCTGCACGGTCTAGGCTTTTTTCAATGGCAGATGTACTATATGCAGTTTTGTAGGTTTACAGTTGTATATAGTACATTTTGGGGCAATGTTTCTAACTGTCCCACCAAACCTGATACTTGCACATAGTGTGAACCTAGACTAAGTAGTTTACAAGTGAGATATCACTGTACGGGGCAGAAGGTGTAAGTCTCCCAAGACAGATGTAGAAGACTTCCTTTTTATTAACCTACTGGGGGGAATTTATTAAGACTAGTATCTCCTCTGCCAATCTTACTTCAATCCCCTGCTGGCACGAGATGAACCTGAATTATTATGCACCAACATCTTAATCAATCTGGTGCATCTTCAGAGGTTCCAAGCACCAAAATTAAAATCTACGACATCCTGTTTTCTAGCATAAGTTATAGTAAATCTGTCGGGCCGAGGCATCCTCACTCAAACCCACTTTGATCTCTGCCCCTGCACTGCCTGCTTTTCTATAAAATGGCGGGCAGGTCAGAAAATGAAGAAAGTGTACTTTTTGTTTTATGGTGTAAATGTGAGTATATCTATTTTAATAAATTTCCCCCATTGAGGGAATAATCTGGTGGATATTTTTTCTCCTATTTTCTCACTCTTCCATCCCTTAAATATTCAGTATCTCTAAAAATCTTACAAAATATTTCAATTCTTTACCTTTGGAATGCTATATCCATGAAACTTGATGTCTCTTACTGGGGAATGTGGAAGATTTAAAGGTAGAACATCACTAAACCTTTGGATTTCGTGAATTATGGCATCTGTATATGGCATCTTGCTCCGGTCTTCAATATTTGGGCTCCGATTATCTCCAATCACTCTATTAATCTCCTCATAAAGTTTTGCTGTAGGACAAAGAAACCAACAAATATGTGTCCTAGGCATTTTGTATGAGAAGAAGGACTATGAGCCTAAACCACCATACACAATACCTTCAATCTCAGGATGTTTAAGGAGGATGAGAAGACCATGTCTTAGAGTGCTACTGACTGTCTCTGTTCCTGCAAAAAATAATTGAATCACTGACAGGAGCAAGTTCCTTCTGTTGAATTCGGAGTTGGGGTTCTCTTTCTCCTGTGCAGATACATAAAATGCATCAAAACCATGGCTAGAGTATTTCTTATTAAAAACAAGACATTAAACATTTCTTAACTACTAGGAAGTGTAATAAATACAAAGAATATACTCAGTAGTTCAATGCCCTGATCCTGATCCTGATGCTCTGGTCCTCCCCACTGGGCTTGGATTCAGCGGTGTATACAGAAAAAACACTAAGGTCAGTGACTGCAGTGGTCACATAGGGTAACAGGAACATCATCGCTATGGCAGTCTGGAGGGGAGGACTAGGGAGGCTGTGCTGGGGTCATCGATGGTTAAACCATTGAGTATAACCTCGTTGTCATTTGTTCACAATAGCAAGAGGTGGGAAAATTTTTGAATAACTCAGGAAAACCCTTTAGACCCTTTAGGTTTTTTTCTGTGGCATTCTAGCGAATCCCAAACACACATTGTGGAAAAATATGTGCAGTGGATACACAATGGTTTTGTAAATCATAGCATGTCACGTAAACGCCGGCGGTTTCCCTGTAGGTATAATGGAAGGAGAAAGTCCAAAGAGGAAACCTCTGCGGACTTTCTGTGTAAAGTGCTGAGGGAAAAAAAAAAAAAAAAAAAAAACACGTGATGCGTGGCCGCCGCAATTTTTCCTGCAGAGCTTTTTTGCAGCGGCTCGCTATGTTCGATCTTACTGTTAAGGCTAATGTTCCACATAGCAAATTGCACGTAAAAACAGCAGCGGAAAAAAATGAAACAGCAGAAATGCACTTTTTGCTGCCCTTTTCTTTGCTTCTTTTCTTACCTTATTGAATAAATAGGGAAAACGCTTGTGATTCTGCCGCTAAAATTGACATGCTGCATTTTTTGAAAATATAGTTTATCCGCAGCTCGTTTTTACTGTAATGTGTGGATGAGAGTAATCAGCATCTGATTCACTTTGCTGGTGTTATAAAATGCAGCTTTTTTTTGTGCTGCAACCAACACTTTTGTGTTTCTGCAACATGGAGCCTTATCTTAAGGCAGAGGCCCCACGTTAAGGAAACGCAGATTTTTTTTGTTCTGCGGATTTTGCTGTGTTTTTTTTTTAAATCAAAGCCAAGAATGGGTACATAAGGAATGGGAAAAATATAGGAAGTTCTAATGCTTCTCCCTTCTGCTCAATCCACTCCTGGCTTTGGCTCCAAAAAATGCAACGAAATCTGCAACAAAAAAAGCTGCGTTTCAGCAACGTGGGGCTTTAGGCTAAAGGGGTTATTCTGACAACAAAAGTATTTAGTATTGTATTAAATGGAACACATGGTCCTGCTTACTAATATATGTGAAACAAAGCTGTTGCAACTATTGTGAGCTATTTAAACTACTGCCTAGGATTGAATGGTCTTGTATTTTGGCCACCCAACTCTTGATCACATGACTGGCCCAGCTCTACTCCTTCTGCTTGTCCTCAGAGTAGAATAGGTTCGTTCATGTGATCAAAAGTTGGTAAGTCAGGAGGAGAGGCCAAAATAGAAGATGTCAGGCCCCAGATAACCCCTTTAAAAAAACTCAATGATAAACAATCTGGTAGAGATATCATGAAGAGCTTTACTTGCTAAATTTGTGTCTATTTAATGGGTGGTAGGATCTTCACAGGTGCTACAATGTTATCAAAGAAGGAGATGGAAAATGTACTTGAGTCATGAGGACACCAAGACCTCCTGTTACAGGTAGTTTGGAAAGTGATGAGCCCTTTGGACATATCATTGAGAAATTCCATTGTTTTTTACATGTGTAACATAAATAGAATATTTTACCTGGTTCATTTTAATGAGAAAACAGTCAATGAAGTCCCGAGGGTTGGAGGGGTCGAATGTTTCCTGGTTCATCTTCACTCTTTCGGTAACAAACTCTAACAATTCATCAAAGAGTTTATTAATTTTCTGGTGAGGTCCAGGTACGTGGTTCATTATCTCTGGAATCATGTCATGCAGCTACAAAAAGAATAAAAAGTCAACTTAGACCAGCTGTTGTAATTTCTTACATTTCCAATAAGTATTAGTTATAACTGGTTAAGGATTTAAAATAGGTTTTGGTGGTTGTAGGCTCCCTTTAATCTTCTTCCAAAAAATAAAAAAAATCAATAAAAAAAAATCAATATTTATAGCCTGGTACTATTTGTTCATATCTACATATAGCAAGCAGTGCGGAAATATTTGGTGGTAAGAGAAGACTTTTCTAGCGAGGGTTCAATTATATATAGACTTTCTGGCTGGCATTGTTGACATACAAGCAAATATGCTAGACAGAAATTACACAGAAAAAGGCCTTGGGAGGTCACAAGATATCCACAGGCTGTTAGATGAAGAGTCTGTACATTTTCCAGCTGATGCTGAATCTCTCTAGTGCTTCAGCTGAAGAAGAAGACAGCAGCCATGTTTTCAAGTCCTGCACAACCCCTTTAAGAAGACACATATATAAGACATGCTTGTCATTTACCTGTCCCCAGGTGGAACTCATCAGCTGAAATATTTCATTAAAAATATTGAGTAGCCTCAGAAACTTTAAGTTGTCGTACTCAAACCGATTGCCAAAGACAACAGAGCAGATGACATTGGACACAGTCTGGACCAGGATATTTGTAGGGTTAATAGCCGATTCTGTAATAAAGATATAATAAGCAAAATAAAGAAACTGATACACTGGTTTATACCTAGTGCAAGGCTGATGGGGGCATAACATGATGGAAACAGTAGATATAGCATGACCTGCTACAGACACTCATTGGCAGCTGTTACATTTCTATGTCATGAGAACAAGAAGTACAGAGACCAGTGTCCTATTGGTGGGAAGTAGGTTGTTAATTTCTTGAAAGGATTTTGTGAGCTTTTAAAAAAAATATTTTTACTGCTCAGACAATCCTTTAAGTGCTGGGGCATGACTATAGGGGGTGCAACGGTAGAAGTTGCTACCAAGACGTAGACCCTGAGGAGAAGGTCCTTCTGCCACATAAAATGTACTACTCTAAATGACATAAGGTAGGTGGGGGCCCCATTATACATTTTGCATTGGGGCCCAGGAGTAAGGACTCCTCTGACTAAGTGCACAAATACTTAGGAGTTGGGGACGTGGCTTACCATACATACTGTGTGTGGACATACTACAATATCTTCCCTTTTATAGGGAGTGAGCCATATATAATGTGTTATGTTATAATAGTTTAATGGAGGGGTCTCATGGAGCAATGGAGGGAACTTTCATAAAGTGTAGGTGTGAAGGTGTAGACAGCACAATCTTCAGTGTACGGCAAGAAGACAGAACAGAAGAACCTCTAACTATGAGTTGATCTGGTTAGATTTCGATCCGTCATCCACGATTGCAGATAAGGTACTCGCATGGCAACAATCAACATCAATATAACCTTTTGTATTTGCTTCTTTCTAAAACCTTATTTGCATGAACCTGATAGGGTGTGCACATAGCAAAGTGTGTAAATATGGGTGTTCCATTGACTCTGTATTCTGTGTTTACACTGAACCCAAGCAACACTGCAAAAATCATGTTGTGAGTGTCACTTTTCTAGATTTAGAGAAAAACAACTATTAAGTCTTATGTAAATGAGGTAACTGGTGCACTGGGGCAGGCTTTCAGCCATAGGTGCACTGCTCTTGCTGCTCAAGTGGGATGGGTGAGAGAATCAACTTTCATGCACATGGGGTGGTGCAGGCAAGAGATGATAGGGATCTGAGTGTCAATGGCTGTGCTCCAGGAAGCTGAAGGCGAACCCCAAGGATATGTTTGTATTCTAAAGCCATGGAGATACATAGGTCCAATGAATCTATACTAAAATGCAAGGGGCTTTTTACTAAAATGTACTTTTTGTGTCTGCAGCACCTATGCAGATCCATTTGTCTCCATGGTTGCAAATTACAAACCTTTAGTAGGTCCATTCACATACTTTAGATTGTGACATCTTATAAAGCTTTCATAATGAGACCTAGCTTTATATCGATATTCATAGTATCCCTATAAAATGTACAGAATTCTTTACCTTTGTGTGATTTTAGCTCTGCAATTAAAAATTGGGCCTCCTCTTGGATTCTTTCCTCAATGCTCCTCTTCCCCATGCCAAAATTCCTTAAGGTCATCAAGGTAAAGCGACGCAGCTGTCTCCAGCGCTCTCCATTGCTGAGAATCATCCCTGGGTTAAGAAAAGCAACTCATTTTTACTCAAGTATATTGAGACATTAATGTCATTTCCAGTTCTCAGACTGATTCTCAGACTTCCACCGCCAAAAAGGGTTGGTACAAAACATTGTTATTAAGTGCCTTTAATTATGAGATTTGCTTTGTAGTTTCCTGTCCAAGCTCATTTGTCTGAAAATATCAAACATATAGGCAGTCTAAACTTACTCGGTTGTTTTCACAGCTCTGCACATGGAGGATTGTGCAGCAGATTTTGAGGTGGTCTTTCAAAAACACCCCTTAAGAACCTGTGGCAGAAAGTTTAGGCTGAGACTTGGGTTCCTGGCATGGGCATGCACCCGGATTAGCCTCATACAATGGGGTTAATCAGCATGAGCTCACGGGCTGCAGCTTCAGTGGTGATTCTGCTGTAGAAAATATGGCAAGATTGGCAATGATGCAGAAGAAGAAGCATCCATCACTGCCTCCCATTGAAAACAGATTAGGGGCTCCCTGGAGCAGATTTTAAGATGGAAGTCTGCCTCAAAATCTGCTCCAAAATCATCCCTGTGAACATACCCATATAGACTTCAAAGTAGAATGCACATAGAGTTGCCATTTTGGATTTTCCTGGATATAGCCACCACTAGCAATCATGGCTTGCTGTACAGGGTTCAGGAGATGCCTATTTCCAGAAAGATAAATGGGGTGGTGTAAATGGAATCTTCTGGGCCTCAATGCAAAATCCATAAGAGGACCCCCTAATATCACACAATGGATTAAGCTGGATTTATGGCATGGAGCAGAGACTTTTTAAGCTCTTCAAACTGCAGTTACTACTACCTCTGTACCCATTCCATACGACAGAAGATTACGGTCTGATTGGTGTGGGTCCAACCACATCAAGCACCACCAATTTTGAGAACGACGGTTTCATTTGCTCCATATAAAAGGAGCGACCCTCATTCCATTCAGTTCTAAGGGACTGATAGAGATAGCTGAGAGATGCACTTTGTGTACTTTGACAGGCTCATAGAGATAAATGAAGAAGCACTGCACTGGAATGATCACCCGTGCCAGTCATATGGGGCACACAGGACCCATGTTCTCATGTTAGGCAGTTAGTTATCCCCTACTATTTTTTACTACAATTATCCCAAGTCAAAATGTATTGGTATACACTCTGGTGGTTCAGGAAGGATTGTCTCAAGGACACAAAGGCCAAGGAGCTGCCGAGACTGTTGATATTAAAGGAGTTGACCAGGATTTTTTCTATGGGCATGGATCAGCTGTTCAGGGCTATGTCTGGTCCCTGTACTATACAGTGTACAGAGTAGGGAAAAATAACTCTGTGCCCTGTATAGTAATAGGATGATTTTTTTTTTACTGCAATTCAGCTCCAGTCGGGGCTGCCCCTCTCACCCTCCCCTCAAAAAAGAAATACTAGGCAACCATTTTACAATTATTAAAAGACTGTTCATGATTCACAATTCACACATACAAGCTCCTTCTAGTTTTACTTTAAGGCAGAACGAGTAATAGGAATTCCAAGAAGGAAAAGTTAAGAGGAATCAAAAATTCACCATGAGCCTGGAAGAATCTGTCCACCGCCGGCATCCGTCCACGGTTAATGAAGTCATCTCCTTGGTCAATAAGGGCTTCTTTGACCATTTGATAGCCAGTGAGGATTACAACTGGCCGTGTCCCAAAGTAGAGAGTATATATAGAGCCATACTTCTCTCTAAGCTGCAATTACATGGAGAACACATGACTCTTCACGTCTTCTGATCTATGATACATTTTGACTTGAACTGGACTAAAGGCGTAGCTTATAGTTCCTGGCTCCAGTCTACTATGTGGAATTTATAATACTGGTGTCTACTCTTGAGGCTAAGTGGCCCTAAGAACCCTCAAACACCAATATCCTCCTCTGACTACAACCTCTGCCCCCCTAAAGCTAAGCCATGACATTAAGTAGTTTAATTTTCTTAATAAATTTTAAATAGTTATATTATTGTATATATTAGACTGTTTAATTTAATATATGCACAAAGGAAAATTATATGTTTTAATAGATGCAGTTTTAACCATTTTAATCCAACAGTATAAATTTGTTTTTTTTATGGGAGTGTCCCAAAATGTAACTCAAAAAGAGACAGTTTCAATTCTGTTTTAGAGCAGAGTGTGGACAAGGTCTAAAATTTTTAAAAAGTTGGTATTTAAATAATGGGTGCTATGTTTAAAGTGGTTGTCCAGGATAACCGTTTTCTTGCAAGGAGACCGGGGAAGGTGAAAAAGAAAAAAAAACAACCCATACTCACCTGTCCCCGGTTCTCAGGTGTCTCCCACTGCAGTCCAGTCCTGCTGCTCCAGGTTCCTGTTTTGATGGAAGTCCCTGCCGCATCCGCATACTTCACCTGAGATGTCCTGTGTCCTTTCCTAAGGCCACTGAGGTGAGGAATTTTGCCAAAACAAGACTCTGGAGCAGCAGGACTGTACCACGGTGGGAGACACCGGAGAACCGGGACATGTAAGTATGGGTTGTTTTTTTTTCACCTTCCCACCCTTCTTACAAAAAAAATGGTTACCCTGGACAACCCCTTTAAAGACACTATCCAATTTGCAAACACTAGGAAAATTGCCATAGCTCCCCATTCTCTACTAAGCTCTTAGCTCCAGCTACACATTACTGTAATATTACCTGTCATCAGCAGGATATAGACAGACAGAGGTGTAACGTAAAGCTTCTGTGCCATATAATATATAATATATGTGCAATGTAGAAGGACCGTTCCAAAGGATGAAAGAAGGATCAGCGCTTACCCAAAGAGATAGTACAGCGTTCCTTTATTGTAAACTAGCGCCATACTATCTCTTTGGGTAAACACTGATCCTTCTTTCATCCTTTGGAATGGTCCTTCTACATTGCTTGTGTGTCGCACCTGTGTGGCGAGGATCCAGCTGCTGTTCACTAACCTATTCATCAGTTTCATAACTAAAGTCTTGTGGGCCCCGATGCAATCTTTTGTCCGGGGCCCCCTACACCCTCCCTACAGTGAATTCTTGAGTGATGGTTACCGGTGCTAATGAGTTTAATCAACCTTAGTGTGGTTAGGTTAATCTGTGGGTCTCCTTGGCTTATGGGACAAATGGAAGCTGCAATCTCAATACTGATGCCAGTGCTTATGGGCACCCTAAGGCTCCTGGACCCCGGTGTGACTGCACCCTCTGCACCCCCTTAAGTTAAGCCCCTGCTATTCATCTATGATTTTTTTTGCTGCTACAGGATTAGTGACCTACTCACAACCAACTAAAGTGAGCGGCCACTTCTATGGATACCTTCATACATCTGTTTATTCTATAACCAAATGATATAACACTGCTCGGTGGTGTGTTTTTTCTGCTTTCCTAGTGTATATATAATATACGTGTCTCTGTTTCCATCTCTTATAGCTACAGTCATTCATTTTCATGGCTAGCATGTAATACTACATTTTCTCAAAAGCTGACACAGGAGAAATATATGGTCAGCTAGGGCTTTGCCTGCTGAAAACTGGACCCTCTGTATGTGCCCCCTCCGCTACAGATCCTACTATGCACTAGTGATACCAGAGAGGTCATAGCATTGATTAAAAAAATTAAAATGTCAGCACTTTTCCCCCAATATTTTTGACCCATGTGGGTTTAGGGTCTCTTAGCACAGCCATGTCATTTGGCAATGTATGGAACAGATTTTTTTCTATTTTAATATTCAGTAAAAGTGGCTCTTTGTAACGTTTTCTATTGGCATACTGCACATTTACACAAGTCTATGGTTAGGTTACAATATCTGATGGTATATCTATACAATTATAGATATTAAGACAATACATAAAAGTAAAATACAGACCTGGTTTAAAGATTTTACCAGCTCTCCACGCTTTACATGCAGCATGTTGCCAATAACCGGCAGTGGTGTTGGTCCAGGTGGTAAATTCCGTGGTCTGTACATTTTATCCCATGTCGAGTAGATAAACATAAAGGATATCAATAGGACAAGGATTAGAATTGCTAACACCGTGAAGTCCATGTTGTAGGTCTGCAGCACTGGCAATAGTCTAGTCACTAATTTTGTACTTTATCTACATCAGAAAATTCTGATCACGTGCCAAGTGTTGACTGTACTATATCATAGTTCACTCTGCAAGACTTTCAACTTGTCAGAGAAATGCCTAAAGGAGCAGTCAAAAAACAATATTAAGAAATCAAGTAAATAAAAAGTGAACATGAAAATGAATACATAAGATTTATTTAGTATCTGAGAATAAGAGAAACTCATTTTGGCAGTGGATTTAGAGGTCTACAGTACATTTGGGTGCCTATTGAATGTTAGGTCTGTTTACAATATAATGTGTCTTCACTGATATCAGTATCTTAAAGGGAGTTTGTCAAGCATCTCTGCAGCTATACAGGATAGGGTCACTAGCAGAGATGAGCAAACCTCTCAAGATTTGTTTTGTTTCAGGTTCAGGACCAAAATTTGTTTTGGATCGAACAAGTTTGGTATGAATCACAGCTTAAATTGGCTTCAAACATAGTGTCAGGGCTCCTAGGAACCCATCTATAAAACATAACGTATGACACTGTCAAGGCTCCTAGGACTATATTTATAACACATAGTGTATGACAGTCAGGACTCCTAGGACTATATATCTATAAAACATAGTGTATGACAGTCAGGACTCCTAGGACTATATATATCTATATTACATAGTGTATGACACTGTGAGGGCTCCTAGGACTATATATCTATATTACATAGTGTATGACACTGTCAGGGCTCCTAGGACTATATATCTATAATACATAGTGTATGACACTGTCTGGGCTCCTAGGACGATATATATCTATAAAACAGTGTATGACACTGTCAGGACTCCTAGGACTATATATTGTGGGGGAGGTCGCTCGGTAGGAGCAATGGTGCGGACCTAACCAGACAGAGACCGGGAAACAAAGCTCTGGTGCAAATAGGTTTATTAAAAAAAAATAGCAAAATAAATAAACATTCACTTCAGG
This sequence comes from Leptodactylus fallax, assembly GCA_947044405.1. Taxonomy (NCBI): domain Eukaryota; kingdom Metazoa; phylum Chordata; class Amphibia; order Anura; family Leptodactylidae; genus Leptodactylus; species Leptodactylus fallax. The sequence goes on from CAMRHE010000327.1 coordinate 1,159,921, forward strand.
CATAAATAAAATACAGCCTTACTTCAAGCACAAAACAAACAAACTCCTGCTCGTCTGAGCTTCCAACTAAACAGAAATTAGCCTAACTATACAACAAAACAAAATGGTAATCAAGCACAGGTCTCACCAGAATCTAACTTCCAGACAAACCCAGGCGTCTCCACTCTCATCCAAGGTCTGCTCTGAAGTGCACGCTCTGTAGGGCTATAGGGGCCAGTAATGAAGCCCAGGACTTCCACCTGAGCTGAGGCCTACTCAAAAACCCGTCCTGGATCAGACATATGTCAAAACCCGGGAGGCTGAAATACTGTGACTCCAGCACTTGGCCTGTCACCTTCTCACAATATCTATAAAACATAGTGTATGACACTGTCTGGACTACTAGGACTATATATATCTAGAAATCACAGTGTATGACAGTGTCAGGACTACTAGGACTATATATCTATAAAACATAGTGTATGACACTGTCAGGGCTCCTAGGACTATATATCTATAAAAAAGTGTATAACTCGTTAAGGACTCCTAGGACTATATATCTATAAAACATAGTGTATGACATTGTCAGGGCTCCTAGTACTATATATCTATAAAACATAGTGTATGACACTGACAGGACTCCTAGGACTATATATCTATAATACATAGTGTATGACACTGTCAGGGCTCCTAGGACTCTATACCTATAAAACATAGTGTATGACACTGTCAAGACTCCTAGAACTATATATCTATAATACATAGTGTATCACACTGTCAGGGCTCCTAGGACTATATATCTATACAGACCTGTAGCACTGACATCCCACTTGATGAAGATCTTAGAGAGATTGGTTCTCACACATCTTCGCCCTCTAGTGAGCCCCACTATGGACCCTCTCCAGTTTGCTTATCGGCCAGGCATTGGGGTAGATGATGCCATCATCCACCTTCTGCACAGGGCTCTGTCTCACCTGGAAAAACCAGGGAACACGGTGAGAATAATGTTCTTTGATTTCTCCAGTGCTTTTAACACCATACAGCCCAGGTTACTGAGAGATAAGCTGGGCTTTGCTGGAGTGGACCACCACCTCTCCAACTGGATCCTAGACTACCTCACAAATCGACCTCAATACGTGAGAGCCCAAGACTGTGTGTCAGATACCGTGATCTGTAATACGGGGGCACCTCAGGGTACGGTTCTCGCCCCTTTCCTCTTCACACTGTACACTGCAGATTTTAGGTGCAACTCATCTAGCTGCTACCTACAGAAGTATTCTGACGACTCTGCAATAGTAGGCCTCATCACAGACGATGATGACAGGGAGTACAGAGAACTGAACCGTTTTTTTGTGGACTGGTGCCATCAGAACCACCTGAAAATTAACGCGGGGAAGACCAAGGAGATGGTGGTGGACTTCCGTAAAGGCAGATGCCCTCCAAAACCAGTGGACATCCTGGGGACGGGCATCGAGATTGTGAACACCTATAAGTACCTGGGTTTGCTCCTTAATAATAAGCTGGACTGGGCAGATCATATGGAGGCCCTGTACAGGAAGGGCCACAGCAGACTCTACCTGCTTAGGAAGCTGAGAGCCTTTGGAATCCGGGGGGCACTTCTTAGGACTTTCTTCAACTCGGTAGTGGCATCAGCCATCTTCTTTGGAGTGGCCTGCTGGGGGAGCAGCATATCAACCAGGGGCAGAAATAAACTTGACAAGCTGATTAGAAGGGCCAGCTCTGTCCTGGGGAGCCCACTGGATCCAGTGCAGGTGGTGGGTGACAGAAGGATACTGTCCGTGGTGAGCTCCATGCAGAAGAAGAAGTCCCATCCCATGCATGAGACTGTGATTGCGCTGGGCAGTACTGTCAGTGACCGACTGCTCCACCCTAGGTGTGAGAAGGAGCACTATTGGAAGTCTTTCCTCCCCACCGCAGTTAGGCTGTACAACCAACACCGACCTAAGCGGAGATCATTACACACAGAGAACTGAAATATCACTTTGCCTGTTAAATCCCCCCCCCCCTCTGCTACGTCCTATCTACGTCTGTCTGCTATTAATGTAATGCCTCTCACCTTGGAACATTCCTGTACATGTTGTATTTGTATTTGTATCTGCTTATCTTATCTTATCTTTGCTGCTGTAACACACTGAATTTCCCCATTGTGGAACTATTAAAGGACTATTATTATTATTAATACTATAATACATAGTGTATGACATTGTCAGGACTCCTAGGACTATATATCTATAATACATAGTGTATGACACTGTCAGGACTCCTAGGACTATATATCTATAATACATAGTGTATGACACTGTCAGGGCTCCTAGGAACTTATCTATAAAACATAGTGTATGACATTGTCAGGGCTCCTAGTACTATATATCTATAAAACATAGTGTATGACAATCTCAGGACTCCTAGGACTATATATCTATAATATATAGTGTATGACACTGTCAGGACTCCTAGGACTATATATCTAAAAAACATAGTGTATGACACTGTCAGTGCTCCTAGGACTGTATATCTATAATATATAGTGTATGACACTGTCAGGACTCCTAGGACTATACATCTAAAAAACATAGTGTATGACACTGTCAGGGCTCCTAGGAACCTATCTATAAAACATAGTGTATGAGACTGTCAGGACTCCTAGGATTATACATCTATAAAACATAGTGTATGACACTGTCAGGACTCCTAGGACTATATATCTATAAAACATAGTGTATGACATTGTCAGGACTACTAGGACTATATATCTATAAAACACAGTGTATGACACTGTCAGGTCTCCTAGGAACCTATCTATAAAATATAGTGTATGACACTGTCAGGTCTCCTAGGACTATACAGCTATAATACATAGTGTATGACACTGTCAGGGCTCCTAGGACTATATATCTATAAAACATAGTGTATGACTCTGTCAGGACTCCTACGACTATATATCTATAAAACATAGTAAATTACACTGTCAGGGCTGCTAGGACTCTCTTTATATAAAATATAGTGTATGACACTGTCAGGAGTTCTAAGACTATATCAATAAAACATATTGTACTGTATGACACTGTCAGGGCTCCTAGGAACCTATTTATAAAACATAGTATATATACTATGTATACTATATATCTATAAAACATAGCGTATGACACTGTCAGGACTCCTAGAACTATATATCTATAATACATAGTGTATGACACTGTCAGGGTTCCTAGGACTATAAATCTATAATACATAGTGTATGACACTGTCAGGACTCCTAGGACTATATATCTATAAAACATAGTGTATGACACTGTCAGGACTACTAGGACTATATATCTATAAAACATAGTGTATGACACTGTCAGGTCTCCTAGGAACCTATCTATAAAATATAGTGTATGACACTGTCAGGTCTCCTAGGACTATACAGCTATAATACATAGTGTATGACACTGTCAGGGCTCCTAGGACTATATATCTATAATACATAGTGTATGACACTGTCAGGACTCCTAGGACTATATATCTATAAAACATAGTAAATTACATTGTCAGGGCTGCTAGGACTCTCTTTATATAAAATATAGTGTATGACACTGTCAGGAGTTCTAAGACTATATCAATAAAACGTAGTGTATGACACTGTCGGGGCTCCTAGGAACCTATTTATAAAACATAGTGTATGACACTGTCAGGACTCCTAGAACTATATATCTATAAAACATAGTGTATGACACTGTCAGGACTCCTAGAACTATATATCTATAATACATAGTGTATGAAACTGTCAGGACTCCTAGGACTATATATTTATAAAAAAGTGTATAAGTCGTTAAGGACTCTTAGGACTATATATCTATAAAACATAGTGTATGATATTGTCAGGGCTCCTAGTACTATATATCAATAAAACATAGTGTATGACACTGACAGGACTCCTAGGACTATATATCTATAAAACATAGTGTATGACACTGTCAGAACCTCTAGGACTATATATCTATAATACATAGTGTATGACACTGTCAGGACTCCTAGGACTATATATCTATAATACATAGTGTATGACACTGCCAGGGCTCCTAGGAACCTATCTATAAAACATAGCGTATGACATTGTCAGGGCTCCTAGTACTATATATCTATAAAACATAGTAAATTACACTGTTAGGGCTGCTAGGACTCTCTTTATATAAAACATAGTGTATGACACTGACAGGACTCCTAGGACTATATATCTATAATACATAGTGTATGACACTGTCAGGGCTCCTAGAACTATATATCTATAATGCATAGTGTATGACACTGTCAGGGCTCCTAGGACTATATATCTAAAAGACATAGTGTATGACAGTGTCAGGGCTCCAAGACTATATATCTATAACATATAGTGTATGACACTGTCAGGACTCCTAGGACTATACATCTAAAAAAACATAGTGTATGACACTGTCAGGGCTCCTAGGAGTATATATCTATAATACATAGTGTATGACACTGTCAGGGCTCCTAGGAACCTATCTGTAAAACATAGTGTATGAGACAGTCAGGACTCCTACGAATATATATCTATAAAACATAGTAAATTACACTGTCAGGGCTGCTAGGACTCTCTTTATATAAAACATAGTGTATGACACTGACAGGACTCCTAGGACTATATATCTATAATACATAGTGTATGACACTGTCAGGGCTCCTAGAACTATATATCTATAATACATAGTGTATGACACTGTCAGGGCTCCTAGGACTATATATCTAAAAATATAGTGTATGACAGTGTCAGGGCTCCTAGGACTATATATCTATAATATATAGTGTATGACACTGTCAGGACTCCTAGGACTATACATCTGTAAAACATATTGTATGAGACTGTCAGGAATCCTAGGATTATATATCTATAAAACATAGTGTATGACACTGTCAGGACTCCTAGGACTATATATCTATAATACATAGTGTATGACACTGTCAGGGCTCCTAGGACTCTATACCTATAAAATATAGTGTATGACACTGTTAGGACTCCTAGAACTATATATCTATAATACATAGTGTATCACACTGTCAGGGCTCCTAGGACTATATATCTATAAAACATAGTGTATGACACTGTCAGAACCTCTAGGACTATATATCTGTACAGACCTGTAGCACTGACATCCCACTTGATGAAGATCTTAGAGAGATTGGTTCTTACACATCTTCGCCCTCTAGTGAGCCCCACTATGGACCCTCTCCAGTTTGCTTATCGGCCAGGCATTGGGGTAGATGATGCCATCATCCACCTTCTGCACAGCGCTCTGTCTCACCTGGAAAAACCAGGGAACACGGTGAGAATAATGTTCTTTGATTTCTCCAGTGCTTTTAACACCATACAGCCCAGGTTACTGAGAGACAAGCTGGGCCTTGCTGGAGTGGACCACCACCTCTCCAACTGGATCCTAGACTACCTCACAAATCGACCTCAATACGTGAGAGCCCAAGACTGTGTGTCAGATACCGTGATCTGTAATACGGGGGCACCTCAGGGTACGGTTCTCGCCCCTTTCCTCTTCACACTGTACACTGCAGATTTTAGGTGCAACTCATCTAGCTGCTACCTACAGAAGTATTCTGACGACTCTTCAATAGTAGGCCTCATCACAGACGATGATGACAGGGAGTACAGAGAACTGAACCGTTTTTTTGTGGACTGGTGCCATCAGAACCACCTGAAGATTAACGCGGGGAAGACCAAGGAGATGGTGGTGGACTTCCGTAAAGGCAGATACCCTCCAAAACCAGTGGACATCCTGGGGACGGGCATTGAGATTGTGAACACCTATAAGTACCTGGGTTTGCTCCTTAATAATAAGCTGGACTGGGCAGATCATATGGAGGCCCTGTACAGGAAGGGCCACAGCAGGCTCTACCTGCTTAGGAAGCTGAGAGCCTTTGGAATCCGGGGGGCACTTCTTAGGACTTTCTTCAACTCGGTAGTGGCATCAGCCATCTTCTTTGGAGTGGCCTGCTGGGGGAGCAGCATATCAACCAGGGGCAGAAATAAACTTGACAAGCTGATTAGAAGGGCCAGCTCTGTCCTGAGGAGCCCACTGGATCCAGTGCAGGTGGTGGGTGACAGAAGGATACTGTCCGTGGTGAGCTCCATGCAGAAGAAGAAGTCCCATCCCATGCATGAGACTGTGATTGCGCTGGGCAGTACTGTCAGTGACCGACTGCTCCACCCTAGGTGTGAGAAGGAGCGCTATCGGAAGTCTTTCCTCCCCACCGCAGTTAGGCTGTACAACCAACACCGACCTAACACTAGAAGTCCCAGAGAGGGGTCATTTAACATTTCTACCTTTGGAACCCAGAGACGGGTCGAATGACCTGAAGGATTTTATCTAACATCCTATAATCACCGTCTTTTGTTCTGTAATTAAGGCCATTACTGTCACACCACAGGAGGTTGTTGTTTTCCATAGAGTTTAGCCATTTAGTGTCTAGTTAGTTCTATTCAGTTTATTGTATTTGATAATATAAAGACTATACATATTGTATTAAGTTTAGTTTTATTTGAGCAAAAAAGCACTGAAACAATTAATCATTTTTTATATATTTTAAATAGAATTAGAAATTTTAGAGCAAGGTACAGCTGTGAGTAATGACCAGAAGCATTTGTCTAAGGCAGGGGTAGGCAACCTTTTTTGTTCGGCGTGCCGATTTTAATAAAAAAATCAAAGATGAGGTACTTGGAGTGCCGGTCAATAATTGTAAGTCTGACGACCCCTAAACTAAAGTCATATACCACAAACCATAACACAGAAGTGCTGCCACCAGATGCTTTAGGACACATGCGTTTACTGCTATTTCCTGGGACACTCCTGTACTTTCTGATTAGAAGCAATGAAAGTCCATGTGCAGCCCCCAATTAGTGGTAAATTTATTGTGTCCAGGAGCCCCGTATGGCGGCATCCTTATGGTGAATACACACTATGTATCTGGATGCAGCTATATTTGGAACTTTTTCATTCAATGTAAAACTGGTGCATTTTTGCACAAAAAAAAACAAAGCCGGAGTTTTCTGTGCAAAAACACATCCTTAATATAGAAAACACACCGTTATACAGAATAATGTCCCATAGTGGTCCCTGCACATGGTATTATGTCCCATAGCGGCCCCTTCAACATGGTATATGTCCCATAGCTGCCTCTGCACACGGCATTTGTCCCATAGCTGCCTCTGCACACAGTATTTGTCCCATAGCAGTCCCTGCACACAGTATTTGTCCCATAGCGGCCCCTGCACACAGCAATATGTCCCATAACGGCCCCTACACACCGTATATGTCCCATAGCAGACCCTGCACACGGTATATGTCCCATAGCGGCCCCTGCACACGGTATTATGCTCTATAGTGGCCCCTGCACACGGTATTATGTCCCATAGCAGCCTCTGCACACGGTATTTGTCCCATAGCGGCCCCTGCACACGGTATTATGTCCCATAGCGGCCCCTACACACAGTATTTGTCCCATAGCTGCCCCTGCACACAGTATTTGTCCCATAGCGGCCCCTGCACACGGTATTATGCTCTATAGTGGCCCCTGCACACGGTATTATGTCCCATAGCAGCCTCTGCACACGGTATTTGTCCCATAGCGGCCCCTGCACACGGTATTATGTCCCATAGCGGCCCCTACACACAGTATTTGTCCCATAGCTGCCCCTGCACACAGTATTTGTCCCATAGCGGCCCCTGCACACGGTATTATGCTCCATAGTGGCCCCTGCACACGGTATTATGTCCCATAGCGTCCTCTGCACACGGTATTTGTCCCATAGCGGCCCCTGCACACGGTATTATGTCCCATAGCGGCCCCTACACACGGTATTTGTCCCATAGCTGCCCCTGCACACAGTATTTGTCCCATAGCGGCCCCTGCACACGGTATATGTCCCATAGCGGCCCCTGCACATGGTATTATGCTCCATAGTGGCCCCTGCACATGGTATTATGCTCCATAGTGGCCCCTGCACACGGTATATGTCCCATAGCGGTCCCTGCACACGGTATTATGCTCCATAGTGACCCCTGCACACGGTATTATGCTCCATAGTGGCCCCTGCACACGGTATTATGCTCCATAGTGGCCCCTGCACACGGTATTATGCTCCATAGTGGCCCCTGCACACGGTATATGTCCCATAGCGGTCCCTGCACACGGTATTATGTCCCATAGTGGCCCCTGCACACGGTATTATGCTCCATAGTGGCCCCTGCACACGGTATATGTCCCATAGTGGTCCCTGCACACGGTATTATGCTCTATAGTGGCCCCTGCACACGGTATTATGCTCCATAGTGGCCCCTGCACACGGTATATGTCCCATAGTGGCCCCTGCACATGGTATATGTCCCATAGTGGCCCCTGCACACGGTATATGTCCCATAGTGGCCCCTGCACACGGTATATGTCCCATAGTGGCCCCTGCACACGGTATATGTCCCATAGTGGTCCCTGCACACGGTATTATGCTCTATAGTGGCCCCTGCAGGCAGAAGCGCCCGAAGAGTACAGAGCGGCTGTGGAGCGTGGAATAGTGAGTACATTGTTTTTTATGTTTGATCATCTCCCCGGGGGCTCCGCTTATTATACTCGGGGTCTGAAGAGACCCCACAGTATAATAATAGCAGTTTCGTTTCGGCCGTGTTTGGTCCGATCGAAACTGCTGGGTGAGGAGTCCGCTGCCGTGCCAGGGGAATAAGTTTCGCGTGCCAAGAGTGGCACGCGTGCCATAGGTTGCCGACCCCTGGTCTAAGGCCTCAAGCACACTAGCGAAAAAAAATTGCGCGAAAATCGCATCGCAATGCGATGCAATTTTTTTCTGCGATTTGCCAATGTATTTCAATGGCACCAAGCACACCTGCGATTTTTTTTCGTGCGATTTTTTTCATAGGTGCGATTTTCCTGCGATTTTTTTTTTTTTGTGCGATTTTTTTTGTGCGAAAAAATCCCAGAGGAGTGATCTATATGACCAATGGGACAGATCACAAAAATATCGCAAGTAGCTGTGATTTTTTTTGCGATTTTTTTTTTTTTTTTCTGCACCCATTGACTTGAATCTAAATATACAAAAATGTAAATATACAAAAGAACAACTGTTATTTGTTTCTATGCTTTTTATTTTTGTTATGAAAATAATAAAAAAAATACAAGGAATAAAACAATTCCACACATATTTACAATAGGCTGCTGTGGGGGGGCTGCGTGTGTGTGTGTGAGTGGCATGTCCTTCTTGTGTGACTAGCATTTCAGCACTCACTCAGCAGTCTGTCTGCACTGTCGGAACATACCTGGCACTGCCTGGGTATGTCCCTGGTACATTTGCCACACGTGTATTTGTAGCAGTAAACACATCTCTCAGTTGCACAATTGTTCGTGCATCGATGGTTGACCTGACACTTCGCCCTTTTGCCAGGGCTGGGTGTGGAAGGTTGTTGCCGAAGGAGTTTCTCCTTGCGTGCCTTCTTTTCAGTCACATGAGAGCCACCTAACTCTTTTGCAAGCTCAACCAGGAAGTCCACCCGTCTCTCCTGCACCCCAGTGCATGCCTGATAAAGAACATGAGCATTCAGTGCTGCCATGTCAATCATGTTGTAGAACACAGCGAATGGCCATCTCCGTGTTCCTGCATGCAGGCTGTACTCCCGCACCATTTGGTCCATTACATCCACACCGCACTTTGTGTGGTTGTATTGTGTGACCGTGTTTGGCTTCCTTTTGTTGGTATCCTTAGTCTCAACCACGCTGTGCATGCTGCTGAGAATGTAGACGGCCTTCTTTCGTTTGGGTGCATACACTGTCAGTGTGGCACCAGTGGTTGAAAACACCTGAGTGGTGAATTCAGTGCGGTCCATCTGTCTAGCGGATTGAGGAATTTCCCGGCGACTCTTGTTGACTGTGCCGAGGATAGTGGTTTTCCGGCTAAGCAGTCATTGTGCAAGTGACAATGATGTAAAGAAATTGTTCGTGGTTACAGTTCTGCCCTTGTCCATGAATGATTCCATCAGCCTCATCACTACAGTTTCGGACAGTCTCTCCCCGCTGGGATGACTGGGGTCCTTGCCAAGATATGGGAGGACATTACAGATGTAATTTGATTTCAAGTCACAGACTACTTTGAGAAGCAGTCACATCCACCACAGCACAAAAGGCTGCATGCAAATTTGCTAAGGTGTTAGCAAATATTTCCAGCACAACAATGCAGCTGGGGGGTGGGCAGACACTCAGGAGCAGCTTACATTCTTTTCTTTACACTCTCTTACAAGACCTGAGGTGGATCAACACAATTCCCCCCCTGCAGATTCCTCAGACAATGGCCACATTTACAAATGAAAGGAAATGCTAATTGGAGCCATCAGAGTTGTCAGTTTGGACTAAGGGTCATTTGACCCTCTTTCAGGACTTGAAGGGGGAGCTCGAAATTTCTGGGACTTCTAGTGCTAAGCGGAGATCATTACACACAGAGAACTGAAATATCTCTCTGCCTGTTAAATCCCCCCCCCCCCCCTCTGCTACGTCCTATCTACTTCTGTCTGCTATTAATGTAATGCCTCTCACCTTGGAACATTCCTGTACATGTTGTATTTGTATTTGTATCTGCTTATCTTATCTTATCTTTGCTGCTGTAACACACTGAATTTCCCCATTGTGGGACTATTAAAGGACTATTATTATTATTAATACTATAATACATAGTGTATGACACTGTCAGGACTCCTAGGACTATATATCTATAAAACATAGTGTATGACAATCTCAGGACTCCTAGGACTATATATCTATAATATATAGTGTATGACACTGTCAGGACTCCTAGGACTATATATCTAAAAAACATAGTGTATGACACTGTCAGGGCTCCTAGGACTATATATCTATAATATATAGTGTATGACACTGTCAGGACTCCTAGGACTATACATCTAAAAAACATAGTGTATGACACTGTCAGGTCTCCTAGGAACCTATCTATAAAATATAGTGTATGACACTGTCAGGTCTCCTAGGACTATACAGCTATAATACATAGTGTATGACACTGTCAGGGCTCCTAGGACTATATATCTATAAAACATAGTGTATGACTCTGTCAGGACTCCTACGACTATATATCTATAAAACATAGTAAATTACACTGTCAGGGCTGCTAGGACTCTCTTTATATAAAATATAGTGTATGACACTGTCAGGAGTTCTAAGACTATATCAATAAAACATAGTGTATGACACTGTCAGGGCTCCTAGGAACCTATCTATAAAACATAGCGTATGACATTGTCAGGGCTCCTAGTACTATATATCTATAAAACATAGTAAATTACACTGTTAAGGCTGCTAGGACTCTCTTTATATAAAACATAGTGTATGACACTGACAGGACTCCTACGACTATATATCTATAATACATAGTGTATGACACTGTCAGGGCTTCTAGAACTATATATCTATAATGCATAGTGTATGACACTGTCAGGGCTCCTAGGACTATATATCTAAAAGACATAGTGTATGACAGTGTCAGGGCTCCTTGGACAATATATCTATAACATATAGTGTATGACACTGTCAGGACTCCTAGGACTATACATCTAAAAAACATAGTGTATGACACTGTCAGGGCTCCTAGGAGTATATATCTATAATACATAGTGTATGACACTGTCAGGGCTCCTAGGAACCTATCTGTAAAACATAGTGTATGAGACTGTCAGGACTCCTACGACTATATATCTATAAAACATAGTAAATTACACTGTCAGGGCTGCTAGGACTCTCTTTATATAAATCATAGTGTATGACACTGACAGGACTCCTAGGACTATATATCTATAATACATAGTGTATGACAGTGTCAGGGCTCCTAGGACTATATATCTATAATATATAGTGTATGACACTGTCAGGACTCCTAGGACTATACATCTGTAAAACATATTGTATGAGACTGTCAGGAATCCTAGGATTATATATCTATAAAACATAGTGTATGACACTGTCAGGACTCCTAGGACTATATATCTATAATACATAGTGTATGACACTGTCAGGGCTCCTAGGACTCTATACCTATAAAATATAGTGTATGACACTGTCAGGACTCCTAGAATTATATATCTATAATACATAGTGTATGACACTGTCAGGACTCCTAGGACTATACAACATATTGTATGAGACTGTCAGAAATCCTAGGATTATATATCTATAAAACATAGTGTATGACACAGTCAGGGCTCCTAGGACTATATATCTATAAAACATAGTGCATGACACTGTCAGGGCTCCTAGGACTATATATCTATAAAACATAGTGTATGACACTGTCAGAACCTCTAGGACTATATATCTATACAGACCTGTAGCACTGACATCCCACTTGATGAAGATCTTAGAGAGATTGGTTCTTACACATCTTCGCCCTCTAGTGAGCCCCACTATGGACCCTCTCCAGTTTGCTTATCAGCCAGGCATTGGGGTAGATGATGCCATGATCCACCTTCTGCACAGGGCTCTGTCTCACCTGGAAAAACCAGGGAACACGGTGAGAATAATGTTCTTTGATTTCTCCAGTGCTTTTAACACCATACAGCCCAGGTTACTGAGAGACAAGCTGGGCCTTGCTGGGGGTGGACCACCACCTCTCCAACTGGATCCTAGACTACCTCACAAATCGACCTCAATACGTGAGAGCCCAAGACTGTGTGTCAGATACCGTGATCTGTAATACGGGGGCACCTCAGGGTACGGTCCTCGCCCCTTTCCTCTTCACACTGTACACTGCAGATTTTAGGTGCAACTCATCTAGCTGCTACCTACAGAAGTATTCTGACGACTCTGCAATAGTAGGGGCCTCATCACAGACGATGATGACAGGGAGTACAGAGAACTGAACCGTTTTTTTGTGGACTGGTGCCATCAGAACCACCCCGAACATTAACGCGGGGAAGACCAAGGAGATGGTGGTGGACTTCCGTAAAGGCAGATGCCCTCCAAAACCAGTGGACATCCTGGGGACGGGCATCCAGATTGTGAACACCTATAAGTACCTGGGTTTGCTCCTTAATAATAAGCTGGACTGGGCAGATCATATGGAGGCCCTGTACAGGAAGGGCCACAGCAGGCTCTACCTGCTTAGGAAGCTGAGAGCCTTTGGAATCCGGGGGCACTTCTTAGGACTTTATTCAACTCGGTAGAGGCATCAGCCATCTTCTTTGGAGTGGCCTGCTGGGGGAGCAGCATATCAACCAGGGGCAGAAATAAACTTGACAAGCTGATTAGAAGGGCCAGCTCTGTCCTGGGGAGCCCACTGGATCCAGTACAGGTGGTGGGTGACAGAAGGATACTGTCCGTGGTGAGCTCCATGCAGAAGAAGAAGTCCCATCCCATGCATGAGACTGTGATTGCGCTGGGCAGTACTGTCAGTGACCGACTGCTCCACCCTAGGTGTGAGAAGGAGCACTATCGGAAGTCTTTCCTCCCCACCGCAGTTAGGCTGTACAACAAACACCGACCTAAGCGGAGATCATTACACACAGAGAACTGAAATATCTCTCTGCCTGTTAAACCCCCCCCCCCTCTGCTACGTCCTATCTACGTCTGTCTGCTATTAATGTAATGCCTCTCACCTTGGAACATTCCTGTACATGTTGTATTTGTATTTGTATCTGCTTATCTTATCTTATCTTTGCTGCTGTAACACACTGAATTTCCCCATTGTGGGACTATTAAAGGACTATTATTATTATTAATACTATAATACATAGTGTATGACACTGTCAGGGCTCCTAGGAACCTATCTATAAAACATAGTGTATGACATTGTCAGGGCTCCTAGTACTATATATCTATAAAACATAGTGTATGACAATCTAAGGACTCCTAGGACTATATATCTATAATATATAGTGTATGACACTGTCAGGACTCCTAGGACTATATATCTAAAAAACATAGTGTATGACACTGTCAGGGCTCCTAGGACTATATATCTATAATACATAGTGTATGACACTGTCAGGACTCCTAGGACTATATATCTATAATATATAGTGTATGACACTGTCAGGACTCCTAGGACTATACATCTAGTAAACATAGTGTATGACACTGTCAAGGCTCCTAGGAACCTATCTATAAAACATAGTGTATGAGACTGTCAGGACTCCTAGGATTATATATCTATAAAACATGATGTATGACACTCTCAGGACTCCTAGGACTATATATCTATAAAGCATAGTGTATGGCATTGTCAGGACTACTAGGACTATATATCTATAAAACATAGTGTATGACACTGTCAGGTATCCTAGGAACCTATCTATAAAATATAGTGTATGACACTGTCAGGTCTCCTAGGACTATACAGCTATAATACATAGTGTATGACACTGTCAGGGCTCCTAGGACTATATATCTATAAAACATAGTGTATGACACTGTCAGGTCTCCTAGGAACCTATCTATAAAATATAGTGTATGACACTGTCAGGGCTTCTAAGACTTATATCAATAAAACATAGTGTTTGACACTGTCAGGGCTCCTAGGAACCTATTTATAAAACATAGTATATATACTATGTATACTATATATCTATAAAACAAAGCGTATGACACTGTCAGGACTCCTAGAACTATATATCTATAATACATAGTGTATGACACTGTCAGGGCTCCTAGGACTATAAATCTATAATACACAGTGTATGACACTGTCAGGTCTCTTAGGAACCTATCTATAAAATATAGTGCATGACACTGTCAGGTGTCCTACGACTATACAGCTATAATATATAGTGTATGACACTGTCAGGGCTCCTAGGACTATATATCTATAAAACATAGTGTATGACACTGTCAGGACTCCTACGACTATATATCTATAAAACATAGTGAATTACATTGTCAGGACTGCTAGGACTCTCTTTATATAAAATATAGTGTATGACACTGTCAGGACTCCTAGAACTATGTATCTATAAAACATAGTGTATGACACTGTCAGGACTCCTAGGACTATATATCTATAATACATAGTGTATGACACTGTCAGGACTCCTAGAACTATATATCTATAAAACATAGTGTATGACACTGTCAGGACTCCAAGAACTATATATCTATAAAACATAGTGTATGACACTGTCAGGACTCCTAGGACTATATATCTATAAAACATAGTAAATTACATTGTCAGGGCTGCTAGGACTCTCTTTATATAAAATATAGTGTATGACACTGTCAGGGGTCCTAAGACTATATCAATAAAACGTAGTGTATGACACTGTCGGGGCTCCTAGGAACCTATTTATAAAACATAGTGTATGACACTGTCAGGACTCCTAGAACTATATATCTATAAAACATAGTGTATGACACTGTCAGGACTCCTAGAACTATATATCTATAAAACATAGTGTATGACACTGTCAGGACTCCAAGAACTATATATCTATAATACATAGTGTATGACACTGTCAGGACTCCTAGGACTATATATCTATAAAACATAGTGAATTACATTGTCAGGGCTGCTAGGACTCTCTATATATAAAATATAGTGTATGACACTGTCAGGAGTCCTAGGACTATATCAATAAAACGTAGTGTATGACACTGTCGGGGCTCCTAGGAACCTATCTATAAAACATAGTGTATGACACTGTCAGGACTCCTAGAACTATATATCTATAAAACATAGTGTATGACACTGTCAGGACTCCTAGGACTATATATCTATAATACATAGTGTATGACACTGTCAGGACTCCTAGGACTATATATTTATAAAAAAGTGTATAAGTCGTTAAGGACTCTTAGGACTATATATCTATAAAACATAGTGTATGATATTGTCAGGGCTCCTAGTACTATATATCAATAAAACATAGTGTATGACACTGACAGGACTCCTAGGACTATATATCTATAAAACATAGTGTATGACACTGTCAGGACTCCTAGGACTATATATCTATAAAACATAGTGTATGACACTGTCAGAACCCCTAGGACTATATATCTATAATACATAGTGTATGACAATGTCAGGACTCCTAGGAACTTATCTATAAAACATAGCGTATGACATTGTCAGGGCTCCTTGGACAATATATCTATAACATATAGTGTATGACACTGTCAGGACTCCTAGGACTATACATCTAAAAAACATAGTGTATGACACTGTCAGGGCTCCTAGGAGTATATATCTATAATACATAGTGTATGAGACTGTCAGGACTCCTAGGACTATATATCTATAAAACATAGTGAATTACACTGTCAGGGCTGCTAGGACTCTCTTTCTATAAAACATAGTGTATGACACTGACAGGGCTCCTAGGACTATATATCTATAATACATAGTGTATGACACTGTCAGGGCTCCTAGAACTATATATCTATAATACATAGTGTATGACACTGTCAGGGCTCCTAGGACTATATATCTAAAAATATAGTGTATGACAGTGTCAGTTCTCCTAGGACTATATATCTATAATATATAGTGTATGACACTGTCAGACTCCTAGGACTATACATCTGTAAAACATATTATATGAGACTGTCAGGAATCCTAGGATTATATGTCTATAAAACATAGTGTATGACACTGTCAGGACTACGAGGACTATATATCTATAAAACATATTGTATGAAACTGTCAGGGCTCCTAGGACTCTCTTTATATAAAGCATAGTGTATGACACTGACAGGACTCCTAGAACTATATATCTATGATACACAGTGTATGACACTGTCAAGACTCCTAGGACTATATATCTATAATACATAGTGTATGACACTGTCAGGGCTCCTAGAACTATATATCTATGATACATAGTGTATGACACTGTCAGGACTCCTAGGACTATATATCTATAATACATAGTGTATGACACTGTGAGGACTCCTAGGACTATATATCTATATAAAAGTGTATAACTCGGTAAGGACTCCTAGTACTATATATCTAAAAAACATAGTGTACGACACTGACAGGATTCCTAGGACTATATATCTTCAATATATAGTGTGTGACACTGTCAGGGCTCCTAGGACTCTATACCCATAAAACATAGTGTATGACACTGTCAGGACTCCTAGGACTATATATCTATAAAACATAGTGTATGACACTGTCAGGGCTCCTAGGACTATATAACTATAATACATAGTGTATGACACTGTCAGGGCTCCTAGGACTATATATCTATAATACATAGTGTATGACACTGTCAGGACTCCTAGGACTATATATCTATAAAATAGTGTATAACTCTGTAAGGACTCCTAGTACTATATATCTAAAAAACATAGTGTAGGACACTGACAGGACTCCTTGGACGATATATCTTCAATACATAGTGTCTGACACTGTCAGGGCTCCTAGGACTCTATACCTATAAAACATAGTGTATGACACTGTCAGGACTCCTAGGACTATATATCTATAAAACATAGTGTATGACACTGTCAGGGCTCCTAGGACTATATATCAATAAAACATAGTGTATGACACTGTCAGGACTCCTACGACTATATATCTATAAAACATAGTAAATTACATTGTCAGGGCTGCTAGGACTCTCTTTATATAAAATATAGTGTATGACACTGTCAGGAGTTCTAAGACTATATCAATAAAACATAATGTATGACACTGTCAGGGCTCCTAGGAACCTATTTATAAAACATAGTGTATGATACTGTCAGGACTCCTAGAACTATATATCTATAAAACATAGTGTATGACACTGTCAGGACTCCTAGGACTATATATCTATAATATATAGTGTATGACACTGTCAGGACTCCTGGGACTATATATCTATAAAAAAGTGTATAACTCGTTAAGGACTCTTTGGACTATATATCTATAGAACATAGTGTATGACATTGTCAGGGCTCCTAGGACTATATATCTATAAAACATAGTGTATGACACTGTCAGGGCTCCTAGGACTATATATCTATAAAACATAGTAAATTACATTGTCAGGGATGCTAGGACTCTCTTTATATAAAATACAGTGTATGACACTGTCAGGAGTTCTAAGACTATTATAATAAAACATAGTGTATGACACTGTCAGGGCTCCTAGGACACCTATTTATAAAACATAGTATATATACTATGCTATACTATATATCTATAAAACATAGCGTATGACACTGTCAGGACTCCTAGAACTATATATCTATAATACATAGTGTATGACACTGTCAGGGCTCCTAGGACTATAAATCTATAATACATAGTGTATGACACTGTCAGGTCTCCTAGGACTATATATCTATAAAACATAGTGTATGACACTGTCAGAACCTCTAGGACTATATATCTATAATACATAGTGTATGACACTGTCAGGTCTCCTAGGACACCTATCTATAAAATATAGTGCATGACACTGTCAGGTGTCCTACGACTATACAGCTATAATACAAAGTGTATGACACTGTCAGGGCTCCTAGGACTATATATCTATAAAACATAGTGTATGACACTGTCAGGACTCCTACAACTATATATCTATAAAACATAGTAAATTACATTGTCAGGGCTGCTAGGACTCTCTTTATATAAAATATAGTGTATGACAATGTCAGGAATCCTAAGACTATATCAATAAAACGTACTGAATTACACTGTCAGGGCTCCTAGGAACCTATTTATAAAACATAGTGTATGACACTGTCAGGGCTCCTAAAACTATATATCTATAAAACATAGTGTATGACACTGTCAGGACTCCAAGAACTATATATCTATACTACATAGTGTATGACACTGTCAGGACTCCTAGGACTATATATCTATAAAACATAGTAAATTACATTGTCAGGGCTGCTAGGACTCTCTTTGTATAAAATATAGTGTATGACACTGTCAGGGGTTCTAAGACTTATATCAATAAAACGTAGTGTATGACACTGTCGGGGCTCCTAGGACACCTATTTATAAAACAAAGTGTATGACACTGTCAGGACTCCTAGAACTATATATCTATAAAACACAGTGTATGACACTGTCAGGACTCCTAGGACTATATATTTATAATATATAGTGTATGAAACTGTCAGGACTCCTAGGACTATATATTTATAAAAAAGTGTATATGTCGTTAAGGACTCTTAGCACTATATATCTATAAAACATAGTGTATGATATTGTCAGGGCTCCTAGGACTATATATCAATAAAACATAGTGTATGACACTGACAGGACTCCTAGGACTATATATCTATAAAACATAGTGTATGACACTGTCAGGACTCCTAGGACTATATATCTATAAAACATAGTGTATGACACTGTCAGGACCTCTAGGACTATATATCTATAATACATATTGTTTGACACTGTCAGGACTCCTAGGACTATATATCTATAATACATAGTGTATGACACTGTCAGGGCTCCTAGGAACCTATCTATAAAACATAGCGTACGACATTGTCAGGGCTCCTAGTACTATATATCTATAAAACATAGTAAATTACACTGATAGGGCTGCTAGGACACTCTTTATATAAAACATAGTGTATGACTCTGTCAGGACTCCTACGACTATATATCTATAAAACATAGTAAATTACACTGTCAGGGCTGCTAGGACTCTCTTTATATAAAATATAGTGTATGACACTGTCAGGAGTTCTAAGACTATATCAATAAAACATAGTGTATGACACTGTCAGGGCTCCTAGGAACCTATTTATAAAACATAGTATATATACTGATTCTATACTATATATCTATAAAACATAGCGTATGACACTGTCAGGACTCCTAGAACTAGATATCTATAATACATAGTGTATGACACTGTCAGGGCTCCTAGGACTATAAATCTATAATACATAGTGTATGACACTGTCAGGACTCCCAGGACTATATATCTATATAACATAGTGTATGACACTGTCAGAACCTCTAGGACTATATATCTATAATACATAGTGTATGACACTGTCAGGTCTCCTAGGAACCTATCTATAAAATATAGTGCATGACACTGTCAGGTGTCCTACGACTATATAGCTATAATACATAGTGTATGACACTGTCAGGGCTCCTAGGACTATATATCTATAAAACATAGTGTATGACACTGTCAGGACTCCTACAACTATATATCTATAAAACATAGTAAATTACATTGTCAGGGCTGCTAGGACTCTCTTTATATAAAATATAGTGTATGACACTGTCAGGAGTTCTAAGACTTATATCTATAAAACATAGTGTATGACACTGTCAGGACTCCTACAACTATATATCTATAAAACATAGTAAATTACATTGTCAGGGCTGCTAGGACTCTCTTTCTATAAAATATAGTGTATGACAATGTCAGGAATTCTAAGACTATATCAATAAAACGTACTGAATTACACTGTCAGGGCTCCTAGGAACCTATTTATAAAACATAGTGTATGACACTGTCAGGGCTCCTAAAACTATATATCTATAAAACATAGTGTATGACACTGTCAGGACTCCAAGAACTATATATCTATAATACATAGTGTATGACACTGTCAGGACTCCTAGGACTATATATCTATAAAACATAGTAAATTACATTGTCAGGGCTGCTAGGACTCTCTTTGTATAAAATATAGTGTATGACACTGTCAGGAGTTCTAAGACTATATCAATAAAACGTAGTGTATGACACTGTCGGGGCTCCTAGGAACCTATTTATAAAACATAGTGTATGACACTGTCAGGACTCCTAGAACTATATATCTATAAAACACAGTGTATGACACTGTCAGGACTCCTAGGACTATATATTTATAATATATAGTGTATGAAACTGTCAGGACTCCTAGGACTATATATTTATAAAAAAGTGTATACTGTCGTTAGGACTCCTAGCACTATATATCTATAAAACATAGTGTATGATATTGTCAGGGCTCCTAGGACTATATATCAATAAAACATAGTGTATGACACTGTCAGGACTCCTAGGACTATATATCTATAAAACATAGTGTATGACACTGTCAGGACTCCTAGGACTATATATCTATAAAACATAGTGTATGACACTGTCAGAACCCCTAGGACTATATATCTATAATACATATTGTTTGACACTGTCAGGACTCCTAGGACTATATATCTATAATACATAGTGTATGACACTGTCAGGGCTCCTAGGACACCTATCTATAAAACATAGCGTACGACATTGTCAGGGCTCCTAGGACTATATATCTATAAAACATAGTAAATTACACTGATAGGGCTGCTAGGACACTCTTTATATAAAACATAGTGTATGACTCTGTCAGGACTCCTACGACTATATATCTATAAAACATAGTAAATTACACTGTCAGGGCTGCTAGGACTCTCTTTATATAAAATATAGTGTATGACACTGTCAGGAGTTCTAAGACTATATCAATAAAACATAGTGTATGACACTGTCAGGGCTCCTAGGACACCTATTTATAAAACATAGTATATATACTCTTAATACTATATATCTATAAAACATAGCGTATGACACTGTCAGGACTCCTAGAACTAGATATCTATAATACATAGTGTATGACACTGTCAGGGCTCCTAGGACTATAAATCTATAATACATAGTGTATGACACTGTCAGGACTCCCAGGACTATATATCTATATAACATAGTGTATGACACTGTCAGAACCCCTAGGACTATATATCTATAATACATAGTGTATGACACTGTCAGGTCTCCTAGGAACCTATCTATAAAACATAGTGCATGACACTGTCAGGTCTCCTACGACTATACAGCTATAATACATAGTGTATGACACTGTCAGGGCTCCTAGGACTATATATCTATAAAACATAGTGTATGACACTGTCAGGACTCCTAGAACTATATATCTATAAAACATAGTAAATTACATTGTCAGGGCTGCTAGGACTCTCTTTATATAAAATATAGTGTATGACACTGTCAGGAGTTCTAAGACTATATCAATAAAACGTAGTGTATGACACTGTCGGGGCTCCTAGGAACCTATTTATAAAACATAGTGTATGACACTGTCAGGACTCCTAGAACTATATATCTATAAAACATAGTGTATGACACTGTCAGGACTCCTAGAACTATATATCTATAATACATAGTGTATGACACTGTCAGGACTCCTAGGACTATATATTTATAAAAAAGTGTATAAGTCGTTAAGGACTCTTAGGACTATATATCTATAAAACATAGTGTATGATATTGTCAGGGCTCCTAGTACTATATATCAATAAAACATAGTGTATGACACTGACAGGACTCCTAGGACTATATATTTATAAAAGATAGTGTATGACACTGTCAGGACTCCTAGGACTATATATCTATAATACATAGTGAATGACACTGTCAGGGCTCCTAGGACTATATATCTATAAAACATAGTGTATGACATTGTCAGGGCTCCTAGTACTATATATCTATAAAACATAGTGTATGACTATCTCAGGACTCCTAGAACTATATATCTATAATACATAGTCTATGACACTGTCAGGGCTCCTAGTACTATATATCTATAAAACATAGTGTATGACACTGTCAGAACTCCTAGAACTATATATCTATAAAACATAGTGTATGAAACTGTCAGGACTCCTAGGACTATATATCTATAAAATAGTGTATGACTCTGTCAGGGCTCCTAGAACTATATATCTATAAAACATAGTGTATGAAACTGTCAGGACTCCTGGGACTATATATCTATAAAACACTATGAATAACTCTGTCAGGGCTCCTAGAACTATATATCTATAAAACATAGTGTATGACACTGTCAGGACTACTAGGACTATATATCTATAAAACATAGTGTATGACACTGTCAGGTCTCCCAGTAACCTATCTATAAAATATAGTGTATGACACTGTCAGGTCTCCTAGAACTATACAGCTATAATACATAGTGTATGACACTGTCAGGGCTCCTAGGGACAATATCTATGAAACATAGTGTATAACTCTGTCAGGACTCCTAGGACTATATATCTATAATACATAGTGAATGACACTGTCAGGGCTCCTAGGACTATATATCTATAAAACATAGTGTATGACACTGTCAGGGCTCCTAGGACTATATATCTATAATATATAGTGTATGACACTGTCAGGACTCCTAGGACTATATATCTATAAAACATAGTGTATGACATTGTCAGGGCTCCTAGGACTATATATCTATAAAACATAATGTATGACTATCTCAGGACTCCTAGGACTATATATCTATAAAACATAGTGTATGACACTGTCAGGGCTCCTAGGAACCTATCTATAAAACATAGTGTATGAAACTGTCAGGACTCCTAGGACTATATATCTATAAAACAGTGTATAACTCTGTCAGGGCTCCTAGGACTATATATCTGTAAAACATAGTGTATGACACTGTCAGGACTACTAGGACTATATATCTATAAAACATAGTGTATGACACTGTCAGGTCTCCTAGGAACCTATCTATAAAATATAGTGTATGGCACTGTCAGGTCTCCTAGGACTATACAGCTATAATACATAGTGTATGACACTGTCAGGGCTCCTAGGAATATATATCTATAAAACATAGTGTATGACACTGTCAGGACTCCTAGGACTATATATCTATAAAACTTAGTGTATGACACTGTCAGGGCTCCTAGTACTATATATCTATAAAACACAGTGTATGACACTGTCAGGTCTCCTAGGAACCTATCTATAAAATATATTGTATGACACTGTCAGGTCTCCTAGGAATATATAGCTACAATACATAGTGTATGACACTGTCAGGGCTCCTAGGACTATATATCTATAAAACATAGTGTATGACACTGTCAGGGCTCCTAGGACTATATATCTATAAAACATAGTGTATGACACTGTCAGGGCTCCTAGTGCTATATATCTATAAAACATAGTGTATGACACTGTCAGGACACCTAGAACTATATATCTATAATACATAGTGTATGACACTGTCAGGGCTCCTAGGACTATATATCTATAAAACATAGTGCATGACACTGTCAGGACTCCTAGGACTATATATCTATAAAACATAGTGTATGACACTGTCAGGGCTCCTAGGACTATATATCTATAAAACATAGTGTATGGCACTGTCAGGGCTCCTAGGACTATATATCTATAAAACATAGTGTATGAGACGGTCAGGACTCCTAGGATTATATATCTATAAAACATAATGTATGACACTGTCAGGACTCCTAGGACTATATATCTATAAAACATAGTGTATGACACTGTCAGGACTACTAGGACTATATATCTATAAAACATAGTGTATGACACTGTCAGGACTCCTAGAAACCTATCTATAAAATATAGTGTATGACACTGTCAGGTCTCCTAGGACTATACAGCTATAATACATAGTGTATGACACTGTCAGGACTCCTAGGACTATATATCTATAAAACATAGTGTATGACACTGTCAGAACCTCTAGGACTATATATCTATAATACATAGTGTATGACACTGTCAGGGCTCCTAGGACTATATATCTATAAAACATAGTGTATGACACTGTCAGGTCTCCTAGGAACCTATCTATAAAATATAGTGTATGACACTGTCAGGGCTCCTAAGACTATATCAATAAAACATAGTGTATGACACTGTCAGGGCTCCTAGGAACCTATCTATAAAACATAGTATATATACTATGTATACTATATATCTATAAAACATAGCGTATGACACTGTCAGGACTCCTAGAACTATATATCTATAATACATAGTGTATGACACTGTCAGGGCTCCTAGGACTATAAATCTATAATACATAGTGTATGACACTGTCAGGACTCCTAGGACTATATATCTATAAAACATAGTGTATGACACTGTCAGAACCTCTAGGACTATATATCTATAATACATAGTGTATGACACTGTCAGGTCTCCTAGGAATCTATCTATAAAATATAGTGCATGACACTGTCAGGTGTCCTACGACTATACAGCTATAATATATAGTGTATGACACTGTCAGGGCTCCTAGGACTATACTGTATATCTATAAAACATAGTGTATGACACTGTCAGGACTCCTAGGACTATATATCTATAAAACATAGTAAATTACACTGTCAGGGCTGCTAGGACTCTCTATATATAAAATATAGTGTATGACACTGTCAGGAGTTCTAAGACTATATCAATAAAACGTAGTGTATGACACTGTCGGGGCTCCTAGGAACCTATCTATAAAACATAGTGTATGACACTGTCAGGACTCCTAGAACTATATATCTATAAAACATAGTGTATGACACTGTCAGGACTCCTAGAACTATATATCTATAAAACATAGTGTATGACACTGTCAGGACTCCAAGAACTATATATCTATAATACATAGTGTATGACACTGTCAGGACTCCTAGGACTATATATCTATAAAACATAGTAAATTACATTGTCAGGGCTCCTAGGACTCTCTTTCTATAAAATATAGTGTATGACACTGTCAGGAGTTCTAAGACTATATCAATAAAACGTAGTGTATGACACTGTCGGGGCTCCTAGGACACCTATTTATAAAACATAGTGTATGACACTGTCAGGACTCCTAGGACTATATATCTATAAAACATAGTGTATGACACTGTCAGGACTCCTAGGACTATATATCTATAATACATAGTGTATGAAACTGTCAGGACTCCTAGGACTATATATTTATAAACAAGTGTATAAGTCTTTAAGGACTCTTAGGACTATATATCTATAAAACATAGTGTATGACACTGACAGGACTCCTAGGACTATATATCTATAAAACATAGTGTATGACACTGTCAGGACTCCTAGGACTATATATCTATAAAACATAGTGTATGACAATGTCAGAACCCCTAGGACTATATATCTATAATACATAGTGTATGACACTGTCAGGACTCCTCGGACTATATATGTATAATACATAGTGTATGACACTGTCAGGGCTCCTAGGAACCTATCTATAAAACATAGCGTATGACATTGTCAGGGCTCCTAGGACTATATATCTATAAAACATAGTAAATTACACTGTTAGGGCTGCTAGGACTCTCTATCTATAAAACATAGTGTATGACACTGACAGGACTCCTAGGACTATATATCTATAATACATAGTGTATGACACTGTCAGGACTCCTAGGACTATATATCTATAAAACTTAGTGTATGACATTGTCAGGGCTCCTAGGACTATATATCTATAAAACATAGTGTATGACACTGTCAGGTCTCCTAGGAACCTATCTATAAAATATATTGTATGACACTGTCAGGAGTCCTAGGAATATATAGCTACAATACATAGTGTATGACACTGTCAGGGCTCCTAGGACTATATATCTATAAAACATAGTGTATGACACTGTCAGGACTCCTAGGACTATATATCTATAAAACATAGTAAATTACACTGTCAGGGCTGGTAGGACTCTCTATCTATAAAACATAGTGTATGACACAGACAGGACTCCTAGGACTATATATCTATAATACAAAGTGTATGACACTGTCAGGGCTTCTAGGACTCTATACCTATAAAACATAGTGTAA
Organism: Leptodactylus fallax; assembly: GCA_947044405.1. Classification (NCBI taxonomy): domain Eukaryota; kingdom Metazoa; phylum Chordata; class Amphibia; order Anura; family Leptodactylidae; genus Leptodactylus; species Leptodactylus fallax. Next base: position 1,186,581 of record CAMRHE010000327.1, read on the forward strand.
GACACTGTCAGGACTCCTAGAACTATATATCTATAATACATAGTGTATGACACTGTCAGGGCTCCTAGGACTATATATCTATAAAACATAGTGCATGACACTGTCAGGACTCCTAGGACTATATATCTATAAAACATAGTAAATTACATTGTCAGGGCTGCTAGGACTCTCTATATATAAAATATAGTGTATGACACTGTCAGGACTCCTAGGGCTATATATCTATAATACATAGTGTATGACACTGTCAGGACTCCTAGGACTATATATCTATAAAAAAAGTGTATAACTCTTTAAGGACTCCTAGGACTATATATCTATAATACATAGTGTATGACACTGTCAGGACACCTAGAACTATATATCTATAATACATAGTGTATGACACTGTCAGGGCTCCTAGGACTATATATCTATAAAACATAGTGCATGACACTGTCAGGACTCCTAGGACTATATATCTATAAAACATAGTGTATGACACTGTCAGGGCTCCTAGGACTATATATCTATAAAACATAGTGTATGACACTGTCAGGGCTCCTAGGACTATATATCTATAAAACATAGTGTATGACACTGTCAGGACACCTAGAACTATATATCTATAATACATAGTGTATGACACTGTCAGGGCTCCTAGGACTATATATCTATAAAACATAGTGCATGACACTGTCAGGACTCCTAGGACTATATATCTATAAAACATAGTGTATGACACTGTCAGGGCTCCTAGGACTATATATCTATAAAACATAGTGTATGGCACTGTCAGGGCTCCTAGGACTATATATCTATAAAACATAGTGTATGAGACGGTCAGGACTCCTAGGATTATATATCTATAAAACATAGTGTATGACACTGTCAGGACTCCTAGGACTATATATCTATAAAACATAGTGTATGACATTGTCAGGACTACTAGGACTATATATCTATAAAACATAGTGTATGACACTGTCAGGACTCCTAGGACACATATCTATAAAATATAGTGTATGACACTGTCAGGTCTCCTAGGACTATATAGCTATAATACATAGTGTATGACACTGTCAGGACTCCTAGGACTATATATCTATAAAACATAGTGTATGACACTGTCAGGACTCCTAGGACACATATCTATAAAATATAGTGTATGACACTGTCAGGGCTCCTAAGACTATATCAATAAAACATAGTGTATGACACTGTCAGGGCTCCTAGGACACCTATCTATAAAACATAGTATATATACTATGCTATACTATATATCTATAAAACATAGCGTATGACACTGTCAGGACTCCTAGAACTATATATCTATAATACATAGTGTATGACACTGTCAGGGCTCCTAGGACTATAAATCTATAATACATAGTGTATGACACTGTCAGAACCCCTAGGACTATATATCTATAATACATAGTGTATGACACTGTCAGGTCTCCTAGGAATCTATCTATAAAATATACTGCATGACACTGTCAGGTGTCCTAGGACTATACAGCTATAATATATAGTGTATGACACTGTCAGGGCTCCTAGGACTATACTGTATATCTATAAAACATAGTGTATGACACTGTCAGGACTCCTAGGACTATATATCTATAAAACATAGTGAATTACATTGTCAGGGCTGCTAGGACTCTCTATATATAAAACATAGTGTATGACACTGTCAGGAGTCCTAAGACTATATCAATAAAACGTAGTGTATGACACTGTCAGGGCTCCTAGGACATCTATCTATAAAACATAGTGTATGACACTGTCAGGACTCCTAGAACTATATATCTATAAAACATAGTGTATGACACTGTCAGGACTCCTAGGACTATATATCTATAAAACATAGTGTATGACACTGTCAGGACTCCAAGAACTATATATCTATAATACATAGTGTATGACACTGTCAGGACTCCTAGGACTATATATCTATAAAACATAGTAAATTACATTGTCAGGGCTGCTAGGACTCTCTATCTATAAAATATAGTGTATGACACTGTCAGGAGTTCTAAGACTATATCAATAAAACGTAGTGTATGACACTGTCGGGGCTCCTAGGATACCTATTTATAAAACATAGTGTATGACACTGTCAGGACTCCTAGAACTATATATCTATAAAACATAGTGTATGACACTGTCAGGACTCCTAGGACTATATATCTATAATACATAGTGTATGACACTGTCAGGACTCCTAGGACTATATATTTATAAACAAGTGTATAAGTCTTTAAGGACTCTTAGGACTATATATCTATAAAACATAGTGTATGACACTGACAGGACTCCTAGGACTATATATCTATAAAACATAGTGTATGACACTGTCACGACTCCTAGGACTATATATCTATAAAACATAGTGTATGACAATGTCAGAACTCCTAGGACTATATATCTATAATACATAGTGTATGACACTGTCAGGACTCCTCGGACTATATATGTATAATACATAGTGTATGACACTGTCAGGGCTCCTAGGAACCTATCTATAAAACATAGCGTATGACATTGTCAGGGCTCCTAGTACTATATATCTATAAAACATAGTGAATTACACTGTTAGGGCTGCTAGGACTCTCTATCTATAAAACATAGTGTATGACACTGACAGGACTCCTAGGACTATATATCTATAATACATAGTGTATGACACTGTCAGGGCTCCTAGAACTATATATCTATAATGCATAGTGTATGACACTGTCAGGGCTTCTAGGACTATATATCTAAAAGACATAGTGTATGACAGTGTCAGGGCTCCTTGGACAATATATCTATAACATATAGTGTATGACACTGTCAGGACTCCTAGGACTATACATCTAAAAAACATAGTGTATGACACTGTCAGGGCTACTAGGAGTATATATCTATAATACATAGTGTATGAGACTGTCAGGACTCCTAGGACTATATATCAATAAAACATAGTAAATTACACTGTCAGGGCTGCTAGGACTCTCTATATATAAAACATAGTGTATGACACTGACAGGACTCCTAGGACTATATATCTATAATACATAGTGTATGACACTGTCAGGGCTCCTAGAACTATATATCTATAATACATAGTGTATGACACTGTCAGGGCTCCTAGGACTATATATCTAAAAATATAGTGTATGACAGTGTCAGGACTCCTAGGACTATATATCTATAATACATAGTGTATGACACTGTCAGGACTCCTAGGACTATACATCTGTAAAACATATTGTATGAGACTGTCAGGAATTCTAGGATTATATGTCTATAAAACATAGTGTATGACACTGTCAGGACTCCTAGGACTATATATCTATAAAACATAGTGTATGACACTGTCAGGGCTCCTAGGACTCTCTATATATAAAGCATAGTGTATGACACTGACAGGACTCCTAGGACTATATATCTATAATACATAGTGTATGACACTGTCAGGGCTCCTAGGACTATATATCTATGATACATTTGTGTATGACACTGTCAGGACTCCTAGGACTATATATCTATAATACATAGTGTATGACACTGTCAGGACTCCTAGGACTATATATCTATATAATAGTGTATAACTCATTCAGGACTCCTAGGACTATACATCTAAAAAACATAGTGTACGACACTGACAGGATTCCTAGGACGATATATCTACAATATATAGTGTGTGACACTGTCAGGGCTCCTAGGACTCTATACCTATAAAACATAGTGTATGACACTGTCAGGACTCCTAGGACTATATATATATAAAACATAGTGTATGACACTGTCAGGGCTCCTAGGACTATATATCAATAAAACATAGTGTATGACACTGTCAGGACTCCTAGAACTATATAACTATAATATATAGTGTATGACACTGTCAGGGCTCCTAGGACTATATATCTATAATACATAGTGTATGACACTGTCAGGACTCCTAGGACTATATATCTATAAAATAGTGTATAACTCGTTCAGGACTCCTAGGACTATATATCTAAAAAACATAGTGTACGACACTGACAGGACTCCTTGGACGATATATCTATAATACATAGTGTCTGACACTGTCAGGGCTCCTAGGACTCTATACCTATAAGACATAGTGTATGACACTGTCAGGAATCCTAGGACTATATATCTATAAAACATAGTGTATGACACTGTCAGGGCTCCTAGGACTATATATCAATAAAACATAGTGTATGACACTGTCAGGACTCCTACGACTATATATCTATAAAACATAGTAAATTACATTGTCAGGGCTGCTAGGACTCTCTATCTATAAAATATAGTGTATGACACTGTCAGGAGTTCTAAGACTATATCAATAAAACATAGTGTATGACACTGTCAGGGCTCCTAGGAACCTATCTATAAAACATAGTGTATGATACTGTCAGGACTCCTAGAACTATATATCTATAAAACATAGTGTATGACACTGTCAGGACTCCTAGGACTATATATCTATAATATATAGTGTATGACACTGTCAGGACTGCTAGGACTATATATCTATAAAAAAGTGTATAACACTGTCAGGACTCTCTAGGACTATATATCTATAGAACATAGTGTATGACACTGTCAGGGCTCCTAGGACTATATATCTATAAAACATAGTGTATGACACTGTCAGGGCTCCTAGGACTATATATCTATAAAACATAGTAAATTACATTGTCAGGGATGCTAGGACTCTCTATATATAAAATACAGTGTATGACACTGTCAGGAGTCCTAGGACTATATATTAATAAAACATAGTGTATGACACTGTCAGGGCTCCTAGGACACCTATCTATAAAACATAGTGTATGATACTCAACCCTATGACTATATATCTATAAAACATAGCGTATGACACTGTCAGGACTCCTAGAACTATATATCTATAATACATAGTGTATGACACTGTCAGGGCTCCTAGGACTATAAATCTATAATACATAGTGTATGACACTGTCAGGACTCCTAGGACTATATATCTATAAAACATAGTGTATGACACTGTCAGGACCTCTAGGACTATATATCTATAATACATAGTGTATGACACTGTCAGGTCTCATAGGACACCTATCTATAAAATATAGTGCATGACACTGTCAGGTCTCCTACGACTATACAGCTATAATACATAGTGTATGACACTGTCAGGGCTCCAAGGACTATATATCTATAAAACATAGTGTATGACACTGTCAGGACTCCTAGAACTATATCTCTATAAAACATAGTAAATTACATTGTCAGGGCTGCTAGGACTCTCTATATATAAAATATAGTGTATGACACTGTCAGGAATCCTAAGACTATATCAATAAAACGTACTGAATGACACTGTCAGGGCTCCTAGGACACCTATCTATAAAACATAGTGTATGACACTGTCAGGGCTCCTAAAACTATATATCTATAAAACATAGTGTATGACACTGTCAGGACTCCAAGAACTATATATCTATAATACATAGTGTATGACACTGTCAGGACTCCTAGGACTATATATCTATAAAACATAGTAAATTACATTGTCAGGGCTGCTAGGACTCTCTTTCTATAAAATATAGTGTATGACACTGTCAGGAGTCCTAAGACTTATATCAATAAAACGTAGTGTATGACACTGTCAGGGCTCCTAGGAACCTATTTATAAAACAAAGTGTATGACACTGTCAGGACTACTAGAACTATATATCTATAAAACATAGTGTATGACACTGTCAGGACTCCTAGGACTATATATCTATAATATATAGTGTATGACACTGTCAGGACTCCTAGGACTATATATTTATAAAAAAGTGTATAACACGGTAAGGACTCTTAGGACTATATATCTATAAAACATAGTGTATGATATTGTCAGGGCTCCTAGGACTATATATCAATAAAACATAGTGTATGACACTGACAGGACTCCTAGGACTATATATCTATAAAACATAGTGTATGACACTGTCAGGACTCCTAGGACTATATATCTATAAAACATAGTGTATGACACTGTCAGGACCCCTAGGACTATATATCTATAATACATATTGTTTGACACTGTCAGGACTCCTAGGACTATATATCTATAATACATAGTGTATGACACTGTCAGGGCTCCTAGGACCTATCTATAAAACATAGCGTATGACACTGTCAGGGCTCCTAGGACTATATATCTATAAAACATAGTAAATTACACTGTTAGGGCTGCTAGGACTCTCTATATATAAAACATAGTGTATGACACTGACAGGACTCCTACGACTATATATCTATAATACATAGTGTATGACACTGTCAGGGCTCCTAGGACTATATATCTATAATGCATAGTGTATGACACTGTCAGGGCTCCTAGGACTATATATCTAAAAGACATAGTGTATGACAGTGTCAGGGCTCCTAGGACTATATATCTATAACATATAGTGTATGACACTGTCAGGACTCCTAGGACTATAAATCTAAAAAACATAGTGTATGACACTGTCAGGGCTCCTAGGACTATATATCTATAATACATAGTGTATGACACTGTCAGGGCTCCTAGGAACCTATCTGTAAAACATAGTGTATGAGACTGTCAGGACTCCTACGACTATATATCTATAAAACATAGTAAATTACACTGTCAGGGCTCCTAGGACTCTCTATATCTATAAAACATAGTGTATGACACTGTCAGGACTCCTAGGACTATATATCTATAATACATAGTGTATGACACTGTCAGGGCTCCTAGGACTATATATCTATAATACATAGTGTATGACACTGTCAGGGCTCCTAGGACTATATATCTATAAAATATAGTGTATGACAGTGTCAGGGCTCCTAGGACTATATATCTATAATATATAGTGTATGACACTGTCAGGACTCCTAGGACTATATATCTGTAAAACATATTGTATAAGACTGTCAGGACTCCTAGGATTATATATCTATAAAACATAGTGTATGAAACTGTCAGGACTCCTAGGACTATATATCTATAAAACATAGTGTATGATACTGTCAGGGCTCCTAGGACTCTATACCTATAAAATATAGTGTATGACACTGTCAGGACTCCTAGGACTATATATCTATAATACATAGTGTATCACACTGTCAGGGCTCCTAGGACTATATATCTATAAAACATAGTGCATGACACTGTCAGGGCTCCTAGGACTATATATCTATAAAACATAGTGTATGACACTGTCAGGACCTCCTAGGACTATATATCTATAAAACATAGTGTATGACACTGTCAGGGCCTCCTAGGACTATATATCTATAAAACATAGTGTATGACACTGTCAGGGCTCCTAGGACTATATATCTATAATACATAGTGTATGACACTGTCAGGGCTCCTAGGACTATATATCTATAAAACATAGTGTATGACACTGTCAGGGCTCCTAGGACTATATATCTATAAAACATAGTGTATGACACTGTCAGGGCTCCTAGGACTATATATCTATAAAACATAGTGTATGACACTGTCAGGGCCTGGGACTTATATCTATAAAACATAGTGTATGACACTGAGGGCCCAGGACTATATATCTATAAAACATAGTGTATGACACTGTCAGGGCTCCTAGGACTATATATCTATAAAACATAGTGTATGACACTGTCAGGACTCCTAGGACTATATATCTATAAAACATAGTGTATGACATAGCCAGGACTCCTAGGACTATATATCTATAAAACATAGTGTATGACACTGTCAGGACTCCTAGGACTATATATCTATAAAACATAGTGTATGACACTGTCAGGACTCCTAGGACTATATATCTATAAAACATAGTGTATGACACTGTCAGGACTCCTAGGACTATATATCTATAAAACAAAGTGTATATCGACTCCTAGGACTATATATCTATAATACATATGTATGACACTGTCAGGACTCCTAGGACTATATATCTATAAAACATAGTGTATGACACTGTCAGGACTCCTAGGACTATATATCTATAAAACATAGTGTATGACACTGTCAGGACTCCTAGGACTATATATCTATAAAACATAGTGTATGACACTGTCAGGACTCCTAGGACTATATATCTATAAAACATAGTGTATAACACTGTCAGGACTCCTAGGACTATATATCTATAAAACATAGTGTATGACTGTCAGGACTCCTAGGACTATATATCTATAAAACATAGTGATGGACCCTATATAGCTGTCAGGACTCCTAGGACTATATATCTATAAAACATAGTGTATGACACTGTCAGGACTCCTAGGAACTATATATCTATAAAACATAGTGTATGACACTGTCAGGACTCCTAGGACTATATATCTATAATAAATACATGAGGAGACTGTGACTGCTATACTGTCATAGTGAGCACGAGGCTCCTAGGACTATATATCTATAAAACATAGTGTATGACACTGTCAGGACTCCTAGGACTATATATCTATAAAACATAGTGTATGACACTGTCAGGACCCTAGGACTATATATCTATAAAACATAGTGTATGACACTGTCAGGACTCCTAGGACTATATATCTATAAAACATAGTGTATGACACTGTCAGGACTCCTAGGACTATATATCTATAAATACATAGTGTAATGCATCAGACAGTCCAAGGACTATAATCTATAAAACATAGTGTATGACACTGTCAGGCCTCATAGGACTATATATCTATAAAACATAGTGTATGACACTGTCAGGACTCCTAGGACTATATATCTATAAAACATAGTGTATGACACTGTCAGGGCTCCTAGGACTATATATCTATAAAACATAGTGTATGACACTGTCAGGACTCCTAGGACTATATATCTATAAAACATAGTGTATGACACTGTCAGGGCTCCTAGGACTATATATCTATAAAACATAGTGTATGACACTGTCAGGACTCCTAGGACTATATATCTATAAAACATAGTGTATGACACTGTCAGGACTCCTAGGACTATATATCTATAAAACATAGTGTATGACACTGTCAGGGCTCCTAGGACTATATATCTATAAAACATAGTGTATGACACTGTCAGGACTCCTAGGACTATATATCTATAAAACATAGTGTATGACACTGTCAGGACTCCTAGGACTATATATCTATAAAACATAGTGTATGACACTGTCAGGGCTCCTAGGACTATATATCTATAAAACATAGTGTATGACACTGTCAGGGCTCCTAGGACTATATATCTATAAAACATAGTGTATGACACTGTCAGGACTCCTAGGACTATATATCTATAAAACATAGTGTATGACACTGTCAGGGCTCCTAAGGACTATATATCTATAAAACATAGTGTATGACACTGTCAGGACTCCTAGGACTATATATCTATAAAACATAGTGTATGACACTGTCAGGGCTCCTAGGACATATATCTATAAAACATAGTGTATGACACTGTCAGGGCTCCTAGGACTATATATCTATAAAACATAGTGTATGACACTGTCAGGACTCCTAGGACTATATATCTATAAAACATAGTGTATGACACTGTCAGGACTCCTAGGACTATATATCTATAAAACATAGTGTATGACACTGTCAGGACTCCTAGGACTATATATCTATAAAACATAGTGTATAACACTGTCAGGACTCCTAGGACTATATATCTATAAAACATAGTGTATGACACTGTCAGGACTCCTAGGACTATATATCTATAAAACATAGTGTATAACACTGTCAGGACTCCTAGGACTATATATCTATAAAACATAGTGTATGACACTGTCAGGACTCCTAGGACTATATATCTATAAAACATAGTGTATGATACTGTCAGGACTCCTAGGACTATATATCTATAAAACATAGTGTATGACACTGTCAGGACTCCTAGGACTATATATCTATAAAACATAGTGTATAACACTGTCAGGACTCCTAGGACTATATATCTATAAAACATAGTGTATGACACTGTCAGGACTCCTAGGACTATATATCTATAATACATAGTGTATGACACTGTCAGGACTCCTAGGACTATATATCTATAAAAACATAGTGTATGACACTGTCAGGGCTCCTAGGACTATATATCTATAAAACATAGTGTATGACACTGTCAGGCCCTCCAGGGACTATATATCTATAAAACATAGTGTATGACACTGTCAAAGGCCTCCTAGGACTATATATCTATAAAACATAGTGTATGACACTGTCAGGACTCCTAGGACTATATATCTATAAAACATAGTGTATGACACTGTCAGGACTCCTAGGACTATATATATAAAAATAGTGTATGACACTGTCAGGAGCTCCAGGACTATATATCTATAAAACATAGTGTATGACACTGTCAGGACTCCTAGGACTATATATCTATAAAACATAGTGTATGACACTGTCAGGACAGGGCCCCAGAACTATATATCTATAAAACATAGTGTATGACACTGTCAGGGCTCCTAGGACTATATATCTATAAAACATAGTGTATGACACTGTCAGGACTCCTAGAAATATATCTATAAAACATAGTGTATGACACTGTCAGGGCTCCTAGGACTATATATCTATAATACATAGTGTATGACACTGTCAGGGCTCCTAGGACTATATATCTATAAAACATAGTGTATGACACTGTCAGGACTATAACTATAAAACATAGTGTAAACTGTCAGGACTCCTAGGACTATATATCTATAAAACATAGTGTATAACACTGTCAGGGACTCCTAGGACTATATATCTATAAAACATAGTGTATGAGACAGACTATCAGGACTCCTAGGACTATATATCTATAAAACATAGTGTATGACACTGTCAGGCCCTAGGACTATATATCTATAAAACATAGTGTATGACACTGTCAGGACTCCTAGGACTATATATCTATAAAACATAGTGTATGACACTGTCAGGGCTCCTAGGACTATATATATAAAACATAGTGTATGACACTGTCAGGCCCTAGGACTATATATCTATAAAACATAGTGTATGGCACTGTCAGGACTCCTAGGACTATATATCTATAAAACATAGTGTATGACACTGTCAGGGCTCCTAGGACTATATATCTATAAAACATAGTGTATGACACTGTCAGGACTCCTAAGGACTATATATCTATAAAACATAGTGTATGACTGAGTGTCACCTAGGACTATATATCTATAATACATAGTGTATGACACTGTCTCACCTGGAACATTCCTGTACATGTTGTATTTGTATTTGTATCTGCATATCTTATCTTATCTTTGCTGCAGTAACACACTAAATATCCATAACACATAGTGTAGGACACTGACAGGACTCCTAGTATTCTCAATACTATAATACATAGTGTATGACATTGTCAGGACTCCTAGGACTATATATCTATAATACATAGTGTATGACACTGTCAGGGCTCCTAGGACACATATCTATAAAACATAGTGTATGACATTGTCAGGGCTCCTAGGACTATATATCTATAAAACATAGTGTATGACAATCTCAGGACTCCTAGGACTATATATCTATAATATATAGTGTATGACACTGTCAGGACTCCTAGGACTATATATCTAAAAAACATAGTGTATGACACTGTCAGGGCTCCTAGGACTATATATCTATAATATATAGTGTATGACACTGTCAGGACTCCTAGGACTATACATCTAAAAAACATAGTGTATGACACTGTCAGGACTCCTAGGAATCTATCTATAAAATATACTGTATGACACTGTCAGGTCTCCTAGGACTATATAGCTATAATACATAGTGTATGACACTGTAAGGGCTCCTAGGACTATATATCTATAAAACATAGTGTATGACTCTGTCAGGACTCCTAGGACTATATATCCATAAAACATAGTAAATTACACTGTCAGGGCTGCTAGGACTCTCTATATATAAAATATAGTGTATGACACTGTCAGGACTCCTAAGACTATATCAATAAAACATAGTGTATGACACTGTCAGGGCTCCTAGGAACATATCTATAAAACATAGTATATAACTGAGGACTCCTAAGACTATATATCTATAAAACATAGTGTATGACACTGTCAGGACTCCTAGGACTAGATATCTATAATACATAGTGTATGACACTGTCAGGACTCCTAGGACTATAAATCTATAAAACATAGTGTATGACACTGTCAGGACTCCTAGGACTATATATCTATATAAACATAGTGTATGACACTGTCAGAACCCCTAGGACTATATATCTATAATACATAGTGTATGACACTGTCAGGACTCCTAGGAACATATCTATAAAACATAGTGCATGACACTGTCAGGGCTCCTAGGACTATATAGCTATAAAACATAGTGTATGACACTGTCAGGGCTCCTAGGACTATATATCTATAAAACATAGTGTATGACACTGTCAGGACTCCTAGGACTATATATCTATAAAACATAGTAAATGACACTGTCAGGGCTGCTAGGACTCTATACTATAAAACATAGTGTATGACACTGTCAGGATCCTAAGACTATATCAATAAAACGTAGTGTATGACACTGTCAGGGCTCCTAGGACACTATCTATAAAACATAGTGTATGACACTGTCAGGACTCCTAGAACTATATATCTATAAAACATAGTGTATGACACTGTCAGGACTCCTAGAACTATATATCTATAAAACATAGTGTATGAAACTGTCAGGACTCCTAGGACTATATATTTATAAAAAAGTGTATGAAATTGTCAAGGACTCCTAGGACTATATATCTATAAAACATAGTGTATGATATTGTCAGGGCTCCTAGGACTATATATCAATAAAACATAATGTATGACACTGACAGGACTCCTAGGACTATATATCTATAAAACATAGTGTATGACACTGTCAGGACTCCTAGGACTATATATCTATAAAACATAGTGAATGACACTGTCAGGGCTCCTAGGACTATATATCTATAAAACATAGTGTATGACATTGTCAGGGCTCCTAGGACTATATATCTATAAAACATAGTGTATGACAATCTCAGGACTCCTAGAACTATATATCTATAAAACATAGTCTATGACACTGTCAGGGCTCCTAGGACTATATATCTATAAAACATAGTGTATGACACTGTCAGAACTCCTAGAACTATATATCTATAAAACATAGTGTATGAAACTGTCAGGACTCCTAGGACTATATATCTATAAAAATAGTGTATAACACTGTCAGGGCTCCTAGAACTATATATCTATAAAACATAGTGTATGACACTGTCAGGACTCCTAGGACTATATATCTATAAAACATAGTGTATGACACTGTCAGGACTCCTAGGACACATATCTATAAAATATAGTGTATAACACTGTCAGGACTCCTAGGACTATATAGCTATAAAACATAGTGTATGACACTGTCAGGGCTCCTAGGACAATATCTA